>OU342736.1:509749944-510347930 GCA_910589765.1 Avena atlantica
ATCATGGACATTGGATATTGTTAATAACGAGGTCATAACATTGAAGGAATTGGTGGAATGAATTCATCTGAAGTATAGTAATACGATTAAAGTCATTATATTTAAATTACTATAACATCATTACAAAGTAACTTTAGGGATTTAGTTACAGCGTTAAAAGTTCACACGATCACATGAGATCGTTGAATGTGTGGGACTAAGTACGGATCTCCAGGTGACGAGGTTTCGACTCGTCAATGTCCATTGTTATGGACTTGGGTTTTGGAGAAGTGGGAGACGCTGGAGATCGCAGAACGGCTAGCAAACAAGCAACACGGGACACAAAGTTTACCCAGGTACGTGCCCCCGGAGGGAAACCTTATTCCTGCTTGTCTACTCTCGATTAATGGCGGAACTGAAGGTTACAAGGGGTGCGCAGATGTAATCTAGCGTGGTGTATGCTAGGGTTATGGATTGTTCGTCCTCGACATGCCCTCCTGGCCTTTATATATGGGTAAGCCAGGTCTCGGGTAGGTCGAGTCGGTTACAAGTTAGGGTTTTCCTTTCAAGTTTCTATCTATTCTTACCGTTCTTCGTTGAGGAAGACGACTGATACGTCGGAAACGTATCTATAATTTTTGATGCTCCATGCTTGTTTTGTATCTACTTTGCTTTGTTTGTCTATACTTTAAGGTGTTTTTATATCTTTTCTAGAACTAACCTATTAACAAGTTGTCAGGTGCCATTTGCCTGTTTTCTTCTGTTTTTGGTTCCAGAAAGGCAGAAAATCAATATTCTCGTAATTGGACGGGACAAAAGTCAAAGTTATTATTTTTCCTGGAGCAACATGGAACCACGAAGTAGAGCCGGAGGGGGGCCACAGGGTGGCCGCACCCCCTAGGCACGGGCAAGCCCTGGAGGCGCCTGGAGGGGGTGTGGGCCCCCTGGAACCCCACCGACCTTGATTCCTGCGCCTATAAGAGCCCCCCGATGAGAAAACCCTAAGGGATCCATAAGAAATCCACTAAAACCTCCGTAGCACCGCCGCCACCGAAAGGGAGATTCAGGGGACAGAAAGTCTCTGTTCCGGCACCCTGCCGAGACAGGGAAGTGCCCCCGGAGCCATGTCCATCGATCTCCATCGCCATCTCCACCACCGTTGCTGATTCCCATGATGATGAGAGAGTACTTCTTTCTCGAGGCTAAGGGCTCTACCGGTAGCTATGTGTTCATCTCTCTCTATGCCTGGTCATATTGTGATCATGAGCTTTGTAATCAAGTAGATCTACCTTGCTACTCAAGTCCTTCATTAGATCTCTGCTCTCCCCATGTGTGTGAAATTGACAACGTGCACGCCACGGTGGCACTTAGGTTTGAGTCTACATAAATACTCTTTATGCTTTAATAGATATATGCTTTTCTCCATGTATGTGAAACTGACAACATGCATACCGTGTGTGGCACTTTGGCTAGATTGAATATTTGTTATGAGTTATATTTGGAGTTGGATGTCTCTATGAAATTGTGGTGTTTGTTGGAACCATCTAGTGGTCAAGGTGACAGTGTGGGGTTATCTAGATTGGGGAAGGCGGCCTTTGAGGAGTGCTGTTATAACCCTATCGATGATTAGAGTGTCCAACTGGAGCATAGTTAAGAGTAGTATCATGAAGATAAGATATTTATATGAAAGAGTGTTCACTAGTGAAAGTATGATCCCTAGGCCTTGTTTCTAAGCATTGAACCACCGTTTGCTACTAGATCTGTTGCATGTTTTCTTGCTTCCATCTTTGTTCCATTTGCCGGGGAGGTTTTGGGCTTTTACCTTTCCTCCACGCCATCAGCTCTTTTCTGGCACCGTTAGCCCACGTCAACAACAAGTCAGAAGCTATTTTCTGGCACCGTTACCACTTGTATTTCACTATCTCTTCGCCGAACTAGTGCACCTATACACCTCACAAGTGTATTGGGTGTGTTGGGGACACAAGAGACTTAGTGTATCTTGATTGCAGGGTTGCTTGAGAGGGAATACCTTTGAACACTTCCTCCCCGAGTTCGACAAACCTTGGGTGATCCACTGAAGGGAAACTTGCTGCTGTTCTACAAACCTCTGCACTTGGAGGCCCAACAACTGTTTACAAGAATAAAAGTGTGTACACATCAACAACACGTTCTTTGTTGAGGAAGACGTATTGGGTGGCAGCCACCGTCACACTGTGCGCAACCAGTGCATGCTATGTTCCAGCTCGCGAAGCGCCGTGCACGCTCTAGGAGTGCTCTGTCGCATGTGGATCTGGCACTGTGGAGTCACTGACGTCCATGACGCTCACGGCAAGGAGGGTGCCGGCTTCGTCGCCCTCTGCCTGAGCGATGTGAGCCTCTTCGCGCTTCTACCGCTGATCGCGTTCCTTCTTGTGGCACTCCTTGGCCCAATGGTTTTTGATGCCGCAATAGCGAGACTTGCCCTTTCGACGAGGAGGGGTGTCGCCTTTGCCCTTCCCATGTCCGCCACCGCCGCCGTACGAATTTTGCTTTTCGGTTTTTCCCTTCTTCTTGCCCTTGTCTCCTCCACTCGAGGATCCGTCTTCGGCAGCACGCCCGGCGCTATGCTCGTCATTCCTCCTTAGTGAGGAGTAATCGGCCGCTCGCATCTGCCTCCGGCCCACCACGTCCCTCCGACGCCGACAACCGTCGATGAGTTGTTCAAGAGACATATATTCCAGATCGGGTAAGGTTTAAATTGAACAAGCCATTTGGGCATACCTCGATGGAACAACGCGAAGAAATTTCTGCATGGCAGTGAGCTCAGTGTAGGTTGTGTCACCGAGTGACTGCAACTCGCTGATGATATCGGAGATGCGCAAGACGAAGTCCTCAATGCTCTCGCCGCTCTTGAAGGCGAGATTCTCGAACTCCTTGCGCAGTTTCTGCCGGAGCGCCTCGCGAACGCAGTTCACGCCCATGCGTAACACCTTGATCGCCTCCCATGCCTCCCTGGCGTTGACCTTAGCCGCTAGGACATGCTCCATCACCGACGGTACCGATCTTAGGATCGCACTCAGATCTTGACGCTCCTGCCGGTCGAGTCCAGGCTCGATGGCCTCCCAGAGGTTCGCCCCTACATTTGCACGCGCATCAGGATGGCCTACTCGGAGTAGTTTTCCCGCGTGAGGGCGGGGAACGTCACGTTACCACCGCCGCCACACCTCCTTCTCGAATGATCTTCTGCACCACGATCTCACCGCCACCACGCCGACCTCGGCTTCGTCCATGACTCTGCGAGCGCATGTGCACCGGGGTCACTGACTTGTCCGGTGCACGGCCCGCCACTTCCGCCGCTGCTCTCTCCGCTACTCTTGCCGCTGCTCTCGCCACTTCCGCTGCTGCTCTCGCCGCAGCATCTCCTGCCGCACGCCTCACCATTGTGGACGGTCCGGTGGTGTTCCAACCATGATCACCAAATCCCGAGGCTCTGATACCACTTGTTGTTGCTAGGATCGCTAGCAATGTGATTGTGTGAGTTTGTGTGTGTTTGAGAGAACAGAGAACACGAGACATCCGTCCAAAAAAACAGAACACGAGACAAAGTAATTTTGTTTCGTGTGCAACGTGCGACCTTTTCTGGTTATCTCTTTATTTATGGACTCTGAAGATCCACCTAAATCGCTAACTGAAAACGGCAGCTACATACGAGCTTACCGGTAATGCCATCCCATGACACACAGTATGCGCTGACCACTACGATCGCCACGACCAGGCCTACATTATTCCACCGCACGATCCCTAAGCGTGTGTTTGGTTTGTGCCTAAGATTGTCCTACCAAATATTTGGCTAGCCAAAATTTTGGTTGAACCTTTGCTTGCCCACAAGTTGGTCAACATTGGCTAAAAATTTAAACTAGAGTTGGTAGTGGAGCATTGGCATGTCAAAAAAGTTGGCAACAATCCAAACAAGAACCAACCTTTTGGTCATGACCAAAATATTGGTAAGGTGCACTTTGGCCACAATCCAAACACATCCTAAATCTTGGCAACAACTAGACTAATGAAAGTAAACAGAATCTAGCTACGTCGAGGTACGGACAGCCTTATACACTCGACAGTTTATTCTCTGAAGAAAACAATAAACTAGACTACCGGAAATGCCATCCCATGACACACGGTATGCGCTGACCACTACGATCGCCACGACCAGGCCTACATTGTTCCACCGCATGATCCCTAAGCGTGTGTTTGGTTTGTGCCTAAGATTGCCCTACCAAATATTTGGCTAGCCAAAATTTTGGTTGAGCCTTTTCTTGCCCACAAGTTGGCCAACATTGGCTAAAAATTTGAACTAGAGTTGGTAGTGGAGCATTGGCATGTCAAAAAAGTTGGCAACAATCCAAACAAGAACCAACCTTTTGGTCATGACCAAAATATTGGTAAGGTGCACTTTGGCCACAATCCAAACACACCCTAACAACTAGACTAATGAAAGTAAACAGAATCTAGCTACGTCGAGGTACGGACAGCCTTATACACTCGACGGTTTATTCTCTGAAGAAAACAATAAACTAGACTACCGGAAATGCCATCCCATGACACACGGTATGCGCTGACCACTACGATCGCCACGACCAGGCTTACATTGTTCCACCGCATGATCCCTAAGCGTGTGTTTGGTTTGTGCCTAAGATTGCCCTACCAAATATTTGGCTAGCCAAAATTTTGGTTGAGCCTTTTCTTGCCCACAAGTTGGTCAATATTGGCTAAAAATTTGAACTAGAGTTGGTAGTGGAGCATTGGCATGTCAAAAAAGTTGGCAACAATCCAAACAAGAACCAACCTTTTGGTCATGACCAAAATATTGGTAAGGTGCACTTTGGCCACAATCCAAACACACCCTAAATCTTGGCAACAACTAGAATAATGAAAGTAAACAGAATCTAGCTACGTCGAGGTACGGATAGCCTTATACACTCGACAGTTTATTCTCCGAAGAAAACAATAAACTAGACTACCGGAAATGCCATCCCATGACACACGGTATGCGCTGACCACTACAATCGCCACGACCAGGCCTACATTGTTCCACCGCATGATCCCTAAGCGTGTGTTTGGTTTGTGCCTAAGATTGCCCTACCAAATATTTGGCTTGCCAAAATTTTGGTTGAGCCTTTTCTTGCCCACAAGTTGGCCAACATTGGCTAAAAATTTGAACTAGAGTTGGTAGTGGAGCATTGGCATGTCAAAAAAGTTGGAAACAATCCAAACAAGAACCAACCTTTTGGTCATGACCAAAATATTGGTAAGGTGCACTTTGGCCACAATCCAAATACATCCTAAATCTTGGCAACAACTAGACTAATGAAAGTAAACAGAATCTAGCTACGTCGAGGTACGAACAGCCTTATACACTCGACAGTTTATTCTCTGAAGAAAACAATAAACTAGACTATGCAACAGGGTTTAACATATCAGACTGTACCGAGATCAAACGAACCTTCTTGTGTTAATATGTATATACCTTCCATGAGGCCAATCTTCTTCTTATCTTGTCCAATAAATTAAAGCTTGGAAATCCACCTTGGGACCGATCGTTTTTGTAGTGCAGGGGTAAACCTAAATATGTGATCGGTAAGGTGGACGCTTGGCAGATCAGAATGTCACTAGCTAATTTCCACGTTGTTGTCTATTGTTTGTCTGTCCTTGGTTTAGCAGGTGGACTACCAAAATTTTAACATCTTTACAGTCGCAGCAAATGCTTGTGTGCCTAAGCCGAGATTCAGAATTCCCAGGAGAAGTCATGAGTATATATGGTCCAAGGTCAATCATATCCGTGCCATATATCTGTACCAAATATATATGGAAGTGATATAAGGGCAAAGTCACAATCGCACATGACATGATCGATCTGTCTTCAGATGGCATGAGTAGCTTTGCTCTCAACTGCTTTCTGCACGGAAAAATGTCGCGCGTGCAGTGTGTCCCTCCTGACCCCTATTGGAGACCTCGAGGTCCGCCCTCTCTGTTTAAAAGGATGCTTGCTAGCTAGAGGAGACGCACATAAATCATGGCTTGGACAATAAAGAGTAGTGCTTGTCCGAGGTGCTCGGACAAGTCTGCATGGAAAGCGACCCGCGTCCCAAGTGACCCTTGAGCAACTGTACCACTACACGGGATCACGGGCTCACCGAAATGCTCCACCATATAGATTCGGGGCTGATCTGTATGTAGTGGTACAGTTGCTTATTAGGATTGAAACAATATAATACCGGTCTGTCGGAGATTTGTTTCGCGAAGGCAACTAGGTTCTAATAATCCTTTAGCTTCACAGAGGGCTGAACACGCGGTTCCAAGGTGTCTTAGCGATGGCGGCGACAATAGAGCAAGCGCACGATAGAAAGATGACACAAAGGTTTTTTAACCAGGTTTGGGACCCTCGCGAGGAGGTAAAGCCACTACTCCTGCTTTATTGTATTGCTCGTTTGTTTCGCAAGGATACAATGGAGGATAGAAGTCTAGTGTTTCAGATCCCAAGTATCGATCCGTCCTAAGGTAGGAGAAGGGATCCTTATATAGGGAGGCGACAGGCCTCTTCCCTCAATCTTTGGACGTGAAGGGCTACCACAAAGTCGATTCTCGAGGTCCTAGTCTACAAGACTGCTTTTTAGTGGACTGGGTCTTGGGCGCTGAACGCTCCACCGTCCGCTGATAAAGTGGTCTTCTTTTGCTTTATTTGTCCTCGTACGGCGCTGCTTGTTGTCCCCTTGCACCGAAACGGCAAAGCATGGGGCCTGCCTTGCTAAGGTCGTCTGTCCCTTCCTTACAGAAAAGGTAGTGGACCAATTCTCCCTTTACCGAGGCAAAGGGTGAGCACATGGCTGCTAGGCCCCTTGTCGGGACTCGCATGCCTGCTGGCCGCCCTGAGGGACCCCCCAAAGGCTCCAGAGAGTAACTCAGGGCCTCCAAAGCACAGGAGCACGACGGAACTCCGCACAGAGGGGGGTTACCTCCGGAGGGAGTCCCCTCATGAAGCGGGGCCTCACGAGGGGGCGTCCGCCGGAACCGCCTCCGGAGGCACCGTGGCCTCTCGAAGGCCTGCTCTTACAAGGTGCTGGGCCTAACAACCGACATGACGTGGTACCCCGGTTGCCAGGACCCCAACACGGTCACCGCAGCTAAGACACGTTAAAAGATGTGTTGCGGCCAGCGAGTCTGCTGAGCCAGCCTATAGAACCTATGGCTGAAGCATATGCGATATTATCCATTATCTCTCTTTCTTCCGTCGTAGCCGGACTTTGAGTCTTACTCAATGTCTTGCCTTACAACATAGGTAAGCACCCCTTCTTACTTTTCTCCATTTTAAACTTCTTTAAAATCTTATCAAGGTATGTACTCTGTGATAGCCCTATTAGGCATCTTGATCTATCTCTATAGATCTTTATGCCTAATATGTATGACGCTTCACCTATGTCCTTCATCGAAAATTTGTTGTTTAGATAACTTTTAACACTGTTTAAAAGATCTAATATATTTCCAATCAGTAACATATCATGCACATATAATATCAGAAATGTCATATTGCTCCCACTCACGTTCTTGTAAATACAAGCCTCTCCATAAGTTTGGACAAATCCAAACTCTTTGATCACCTCATCAAAGCGGAGATTGCAACTCCGGGATGCTTGCTTCAGTCCATAGATGGATTGCTGAATCTTGCATACCTTGTGAACATCGTTAGGATCGACAAATCCCTTTGGTTGTATCATATATAACTATTCTTCGATGTTACCATTGGGGAACGCAGTTTTGACATCTATCTGCCATGTCTCATAATCAAAATATGCGGCAATTGCTAACATAATCCTAACCGACTTTAGCATCACTATGGGGGAGAATGTCTCATCATAGTCAACTCCTTGAATTTGTCAAAACCCCTTTGCGACAAGTCGAGCTTTATAGATGGTTACATTACCACCAACATCAGTTTTTATTTAAAATCCATTTATTTTCAACGTCCTTTCAGTCATGAGGTAAGTCCACCAAGGTCCAAACCTGGTTTTCGTACATGAATTCCATCTTGGATTTCATGTCTTCTATCCATTTGGTGGAATCCGAGCTCATCATCGCTTCTTCATACGTCGCAGGGTCATCTATTTCATCAACCATGAAATTCATAATAGGATTTCCGTACAGTTCAGGAGCTGCACGTGTCCTACTTGACCCGCGAGGTTCGGTAGTATCCTCTTTTGGAGTTTCATGATCATTATCATTAGTTCCCTCTTCATTCGGTGAAGTCAACTTCGGAACAATTTCTGGCGCTGCGCCACTCATCGTTTCAAGAAGAGAAGGTTCAGTAACCTCTCTGAGCTCTCCCTTCCGACTACACACACCTTTCGTGAGAAACTCTTTCTCTAGAAAGGATCCATTCTTGGAAATGAAAACCTTGCCCTCGTATCTATGATAGAAGGAATACCCAATAGTTTTCTTAGGGTATCCTATGAAGACACATTTTTCTGCTATGGGTTTGAGTTTATCAGGTTGAAGTTTCTTCACATAAACATTGCATCCCCAAACTTTAAGAAATGATAGCTTAGGTTTGTTTCCAAACCACAATTCATACGGTGTCTTTTCAACGGATTTAGATGGTGCCTGATTTAAAGTGAATGAAGTAGTTTCTAGTGCATAACCCCAAAATGATAGTGGCAAGTCAGTCAGAGACATCATAGATCGAACCATATCTTATAAAGTACGATTACGACGTTCCGACACACCATTATGCTGTGGTGTTCCGGCAGGTGTGACTTGTGAAACTATTCCACACTCTCTCATATGTGCGCTAAACTCGTAACTTAGATACTCACCTCCATGGTCGGACCGCAGAAATTTGATCTTTCTATTACGATGATTTTCGAATTCACTCTGTAATTCCTTGAACTTTTCAAAGGTTCCAGAATTATGGTTCATCAAATAGATATACCCGAATCTACTCAAATCATCCATGAAAGAAACAAAATAACGATATCCACCTCGTGCCGACACACTTATTGGATCACATACATCAGTATGGATTTCTAATAAATCTTTCGCCCGTTCCATTGAACCGGAAAATGGTGTTCTAGTCATCTTGCCCATAAGGCATGGCTCACATGTATCAAATGATTCGAAATCAAGTGATTCCAAAAGTCCATATGAATGAAGTTTCTTCATGCGTTTAACGCCAATATGACCTAGACGGAAGTTCCACATATACACAGATATATCATCATCAAGTTTAATCCTTTTAGCATCAACATTATGAATATGTGTAACACTATTATCGAGATCCAACAAGAATAAACCATTCATCACAGGTGCATGACCATAAAAGATATCATTCATATAAATCGAACAACCATTGTTTTCAGATTTAAATGAATAATCACTTCGCATTAAAAACGATCCAGATACAATGTTCATGCTCAGTGCAGGTACCAAATAACAATTATTAAGATTTATCACTAATCCCAATGGTAAGTGGAGAGGCAGCATTGCGACGGCGATCACATCAACTCTTGATCCTGCCGACACGCATCATGACCTCACCCCTTGCTAGTGGTTGCTTGTTCCGCAGCCCCTGATTGGAGTTACATATATTAGCAACCGATCCAGTATCAAATATCCAGGTGCTACTGTGAGTACTAGTAAAGTACACATCAATAACATGCATATCATATATACCTTTGTTTGCCTTGCCAGCCTTCTTGTCTGCCAAATACTTGGGCAGTTGAGCTTCCAATGGTCAGTCCGCTTACAATAATAGCACTTGGTATCAGACTTAGGGCCATCTCGGGATTTCTATTCAGGCGCGACAACAGATTTGCCGCCCTTCTTTCCCTTATGTTTACCCTTCTTGTCTTTCTTGAAAACCGAAGGTCTTATTGATCATCAACACTTGATATTCTTTCTTGATCTCCACCTATGGAGTCTTAAGCATTGACAATAGCTCGAGGAGAGACTTCTTCATGCCCTGCATGTTATAGTTCATCACGAAGCTCTTGTAGCTAGGTGGCAGAGATTGGAGAACATGATGTATGCCTAAGTCAATGGGATTCATTATTCCCAAGTACAAAAGCCTATCGGCATACCCAGACATTTTGACTACATGCTCACTAACGGAGCCGTTCTCTTCCATCATGCAGCTAAAGAACTTTTCAGAAGCATTATAACTCTCTATAGTAGCATGGGTGTCGAAAATCATTTTCAACTCACCCATTGTATCAAAGGCATTGTCGTTTTTGAAACTCTTTCGAAGTTCTTGCTCTAGCACATACAGTATGACGCAATGAACTAAGTTGTGGTCCTCCTGACGAGTCAAATAGACGTTCTTTTCCTCGTCAGGGGCATCATCAAGTGGTGGGGGGCCTAGCGGCGCTTCTAGCACATCTAGCTTGTGTGCAACATTGAGGAGAATCCTAAAATTCATGGCCCAGTCGGTAAAGTTGCTATCATTCATCGCAAGTTTGTCTTTCTCCATGAACACATTGAAATTAATAGCAGTTGGTGCCATCTACAACCGAATTTGTAAAGTTTAGACTAAGTTTATGATAGATCGAGTTCAACTAATCCAAATTATGAATGAACTCCCACTCAAAAACAACATCCCTAGTGTATTTTTGGTGATTACATGAACCAAATCCACTACACCAAGTCCGATCATCACGTGAGTCGGTGTAGTTTCAAAAGCGAGCATCTATATGGGCATCATATCAAATATATGACTCATGCTTAACCTTTCGGTTCGTGTTTCGAGGCCATGTCTGTACATGCTAGGCTCGCCAAGTAAGAACCTTAGTATTCACATGTGTAAAACTGTCTTATACCCGAAATATGATTGTGGATTCAAGTACATCCGATCATCACGTGATGTCTTGAAGCGGCGAAACATAAACGGTGTGATACTTAAGAGAGAACACATTTTTATCTTTATATCTAAATGAGGCTACTAAAACGCCAAACAAGCAATATAAGATGCAAAACATCATATGTGAAAAGTGAAATGATATTGTTCTTGCACTTGATCACTATCATGTGCATCGTGGTATGATCTTTATCAGTCCTTTGTATGTAAGGCCAAGGTATATGGAACTTACACGTTAGGCGTGTTGTAAGAGTATAAACTTACAACATTACCATATCATGACACTAGCCCAGCAACAATCTAAACTAGACGCTTCTAATTTATCCATTGTAATTTTTACGTGGCTTAAGGCTTTTGAAGATAGAACCGGTCTTACCCACGAACATGGAACCACAACGATGATAACTAAATTATTATCAACTTGATGTAAATCATATATTGACTATAGTAGGAGAGACAGACACCCGCTAGCCACTTATGCAAAACTAGTTGCATGTCAAGCATGGAACTGGTCTCATGTGCGAGGACATGTAAAGTTAGTCTGGGCCGCTTCATCCCACTATGCCACCAATATCCAAAATACATATAAAAAGAAATAACATGATCATCATCTACCACATACTCATATGTGTACTACCCATGCAAAGCATATATGCATAGATCAGGCTTTGATACCACTGTTAGGTTCGCAACATAGAAAACAAAAACTTTCCTACAATGGGAAGTACTAAGCACCAAGATCTATCTACTAGATACTAGCTATGGGTGGATATACATCCATAGAGAACATACCCTTTTACACCTACAAAGTGTAACGAGGTTGAACTCGTGGATGATGTAGTCGAACGCTTGCCAATCTCAGGATCAAGAAGAAGTCCAGCGCCGCAACTCAGCAGCGCATCCGTAATCGCACACATGTTCAGGCCACCAATCAACCTCCACTACCTCGGTCTAGCGATGCAGTGGAAGCAACAACTCCTTCTAGACGAAATTCCATCGGAACATGTATCTCGCTAGTCCGAGACCATGGGGAATAATTCTAGAGGAGGAGATAGGTCCTTCACGAGGAGGTGTAAGTGAGATGGAGTGAGAGGGGAACTTATATAGGAGAGGGGGCAGCCCCTCCCCATGGCCTGCGCACCATGGTTGTTCCCCCACCTCTTCCTCATTCATGTGGAGGGAGCTCCACTCACATAAATTGCCCCTCCATTTTCTCCACCAAAAATCCCACTCAAATGCATTAAATTTCCTCCAAATTTAATACAACTCTCATTTAATAAAACTATTTTATTTATTATATTAAGAATTTTTTTAATTACTTTAATTAACAAACATTCACATAAAAACCCCTGCAATATTACAATATCACATGCAGAATCAATTTCAACAATTTCACCCGAAACAATTCCGGTGTCCATTGAAATAATTCCAGCGCTATGCAATTCTTTCGTCTAGAACATATTTGCTCCAAATGGTTTTGGCATCCCTTAAGTTTGTCACCCTACGGTTCGCAAATAATGCAGACAAGATCGAGACCCTTCTCATATAAATAATCAGAAGCGGGACCTGGAGATCCATACTGACTCCCACACATTCAACGACGACTTCTATGATAGTGAGAACCTTTAACGCTAGTAACTTAATTCCTTTGTCTCGAAATATATTACATGTCCGAGATTCGACCATCAGTATCTTTATACCTAGTTTGATCTCGTTACCGACATGCACTCTTTTCTCGTTCCTATGATATAAAATTCTAGTGATCACATCACTTGGTTGCAAGCTATTCTTAATATCACTGAGAGGACCCAGAGTATATCTATCCATCATCAGGATGGACAAATCCCACTCTTGATCCATGAGCCTCTACATAACATCTTCGTAGCACTAAACCCACCTTTCTAGCCACCCTTTCACGGTGTGATTTTTGATGTTATGAAGATACTCTTCCATTGTTAGTGATTAACATGATCTCATGGTCCAAGGACTTGGATTAATTCGCATGATGTTATAGCAATATAAACACAATGAATTTCATCGTAAAGCTATACTTCGGATGAATGTTCATCACATCATTCCAGAAATGTTATGACCTCCTTATTAACGACATCCAATGTCCATGATCAAGAAACTTTGATCATCTTGTTAATCAACGAGCTAGTTTATAAGAGAGCCATAACTAGGAACTCTCCATTTGTTTATTAAACACACATATATTAACATTTCCGTATTAATAAAATTATAGCATGCCAAATAAACATTTATCATATACTTGGAATACATATAATAACAACTTTATTATTGCCTCTCAGGGCATATTCCCTTCAGTGGCATCACCGCTGACGTTCTCAACCTCCTGCCGAGCCGGACTGTTAGTCAGTGTACGAGTAGAGCCACCACGAACGGGGCTCGAAACCCGAACATCGTCCTGGGCTAGAGGTGATGCCTGCATAGGAATGGGAGACACCATGCTGGACCCACTCTAGGGAACAGTTAGAGGGGTGTTTCCGAAGTAAACAAAATAGAAAAATGAGTTACAAAAGAAAGAGAGAAACAAGAAGTGAAACCAAGAATGCAGGCATAATACGGACAAGAGAACGGTTGATGCTTTATTGGCCTTGGGAGCCCTCTTGGCGGCCTTCTTCACTCGCTTCTTGCGAGGTTCGTCTGGGATATCAGAGGAAGCTGCGTGCTTCCCACAGTGTCTTGGTCTCCCGTGGCCACAGGAGGCGTGTCATGGACCTGCCCAGCCAGGTTAGCTGGGACGAAATCAGTCGGATATGCATATGAGAGGGGTGCCAAATTAAGTACCTCGAGAACTTCGCAATCATCAGATTCATCATCATCTGGCCAGTCCCTTAAGGTAGAGGTATTACCGGTCGGTCGTCCGGAGTTGGAGTCCGGGATGTACATGAATTCCTCGGAGTCCGGCTCACCGTCATCTGAGGTATCCCGATCCTTACCCCAAGTAAGTGCAAAGTTTGGACCATCGTCATTCGTCTGTTGGAGGAATTTCTAAAGGTGAAGCACAAAGTGTCAAGTAAGATGGAGTGCCGACATAAAAGTTAACTCGGTAAGAATTGAACCAGAAACAAGTTACCTTAGAGGTTATCTCGGCTGTAAGGCCGCATGCCCCACGTCAAATCCTTGGCCATGTCAATCTTAAAATGGATTTGACACGTCTTCGGATCTGGTCATGGATCAACTCAACTGTTGAGACTCGATTCGGATCGAAGCGGCCGCTCATGTGGCAGATTTGTGTGTGCACTTCTAGAGAGGGTAGAATCGGCTGTTGATGAATGTGGCCAAGAGTTCATCACCGCATAAGCCGGCATCGGTTAGTTTTCTGAGCCTCTTCTCGAAGAGATTGATGAAAGGATCTCTCTTCTTGGGATCAAAGTCCTAGTTCTTCTTGGAGGGGGTGCCGACTGAGAATGCCGGCGCCCGAATCTTGTCTTCCTCGGCGTAAATTTTAACGTGGAATAAGGATTTGTGCCATTTTTTATAGGACTCTAGGCCTGTCACTGGAGGGGAAGGCAGATAATTTTCGAGGTGTTATGGAGGCGGCCCCACATTGGGTGAGATATTTTTTGGAGGGCCGGAGCTCCTTGTTCGGCACCATGTTAGCCCAAAGTTGAAAGAATCTGGCCCAGACTTGAAATCCGGCAAGAGGCCCAAGTATCCTTCTGAGGCCGAGATAAAAGCCGAGAGAGAGGCTATGACGTTTGCCGGGAGATGGTGGGGCTGAAGTTCAAAGGTCTCTAAGAAGATTTTGGTGAAATCGCTAATAGGGAGACCGAATCCACGGGTGAAGTGTGAGACGAATACTACGTACTCACCTTCTTTTACGTCGGGGGAGAGCTCATCGCCGGGTAGACAGCAGGTTTCCCCGGATGGGATCCGACGCGTCTAGATGAGCCAGTCAATCTCCTCCTGAGTGACCATGGACCCCTTCCAGGATCCCCGCTCGGAAACGGTGGCGCCGCCCCCTTCGCACTCGTCGGAGGCGTCGATCCCATGCGAACTTCCCATAGGATCATCGGAAGAATCAATTGAAGAGGAAGAACTCGTGGGAGTGGGAACCTCGATTGCTATGGACCCGTTGTAGCGTAAAGGAATTACATGCTCTAGCAGCGTGGAGTCACCAGAACATAGGAAGAGCGGGGGCTGAGCACACCAAGCGACGACATTGGAGCGCAAGAAACTGGCAGCGCGATCGCAAGAGAAGAGCTCTATGGCGGCGGCGCTGGGAGGAAGAAAAGGAAGTGAATGCGAGCAGGGGAAAGTGAATAGAGATTTCCCCCCGCATTCCTATTTATGGGCATGCCCCACGAACGGTTGAGGGATCGTGTGCGCGCGACGCTACGGTTCTGCGTGCATGTATCACGACGTGGAGATCGTGGGGTGGAGCCACACGGGCGGTAACACCACGAAGAAGAGTAGTGGCGCGCGGTGCCCCATGTAGTAACCGAAGACGCACTAGGGGATTTTGACCGTTTACAGTGAACGTTAGGTGTCAGTAATCACTGTGGCGGCTAATAAAATGAGGCACGCCCCAATGATTAAAGACAAGTAGGATACAAGAAGCTTACAAGAGAAGGAAGGGGATAACCCAGAAAGAGAAAAGATGTCTCGGCCTTCGAGACATAACTCGGACGAAGCCAGATAAAGTCATAACCCATATCAAGTTGCCAAGGGTGCGGCCAAGGTATACATGAATAGGGGCCGACTAACATTTAAGTCGGAAATACGGATGAAGAATCCGGATGCATAGAACCTGATGTGGCTTTGCCGGCTAAATCTGCCAAAACCGACTAGCTTCAAGGACTAATGTTGGGGGATTACCCCAGTGATACGTCGAAAATGTATCTATAATTTTTGATGTACCATGCTTTTTTAGTATCTACTTTGCTTTTCTTTGTCTACACTTTGAGGTGTTTTTATATGTTTTCTGGTACTAACCTATTAACAAGTTGTTACGGTGCCAGTTGCATGTTTTCTTCTGTTTTTGGTTCCAGAAAGGCAGAAAATCAATATTCTCAGAATTGGACGGGACAAAAGCCAAAGTCAATATTTTAACTTGGGCAACACGACGCCAGAAGACGAGACGGAGAAGGCTCACCAGGCAACCACACATGCAAACACAATAATCTCAATAATCTCAACGGAGAACAACGGAGAACATGCAAGATCACAAACAACACAGACATGATAGAATCATAAAGAAAAAACCATTAATCAAACCAACATAATAATCTCAATATCCATCAGATCCTCGCAAACACAACATGCATGATCACGAATAAATTAGATCTTGATCATGAATGGAGCTCACAAGATCTATACATGAAAGCACAAGGAGGATATACAACCATCTGGCTACTACATGGACCCATAGTCCAAGGTGCCAGGAAGAACTTCAGATCTCCCCGAACTACTCACGCATCATACAAGAGAGAAGGCCTCCGGGATTATCTCCCCTCTGGTAGGGTGCCAGGAAGAACTTCAGATCTCCCCGATCTAGGGATGACGGTGGTGGCGGCTACAGAAGTTTTCATGGAATATTGATCGGGTACTTAGGGTTTCTACATCAGGGGCATCTTATAGGCAAAGGGGGAGGCCAAGGAGGCGGCCAGGGGCCCCACACCCTGCCTAGGCGCGGGGCAGGGCCCACCCGCACATAGAGGGGTCTGGGCGCCCTGGCTCGTTTCTCCGTCTCCCCTCTTGACTTCTTGTTCCCCACATAAAGTTATTGACTTTGTCTTTTCTCCCGTCCAATTCCGAGAATATTGATTTTCTTCTTTTCTGGTACAAAATACAGAAGAAAACAGGCAACTGGTACTATGGCAACTTGTTAATAGGTTAGTTTCAGAAAAGATATAAAAACACCTCAAAGAAAGACAAAGCAAAGCAAAGTAGATACTAAACAAGCATGGAACATAAGAAATTATAGATACATCTCTGACGTATCACTCGTCGTTTCGAAGCATCTCATGATGATCGGATGTGCTAGAATCTACGTGTGCATACAACGGGTGCAAGACAGATTTGCACATACAGAAACTGAAGGTTAACCTTGATGATCCTTGCATGTATAGACATGGTCTCAGAACACGGATACCAAAATGTAAAAGCATGAGTCATATAGATGATATGTCGAACATGATGATTGTTCGCCTTTGAAACTATACCATGTCACGTGATGATCGGGCGTGATGTAGTGGATTTGGTTCATGTGATCACTAAAAAAATGTGAGGGATATTGTTTTCAGTGGGAGCTCACCTAGATTAATTTAAGTATTAATTAGAACTCAATTTATCATAAACTTAGTCTAAGCTGTTGCAAATATGTTGTACATCATGGTGAATATTACCATCAATTTTAATGCGTTCCTAGAGAAAGAAAAGTTGAAGAACAATGGAAGCAACTTTGCGGACTGGTTCCGCAACTCGAGGATTGTACTCAATGCTGGTCAATTGACCTATGTGATGGATGCACCGCTGGGTGATCCGCCTGCAGATGATGCTCCCGATGAAGAGAAAAATATTTTTCGGACTTAGAAGAATCAATACTCCATAGTTCAATGTGCCATCCTCTATGGTTTGGAATCGGAGCTTCAAAAATGTTTTGAGCACCACGACCCTTATGAAATTGTCAGTGATCTCAAAATGATATTTGAGACTCATGCGGCCGTGGAAAGCTATGAAGTGTCCAAATTTTTTTAACTGTAAGATGGAAGAGGGCAACTCCGTCAGTGAGCATGTGCTTAAGATGTCTGGGCATGCTAAAAAGCTCCATGACTAGGGAATAATGATTCCTAATGCCTTGGGGATTCATCGTGTCCTCCAATCACTACCACCTAGTTACAAGAACTTCATCATGAACTACAACATGCAGCATATGGAAAAGACGTTTCCTGAACTCTTCTCCATGTTGAAGACTACGGAAGTGGAGATAAATAAAGAGCACCAAGTGTTGCTGGTTAACAAAACAACCAACTTCAAGAAGGAAGGCAAGCCTAAGAAGAAGGGTAACTTCAGGAAGGGTAGCAAGAAAGCTGCTACGCCTGCAAAGAAACCCAAGGCTGGTGCCAAGCATGATACTGAGTGCTTTTAGTGCAAGGGCGTTGGTCACTAGAAGCGGAATTGCCCCAAGTACGTGGAAGATTTGAAGAATGGCAACATCAAGAAGAAAGGTATATTCGATATACATGTCATTGATATGTATCTTACTAGTAACTCGAAATAGGTGCTGCTGAATAAACAAAGACTAGCGAAAGATGAGGTGACGATGTGCATTGGAAATGGATCCAAAGTTGATATGATCGCCGTCGGCACACTCCCTCTTCATCCACCATCGGGATTAGTTTTACATTTAAATAATTGTTATTTAGTGCCCGTGTTGAGCATGAACATTATAAGTGGATCTTGTTTATTGCGAGATGGTTACTCGTTTTAGTTGGAGAATAATGGTTGTTCTATTTATATGAGTAATATCTTTTATGGTCATGCACCCCGAGATGGATGGTCTGTTCTTATTGAATCTCGATAGTAGTGATACACATGTTCATAATATAGATGCTAAACGAACACGATTGAATAATAATTCCACGTATATGTGGCATTGCTGTCTTGGTCACACTGGAGTGAAGCGCATGAAGAAACTCCATTCCGATGAACTTCTAGAATCACTTGATTTTAAATCACTTGAAAGATGTGAAGCATGTCTGATGGGAAAAATGACTAAGACTCCATTCTCCGGGATAATAGAGTGAGCTATGAACTTATTGGAAATCATACATACCGATGTGTGTGGACCAATGAGTGTTGCGTCGCGGGGTGGATATCGTTATGTTCTTACCTTGACGGATGACTTGAGTAGGGTATATTTACTTCATGAAACATAAGTCTGAAACTTTCGAGAATTTTAAGGAATTTCAAAGTAAGGTGGAAAATCAACGTAACAAGATGATCAAGTTTCTTCGATCTGATCGTGGAGGTGAGTATCTAAGTTACGAGTTTGGCATGCATTTGAAGAAATGCGGAATACTTTCACAATTGACACCCCCTGGAACACCACAACGTAATGGTGTGTCTAAACATCATAATCGAACTCTCATAGATATGGTTCGGTCTATGATGTCTCTTACAAATTTACCATTATCATTTTGGGGTTATGCATTAGAAACAGCCTGATGAGGATATCCCTATACTTACACCCACACGAACTACTGCTGAAGATGTTCCAGTTGCTACAAAGAAGGATCAATCCAATGAGATTAGAATTGGACCAATTACAAGAGCTCGTTCTAAGCTACTAGAACAACATGTGAACTTGTTTCTTAATGAACCTGATGTTTTAATTAATGAGAACTTTATACTACCTAAGTAATTATGCTATTAGAATTACATGGACATAACATGATGATCGCCCAAGGATGTGCAAGGGAGGAGCAGTAGGAAGGCGCAAGATAAGATCATCAAGACAAAAGGGAAATTCACTACGACCACCGGAGTGTCCGTCCTACATCAACCGGAGTGGCCGGCCCACCCGGAGAAGCCCTGAGGTGCTGCCAGTCTATATCAAAGATAGGACACTACCCGGACACCACCCGGAAACTTTGAAGTTTCCGGCCAGACCGGACTGTCTGGCACACTCCACCTGGAGTGTCCGATCCCACCCGAACTGTTCGGCTGAATTACACTGGAATGTCCGTCCAACAACCAAATCTGGTTTGAGTCGGCTTGTATCAGTTTGAGTCGTACGCGTCTTAGTTTTGTTTTCTGGTCGCCCAGCCGCCCTTATAAGCCCTGGGATGCCCCATAATTAGGGTTAGACCATGTTAAAACTATTTTGGAGTTGTTTCTTATTAGAACCTATGGAATTACCTTGTGATCGATTTTACCAACTAAAATTGAGTGTGATATGTTATTCCATTATGAATTAGTAGATTGCAAACTACCGTTCGTGGTTGACGGCTACGTGTGCAAGAGCGTGGTGTTGTGAATATCCCACAGGGTTTGAGAGCTGTTGCATTGGTACCAGGGTTCGAGCGGGAGAGTTCATAGCTACAGGCTAGTTATCTATCATCCACCATCATCATCGCCAACTTCTTGCTGAGAAGATCGGGCCACCTCATATCATCTTGGTATCAGATTTCCTTGTTTACTCGGTGAGCATCCAGAATCCATCCATAGATTATTTTATTTTCAGTCATATATAGAAAAAGGCATACAAAAAGATTTGCCATAGACTAGATTGCATCGTTTTCTAGTTTTAGTTGTTGGTCGTATCTTGTAGATCCGATCTGCAGGTTCTAACGTGGAAGTCTAGTTTCTCATTTGTGTCTATGTTTAGTGTTTGATCTTGTTTTCCGCCGAGTCCACTACCACCGTTTCCGCAAGTTTTTCATCGTTTGTCTAAGTCCACATAGCGTACCTTTGTTTGCGTACCATAGACACAGACTATCTACAAAATTTGTGCCTAGGAACATACCCACGAAAGTAGTTTCTTTGTTCCGATAGGCCCCTCATTAGGGTTTTAAGTGCAAATTTTTTTAGGGTTTTGAGTGCAGAAATTTTTCGACAGGCGAAAACCATAATCTCCGGCATAATCGCATCGGACTATCCGGCCCCACCGGAGTCTCAGGCGCATATTACCCGGACTACCCGACCCAGTTTGTTCTAAGTTGATGCATTCATTTTGCATTGAGTCATATAGTTAAAAAATAGAATCGGTATAAAAAATGAGAAAAGAGCTACAAGCGTGACAAAGAAAGATATCAAAAGTGTGCATCATTGGAGGCCTAGTTTATCATCACACTCATAGATTGGGAAATCTTGTGCCTGTTTACTTTGAGATTTTACTAGCGTCTCTCTTATGCATTGCAACATTCATGTTGATAAGTTGCTTTGCCATGTTTATCTCCACCGTGTTTTTTTTTGGGTTTGACGATCAACACTAGGACTTTTTTCGGTGTAGTTAGGGTACCATACCTATAGCTCCACCTTAAATAAACCTGTGTGCCCTGTGATTGTTCTCCATACCCTCGATATTCACTTCATCACTGTAGTGCATGAGTCGTTGATTGCTAATTGGTTACGCATCTCTATTCACCTTGGAACGGTAAGATCTGTTTTCTTTTCAGTTTGTCATGAGTCGTGAGAGTACCACTAATACGTTTTTGATTTTTGCACTAACCTACTAATCATGTTTTCTACTAATGATGATGTTCTGATGCAGAAAGAAAGATGAAGATCCTGTCAACTAGCGAGAATATGAAGCTTTGAAGTCCCACTTGACACGCGTGTTTACACACACGAGAGACACCATTTACAAGAATATTCAGGACATGCAAATGGCATTGGAAGAAAATGTCGGTCACTAACATACAAACACAAGTGATGGCTATCAACAACTTTGCAATGTTTTATTGATGCTTTGACGATAGCAGTTGGCCAGCGACAGCCACA
Source organism: Avena atlantica (assembly GCA_910589765.1). Classification (NCBI taxonomy): domain Eukaryota; kingdom Viridiplantae; phylum Streptophyta; class Magnoliopsida; order Poales; family Poaceae; genus Avena; species Avena atlantica. The sequence goes on from OU342736.1 coordinate 509,771,279, forward strand.
ACCACATGATGATGCCCATGATGATGATGAAGGTAGTAATGTCGAGGATGTTCATCTTCCCAATATTTCTGGACGTTTACGTGCTACTCCTCCTATTCATGGACGTGGTTTTTCTCTAATTGGGCGAGCTCAGCGCCATTTGCCGTAAATCCCTAAGGATCGTTTGGGTAAGCCAAAATTTTCAATTCCCAAGTTTGATGGTTCCCTTGATCCTAAATATTATCTTAAATGGGAACTGAAGATTGAGAAGCTATGGCATTTGCATGAATATACCGAGGATAAAACGGTAAAACTAGCAGCGTCAGAATTTGATGGATATGCATTACGTTGGTGGGATGCTATAGTGCAAAATAGAAGAGAGGACAATGAACTGCCTGTACAATCATGGAGAGAGATGAAGAGCATCATGAAGGCTCATTTCGTGCCCTCTAACTATTTGCATTCGGTTTTTGATAAGTTGACGAACTTGAAGCAAGGAACCATGTCTGTTGATGAGTACTATATGAAGATGGAGATGCTTATGCAGCATGCTAGAATCCATGAATCACTTGAGATGACTATGCAGCGATTTCTGAACAATTTGAAGCTACCTATAAAGAGCATTGTTCGTCATCACATGTATAAGACTATGAATGACTTGTTGAATCATGCAAGGGAAGCCAAATCACAGCTTTCTTAAGAGGCCAAGGCGCGTGCAAGCACTGGTAGAAAATGAGCCTCTAGTCCTGGGCTATAACAGGCTCTAGTCCAGGTTTTGGGCCCGGGACTGCCAAAACGGGACTAGAGGCCCCCCTCTCTAGTCTTGGCTCGCTACGGTCTGCGACTGATAACATCCACATTTCAGCGAGGCAGGGGCGGGAACCCTCTAGTCCTGGGCCGTAACACCACCCGGGACAATAAGATTTCCTGCTGCGGTAGAGAATTCGTGTGTTTCTCTGCCACGGCAGAGATTGTGTGTTTCATTTTTTTGCCACTTTTGATTTTGTGTTTCACTATAATTTCAAACATATATTTCAGTACATATATTCTACGCTACTACATACACCGTACACGTTGATGCATCTATATAATTAATTGATCCCTTGCAAGCATACATATAATCAATCATATCAAAAGGAAGAAATGTTTTTGAAATTACATGGTCATTGAGGATATATATATCATATCAACTACATAGAGATCACTAAGGCATATAGAGTTCCTCGTCATCCGCATAATGTTCTCCATGTACATCAAGGACCTCCTTCATCATAAATCCCGCTAGCTCCTCTTGAATTGCTCGTATGCGCTGGTCTGGCTCTAGTTTCTCCCGCAAATCATAAATATAATATGAGTCAACTTTCCGCTCACTGGTCAACTCACTGATGTAGTCGCAGACGTAGCATGCACATAAATGTGTTCCCGGGGGCTTTTGTAAACTCTTCACCTTTTTATAAGTTAGCTCCTCTTTGAATGGACCTGGTATTTTCTGTCTGAATCGTGTCCAACTCCTGCTCGGCAAAGAAAATGAACAAAGTAATTATTAGTTACTTGATATCAAGAAATGAATGAAAGAGGCCGATATAATGCGATAATGATTGAAATTACTTATGGAGCATTGCTTTCATGTCGCTCCACTGCTCTTGGTCCCAACTTAATGAGTCGTGGACTTCAACTAGAGACTTGTCAACTTGAATGTTTAGCAAGATCCAGTGGAATTTGTGGACGTTTACATAAGAATACATGCATAGCTCATCGAGTAAGCAAAAATAAAATGTGTACAAGATAGAAACACTCACTTAAAGTTGTAAGGAAATAGTATTTCCTTAACAAAATTATTCTCGGTTAAGAACCTGCACAGGTCTTCCTCCACATCCTTGGGGTGATTCTTTAACGTATATTCATTAACGATATATGGGTCAATGAACCCAACATCATATCTTCTAGCTCTTTTGCATTCAATCATCTTCATTCTACAGAATATAGTAAGGATAATATATTAAATGCAATGAACGAGCTGAGCTACAAACTTAATTATAGAAATAAATCACTTACATATAGTAGCAACCAATGATAGATTTGTCAAGGGCGCGCTGGTTGTATAACTGAAACAGTTCGATCATTTGAACCTGTATCGAGTATGCTTTGAAGTGATGCTCCTTTCTCACGTCCACCGGAAACCAATCTTTCTGATGCTCTCTTTTTGTTTGCGACATGTACCATGTGTGCAGATTTTTCATATGTGTGGATAGATGCGCGAGCTCCTCATTACTGACTAGAGGCTCCCCTTGGATATACTTCTATACTATCTAACCCACTGGCGTATCTTCATAGCCTAAATATTGACCAAGAGACATATTTGCTACGGTAGCAAGTGCTTTGGCCTCCGATACAGTGATGCCCATTAGTGTAGTATTAGTATGGGCTTTAGGGTCCATTATTTGCATGTCCATATCCATTTTTGACCGTAACTTTTTACTCTTTTCGAATTTTGAAAATCTAAAAAATCGCAAAACGACCTAAAGGCGTTGCAAGCGGATCTGGAATCTCGTTCTGGTCATTTTGGTATATTATACGATTTTTTTCGATATCGTATGCAAAAGTTACGACCTTTTTACCGTGGCATGACTTTTTTTTGCAAATAAAGTCGAAACTCATTTCTGTTAATTTTACTAGAAGCTATACCACATTACCTACCTAAATATGAAAGGGTTTAATTTTTTGAAGTGTTTATCATTTTCGTTTATTTTTTGCAAACCCTAAAAAGGCGATCCACGGGGGGGGGGGGGGGGGAGTTGGTGCATGCCACTTATGCGTAGGGCACTAGGGCAGAGTGCCCTACGGCTAAGTTTATACATCTGTGGCGCACTATGCCATGTGCGCCACAGATGTTTGTGGCCGTTTCACAGCAGAGGGGGCGTGCACTTAGGCGTAGCGCACCCCCCCATGTGCGCCACAGATGACACTAACAACCGTGGCGCACATGACTATAGTACGCTACAGATGTTTGGCGAGCGTCCAACAGGGCCCTGGACCACACACATCTGTGGCGCACTATAGTCACGTGCGCCACGGTTGTTCTAGTTACTAGTAGGGCACTGCCCACAGGTGAGCCACGCCTGTTTTAGCCGTGGGGCACTTCAACCATGTGAGCCACGGATGTGCTGATTACCTATAGCTGTTTTCCTAGTAGTGCTAGCACGGTTACGAACATATTTCTTTAAGATTCCCAAAGGGAAACATATTATGTAGAAATACAGGACCGAGAATGGAAATCTCTTCGATTGGGTGAACCAGTAGGTGCGTCATAATATTGAAGAAGGATTGTGGGAAGACCAACTCTAAACTGACAAGACATTGGACCACATAATTCTATAACCGTGGTAGATCTTCAGGATTGATTATCTTCTGAGAGATTGCATTGAGAAATGCACATAGCTTCACAATGAGTACTCGAACATTATCCGGTAGAAGTCCCCTCAGTGCAATCGGAAGCATTTGCGTCATAATCACGTGGCAGTCATGAGAGTTTAGGTTTTGGAACTTTTTTCTGCCATATTTATTATTCCCTTTATATTCGACGAGAAGCCAGACGGGACCTTAATACTTCTTAGGCACTCAAAAAATATGTCCTTCTTCTGTTTGGTAAGAGCGTAGCTGGCATGACCTTGAAACCATTCTGGATGCAGGCCATATGGGTATTTCATACGTTGATGGTCCTTTCGTGCTTCCTGTGTATCCTTTGTCTTCCCATACACGCCTAAGAAGCCTAGCAAGTTCACGCAAAGATTCTTTGTCACATGCATCACATCGATTGCAGAGCGAACCTCTAAGAATTTCCAATATGGTAGCTGCCAAAATATAGATTTCTTCTTTCACATGGGTGCGTGTCCGTCAGCATCCTTCGGAACAGATTTTCCGCCAGGACCCTTTCCAAAGGTTACTATTTGATTCAAATCTTTTACCATATCAAATATATCAGCACCAGTACGCTCCTTAGGCTTCATCTGGTGACATGCCAGACCGTTGAAATGCTTGCCTTTGTTTCTTAAGGGATGCTTGGCCAAAAGGAATCGACGATGCTCATTGTACACATTCTTCTTACAATGTTCCAAATATATACTTTTAGTCTCATCTAAACAGTGTGTGCATGCATTGTATCCCTTGTTTGACTGTCTTGAAAGGTTACTAAGAGGAGGTCAATCATTGATTGTTACGAAAAGCAATGCTCGGAGGTCAAATTCTTCCTGCTTGTGCTCATCCCACACGTGTATGTCGGGTTAGTGCCACAACTATAAATGTTCTTCAACTAATGGCCTTAGGTACACATCAATGTCATTTCTGGGTTGCTCGGACCTTGGAGCAACACTGTCATCATAATTAACTTCCGCTTCATGCACAACCAAGGAGGAAGGTTATAGATGCATAGAGTCACGGGCCAGGTGTTGTGACTGGAGCTCTGCTCCCCAAAAGGATTCATGCCACCTGTACTTAGACCAAACCTTAAACTCCTTGTGTCATCTGCAAAGTCCGGGTACTTTCTATCGATTTTTCTCCATTGCAACCCATCAGCGGGGTGTCTCAACATCTCGTCTGACTTACGTTCCTCTTTATGCCATCGCAAAAACTTGGCATGCTCTTTGTTTCTGAATAAGCGTTTCAACCATGGTATTATAGGAGCATACCACATCACCTTGGCAGGAACCCTCTTCCGGGGGGCTCGCCCTCAACGTCATTAGGGTCATCTCGTCTGATCTTATACCGAAGTGAAGTGTATATCGGGCATGCATCCAAATTCTCGTACTGCTCACCGCGGCAGAGGATGCAGCCATTGGGGCATGCATGTATCTTCTGAACCTCTAAACCTAGAGGGCATACAACCTTCTTTGCTTCCTACGTACTGACGGGCAATACGTTATCTTTTGGAAGCATATTCTTCATCATTTTCAGCAACTTTTCAAATGAGGAGTCAGGTATAGCACAGTCTGCCTTCCATCGCAGCAATTCCAGTGTGCTGCCCAGCTTTTTCAGACGATTTTCACAATTTGGGCAACAACTTTTTGTGATCCTCTAACGTATGATTGAACTTCTCCCTCTCCTTTTCATTTTCACAGTCTCTTCGTGTATCAGCAATGGTCCGACCAAGATCATCAGCGGGTTCATCACGTGTCTCTTCTTTATCCTCCCCTTCAGCATCCCCCATGGAAGTATCTCCGTACTCAGGGAAACCATGATAGTTGTCATCCTCCTCCTCTTCTTCATTATCTTCCATTATAACCCCTCTCTCTCCGTGCTTGGTCCAACAATTATAAGTGGGAATGAAGCCGGACTTCAACATGTGGCTGTGAAGGGTTTTTGAGTCAGAGTAATCCTTCTGATTCCTACATCCACTACATGGACAAAATACAAAACCATTGCGCTTATTTGCATCAGCAACACAGATGAATTCATGCACGCCATTAATGAACTCGCCAGAGCGTCGGTCAGTATCGTACATACATTCCCGGACCATCTGCATTATAGTAAAAGTATATCAAAAACCATTACACAACATGATAAAATTATTACAAGTTATATTGAGAGCTTCTAGAGCATTAATTTTGAATTTTGAAAAATTTACATGCACCAATTTGTGAATTAGAGAAAACAATCAACATGATAAATGTGGAGTTTTTTACTATTGTTCTATCAGTGAAAACCTCATTCCCTTCTAAGCTCCGAAACTCTAAAATTACACATTTCAATTTTCAGTAACTATGTGCCTAATCAAAATTTGTTACACATATCAAAATCCTTCTACTTCTATAGCATGCAAGCATTGATCCATATCTCTATACTTCTAGAGCATTATAGAGCTAAAGTAGCAATAAGAGATGAAAGAATGAAGTTCTAACCTTTTAAAAATTTGGATTTAGGGGTTTTCTTCTTGACAAATCTTGAGAAAAAAATGGCATGAACTCGGTTTTCTTCTTTGAGTAAAATGGCCACCATATGGTTAGGGCAGGTGGACACGAAGCTGTATATATACTAATAGTCCCCAAAAAGAGCAGCTGGACCGCTCGAGGATATTAGTCTCGGGCCGTATTACGGACCGGGACTAGAGCTCTGGTCCGGCCCAATACTAGTGTCTACGGCCAATTCTAGCCGTTGGAGGCCTCACGGCCCGGGACTAGTGCTAGCACTAGTCGCGGTTCGTGACAGGCTGGGACTGCTGTCTTTTTGCAGGTCGAATCGAAGACATGTTTTCCACTAGTGAAGGTACCCTTCCAATAGCCGTTTTAGCAAGATCTACATCACCACGACCTTCACCTACACATGATGCAGTTGTTGGTCGCAATCCTATGTCATCTTGCAAGCCTACACCTCAGTCATCTTATGGTTCCCTAGCAAAGAAACCTGCTGCTCCTGCTGCTAGCATATCCAATATGTCAACAGCTCGTACTCGTGATGTAGAGTGCTATACTTGTGGAGAAGGGGACATTTCAAGAGGGATTTCCCAGACAGCAAGGTGATGTTCATCAATAATAATGGTGTGTACGATAGTGGAGATGAGGTTGATCTTACTCATGATGACAATGGTTATGACAGTGAAGAAGGTCTGGATCCTTTTCTAGCACATGCACCAAGCATTGTGGTATCTCCATGTATAATTAGTGTGCAGCCTATTGTTGATTCTCAGTGCTGCAACTTGTTCCAAACCAAAGCTCTAGTTGGCCCAAAAAAAAGCTTGCAAAGTCATTATTGATGGACGTAGTTGCGGAAATCTTGCAAGCAACGAGTTGTGTGCCAAGCTGAATTTGACTTATTTGCCTCATCCCAAGCCATACTATATACAATGGTTGAGTGACAATGGTGAGATAAGGGTAAACCATATGTTATGTGTGAAGTTTGAGATAGGACTATACAAGGATGCAATTGATTTTGATGTGGTTCCTATGACCGTGTGCCATCTACTATTGGGTCGGCCTTGGCTTTATGATCGCCATGTGCAACACAATGGCCGTGCCAATACATATCATTTGGAGTTTCATAGCAAGAAAATCAATTTGCATCCAATGACACCACAACATATTATGAATGAGTCTCATCAGAAGATTGAAGTGAACTTACAAGATGCACCTACACATCAGCGTGATAGTGTTACAGCGAATAATGTAAATGAGCCCCAAACGAATGATATAACGAAAAGTGAGAGAGTACCGAATCTATTAATATTAGCCACCAAAGAGGACATGAGGGAATTTAGTGAGGATCCTACAACCATGCCACTTGTGCTCATGGCGAGATTTTGGTTTCTAACGACATGATCCCTATTTCTATTGGTGTATCTACTATTTTGCAGGGCTTTGGCAATGTGTTTCCATATGATGTGCCGGCTGGATTTCCACCCATGCGAGGCATAGAGACTCAAATAGATTTGATCCCCGGCGCCACATTGCCCAAACCATGCACCGTATAGAACCAACCCCGAAAAAACAAAGGAGATAAAGAAACAAGTGCAAGCATTGCTGGATAAAGGGAACATTCATGTCTCTCTTATCCCTTGTGCTGTTCCTATTATTTTAGTGCCTAAAAAGATGGTACTTGGCGCATGTGTGTATATTGTAGAGCTATTAATAACATCACTATTCGATATTGTCATCCTATTCCATGCTTATAGGATATGTTAAATGAATTGGGTGGTGCTGCTGTTTTCTCTACGATTGATTTGCGTAGTGGTTGCCATCAAATTAGGACGAAAGAAGGGGATGAGTAGAAAACTGCTTTCAAAACTAAATTTTGTTTGTATGAGTTGTTAGTTATGCCTTTTGGTCTTACTAATGCACCTAGTACATTCATGGGATTAATGAATCATGTTCTGCGAGAATTTATTGGTCATTTTGTGGTTGTTTATTTTGATGATACTCATATATAGCCACAATGAAACTGAACATTGTAATCATATACCACAAGTTTTGCAAGTGTTGCATGATAACTAATTGTATGCTAATCTTGAGAAGTGCACATTTGCAAAATATAAGGTCATATTCCTCGGATACGTAGTATCTAAACAAGTGATAGAGGTAGATCAATCTAAAATTGAATCAATTCGGAATTGGCCTATTCCCATGAATGTGAGTCAAGTGCGTAGTTTCCATGGTTTAGCTAGATTCTATAGGCGCTTTGTGAAAGATTTTAGCACTATTGCTGCACCATTGAATGAATTGATTAAGAAAGGTGTGCCATTTGTGTGGGGCGAAGCCCAACATATTGCATTTGATACAATGAAACGTTTGCTTACTTCTGCACTGTTACTTGCATTACCTGATTTTTCAAAGCAATTTGAAGTTGAATGTGATGCTAGTGGTAAAGGAATTGGTGGCGTTTTGATGCAAGAGGGTTGTCCTATAGCATATTTGTTTGAGAAACTTGCTAGTGCTAGATTGAATTATCTTGTTTATGATAAAGAATTGTATGCACTTGTTAGAGTTCTTGAAGTTTGGCAACATTACTTGTGGCCAAAACAATTGATCATACATTCTGATCATTAAGCATTGAAATATTTTAAAGCTCAATCAAACTCATAGAAGATTAGCTAAATGGGTTGAGTTTATTGAATCCTTTCCCTACATCATAAAATATAAGAAAGGAAAAGAAAATGTGGTTGCTGATGCTTTGTCTAGGAAGAACATGTTATTGACACATCTTGATGAAAATTCCTGGTTTGGACAACATTTGTGCACTATATGCAACTAATCATGATTTTGCTGAACCTTATTGTTTATGTGCTCTTAAAAACGCATGGGATAAGTATCATATACATGATGGCTATTTGTTTAGAGTTAACAAATTATGCATTCTAGAATCATCGTTGCGTTTGTTTTTAGTGCAAGAATCACATGCTGGAGGTTTGATGGGTCACTTTGGGCGTGAGAAGGCATTACTCATGCTATCTGATCACTTCTATTGGCCCAAGATGAGGCATGATGTGTACAGGTTTGTGAGTCGTTGCATCACATGCAACAAGTCCAAATCAAAGCCGAAGCCTCATGGTTTTTATACCCCTCTCTCTAAACCTACTACTCCTTGGGAAGACATTAGTATGGATTTTGTACTTGGTCTACCTAAAACTCAGAGAGGGCATGATTCTATATTTGTGGTAGTAGATAGATTCTCTAAGGTGGCTCATTTTTTTGTCTGCGACAAAAGCGACGATGCGTCGCATATTGCTAACCTGTTTTTCAGGGACATCATGAGATTAAATGGAGTACCAAGGATGATTGTTTCTGACCGTGATGTGAATTTCATGAGCTACTTTTGGAAGACCTTATGGGGGAAGCTAGGAACGAAGCTGCTATTCAGTACTACTTGTCATCCCTAGACATATGGTCAAACAGAGGTGGTGAATAAAACATTGTCACAACTATTGAGGACTATGATCAAGAAGAACCTACGGGAGTGGGATGAGTGTTTACCACATGTTGAGTTTTCTTACAATAGGTTTGTGCATTCAACTACTTAGCTTTGTCCTTTTGAGGTGGTGTATGGTTTTAAGCCATTGACGCCACTTGATTTGTTGCCTCTACTATTAACGTTTATTAAACAAACATGTATTAACGTTTCCGTATTAATACAATTATAGCATGCAAAATAAACATTTATCATATACTTGGAATACATATAATAACAACTTTATTATTGCCTCTCAGGGCATATTCCCTTCAGTGGCGTCACCGCCGACGTTCTCAACCTCCTGCCGAGCCGTACTGTAGTCGGCCCAGGAGCAGACCCACCACGAACGGGGCTCAAAACCCGAACATCGTCTTGGGCTGGAGGTCTTCGGAAACATCGTCCAGCGGGGCTTCATAAACAAGAAGTAAAACCAAGAATGCAGGCATAATACGGACAAGAGAACGGTTGATGCTTTATTGGCCTTGGGAGCCCTCTTGGCGGCCTTCTTCACTCGCTTCTTGCGAGGTTCGTCTGGGATATCAGAGGAAGCTGCGTGCTTCCCCACAGTGTCTTGGTCTCCCGTGGCCACGTGAGGCGTGTCATGGACCTGCCCAGCCAGGTTAGCTGGGACGAAATCAGTCGGATATGCATATGAGAGGGGTGCCAAATTAAGTACCTCGAGAACTTCGCAATCATCAGATTCATCATCATCTGGCCAGTCCCTTAAGGTAGAGGTATTACCGGTCGGTCGTCCGGAGTTGGAGTCCGGGATGTGCATGAATTCCTCGGAGTCCGGCTCACCGTCATCTGAGGTATCCCGATCCTTACCCCAAGTAAGTGCAAAGTTTGGACCATCGTCATTCGTCTGTTGGAGGAATTTCTTAAGGTGAAGCACAAAGTGTCAAGTAAGATGGAGTGCCGACATAAAAGTTAACTCGGTAAGAATTGACTCAAAAACAAGTTACCTTAGAGGTTATCTCGGCTGTAAGGCCTCAGGCCCCACGTCAAATCCTTGCCCATGTCAGTCTTAAAATGGTTTTGACGCGTCTCCGGATCTGGTTATGGATCAACTCAACTGTTGAGACTGGATTCAGATCGAAGCGGCCGCTCATGTGGCAGATTTTGTTTGTGCGCTTCTAGATAGGACAGACTCGACTGTTGATGAATGTGGCCAAGAGGACATCGCCGCATAAACCAGCGTCGATTAGTTTGCTGAGCCTCTTCTCGAAGAAATTGATGAAAGGATCTCTCTTCTTGGGATCAAAGTCCCAGTTCTTCTTGGAGGGCGTGTCGACTGAGAATGCCGGCACCCGAATCTTGCCTTCCTCAGCGTCAATCTTCACGTGGAACAAGGACTTGTCCCATTTCTTATAGGACTCTAGGCCTGTGACTCGGGAGGGAGGTAGAGAATTTATGAGGTGCTATGTAGGCGGCCCCACATTGGGTGAGATATTTTTCGGAGGGCCAGAGCTCCTTGTTCGGCACCACGTTAGCCCTAAGTTGAAAGAATCTGGCCCAGACTTGAAATCCGGCAAGAGGCCGAAGTATCCTTCTGAGGCCGAGATAAAATCCGCGAGAGAGGCTATGACGTTTGCCGGGAGATGGTGGGGCTGAAGTTCAAAGGTCTCTAAGAAGCTTTTGGTGAAATCGCTAATAGGGAGGCCGAATCCACGGGCGAAGTGTGAGACGAATACTACGTACTCACCTTCTTTCACATCGAGGGACAGCTCATCGCCGGGTAGACGGAAGGATACCCCGGACGGGATCTGGCGTGTCCGGATGATCCAGTCAATCTCCTCCTGAGTGACCGTGGACCCCTGCCAGGATCCCCGCTTGGAAACAACGGCGCCGCCCCCTTCGCACTCGTCGGAGGCGACGATCCCATGCGAACTTCCCATAGGATCGTCGGAAGAATCAATTGAATAGGAAGAACTCGTGCGGCTGGAATCGACCTCGATTGCCATGGACCCATTGTAGCGTAAATGAAGTACATGCGCTAGCGGCGTGGAGTCACTAGAACGGAGGAAGAGCGCTGGGTGAGCACACCAAGCGACGGCATCGGAGCACAAGAAACTGGCGGCGTGGTCGCAAGAGAAGAGCTCTATGGTGGCGGTGCTGGGAGGAAGAAAAGGAAGTGAACGGGAGCAGGGGAAAGTGAATAGGGGTTTCCCCCCTCTGCCCTATTTATGGGCATTCCCCACGAACGGTCGAGGGATCGTGTGCGCGCGATGCTACGGTTCTGCGCGCATGTATCACGACGTGGAGATCGTGGGGTGGAGCCACACGGGCGGTTACACCACGAAGAAGATTTGTGGCGCGTGATGCCCCACATAGTAACTGAAGAGGCACTGGGGGATTTGACCATTTACAGTGAACGTTAGCGTGTCAATAATCACTGTGGCGGCTAATAAAATGAGGCACGCCGCAATGATTAAAGACACGCAGGATACGAGAAACTTACAAGAGAAGGAAGGGGATAACTCGGAAAGAGAAAAGATGACTCGGCCTTCGAGACATAACTCGGACGAAGCCAGATAAAGTCATAACCCATATCAGTTTGCCAAGAGTGCAGCCAAGGTATACATGAATAGGGGCCGACTAACATTTAAGTCTGCAATACGGATAAATAATCCGGATGTATAGAACCTGATGTGGCTTTGCCGGCTAAAGCTGCCAAAACCCACTTGCTTCGGGGACTAATGTTGGGGGAATTACCCTAGGTAGGTCAAGCTAAGGTAAAAGGGTAAATCCCACCGATGTATTGATCAGGCCAAGGCATGATCCGACAGAGTTATATTTAGGCCGACCGAGTAAGGGACGGGTTACCCAGAGCCAAGTAGCTTTGGGTTGATTCGGCCGACAAACATGATATGTCGGCATGATGTATATTGTGGTTTGTATGTGCAGGTACGGGTCTTGCCGAGTCATGCAGGTCAGGGCCGAATCAAAAGGAGGCTTGCTCGAGAAGGCGAGAACAAGCTTCAAGGTCAACACTGCACTCTGTCTCTCCCACGGGAATCCTGGCAAAGCCAAACGCTAAGGACAAGGGCCGGAGGGGAAGGGATAGAGGGAACGTCATCGATGGGACAGTCCTAGAGTCATATGTCATGGACTCTGGGTTATTCCCGTCGATTGAAGGGACACACGAAATATTCCCACTGAATTACCCAAAATAGAATAGCATATGCTGGGAATATACCGTCCAGCTCAGCCCTAATTGTAACATGGCCATCCCTTTATAAGTTGAGCCAGGACCTCCTAGAGTGGGGGATCGATTCATTTTACACCGAGAGGTTTTAGGAGAGTTTCCTGAGGGTTTCTTCTTCCTCTCTCTATGTTACAGCTCAAGAAGCACGTGTACACCATTGTTGATCAAAAGAGAAGATCTTGATACTATTCCGTGTGTAAATCTACTATACTATCCCTCCCTAGATCGCACTAGTACACATTGGCCCGAACTTTAGCCTGCCCATGGCATCTGCCGTGCCACCACCACGACAACTTCCCTCCACAAAAACACCACATATCACTTCCCCAATCTATCCCATCGGTAGATCGGGTTTCCCCTAACTGTCTACTATAATTTAGCACAAGATTCAGTAGTGGAAGACGTGCTATCTATCCCGGTTTGTAAAGGCCTTAGTCCCGGTTTCCCAACCGGGACTACGAAATCGGGACTAAGGGCCTACCCCTTTAGTCCCGGTTCGGCTACAAACCGGGACTAAAGGCGTTCACGGGGAAGCGTCGAGCGCGCGGGACCTTTAGTTCCGGTTTGTAGTACAAACCTGGACTAAAGGTTTTTTTATTTTTATTTTCAATTTTTTTTTTGACCTTTTTGATTTTTTTTATTTTTTTCTTAAACTTTTGAACTGTTTGACTCGTTAATCTCCCACGTCTCTCATTTTTAACACTAATTATACTTAATCTTAGTTCAAATCGTAGCACTACTTCACCCACAGCACGCTTAACTTCTCCATTCCATTTCTCCCACCCCGTGCGAAGGACCCTTATACCTTGTTATCAAGACTAGTATATCAATCCTATTAACTCATATCAATATGTGACAATTTTTTATTTTTTGAAATTAAGAACAGCTAGTTTTAGTAAACAATAATAAATAAGTAATAATAATATTTTATTCTAATGAAAGTAAAAACTAATTAAATTAATATTTTATTTATTTTTTGCCATTTATTCATTTAATATGACATAAATAATATGGAATTAGACAAATAATATATCCATTATTATCAAAAAATTGCGAGGAATTCAAATATGACATAAAAAAATACTAAAATAGTTTAATTTCTGAAATATTTTTTTTTCGAATTTTAAGAATCCAAAATGGCCTAAGGATGTTGAAATCAAAGAGCTAATTTTTTCTGCATGTTTTGATAGGTTGTATTTTTTTACATAGTATGCAAAAGTTATGGCCATTTGAATTTTTCATAACATTTTTTTGTAAATTATGTCCAAATTTATATTTGTTAATTTTCGTAACAACTAAGTCACTTAATATAACTCTAGTTCGAAGGATTTTATTTTTAAAATTTTTTATAATTATTTGGCATGATTTTGAATCTAGAAAAGACGATCTTCAGAAGGATTTGTACCCGTTTTACTGCCACGGCAGAACTTGAGAATTTTGTTTGCCCACTTTCTTTAGTCCGGGTTGGTTATACGAACCAGGACTAAAGGTCACACCTTTAGTCCCGGTTGATGATACGAACCGGGACTAAAGGGATTGGCACCGAGAGCATCCCTTTTAATCCCGATTGATGATACGAACCGGGACTAAAGGTCCCGTTTAACCCGGGACTAAAGATTGTTGGCGTTCTAGCCGTTGGAACCGGGACTAATGCTCACATTAGTCTCGGGTCTAACCATAACCGGGAATAATACTTCGAACTGGAATGGACGAATGGCTCTTTTTCTACTATTGATTTGGTGAAAAGGGGTCGGGCTGAAAATGAGGCTGCAAATGGAGAGAGCCGGAAGAAGACGAAGAAAGAGGAAGGAGGAGAAAGAGAGAGAGTGAGCGAAGGACTCCGGTGTGCAGGAGGACGAGGACGACGGCCTCCACTTCCCACCGCCGAACTGGTCTGGTCTGGTCATTCATCGATCGTCCGTCCGTGCTGGTTTGGTCATTCATCGATCGTCGTCCGTCCGATTCCTTTTATGATGCACGCTTGATTCCTTTTGTACGTGCTGGTCTGGTCATTCATCGATCGTCCGTCCGAACTGTGCAGTCCGTGAAGTCCAAATGTTCTTTCATCGATCGTTTGATTTGATTATCGTGTTTGCAAGCTAGCAAGCTAGTCCGGATAGGGGTCGCACAGAAATCATAGCTTGGACGACTTTATAGCAGGTGAGTGCATAGTAAGGTCTCCACCGGGCCGACATAAAAGGCCGAACTAAACTGTCCATTTTTAATTGGATCCTGGTTATTTTTATGTCGTGGTTTAGTCTGTCTGACAAACAGCGGCGACGCGATCTATTTGTCCGTGTTTGACAAACAGGGCCATACTAAATTTTTTTATCAAACAGAGACCATTCACACTAAAACTGGCTAAGTTTGTATATATTTATACATAATTTAGATTCAAAATACAAAAGACGAAAATTAAACTAGCTCTAGCCCTAGCTACCCATCTTCACGCGCCGGCGCCACTGCGTCTATCTAGGGGTCAAGGTCAATGTGCTCCAGCGGAGCCCAGAGGTGTGCCGGTGGCAACGCTGGAGCAGACGAGGGCTAGGAGATCCTCGTCGTAGCCCCGCGCCAGGAGCTCCTGGAACTCCGGGGGCAGGCGCGCCAGGAGGATGCGACAGCTTCCTCCTTCTTGATGACGATATCGATGTCGTCATCGCCGAGCTTGGCGCCAGAGTGGTTGATGGCGCCATTCATCGTCGGGATCGAAGTCGGGGACGTCGCAGGACCCCCACGACTCGAACTCGCCGAGGAAGGCGCTCGCACGTCGCGCCGTGTGTTCCCAGGAAAGTAATTGTTTCAAGAATTCCTCTTTATAGTAGGCGCAATCCCACCGGAGCGCTGGTGGGAGCTTGTAGACGCGCCATTCGATCTCCTCCTCCAGCTCCTTGCCCTCCTTGGCGCGGGCGGCACCGGCACCCGCTCCCAATTAAGGTGCTAGCCCATCGGTAGGGAGACATCGTGGGGGGCGATGCCTGCTCCCTCTCTTCACCGCCGCTCGCACTCCGCCACGCGGAAATGGCGGCGGTCGCGGCGGGGCTCTTCCTCCACCTAGCGCTCGGCGGGACGGCGGGCGAATTCCAGTGTCCGCGGCGGCATGACCCCCTGAAGGAAGGCCTACAGGCCAGAAGAGGCACGAGCCCCCTGATGACGCCGTCCGCTTGATACGGACCCGCTCGCCTCGTGGTCATTCTTGGCCTTCTTGAACCATCCTAGCTTCTTCATCGTCGGTGGTGTGATAACCCACAAGTATAGGGGGTGTATTATAGTACTTTTGATAAATAGGAGTGTTGATCCCAACGAGGAGCAGAAGGTGTTTACTAGTGGTATGGAGAAGGAAATCTCTGTAAATACTTAGCAAATGGATTTTTAGGGGTTTTCTGATAAAGCAAAGAAATAAATTGTAAGTAAATAAAACAGCAAATATATCAGCAAGTGGCCCAATCCTTTCTTAGCAAAGGACAGGCTGGTGGAAATACTTATAAGGACCAAACGTTCTCGAGGACACATGGGAATACTGTCAAGTGCTTTCGTTTCATATAGCTGGTTAATATTCTTTGGTTTTATAAGTGTTGTGTGGGTGAACTTGTGCTAATGTATCGACCTTACTTGTACTAATACATACTTGTGATTAAACCCCTTGCAAGCATCCGCAACTACAAGAAAGCAATTAAGATATAAACCTAACTACAACCTAAAACTTTGAGATCCTACACTCCCTTGTGCAATGGTTTTCTAACGGGGTTCAGGTTTCTATCACTCCGGCAACCCCACAATTAGTAGCCAAATACACAATGCATTCCCCTAGGACCATAAATGGTGAAGTATCAAGTAGTCGACGTTCGCATGACACCACTAGAAGAATAGCACCACAACTTAAATAGTAAACCATTGAATAATACCCAAACACAAATCCACTACTAACAACATGACTTCTCCCATGTCCACAAGAACTAAACGAACTACTCACGAGACATCATATGGATCAAGATCAAAGATGATATGATAATGGATAACAATCTGAACATAAACAATAATTCAATGGTTCCACTCACAAGCATCAACTACAATAGTAATCAACACCGGGAAAGTTTCCCCTAATAACTATGCAAGATTCAACACAATTGTTATAGCGGAATGGAGTGGTGATGATGGTGCTGGTGGAGATGATAGTGTGGATGACTAGATTTATGATGGTGTTGATGGCGACGATCTCCCCTCTCCGGGTAAGAATTTCCCCGGCAAAAATCTGTCTGCCGGAGAGCTCTTTCTCGGTGTTTTCCGCCCGTAGAGGCGGCGGGATGTTTTTGTGGTCGCTCCCGTGTATTAGGGTTTCGAGGAGAAGATATAGGCGAGAGGGTGGAGCCAGAGGTGGGCCAGGGTGGCCACACCCCCTGTAGGCGCGGCCTAGGGTGGCCCGCGCCTGGGGAGGTGTGGGCCCCCTGTGCCCAACTCCTCCTCCCCTTCTGGCATCCTTCGTCTTCTAGGAAAATAGGATTTTCTGTAGTTTGTCTAGTATTTTCTGATCTTCACGAAATTGCATCAAAACACCGTTTTTTCCATCAGAATCCTGACTCTGGCAGTTCATCCTCCAAGAATCATCCAACATGCAAAAACAGATGAAAAGACATAAGTATCACTTCTTAATATGAAATATATCAATGAATAGAGGCAAATTATGATATAGAACGGTGGTGCAAATTGGACGTATCATGGTGGCGGAGGCAGCGACGGCAGAGGTGCTGGGAGTGGGTGAATGTGGTGAAGGCAAGAGGTGGGGAGTGGTTGAGATATTCCCAAGAGGCAATAAAATGCTTATTATTATATCTTTTGTGTTTATGATAAATGTTCTATAATTGTATTAACCGGAATCATTAATACATGTGTGTTTTGTAAACATATAAGAGTCCCTAGTAAGCCTCTTGTAGAGACTAGCTTGTTGATTAATATGATCATGGTTTCCTAATCATGGACATTGGATGTTATTGCTAAGAAGGCCATATCATTAAGCGAATTATGTGATGGACATACTCCTATAGATTAGCATAGCATACAATCAAGTCATTTAGAAGTTCATTTGCTATAAGCTTTCAAATACATTGTAACCTAATCCTTCGACCATGAGATCGTGTTAATTCCCATCACCGGAGGGATACTTTGATGTCATCAAACACCAATTCTGTAAGTGGGTGGTTATAAAGGTGGCATTAGGTATTCTGAAATTATGTGTTGAAGCGCATGGATCAATAGTGGGTCTTGTCCATCCATATGACGGATAGATATACTCTGGGCCCTCTCGATGTAATGCCATCCAATTAGCTTGCAAGAATGTGACTTGGTCACAAGGGATGCCATTCCATAGGAACAAGTAAAGAGTACTTATCGGTAACAAGGTTGAACTAGGTATGGAGATACCGATGATCAAAACCTTGGATAAGTAATATATCATGATACAAAGAGGAATTTGTTTCGAATGTTAATGGTTCATTTTGATCATGAGGTAATCGTAGAAATATGTGGGAACAATATGAATTCCTAGATTCCTCTATTTGTTATTGATCGGAGAGGTGGCTCGATTATGTCCGCGTAATTAACGAACCGTAGGGAGACACACTTAAGGATTCGATGTTGTTTAGTAGTTATGGAATGTGAGTAAGATATCGAATGTTGTTCGGAGTCTCGGATTGGATCCAAGACATCACGAGGAGATCCGGAATGGTCCAGAGAATAAGAATCATATAAGGAAAGTCCAATTCTTGAGTTCGGGAATGGTTTTGGTGTTTTCACTAGAATGTTCTAGAAGGTCCACCGACCCGGAAGGGAAGGGTACATGGATGTGTCATAACAATGTGTAATGGTTACATCATGTCCTAGGTCACTTGGTTGGGCAATGGGAGAGAGAAATCAAACAATAGCTTGATCGGATCAAACACTTGTTTGATAAAAGTCAAATCCCAACATTGAAAGTCAAATTTTGTATGGAGGGAGGAGAGGAATCCCACCTAGGGAAGTATTCCTCCCTCCTCTTGCCGTCGGCCACAAGGAGGAGTTGGGGGAGGACTCCCCTCCCCCAACCGCCTCACCCATCTATAAATGAAGACGTGGGGCACCCCAAGCCACCACCCCATAAACCCTAGCCGCCGGCGCCCCTCCCCAAGTCGCCGCCACATGGGACTCCTCTAAACCTAGCCGCCGCCTAGCCTAAAGCCTAGCCACCAGCCACCTCTAAACCTCGGCCTCTAAACCCTAGATCGCCGAGGCCCTCTTCTACTCCACCATACTCGCACCGGCTTAAGGCGAAGCCTTGCGGGATCTTCCCTCTACTTCTGACACCACGTCGTCGTGCTGCCGAAATCGCGAGGAGAGAGCTACAACCTCCACTGCCTGCTGGAACAAGGGAGAGGAAGGTCTGCATCGAGTACCGAACGCGTGACCGACTACGGGAGCGCTGCCAGAACGCGACGCCGGAAGGATCGTCTTGATGATCTTGAGATCGGCAAGTGAACGACTATATCACCCACAAGAATCCGATCTCGTTAACCGCTTTGGAATCTTTGAGAGTTTGTACTCTATCGACTCGTTGCTACAATCTAGTAGATAGATCTTGACTTTTGTGTGTTCATGCGATAATTTTTTTTTGTTTTCCATGATACAAACCCCTATAGTGGTATTAGAGCCATGTCTATGCGTAGATCTGTTGCACGAGTAGAACACAATGGTTATTATGGGCGTTGATTCTTTTGTTGTCGATTGCTTTTTGTGTACTTGGATCTTGCGGGATGGTGGGATGAAGTGGCTCGGACTTGATCCACGCTCAACATGCAACTTGGATTACATAAGTGGATTTGCGGGTGTCTGTCTCTCCCACCATAGTGAAGATCCAATTTACAATGGGCACTTGACAATACTTGCATCAACGTTGTGGTTCATGTTCATAAGTTAGAACGGTTTTCATTCGAAAGCCCTAAACCACGTAAAACATGCAAATAAAAGTAGAGGCGTCTAAATTTGTTTTGCAGGGTGTGTTGTGATGTGATATGTCTATGATTCTGATTATATATGATGTATGCAATGATCCTTACTTTAAGTTGGCAACCGGCAGGAGCCATATGGTTGTTTTTTAATTTCGTTAAGACATGTGTGTCTATTCAAAGTAGTTGTAATAGGCGATGCTGGTGGAAGACAAACAAGGAGCGGCGCCATTGACCTTGACGCCATGCCGGTGATGATGGAGATCATGATGGTGCATTGGACATGGAGATGAAAGGCACAAGAAGAAAAGGCCATATCATATCACATATTATGAATTACATGTGATGTTAATCCTTTTATGCATCTAGTATTGCTTAGATTGCGACGGTAGCATTATAAGATGATCCCTATCACTAAAATATCAAGTGTAATAAGTGTTCACCCTTAGTTAGCTTCGTTGCTAAGACTCATCATTTCGAAGCATCTCATGAAGATCAGATATGCTAGAATCGACGTGTGGATGGATGCAACGGGTGCAAGCCAGATTTGCACATGCAGAAACTGAAGGTTAACCTTGACGAGCCTTGCATGAATAGACATGGTCTCAGAACACAGGTACCAAAAGGTAAAGCATGAGTCATATAGATGATATGATAAACATGATGATTGTTCACCTATGAAACTATACCATGTCACGTGATGATCAGGCGTGATGTAGTGGATTTGGTTTGTGTGATCACTATAACAATGTGAGGGATATTGTTTTGAGTGGGAGCTCACCTAGATTAATTTAAGTATTAATTAGAACTCAATTTATCATAAACTTAGTCTAAACTATTGCAAATATGTTGTAGATCATGGCGAATACTACCATCAATTTTAATGCGTTCCTAGAGAAAGAAAAGTTGAAGAACAATGGAAGCAACTTTGCTGACTGGTTCCGCAACTTGAGAATTGTCCTCAATGCTGGTCAATTGACCTATGTGATGGATGCACCGCTGGGTGATCCGCCTGTAGATGATGCTCCCGATGAAGAGAAAAATGTTTTTCGGACTCAGAAGAATCAATACTCCATAGTTCATTGTGCCATCCTCCATGGTTTGGAATCGGATCTTCAAAAACATTTTGAGCACCACGACCCTTATGAAATTTTCATGGAGCTCAAAATGATATTTGAGACTCATGCGGCCGTGGAAAGCTATGAAGCGTCCGAAAATTCTTTAACTATAAGATGGAAGAGGGCAGCTCCTTCAGTGAGCACATGCTTAAGATGTCTGGGCATACTAAAAAGCTCCATGACTTGGGAATCACGATTCCTAATGCCTTGGGGATTCATCGTGTCCTCCAATCACTACCACCTAGTTACAAAAACTTTGTCATGAACTACATGTAGCATATTGAAAAGATGTTTTCTAAACTCTTCTCCATGTTGAAGTCTACGGAAGTGGAGATAAATAAAGAGCACCAAGTGTTGCAGGTTAACAAAACAACCAACTTCAAGAAGCAAGGCAAGCCTAAGAAGAAGGGTAACTTCAGGAAGGGTAGCAAGAAACCTGCTATGCCTACAAAGAAACCCAATGCTGGTGCCAAGCATGATATTGAGTGCTTTTAGTGCAAGGGAGTTGGTCACTGGAAGCGGAATTGCCCCAAGTACCTGGAAGATTTGAAGAACGGCAACATCAAGAAGTGTTGGAGATATGCCCAAGAGTCAATAAAAAAGTGGTTATTATCATATCTTCGTACTTATGATAAATGTTTACATACCATGCTATAATTGTATTAACCGGAAATATTAATACTTGTGTGGTTTGTAAATATAAAAGAGTCCCTAGTAAAGCCTCTTGTTAAACTATCTTGTTGGTTAATATATGATCATGGTTTTCTGATCATGAACATTGAGAGTTTATTAACAATAAGGTCATATCATTAGGAGAATGATGTGATGGACATACTCCTATAGTTAAGCGTAGCATAAGATCTAGTCATTCAAATAGTTCACTTGCTATAAGCTTTCTGATACATAGTAACCTAATTCTTTCGACCATGAGATCATGCTAATCACCATCACCGAAAGGATTCTTTGATGACATCAAACACCACACCATAACTGGGAGGCTATAAAGGTGGCATTGAGTGTTCGGAAAGTATGTGTTGAGGCACATGGATCAAGAGTGGGATTTTTCCATCCATATGACGGATAGATATATTCTAGGCCCTCTCGGTGGAATGTCATCCAATTAGCTTGCAAGCATGTGAATGGCTCACAAGGGATCACATATCACGGGAACGAGAAAAGAATACTTACCGATAACGAGGTTGATCTAGGTATGCAGAGATACCGACGATCAAACCTCAGATAAGTAAAATATAGCGAGACAAAGGGAAATTGGTTCCGTATGTAAATGGTTCATTCGATCACAAAGTAGTCGTAGAAATATGTGGGAGCCATATGAATTTCCAGATTCCTCTATTGGTTATTGATCAGAGAAGAGTCTCGATCATGTCTGCATAATTAACGAACCGTAGGGAGACACACTTAAGGATTTGATGTTGTTTAGTAGATATGGAATGTGAGTAAAGAGACCAAATGTTGTTCGGAATCTCGGATGGGATCCAGGATATCACGAGGAGATCTGGAATGGTTCGGAGAATAAGATTCATATAAGGAAATTCCAATTTCGGAGTTCCAGAATGATTCCGGTTTTTCATCGGAATGTTCTAGAAGGGTCTAGAAGGTTCACCGATCCATAAGGGGAAGGGTACATGGATGTGTCATGACAAAGTGTAATGGTTGCATCATGTCCTAGGTCACTAGGCTGGACACTCGGAAGAGAGAAACCAAACTCTAATTTGAAAGTCAAAAAGGCAGTTTGAAAAAATCAAATCCCAACATGGTTTCCGAGTTAGGGAGGGCTTCTAAGTTAGGGAGGGTTTCCACCTGGGTTGGGAATACCCTTGGACGCCCCTACCTATATAAGGAGGGGTGGGGGAGCACCCCAAGGTATGCCCCTTTCCCTAGGCGCCTAAGAAACCCTAGGTTGGTTGCCGCCCCCCTCTCTAGTTGCGACCAATCTAGATCTCCTCTAAACCACTACTGACTATCTAAACTCTAGTTGCTAGCTACCTCTAAACCTCGGACCTCTAAACCCTAGATCTCCAGGGCTCCCTCTACTCCACCATACTTGCTCCGGCTTAGGTAAAGCCCTGCGGGATCTCCCCTCTACTTCTGACACCATGTCGTCGTGCTGCCGGAATCGCAAGGAGAGAGCTACAACCTCCGCTGCCTACTGGAACAAGGGAGAGGAAGGTCTTCATCGAGTACCGAACGTGTGACCGACTGCGGGAGAGCTGCCGAAACACGGCACCGGAAGGATCGCCTACGCGATCTTGAAATCGGCAAGTGAACGAGTACATCGCCCATGAGAATCTGCTCTCGTTAACCGCTTTGGATCTTCGAGGGTTCGTACTCTATCGACTCATTGCTATAAAAACTAAGTAATTGTGCTATTGTATGATCAAGTATATTGGAGAAGAAGGCGTATCATGGAGCGAGGAGCTGAAGAACATAGACATAACATGATGATCGCCCAAGGATGCGCGAGGGAGGAGCAGTAGGAAGGCGCAAGAGAAGATCATCAAGACAAAAGGGAAATTCACTACGACCACCGGAGTGTCCGGCCTACATCAACCGAAGTGTCCGGCCCACCCGGAGAAGCCCCGAGGCGCTGCCAGTTTGTATCCAAGATCGGACACTACCCGGACACCACTCAGAAACTTTGAAGTTTCTGGCCAGACCGGACTGTCCGGCATACACCACCCGGAGTGTCCGAGCCCACCCGGACTGTTCGGTTGAATTACACTGGAACGTCTGGCTTGTATCAGTTTGAGTCGTACACGTCTTAGTTTCGTTTTCTGGTCTCCCAGCCGCCCTTATAAGCCTTGGGACGCCCCGTAAGTAGGGTTAGACCACGTTAAAACTATTTTGGAGTTGTTTGTTATTAGAACCTATGGAATTACCATGTGATTTATTATACCAACTACGTGATATGTTGTTCCATTGGGAATTAGTAGATTGCAAACTACCATTCATGGTCGACGGCTACGTGTGCAAGAGCGTGGTGTTGTGAATATCCCACAGGGTTCGAGAGTTGTTGCATTGGTATCAGGGTTCGAGCGGAAGAGTTCATAGCTACAGGCTAGTTATCTATCATCCACCATCATCATCGCTAACTGATTGCTGAGAAGATCGGGCCACCTCATATCATCTTGGTATTAGATTTCCTCGTTTACTCGGTGAGCATCCACAATCCATCCATAGATTAGTTTATTTTCAGTCATATATAGAAAAAGGCATACAAAAAGATTTACCATAGACTAGATTGCATCGTTTTCAAAGTTTTAGTTGTCGGTCGTATCTTCTCGTAGATCCAATCTGCAGGTTCTTCCGTGGAAGTCTAGTTTCTCGTTTATGTCTATGTTTAGTGTTTGATCTTGTTTTCCGCTAAGTCCACTACCACTTTCCGCAAGTTTTTCATCATTTGTTTAAGTCCACATAGCGTACCTTTGTTTTCATACTATAGACACAGCCTATCTACAACATCTGTGCCTAGGAACGTACCCACAAGACTAGTTGCTTTGCCCCGATAGGCCGCTTATTAGGGTTTTGAGTGCATAAAGTTTTTGACAGGCGAAAACCAAAATCTCCGGCATAATCGCACCGGACTATCCGGCCCCATCGGAGTCTCACGCGCATATTACCCGGACTATCCGGCCCAGTTTGTTCTAATTTGATGCATTCATTTTGTATTGAGTTATATACTTAAAACAAGAGAATCAGTATAAAAAACAAGAAAAGAGCTACAAGCGGGACAAAGAAAGATATCAAAAGTGTGCATGATTGGAGGCCTAGTTTATCATCACACTCGTAGATTGAGGAATCTTGTGCCTGTTTACTTTGAGATTTTACTAGCGTCTCTCTTGTGCATTGCAACATTCATGTTCATAAGTTGCTTTGCCACGTTTATCTCCACCGTGTTTTTTTTTTGGGTTTAACGATCAGCACTAGGACTTGTTTGCGGTGTAGTTAGAGTACCATACCTACAGCTCCACCTTAAATACACTACTAGGAAATCCTTCATCAGTGGCGCATCTATATTGGTGTTCTGTGGCGCATGGTGTTGGAGATATGCCCTAGAGGCAATCATAAATGTAGTTATTATTATATCTTTGTGTTTATGATAAATGTTTACATTCATGCTATAACAGTATTGACCAGAAACATTAATACTTGTCTGATTTGTAAACTAAATTAGAGTCCCTGGTAAAGCCTCTTTTTAATACTAGCTTGTTGATTAATAGATGATCATAGTTTCTTGATCATGAACATTTTAGATGTTGTTAATAACAAGGTCATATCATTAGGATAATCACTACTAGGAAAACGGCCTTTAGTGGCGCACCTGAAATCATCATCTGTGGCGCACCTACAGTGCGCCACGGGCCTTGCGCTACGGCTATCTCTCAGCCGTGGCGCACTGCCTAGTGCGCCACGGTTGTGTAGAGATAGGCGTAGCGCACCTCCTAGTGCGCCCCAGAAGTTTGGCGTGGTGCGCTACCCCTTGGATCTTCTGTGGCGCACTACCTAGTGCGCCACTAAACATCCATGGTGCGCTTTAGGTGTAGTGCGCCACAGAAGGTAGACCATGTGCGCCACAGATGTATTTTTTGTTTTTTTTAATTTCCAAGCCAGATTATATGCAATACAGATTATATACAATATTACAGCAGATATACACACACAGATACAAGATATACAATTATATATATAAATACTCAATATGAAAAACAAGATTGAAACAAATACATATAGATATAGATAAGTCTCATACATGAATACATAGTCCAAGTTACATTGTTTTGATCATGTTACAAAGTAGTAGTTGGTGACATGCGAATACATGTGTCGATCGAACAAGTTAGAGCTCGGAAGCTCGCCTAGACATCTAAACTAGCTAGCTAGACACAAACGCGGGATAAATAACCAAAGAAGATAAGCATGATCACCGCCGCGACGAAGGTGTAGGTCTTCATCCGGTTCCTTGTCCTAACTACCGCTAGATAGCGCGTGTATCTAGCTTCCGCCTCCGCCATAGTGTTGTACCCTTTGTAGCTATTGCCGCTGAAACGGTGCACCTGTCTCCGGCAGTCTTCCCAATCATCGTAGACTCTGGGAACCCGTCCCTTGTACACGACGTACCACGTCATCTACAAGTTGACAATAATAACTAACCGGTGATTGAAAAAACATGTATAATTAAAGTCGCATATGAAGATACACTTATAGAAAGTACTCTTAAATCAAAAAGAGCAAACTCAAAAAGCATGCCTCGTATATAACTAGGTTGTTGGACACAGGAATATGCTTATGACGGGACTGTTAGCCAAGTAGGATGCACAATTCCTGGACTTGTGCATATCACAAGGCTAACAATCCCGTCATAGCACATTCACATATATATTGTGCCACGACATTTCAATCATCGGCATATTCTCGAAAAGACAAAAATAACTCGAAAAGAATGCCTCATATATAACTAGCTAGGTCGTTGGACACAGGAATATGCTATGACGGGACTGTTAGCCAAGTAGGATGCACAATTCCTGGACTTGTGCATATCACAAGGCTAACAATCCCGTCATAGCACATTCACATATATATTGTGCCACGACATTTCAATCATCGGCATATTCTCGAAAAAGACAAAAATAACTCACACTTGTCGTCCGAGAACCAAAGAGTAAGCAAAAAAACCAAAGAGTAAGCAAAAAAACCAAGCATTGATTGATATATAATAATAATAAGCAAAATAAGTAAGCGGTGATTCATAAACCTAATAAGATAAGTACACTTGTCGTCCACACACACACACAAAGGTCATCTATAGTTTGCAACTACAACTAGGCCAACATCAAGCCTTCTGGCTCGGCTTAGGGAACGGGAGGACGCCCTGTCTCGTCATGAACTTCCTATAGTCACCCTGCATCTCATCATCCTCGCTCTCCGAAGGATGGTATTCTTCATCGTCTTCTAGACGCTGGGCCGCCTCCCAGAATGTCAATTGTTTATTCGGAGGTCTGAGTTCTCCTTCAGCGCTGATGCGCTTAGAACATCCAGCCTCGTCGTTGTCACACATCTTTGCACTAATAAAAAACAAATAATTGGATAAATGCACGGAAAAATCCGGCATGACCTTTGCTAATTTTCTTAAACTAGGAGTGCCCGATTTCTGCTGAAACGGAAGTTAATCAACATTCCGGCAAAAATCGTGACTCGTTTCATACAAGAACCTCCATATATATGGCCAGCATAGCTAGCACACAATAAATGGCCATCATAGCCAGCACAACCAGCATAAATGGCCCAGTATAGCCAGCACAACTACACAACCAGCACACAATAAATCTGTTTCAACAAAAATTACTGGACTTGATGCATGAGTGATGTTTTATTTCATGCTTGGGTTAAAGAATATATGACCATCTAGTGCTATATTAATCTACAAGCTAAAAAAATATGACATAGTAACAGATTAGTTGCACAGATGCCTCATATGGAGTCCATGCATTGAGTGGACAAGTACAGTACACTATCACATATTTTGTAGTTCATCCACAAAATATTCTTAGGACCACACAATACCAACAGGTGCTATCATGTACCAGATGACAGCAAGTTTTGCAAGGGACACCAACACTAGAACAACTACCACATCTATGGGCATAATGGAACAAAGAAAATGGAGGAACCAGAACACCAGAACAGCTATCATATTCAGTCAGGGGCACAAACATGATCATATAACCTCCTGCACTACTCTGAACCCTAATGTGTCAACAACCTCCTGCACTACTTTGAACCCTAATGTGTCAATACTGTCAACAGAGATAAATCTGAACCTTATGTGTCAACAGAGTTTTAAAAAAAAATTAAGTGTCGACCCAGGAGTGCAAAACCAGATGTTGTACAACCCTGAAGCATCAGATTTCGCACTCTCTTATTTAAATTAATACCTAGAACTAGAAGTACTTGAGAATTTAAACCTTGGTGTACTGAATAATCCAAGGTCAATCTAAATTAAGCTTGCATCATTAGTGATATATATATATATCTATCGACAGCATAATCCAAGGACAATTAAAAATGTTCATCAATAGCATACAATTGTACCTCTGTCAACTACCTATATCTCTGGAACCACTCTGAAACCACTCTAATCATGGGCTAACCTCAACTGCTAATCATGGGATAACATGACTCTCTAACCATGATGTAGACTATTGCTTATTACAATCAACAACAACAACAGCAAAAAAAATTTACTGCTATATTGTCAGTAGTGTCAACAACAACAGCAAAGGATGATGCACTCCATGAACAACACAGAGACCATGAACAACACAGAGACCATGAACAACACAGAAACTCCATTGGAACAAGACAAATATTGTATTCAGTTCTTGCTGTAACTTGTCTCTGATAAGACCTACCTAACCAGATGCAACAGAATCATGAAGGAAAAAATAACTATAACAGAGCATTTAATTGGAATTTGAACGTCAGACATATAGATTGCTAACAGTTGAACACACCTAGGAAGAACCACTAGATAAACAACAAGGCAAAGCCAAGTCCTCGGTCCAGGAAAATAGATACAGAACATAATTTGATCTAGAACATAATTTGATGGACATCTAGTACATCTAGAACATAATTTGACCACTGTCAGAGGAATCAATTAAATCATCAGGTGCTAACCCTAACCATTGGTCGAGGAGAGAGGGGGAGAAGGATAGAGGGGAGGGGCAGAGCTCACCTCTGAGATTGCTCGAGGATAGAGGGGGAGATGACGACGACGAGGGCTGGCGGACGAGGTAACGAGGGGGAGGGAGCGGCAGAGCGCCTTGCCGTCGGAGGAGTGGAGCCGACTCTGCAGGAACCTCGCCGCCACCGACCTCCTCCTCCACGGAACGAGCGCGCGGTCAAGGCGGCCTCCTCCTCCTCCTAGCGTGGAGGCCTCCTCCTCCTTGCGTGGCGGCCTCCTCCTCTTGGGATGCGGCAGCGGCGGCGCCTCGATGGGGATGGGGACGATGCGGGGATGGGGATGGGGATGGGGACGATGTGTCTGAGGACGACGATGGGGAGGGCCTGGCTCACGGTGACTAGTCCTACCCACTTAGGCGTAGCGCACCCTGGCCATGTGCGCCACAGATGCTCCTACTCAATGTGGCGCACTAGGCGGAGTGCGCCACAGAAGTTTGTGGCCGTTTCAGAGCAGAGGTGGGCATGCGCTCAGGCGTAGCGCACCAGGCACACGTGCGCCACAGATGACCCTAACAACCGTGGCACACATGACTATAGTGCGCTACAGATGTTTGGCGTGTGGCCAACAGGGCCCTGGCCCACACACATCTGTGGCGCACTATAGTCATGTGCACCACGGTTGTTATAGTTATTAGTAGGGCACTTCCCACAGGTGAGCCACGCCTGTTTTAGTCGTGGGGCACTTCAACCATGTGAGCCACGGATGTGCTGATTACCTATAGCTGTTTTCCTAGTAGTGAATGGTATGATGGACATACTCCTATAGATAAGCGTAGCATAAAGATCAAGTCATTTTAATAGTTCAATTGCTATAAGCTTTCTGATACATAGTAACCTAATTCCTTCGACCATGAGATCATGCTAATCACCATCACCGGAAGGATGCTTTGATGACATCAAACACCGCACCGTAACTGGGTGGCTATAAAGGTGGCATTGAGTGTTCGGAAAGTATGGGTTGAGGCACATGGATCAAGAGTGGGATTTGTCCATCCATATGACGGATAGATATACTCTGGGCCCTCTCGGTGGAATGTCATCCAATTGGCTTGCAAGTATGTCACTGGCTCACAAGGGATCACATACCACGGGAACGAGAAAAGAGTACTTATCAGTAATGGGGTTGAAGTAGGTATGCAGACATACTGACGATCAAAACCTCGGATAAGTAAACTATCATGAGACAAAGGGAAATTGGTATCGTATGTAAGTGGTTCATTCGATCGCAAAGTAATCGTAGAAATATGTGGGAGCCATATGAATTTCCAGATTCCTCTGTTGGTTATTGATCGGAGAAGTGTCTCGATCATGTCCGCATAATTCAGGAACCGTAGGGAGACACACTTAATGATTCGATGTTGTTGAGTAGTTATGGAATGATGAGTAAGAGAACAAATGTTGTTCGGAGTATCGGATGGGATCCGGGATATCACGAGGAGATCCGGAATGGTCCGGAGAATAAGATTCATATAAGGAAAGTCCTGTTTCGGAGTTAGGGAATGATTCCGGTGTTTTCACCAGGAATGTTCTAGAAGGGTCCGGAAGGTCCAGCACTCCGGAGGGGAAGGGTACATGAATGTGTCATGACAATATGGAATGGTTTCATCATGTACTAGGTCACTTGGCTGGGCAAAATAAAGGGAGAAATTAAATCCTAGTTTGAAAGTCAAATGCCAATTTGAAAAAGTCAAACGGCAAGTTTGCTTGGTGGAGGGAGAGTAGGAAACCAACTTGGGGAGGAGTTCCCCTCCCTCCACCCGCCGGCCAAGGAGGAAGAGTTGGGGGAGGACTCCCTCCTCTCAACCGGCCACCCTCCACCTATATAAGGAGGGGTAGGGCGCCCCCTTCCCCTCACACCAAAAACCCTAGCCCCAAGCCGCCGGCCTCCTCCAAGTCGCCGCCGCCTAGGGCCTCCTCCCAAGTTCCCGACTAGGGTTTCCCCAAATCCTAGCCGCCAGCTACACCTCTCCCCTTGGTGCTTCTAAACCCTAGATCGCCAAGGCACCTCTCTTGCTCCACCATACTCGCACCAGCTTAAGGCGAAGCCCTGCGGGATATCCCCTCTACTTCCGACACCATGCCGTCGTGCTGCCGGAATCGCGAGGAGAGTACTACAACCTCCACTGCCTGCTGGAACAAGGGAGAGGAAGGTCTTCATCGAGTACCGAACGTGTGACCGTCTGCGGAAGCGCTGCCGGAACGCAACGCCGGAAGGATCGTCTACACGATCTAAAGATCAGCAAGAGTACGACTACATCAACCACGCGAATCTGCTCTCGTTAACCGCTTTGGAATCTTTGAGGGTGAGTTCCTCTATCGACTCGTTGCTACAATCTAGTAGATAGATCTTGGCTTGTTTGTTTGCATGCGGTAGAAATTTTTTGTTTTCCATGCTACGAACACCTAAAGTGGTATCATAGTCGTGTCTATATGTAGATCTGTTGCACGAGTAGAACACAATGGTCATTGTGGGCGGTGGTGCTTTTATTATCAATTGCTTTTTGTGTACTTTGCATCTTGCGGTATGATGGGATGAAGCGTCCCGGACTAACCTTACATGACATCATTCATGAGACTTGCTCCACGCTCAACATGCAACTTGTATTGCATAAGTGGCTTTGCGGGTGTCTGTCTCTCAGATCCAATTTACAACGGGCACTTGATAGTTCAAACATCAACGTTGTGGTTCTTGTTCGTAAGTTAGATCGACACTTATTGAAAGCCCCAAACCTCGTAAAATATGCAAAGAAAATTAGAGGCGTCTAACTTTGTTTTGCAGGGGTGTGTTGTGATGTGATATGGCCATGATTGTGATTATATATGATGTATGCAATGTCCCTTATTGTAAGTTGGCAACCGGCAGGAGCCATATGGTTTTCTTTATATTCCGTTAAGACCCGCGTGTCTATTCAAAGTAGTTGTAATAGTTGAAGCTGGTGGACGACAACCATCAAACGGCGCCATTGACCTTGACGCTATACCGCTGATGATGGAGATCATGTTCGTGCTTGAAGATGGAGATCGGAAGCACAAGAAGAAAGGCCATATCATATCACATATTATGAATTGCATGTGATGTTAATCCTTTATGCATCTTGTATTGCTTAGTTAACGACGGTAGCATTATAAGATGATCCCTTAAGCACACAAATTTCAAGTTTTAAAGTGTTCATCCTTAGTAAGCACCGTTGCTAAAGCTCGTTGTTTCGAAGCACCACGTGATGATCGGGTGTGTTAGATTCCGTGGGTGTATACAACGTGAGCAAGCCAGGTTTGCTCATGCGGAAGCTAAGGTTTGATCTTGAAGAGCCTAGCAATTACAGACATGGTCTCGGAACACGGATCACCGAAAGGTAAAGCATGAGTCATATAGTAGATATGATGAACATGTTGATTGTTCGCCATTGAAGCTACATCAACTCGTGATGATCGGTTTTAATGTGGTGGATTTGGTTCGTGTGATCACTAAAACAATTTGAGGGATATTGTTTTGAGTGGGAGTTCACCTAGATTAATTTAACTATTAATTAGAACTCAATTTGTCATAAACTTAGTCTAAACTATTGCAAATATGTTGTAGATCAATGGTGGCCCCTACCATCAATTTTAATGCGTTCCTAGAGAAAAAAAGTTGAAAAACAATGGAAGCAACTTCGCGGATTGGTTCCGCAATTTGAGGATTGTCCTCAATGCTGGTAATTTGTCGATCCTAAAGATGCTAACAAGGTATGCAAACTTCAACGGTCCATATATGGATTGAAGCAAGCATCCCGAAGTTGGAATCAACGTTTTGATAAGGTAAACAAAAGTTTTTGGTTTTATACAAACTTATGGAGAAGCTTGTATTTATAAGAAAGTGAGTGGGAGCTCTGTAGCATTCTTAATACTATATGTAGATGACATATTGTTGATTGGGAATGATGTAGACCTTCTTAATAGTGTCAAGGATTATTTGAATAATAGTTTTTCAATGAAAGATCTTGGCGAAGCAGCTTACATATTAGGCATAAAGATTTATAGAGATAGATCGAGACGCCTAATATCATTGTCACAAAGTACATATTTGGCCAAGTTCTAAATAGGTTTGGAATGGAAGATAGCAAGAAAGGGTTCTTACCCATGTTGCCCAATACGACCTTGAGTAAAACTCAAAGTCCAGCAACGACAGAAGATAGAGAAAGGATGAGTAAGACTCCCTATGCCTCGGCCATAGGATCTCTAATGTATGACATGCTATGTACTAGACCCGACATTGCATATGCTGTTAGTTTGACTAGCAGATATCAAAGTGATCCAGGAGTGGATCATTGGACAGTGGTCAAAAACATCCTTAAGTACTTGACAAGAACTAAGGATATGGTTCTTTCTTATGGAGGTGATGAACAACTCGTTGTTAATGGTTACACCGATGCTAGTTGGAACACCGATCCGGATGATTCTAAATCTCAATCTGGATACGTATTTACTTTGAGTGGTGCAGTAGTTAGCTGGAGGAGTGCAAAGAAAAGCGTTGCGGCGAGATCTTCAACTGAATCGGAATACATAGCTGCTTCGGAGGCTTCACAAGAAGCGATATGGATGAAGGAAATCATTACAGAGCTCGGTGTGGTTCCAAGTGCGCTGGACCCAATGTCTATCTACTATGATAACATGGGCGCCATAGCCAATGCGCAAGAACCAAGGTCACACAAGAAGCTGAAGCACATCAAGCTACGTTTTCACGCTATTTGAGAACATGTCCAAGATGGTGACATAAAGATTTGCAAAGTACACACATATATAAATGTGGCGGATCCGTTGACTAAACCTCTCCTGAGGACAAAACATGACCAACACCAAACTGCCATGGGTGTTCGGTATATTACAATGTAATCTAGATTAGTTGACTCTAGTGCAAGTGGGAGACTCTTGGAGATATGCCCTAGAGGCAATAATAAATGTAGTTATGATTATTTCTTTGTGTTTATGATAAATGTTTACATTCATGCTATAACAGTATTGACCAGAAACATTAATACTTGTGTCATTTGTAAACTAAATTAGAGTCCCTGGTAAATCCTCTTTATAATACTAGCTTGTTGATTAATAGATGAACATAGTTTCTTGATCATGAACATTTGAGATGTTGTTAATAACAAGGTCATATCATTAGGAGAATGGTATGATGGACATACTCCTATAGATAAACGTAGCATAAAGATCAAGTCATTTTAATAGTTCAATTGCTATAAGCTTTCAGATACATAGTAACCTAATTCCTTCAACCATGAGATCATGCTAATCACCATCACCGGAAGGATGCTTTGATGACATCAAACACCGCACCATAACTGGGTGGCTATAAAGGTGGCATTGAGTGTTCAGAAAGTATGGGTTGAGGCACATGGATCATGAGTGGGATTTGTCCATCCATATGACGGATAAATATACTCTAGGCCCTCTCAGTGGAATGTCATCCAATTGGCTTGCAAGCATGTGACTTGCTCACAAGGGATCACATACCACGGGAACGAGAAAAGAGTACTTATCACTAACGGGGTTGAACTAGGTATGCAGAGATACCGACGATCAAAACCTCGGATAAGTAAACTATCGTGAGACAAAGGGAAATTGGTATCTTATGTAAGTGGTTCATTCGATCGCAGAGTGTAATGCTTC
The DNA here is from genome assembly GCA_910589765.1 of Avena atlantica. Taxonomy (NCBI): domain Eukaryota; kingdom Viridiplantae; phylum Streptophyta; class Magnoliopsida; order Poales; family Poaceae; genus Avena; species Avena atlantica. The sequence continues at coordinate 509,805,409 of OU342736.1, forward strand.
GGAAAATATTCCGTAATAAAATTGTGTGTTATTTTCTATTTTTGCATCATGATGACATCATGCATACTTTCGCCCTAAAATATTTTCATCAAAAGCCTATTTTGTTTTCTAATAAGCCCCCTCTTTAATTTCAAATCGAAAAACCCGGTATTTTCCAGATCTTTTATTTGTCTAAAAACTATTTACAAAAATCTTTTGAAACTAAAAATAAATTTCGGGGAGGCAGCCCAGCCGTTTAGGCCAGGCCACCTACTACCCGGCAGGCCCAGCCCAAACCTAACCCTAATCCCCTAGACCACCTAAACCCTAACCATCACAAATCCCCAGCACGCCACTCCCTATCGCCACCACCCCCTAGGACACACACACCCATGTTACACAAGCACACACACAATAAACGCACACATGCCACACCAAACACGACCCACACCCCCACGCGAAGCAGCACGCACGCGGTGGCCACCAACCGCTCACCTACTCTCTCTCCCATACGCGGAACCCAGCCCCGCGTGTGACCCCTGCCGCCGCATGCGTCCTCTCCGCCAGGACCCCCTCGATCCCTCGCCTCTCGTCTGCCTGCAGCAGGCTGCAGGCACCCGCTGCCACCTAGTCTCCTTCCTCGCGAGCGCCACCAGGCAACACCGCCCCTGTCCTGCGAGCACCTCCAAGATCTCCGAGCGCTGGTCGCCCGCAGACTCGCCTCTACCGAGTGCCCCTCTCCGCTGCATGGGCCCGACGCCACCACCCACTCCTCCTCCTCGTCGCGGGCTGCCGCGACGCTCCCCTACTTCCCCTTGTCATCGGCCTCCTCCGATCCTTCCCGCCGGCGAGCTGCCGCCGCGCCCCTCGCCTTGCAGCTCCTCCGCCGTTGTCCTCGTCCTGCTGTGCCGCCTCCCTCCGACGCCGCAGTGACCTCACCCTCTGCCACCGCTCATCTCACCCTCGCCGTGAGGCCGGCCCTCCTCTTCTCCACGAGCGCCACCGTCGCCGGTCCATGTCGTCGGGCTTCCTACCTCGACGAGCCGCGCCTCTGGCTAAGATCTGCGGGATGCCTCCTGGTTCTCTGTAGCAGGCAGTAGTTGACATGTTGTGTCCCTAGGGGGCCTCCTTGTTCCGCAGACGTCATGCCCTTCTCTGCCTCGTATTTTTGTTCTGGTTAGCAGAAGCTATTTGTAGATGTTCCCAGTGAACATCGCAGGAATATGGTAGCTGAAGACTACCTAATCAAGTTCTACACCGTCATTAAAGCCAAGACAAGATCTCTGTTACCTATCCGACGATGATGCACTGAGATGAACCACAACCCCCACAAGGATATCGTGCCATCTCCAATACCTTCTTCAAGGTCGTCAAGGCCTTCTTCCTGGATCCTAAAGACGTCAAGACCCCTTGGTTGCGGCGACATGTATCTAAATACCGATCCGGATTCTGAAGACCGATCCCGGTGTCCGAAGCTCAAGATCGATCCCCTGAACCCCCAAGATCGCCAAACCTTCATGTGTGACCCCTTTCCGATACCCTATTTTGATAAATATAATATATCTTATTTCATATTTAATCATTCATACTCACATACATATTTATTTGTCTAGGGTACTTTGTCGATTCACCTCATTATTAAATATGGAGCCCATATGCGGGCGAATCTAGTCTAATATTGGTTCCATTTAAATTTGTGTAGCGAACCGTTGTCATGCTTTGCCTTGTTAATTCAACATTTAATATGCGGGGTAGTTAAATAACTTGAATCTACTAATTAAATGTCGGGATCCCGATTCCGCTTAATATTGCTAAGTTAGCCCGCATATTGCCATGCCATGCATCATATCATAAACATGCCGGATCTTCCGCCTAGTATTAAATATTACACCGGTTGTTCCTTCTAGTGTTTTTCTTCTTCACCGGATAGGACGATGAGTGGATGCGAGTTGCGACAAGCCTCCGGTTTCCTGACTTTGTCTCACAGGCGAGCATTCTCCCCCTTCTACCTATTTTGCATTTCTAGTATTTACTTATTCCAATTGATCTATTGCTATCCTTATTGTCGATGCTATAGTACCGTTCCTTTAATTACCTGCTCCACTATATTGTCCTGGTTATCCTATTGCCTTGTTTGAGTAGCTAGTCTGTCCTTGCGAGTCGTAGACATGCTTAGTATTGCTCTGATACAGGTGGAACATGATACTCGGATATGGTTCGTGATAAGATAATTAATCTAATGTTGTTGGTTATGGTCTCACCTAATGATAAGGCCCCGGCAGGGACCACCTTTGGGAACTGCTTGAGGCGACCTAGGACCCGTTCGTTCGACGATACCAGTTCTGAGTTGATCGCGCTAACCAAACGTGGGGCCTCTGGGATCCCCCCCCCCCCCTCAACTACCGGCGCTATTCGTATATCCAGAGGGTTACAAAATTGGTTTTCCATTTGGTGCATACGCATAATATGTCCTCGGACATGGGTGAGTTGATATGTCTTCGGACTCAATATTTTGATGGATTGCCATGGCTTGCATACATAAATCGTGGTACATGGTGGCGGCACCCACGGTGTGTACAAGTTACCCCGCAGTGCCCGATCCACCAGTTGGCGCAAACGCTGTGCCTTCCTTGAGAATCGTCGTACCTCTTGGTTGGTTCCCCACAGTAGGTGATGCCTCTGGATATGCGCGTAGTTAAGGGACAGTTCTTGTTGTGAGATTCAGATGGCACGCGTAATATGTTGCCTAATGGGTTGAGCATGCGTTTGGGTACAGTAGTGCACCCCTGCAGGGTAAATCTTTTCGAGAAGCCGTGTGTCCACGGTTATGGACGCCTAAGGAGTACAGTGTCATGATCATAGACAATGCCACCAATGTTTCTCTCTTTAATAATATGATTAGTAATTAGCCTTATCATCTAAATACCTGCTTAACTAAAATTGCCACCGTGTGTGTTCCACAAGGGGACTTCCTCGACTGGTCTTCGAGGGGGAAATCTTCGGATGGGTTATGTTTGGTGTTATATTATGCTATCGTGTAGTGCTCTCTTATCTCGCTCTAATAGCCAAAGTTGTAGCGTGTCTCTATGAGTTAGATAGTGCAAGCTTTGCTGCCGCTGAGCCCACCATACCTATGTAGGCGAGGACCGCCGAATTCTAGTCTCGCCGTGTACTGGCCTCAGTACTGACCGCTCTATTTCTGTTTTCCTTTGCCCTTTGTCGGCACCCTTTTGGCTTGATAGGTATGTGATTGACGATTTTAGCAAGGTTACCCTGCCGGCTTGGCCTGGGCAGGGTTGGACACCGCTTGGTTATTCTTCAGAACTCTTAGTCCCATTTGGATCTTGTCCGTACTCGGATACTATTGGGCTTTCTTTGGGATTTGTATCATTTGTATTCTTGACTCGTTGAGTCGTTGTTGTATATAAGTTCTTGTGGAATCTGTTGTAAACTACTGTGATGTAACTACTTGTATTCAAATTGCACCCACACGAAAGTGTCTGGTGGGCGTCTTTGAATCGCTTCTATGCGGGTTTTGGCGGGAAATGCCGAGATCTGCATAGACCCGATTCGGAGGCGTTACACAAAGTAATCGTAGAAATATGTGCGAGCCATATGAATTTCCAGATTCCTCTATTGGTTATTGATCGGAGAAGTGTCTCGATCATGTCCGCATAATTCACGAACCGTAGGGAGACACACTTAAGGATTCGATGTTGTTGAGTAGTTATGGAATGATGAGTAAGAGACCGAATTTTGTTCGGAGTCTCGTATGGGATCCGGGATATCAAGAGGAGATCCGGAATGTTCCGGAGAATAATATTCATATAAGGAAAGTCTTGTTTCGGAGTTGGGGAATGATTCCGGTGTTTTCACCAGGAATGTTCTAGAAGGGTCCGGAAGGTCCGGAACTCCGAAGGGGAAGGGTACATGAATGTGTCATGATAATATGGAATGGTTGCATCATGTACTAGGTCACTTGTCTAGAAAAAATAAAGGGAGAAATAAAATCCTAGTTTGAAAGTCAAACGCCAATTTGAAAAAGTCAAATAGGAAGTTTGCTTCGTGGAGGGAGAGTAGGAAACCTACTTGGGGAGGAGTTCCCATCCCTCCACCCACCGTCCAAGGAGGCCGAGTTGGGGGAGGACTCCCTCCTCCCAACCGGCCACCCTCCACCTATATAAGGAGGGGTAGGGCGCCCCTACCCCTCACACCAAAAACCCTAGCCCCAAGCTTCCGGCCTCCTCCAAGTCGCCGCCGCCTAGGGCCTCCTCCCAAGTCGCCGACTAGGGTTTCCCCAAACCCGAGCCGCCGTCTACACCTCTCCCCTTGGTGCTTCTAAACCCTAGATCGCCAAGGCACCTCCCTTGCTCCACCATACACGCACCAGCTTAAGGCGAAGCCCTGCGGGATCTCCCCTCTACTTCCGACACCACGCCGTCGTGCTGCCGGAATCACGAGGAGAGTACTACAACCTCCGCTGTCTGCTGGAACAAGGGAGAGGAAGGTCTTCATCGAGTACCGAACGTGTGACCGACTGCGGAAGCGCTGCCGGAACGCAGCGCTGGAAGGATCGTCTACACGATCTTGAGATCGGCAAGAGTACGACTACATCACCCACGAGAATCTGCTCTCGTTAACCGCTTTGGAATCTTGGAGGGTGAGTTCCTCTATCGACTCGTTGCTACAATCTAGTAGATAGATCTTGGCTTGTTTGTTTGCATGCGGTAGAATTTTTTTGTTTTCCATGCTACGAACACCTACACATGGCAGGGACGCCACTATTACGTCGCCACTGATGAAAACTTCTATGGCGCATTCTGAAATGCGCCACAGAAGTCATGATACTTCTGTGGCGCATTCTGGTTGATGCGCCACATGACTCTATTTAGTGGCGCATTATGGACAATGCGCCACTGAATCTCTATGCGCCACTAGTTTGAATATCAAGTATTAAAAAAAATCGAAACTTGTCCAAATATACAGTATTATACAAGTATTATACAGTATTATACAGAAACAGTATATTTGACTTAGTATAAGAAAACAAATATAATACAAACATGAATATAGTGCCATCACACTACTTAGAGCCCGAACGAGATAGACAAGTGATCATCACATTACAATACAAGTCAAATGAAGTGTTTGTTACAAAGTTCACCATCTCATCACATTACAAATGAAGTGTTCATCGCCTACACTAGAATCAAACAGAATACAACTATGATTACGGTGAGCAAGAGCAAGATCACTAGCAATATCTTCATCCGGTTCTCCTTCCATAGGTGGTTCCTCCACTTGGCTACCGCCTCCTCTCGAGTCGCGTATCCTTTGTAGTTGTTGCCGCTAAACTTTTTCACCTGTTTCTGACTGTCCTCCCACTCATCGTAGACTCCTGGAACCCAACCCTTGTACACCACGTACTACTTCGTCATCTCTATAGATAAGGCATATTAGTATATCATGCAACAGAAAGAACTAAATTGGTTCACATGCATATATATTCACATAAACTAAAGCAAAAGATCAGTAAACATAGAAGATAGCACATCGATCATAATCATAGAACTTCAACGACAACGACCACAATAGTGAAGTTTACAACATACAACCACGGCAGTATATAGTTTGTGACACAACACTACACACAGACATCTATGATAATTCTAGGCGCACACATCAATCAATGTTGAGAACTGCTAACGCTCGGCTTCGGGAATGGTAGATAGCCATCCTTCGTCATCCACGTCCTGTTGTCACCCTGTTGACGAAGAATATTTTCAATCTCCCTCTTAGTCAACCCTCTGTGTATTTTAGGACCCCTCCCCTCGTGTTGACATCTTCCACGATGATTTCCGACAACTTAACCTGGATGCGATGAAAGTCTTCTCTAAGATCATCATCGTCCCTTCGCGCCAAATTTTTGGCCCATGCTCGGAAACTAGATGGCAGAGTTAGGTTCTGGCAATCCTGGACAAACCCTTTAAGGTGATGCATGGCGTAGAAGGCCTCCTTGGCGCCGCCAGTAGCCGGCTCCTTGACGCAGGGGAACTCGAGCACGTGCTTGTCATCCTTGATACATCCCCCCTTGTTGACGAAGGGGCATCCCTTTTTAGCATAGCCCTCGAGAGCCTCATTAAAAACACCCCTTATTCTGGTGTAGTCCTTCTTCTTCTTCTTTCTCGCCGAGTCGATATACGATGCTATCGAGTACTTTGTGCAAATGACGATGAGTGTGCAGTATTTGTCTCTGCACAACACGATTGAAACGGGATGTTGGAAAAGGGCAAAGGAAGAAAGCTATAAGAAAGCTATAAGAAAGCCTAAGTTAACAATGCTAGGGGGTGTGTGTACTTAGTCGGGAAAGAAAGGAAAAAAGAAGCGTGTTCATCCTCTTGTTGTCCACCATGAACTTCTCGAGATACGCAGTCGCCTTGGCACGCGTCTCAGATCCTTCCCTCAACTGGCTATCACGCAAGTAGTAGGGATCCACTATCGCGATGTAGGGGGTCTGCTCTCTCTTGGTCTTCATCGCCATATTGAGCGCGAATAGGCGGACCATGTTATAGTCCAGCCGTTTCGAGAGAAACAGCTTGAAGACGTCCTCGTACGATATGAAGAACATGCCCGAGGGGGCTTCTTGGACGAAGTCCACGTTCGATGGCACCTTGACAGTGAAAACCGGGTAATTTGGATCTTTGTCTTTAAGAAGAATGCCCTCTAGTGTCTTGATACTATCACTCAAAGCGAGCATATGTCCACCAGCAAGGCGAAGCAGCTCCGGAGTCAGTATCGCTAGCTTCACCGGCTATATGTATCCTAGGCAAGCCATCCTCGCGGGCTGGTACGACGTCATCCTTAGCCCAGATCCTCTTCGGAGGAGGTTGGCTCTCAGCTTTATTACCTCTCTTCATGTGCTTCTTCGTCTTCTGAGCAGGCTCCTCCACTAGGGATGCTAAGTGCTCAACGGTCGCCTTTTGGAGTGTGTCAGGGCTAAAGACGAATCCAACTGGTTTCTCCTGTTGATCGGTGGCCGGAGGCGTTTCTTGAGATAAACCATGGAACACCAGGCGTTGCGTGCATGTAGTGGGACGCCCACCTTGATCCTCGCGAGCGATGAAGGGTTCTTCATCCACAGCGGGCATGTACAATCCTATGTCGGCGCCGGTGTTGATGTAGTCGTCGATGTTGACAAATTCTTCATCATCATCGTTGTTTCTGCCATGTGGTGATGGTGGTGGTGAGGGCGACGACGGTTGCGTTGCGACGGCGGCATCTCCTTGGGGAGGCCCACACGCTCCCAACAGTTTTTGGTGGCGACTGGTGGTGGCGACGATGGCAGGTGGCTTCCTAGGTGGTGGCCGGACGATCGAGGTGGCGCCGGTGACAGGTGGCATCCGAGGTGGTGGCTGCGCCATCGAGGTGGCGCTTAGGTGCCCCGTAAGATGAATCTGAATCTTCGGCCATGTCAAGGGCCAGCCGTGGCATTCTGCAAGGGTCTTGTGTTCGTCGGCTCCCTGAGGTTGAAAGGGGGGTCCATGTCGTCGCACCCTGGCAACACCCGAGCAATCCGGACCCTCATCATGGCATCGTCCATTGCATTGTTGTGCATCGTTCGGTTCGCCGGTTGTATGATATTGCCCTTGGCAACATCCTTCAACTCGCCGTCGGCAACTTTGTGGAGTAGTACGCAAGCAGCGTCCTGAATATCGACACATATGTATTGGGCATCATGATCGAGGTGGGAATCACCAAAGGCGCATAAAGAAGATGAAGCGGAGTATGATATTACTTACCTTGGTGAGGGCGTTGAGCTCGGCTAATGTCGACACACGGCCGATCCCGGCGGCAGGCCTATCATCAGCACTCTCCCGTGGTAATGGTGCCACCGTCGGCTGTGCGATATTGGTATTTTTGGCGGGAGCAACAGGAGGCAGCTATGCGACAACAAGCTCTTGCGGCTGCGCCGCGGCGATGGTGGCCGGCAGGGTCACCAAGTCCGGCGACGCGTTAACGTTGATGCTCGAGTTGTTGCCGCTAAAGCTGGGCACGTTTATCGTCCCCTGTCGACCTCCCGCATTCCAAATAGCTAGCCCCTCCATCAACCCAGGGGGTATGATCGCGTGAAGCTTCTCCTCCAATAACTTGTCCATTGCTTTCTCATCCACTTTTGCCTCTGATGTCTTCACCTTCAACTTCAGCTCTTCAACCTCGGCTTTATCTTTAGCCGCCGACTGGTTCTTCCTCGCCCTCCTCTTCTTTGAGTCCTCTTTGTAGTACTCGTTAAACTTCATGCTTGTACCGAAGCCGGCCACACGGCCAACTGATTTTGGCGGCAACTTCTTCTCCCTCTTCTTGTAAGTGTTCGTCGCCCTGTTAAAAACAGTGTCCCATGGCTCCACCACCAAATCTTGGGACGACAAGTCCTCGCTAGCGTTCAATTCCTTCTCCTGCAGAGATACAAGGAGAGGTGAACCCATGCATGCATTTAGATTCTTGGCTTAATTATTTTAATGAGAGATCCACGGTAAATTCCTTGTTGGAGATATGCCCTAGAGGCAATAATAAATGTAGTTATTATTATATCTTTATGTTTATGATAAATGTTTACAATCATGCTATAACATTATTAACCAGAAACATTAATACATGTGTGATTTGTAAACTAAATTAGAGTCCCTCGTAAAGGCTCTTTATAATACTAGCTTGTTGATTAATAGATGATCATAGTTTCTTGATCATGAGCATTTGAGATGTTGTTAATAACAAGGTCATATAATTAGGAGAATGGTATGATGGACATACTCCTATAGATAAGCGTAGCATAAAGATCAAGTCATTTTAATAATTCAATTGCTATAAGCTTTCTGATACATAGTAACCTAATTCCTTCGACCATGAGATCATGATAATCACCATCACCGGAAGGATGCTTTGATGACATCAAACACCACACCGTAACTGGGTGGCTATAAAGGTCGCATTGAGTGTTCGGAAAGTATGGGTTGAGGCACATGGATCAAGAGTGGGATTTGTCCATCCATATGACGGATAGATATACTCTGGGCCCTCTCGGTGGAATGTCACCCAATTGGCTTGCAAGCATGTGACTGGATCACAAGGGATCACATACAACGGGAACGAGAAAAGAGTACTTATCAGTAACAAGGTTGAACTAGGTATGCAGAGATACCGATGATCAAAACCTCGGATAAGTAAACTATCGTGAGATAAAGGGAAATTGGTATCGTATGTAAGTGGTTCATTCGATCGCAAAGTAATCGTAGAAATATGTGGGAGCCATATGAATTTCCATATTCCTCTATTGGTTATTGATCGGAGAAGTGTCTCGGTCATGTCCGCATAATTCACGAACCGTAGGAAGACACACTTAAGGATTCGATGTTGTTGAGTAGTTATGGAATGATGAGTAAGAGACCAAATGTTGTTCGGAGCCTCGGATAGGATCCGGGATATCACGAGGAGATCCGGAATGGTCCGGAGAATAAGATTCATATAAGGAAAGTCCTGTTTCTGAGTTGGGGAATGATTCCGGTGTTTTCACCAGGAATGTTCTAGAAGGGTCCAGAAGGTCCGGCACTCCTGAGGGGAAGGGTACATGTATGTGTCATGAAAATGTGGAATGGTTGCATCATGTACTAGGTTACTTGGCTGGGCAAAATAACGGGAGAAATCAAATCCTAGTTTGAAAGTCAAACGCCAATTTGAAAAAGTCAAACGGCAAGTTTGCTTGGTGGAGGGAGAGTAGGAAACCTACTTGGGGAGGAAGTCTCCTCCCTCCACCCGCCGGCCAAGGAGGCCGACTTGGGGAAGGACTCCCTCCTCCCAAGCTGCCCCTCTCCTACACACCCAACACACCCAAAGCCCTAGCCCTAGCCGCCGGCCTCCTCCAAGTCGCCGCCGCCTCCTAGGGTTTCTCCAACTCGCCGAGTTGGGGATTCCCCAAGCCCTAGCCGCCGGACAAGCTCCCCCCTTTGGTGCCTCTAAACCCTAGATCACCAAGGCCTCTCTCATAGTCCACCATACTCGCTCCGGCTTAAGGCGAAGCCCTGCGAGATCTCCCCTCTACTTCCGGTACCACGCCGTCATGCTACCGGAATCACGGGGAGAGTGCTACAAGCTCCGCTGCCTGCTGGAACAAGGGAGAGGAAGGTCTTCATCGAGTACCGAACATGTGACCGACTGCGGAAGCGCTGCCGGAACGCAGCGCTGGAAGGATCGTCTACGCGATCTTGAGATCGGAAAGAGTACGACTACATCACCCACGAGAATCTGCTCTCGTTAACCGCTTTGGAATCTTCGAGGGTGAGTTCCTCTATCGAATCGTTGCTACAATCTAGTAGATAGATCTTGGCTTGTTTGTTCGCATGAGGTAGAAATTTTTTGTTTTCCATGCTACGAACCCCTACATTCCTTACCAGCTCATCCTCAAAGGCCTTCACATCCGGGTCGTTGGTGAGGAACTCCCCCGTAACAGGGTCCAGGTAGTAGCAGGCCCGGACAAATTGTCAGATCTACAGGTCTGTAATTTTATGCAATGGGTTCTCTTTACCCAGGCGTTCAAGCTCGGCGTCCTCTTGTCCCAAATGGGTTGTTTCCCTCTGTATCTGTTGCTTCCAAGCCATTTGTTACCTATGTTCTTCTCTCGCATAGTCTTTCCCCACTCAGTCCATGCTTTAGAGGCAGCGGTATCTAAGTCCGCCTTGAATATCTTGAACTCTTCTTCGTCGAGCATCGGATTTTTTCTACTTATAATCTCCCAGCTTTCACCTTTGTCAATGCTGTTCTTTAGCCGGGTTTTCCAGCTGCTCAAGGCGTTGCTCATATTTGTCAGTGCTAGTTTGTTCACCGGGTTCTTATTACTCTCCAGGTTTCTGAACTTCTCTGGGAATGTGTATCGCTTGTGAAGCTTCTTAAGGAGGTTCTCTACCAAAGCATGATTACGTTGGATGTACTTCGTGTTGATCGACATGCTTTCCCGAACGATGCACCCGAGTTTCATGTCGTACCCGCAGGCAATCGATGAAGGCGCAATGGGTTGGCCACCCTCTGTGACCTCGGTGAACTCATCACAGACATTGGCGAGCACTTGCGGCTTCCGATCCTTAATATCCTTCTTCTTCTTCTGTATGGTGGCTGGGTTGCCGCTACCAACATCTGTGCGCTCGCCACCATCCGTGGTGGTGTTACCCTCCTCCCCGCCTTCACTAGTTCCGTCATAGTCGTCGTCCCCCTCGTAATCTGGATCTTCCTCGCCCCCAGCACCTCCGACGACGGTCGTCGGTGGTGGTGTCATTCTCATCTCCTCCGCCTCCTCATGCTCTTGGGACGGGCCCCAGAACGACTTGTTGGACTCTCGGGCTAGTTCCTCGACGGTCATTTGTTTAGAAGGACCGGCCTCATCGTTAGTCGACATGTTTGCTCTTTATTACTAAAAAAAGTGGCAAAAAGTTAGCACAAATATCGATCAAAAAATTCGGCATGACCTTTGCTAATTTTTGGACCTATGAGTGCCCATTTCTCAACTGAAACGGAAGTGAATCAACACTTCAGGAGAAACGGGCAACTCAATTGAAATCCCTGCAAGAAAAAACACCCCAGCCCCATTGATAACCCCATTGACACCATCCATAATCATCCAACACCATCTCATTCACAAAATAAACAAACCTCTGCAGCACCATCTCATTCACAGATTCAAATGAATATACAAGATCAACAGCACCACAGATCATAAACAGCATAATCTCTATAACCAGCAGCATAACCAGATCATAAACAGATCATAAACAGCAGCATAACCAGCAGCATAACCAGATCACCATAGCAGCATAACCAGCAACATAACCAGATCACCACAGCAGCATAACCAGAGCATAAACTGCACCACAGATCATAACCAGCAGCATAACCATATCATAGCACAAATTAGGTAAAAGGTCGGAAAATCCACGAATGCCCATTTGATAGACTAAACTCAAACTTTTCTGATTAAGGGATAAAATGGAGTCATGGCACGGTTAGTTCTCAGAAAAAAAACATGTCCTTCAGTACTGTTGGCTTTGCTTCCTCTCTTAGGCTACAAATAGGACACGGAGAGGCCATACATGGCTCACTGCTAGCCACATGCAAATTAACAAAGATCTTCCTTCCTAGAGAAGGAGTTGATCAGAACCATCCCAGAACCATCCCATAGTTGCTAGCTACCAGAGTTGCAAGCATGTAAAAGCATCTTTACTCACACAGAACCATCCCAGAAACCAGGATGTGATCTATCCTTACCACGGGAGAAAAATGAGCTCTGAACATCACCAGTCCAGGATGTGATTGTACTAAGAAACAGTTGTCAATCGCCAGCTCCCAGCTCATGCATGGAGTCTTGGAGAGGCTAGTGTATGGAGGCATGGACCAGTCCTAGCATCACCTCTTACATGAATTTGTCTTGTTTTTAAAATTAGTGGAATGATGAGAACCTGAAAATGATATGGTGGATGCACAATCTCTAGAAAGGAGAGTTTTTCAAGTTTACCGTGAATGCAGCTACATACTTGCCTTTTAGCAAAATGATTAAGTTGATTTCAAAAATATTGTTAGTGGCAGTATTTTCTTAATTCAACAATCCTTTGGCAGCATTTTCGCATAACATGGATGCTGACGTTGAGTACTCTGGCACTTGCTGACTCACTATACCCTAGGCTAGAACATGTAATTAAACATGGAATGTTAATGCACATAAATTAATTGGTAAACTTACAGGGCATTTCCCAAAGTAACCAGCCCTACTGAATGTTTTTTCATTAAGAAATGATGAGTTAAAAAATCCTGGTTTAGTTTCAAGATATTGATACTGAAGATACAGAAGCAAGTCCAACTTTTTATGGTATATGTTCTTGCTGTCTACCAACTTTCTAGAGCAATCCCCAACAACAATACTGCCAGGCAGTACAAGACAACTCTCAAGCTACCTAATTCAACAATCCTTTGTCAGCAAGTGATAAGACGAATCTCAAGCTACCTCAATTTCTGTTGTTGTTGCTGCTTTGATAATGAATGGCTTAAGGAAATATCCGTAAAAACAAGGTATTAATTGAGAACAAACTACAAGAACCCTAATCGATCAGCGCCGTTCAGATCATTACCTACATGGCGCCGGTGGACGGTAGCAAGTGGACGCCAATGGACGGTGAGTTCGCGCCGGCTGATGGTGGCGGTGCACTGCCCTTCTCCTCCTGCTGGTGGCCGACGGGCTCCTCCTCCACGGGCTCCGGTGGCGGGGGAGGCGGGGGCGGATCTCCTCCTCCACGGGCTACGGTGACAGGGGCTCCTCCTCGACCTCCACCACGGGCTAGCTCCTCCTCCACCACGGGCTAGCTCCTCCTCCACCTCCGGTGTGCAGGCGCTAGGGAGAGCGATGGAGGCGTGCGGGTGAGTGGCAGGCGAGTGACAGAGGCGTGCGGTGGCGGAGGCGCGGGCGAGTGGCGGCGGCGGTTCGTCTAGGCTAGGGTTCGCTTCGGACGTGCAGGGGGAAAGGGGAAAAGATAGGGGAAAGGTCGTGCGGCCGCGCGCGGTTATGAACCTCTGTGGCGCATTCCAATGATATGCGCCACAGAAGCTTGGGAACTTAGTCAAAACCGGCCCGCGGCCATAGTTTGACACGAAACAGACAGTAGCTCAATGGTTGTGAGGCATGTAGTTGGACATGAGCTTGTGGCAGCCAGGTTCGAATCCTGGCTGCATCAATTTTTTTCTTTATTTAAAAATTATATGATACAAATATATTTAAACCAAGCACATATGTTATTTAAAAATTATATGATACAAATATATTTAAACCAAGCACATACACATATGTATATTTATTCAAAAAAATCTCCCTGAATTATATTTATATATTGTGCTTCTCACGAACACATGTGAATTTATACGCACACGAATATCACGATATATGTTTAATTAGTCTCTAAATAATACACAAAAAAGGTCACACGTCGTCGTGCGATATTTCGAGCTAGCTAGACTCTCTTCACAATCTTCTTGCCTTTTTTCTTTGCGGTTGAATACTTTAGCCTGGGCACTATGAGATTTCTTCTCATGAACGGACAACCTTTAGTAGGTAGTATGGTCTTTCTTCTTACTGTAGTAGTAGTAGGCATGTTGAAGTACTTGTCGAACTCCTCTTCGATCTTTGGAACGCCATTCTTGTCAAAGTCTTGCTCGTTGGTGGATCCTTCCATTCTGATGATGCTCCTCTTGCCCCTTCTCACTACAACACGACTGGGCTTTGACGGGTCGGTAATAAAGAAACATTGATCAACTTGGCTAGCGAGTATCCATGGCTCATTTTTCGTGGAGGCCTTCTTTGCCAACTTGGCATCTGGTATAACGCAGGTGGTGAAATATCGGCCTTCTTTTTCGACGTTCTTGGCCCATCTAACACGGAACATCGGTACCGTCTCTCCACAGTAGTCGAGCTCCCATATCTCCTCGATACTTCCGTAGAATCTTTCCATGACAGTAGTCTCATCATCGGTGAAGGACATCATAGTAACTCCTGAGTTTTGATATTCGCTATTCATGTCCTTTTCCTCGGTGTAGAATCTGTAACCGTTGATGTCGTATGACTGATAGGTCTTTACGTTATGCGCTGGGCCCTGTGACAAGGAGAATATGAGTTGTTGATCTTCCGTAGAAGGCGTCTGCGGGGGATTGTCCAGCAACCTTTTCTTGAACCAAACCGTGAAGGTGGAGTTGTGTTCTCTTGTTATGTCTCCTTTCTTCCTCGGGCGGGCCCGGTCCACGTACTCCTGCTCGATCAAGCTTTTGTGCTCTTCCACCCAAGGGCTGACCAATTCAATGTGTTATAGTGCGACTCGGTGTGCCCTGGCAAAGTCGGTGCGTCGATTAGAAATGCCGACATGCAGTGAGGGGTGGCCCTCGCGGTGACCATACCCAGCGAGCCTGCCGAGGTGCTTCTTGGTGGGTATTCCAACATCCTCGTTCTCGGTGGTTAGATAGTTCTGGCAGAAAGAGATGCACTCGTAGATCAGAAAGCCCTTGGCTATGCTTCCATCTGGACGGGACCTGTTGGGAACGAACCCTTTGATTACACCGTTTAGCCTTTCAAATGGCATCATGTTATGCAGGAATGTCGGCCCGAGCTGGATGATGTCATCCACGACATGGACAAGTAGATGCACCATGCTATGCGTGCTACTCTGGTTGCCAAAAGGATTGAGTCCATCGGTTCTCATACCCTTGCATCGCCTCCGAACTCTTCGAACTCGATGTCCAATGCATTCCACTGGCTAGCGTCTGAAGGGTGTGTTAGGATCTTGCCCTTCTCTGGATCATCTTCGGGTTTCTCCCTTTCCGCGTGCCATTGCATTAGCTTTGCTTCCTTAGGATCTACGAAATATCTCTGTAGACGAGGAGTGATAGGAAAGTACCATACCACTTTTCGAGGAACTTTCTTGTTCCCTCTCTTGTACCGTCCATGGCCGCACACCGGACATGTGGTTCTCTCCGCGTACTCGTTACGATAAAGTGCGCAATCATTGATACATGCGTGGTATTTAACATGCGGTAGGTCAAGAGGGCACACGATTTTCTTGGCCTCCTCTATACTTGTTGGCAATGTGTTCCCGTTAGGAAGACGATCGTGCCAGAATTCCATGTTAGCATTGAAGCTCACGTCGGTCCATTTGTGTTCCGCCTTCATCTCTAGAGCCTTGAGCGTTACACTCAGGCGTGTATCCTCGGGCCGACACCCAGGATACAATGGAGTCGTCCCATCTAACTCCGTTTGCGCCAGCTTGGCTTTCTCTCTGGCTGCAGCTTTGGCGTTGCTCGTCTCCTTGAGAAGCAGTTCCTGAACATGAGGGTCCCTTAACACCGAAGTTAGCGGCGTCTGGGTGTTCACTTCTTCTCCTTCTTCATGATGGTCATGCCCGTCGACATCTCCTTCTTCGTCATGATGATCATGCCCGTCGCCGGTATATTCTTCGTCATCATGACCATGCCCGTCGGGAGACTCTTCGTCTTCTCGCTCGCCCAAGTCTTCATGATGACTAACACCATTTACTGCCAGCTCCTCATCGAAGTCGTCGCGCATGAAACCGCGCCTGAGCAGGTGATCCTGCAATTGTCCAGAATCAGGGTCGATCCAGCGCTGGAGTTTGCATGTTCAACATGGACATCTTATCTGGGTCTTGTTGTTCCGAATCATGTCCACCTTGGCGTCTTTCTTATACCTAGTAACTCGACCTTCGCTCATGCTGACGACCATGGTAGCCTGCGCGGTATGCACATATAGAGCAAAAAGACAGAGAGTAGGTTAATTAGAAATATACACACAAAAAAACACACATGCATGGTCGTCGCCGAAAAAATTCGGCATGACCTTTCCTAAAAGTAGGACATATGGGTGGTGCAAAAATTTGCCGAAATGGAAATGAATCAACATTTCGGCAAACATCCATGCACCACATCGGGACAGAGACAAGCAAAAACAAGAATCTTCTTCCCATGCAAGCTTCCCATGCAAGCATTCATGCATCACACAAGCTTCATGCACAAACATCATCTTCGCGCCATGCATGCATCGCATATACACGCCGCCCGCGCGACAAGCTTTACACCTACAAAACATGCATATTCATGGCCAATTACTCGCCGGGTAGATAGAATACCGAGTCGAGAGCGCGATGTGAGAGAGTGTGGATCAATAGATCTATAGAGAGATAATAGTACACAAATAGAGATGTGGAGGAGAAAAGTAGGTGTGTTTTAGATCAACTAGTTGGAGAAAGGCTTCCCTTAACCAATCTATCAACTATAGTAGGTTTAAATACAACAAAATGTAGAAAAGTATAGACACAATGGGGTGGGAGAGAGGAGGAAGACGAGCTGGGAGGAGGGGGGAGAAGGATGTGAAATGGACGGTGGTAGATAGAGGGGTGCAAAGCTGCCACCTTTGTGCAGATCTGGTCGAAGGATTCTGTGGTGCATACAGGCCATATGCGCCACAGAAGCTCAATCTTCTGTGGCTCATACTGGCTGCATGCTCCACAGAACCTTGGCCATAGGTTGTAGTGGGCCATGTGGGACCCCTGACTCAATGTTCTGTGGCGCATGGCCAATGAATGTGCCACAGAACCTTGGCCAGTGGCCAGACACTATGGGCCCGGCACTCAGTGTTCTGTGGCGCATACTGTGGTTATGCGCCACAGAAGGTTAAACTTCTGTGGCGCATAGCTGACCTATGCGCCACAGAACACTGAGGCCACATATCTGCACCAAATAAAGGTGGCAGATAGAGCTTCTTTAATGACACCCCTCTATATATATATATATATATATATATATATATATATATATATATATATGCCACACTCCCTGTCCAAAGCAACATACCTGCCCCTCATGTCTTCTTCCCACAACTCGTCGGAAGACTCGCTGGAGAGCACAGCCTGCTCGTGTTCCCTGTAGCCTACTCGCAGTGGAGGGGCGAGGTCGAGGGGCAGTGCTCGGAGTCAGCCGTCGCGGGATTCAGAGGTCAACCCAATCGAGAAGGAGGCCAGACTGTGGAACGAGGCCCTCTACAACAAGGCCATGAGGTTGTACGCCGTGCTCACGTCTCCGGAGGAGAGGGCGCGCATGGCGGAACCAATCGGGTGGCGGCCGGTGCTTGACCCCAACGTGTCCATGGAGGACCACGTCCGCAGGATGCAGGCGCGCGTGAACAGGGAGGTTTGGCATCTTCCACCGCCATCGCCGCCACCAGCTCTTTGAAGGGATTTGCATTGTTGTAGTTTGTGTATTTGCAATGATGTATGGCATTGTTGTTTTGCGTTGTTCAAGGCTATGCGCATGTGCATTTTGCAATGATGTATGCCCCTACACATGTCTATCTACTAGATTGTCTAGTATATTCTAACTATTCCACTACTAGTTGGGAAAAGCACAAGAGAAGTTTGTTCAAGGAAACACGAAGCATTCTGTGGCGCATACTGGAGTAATGCGCCACGGAACTTTGTTCTTCTGTGCGCATATGCACAAATGCGCCACATAAACTTGTACATGGGTATCCAGAGTGTGGGGCCCACATTATTGTTCTCTGGCGCATACGACGATATTCGCAACAGAAGATATAATCTTCTATGGCGCATAATACTCCATGCTCCACAGAAGTTTGGTCAGAGCACGGTCGTACCAAACTTTAGTGGCGCATGCGGGTGGATGCGCCACAGAAGATTCATGGTCCAACCACTGGTGCGGGTCCCACCATACTTCTGTGGCGCATCACTCCGTAGGATGCACCACAGAAGTTTGGTGGTTCTGTGGCGCATTCCTCTGGATGCGCCACTGGATAACTTTTGTGGCGCATGGTCAGAACCATGCGCCACAGAAGGTATGTTTATCTATAGCTAGTTTCCTAGTAGTGATAAACCCGTGTGCCCAGTGATTGTTCTACACACCCTCGATATCACTACAACATGCCCCCACCTACAACAACGCACAAATGTGTATCTAAACATCCATATAGGCGTTGCTAGCACCCATACCAACGGATTTAGTATGTGTTGCATTTTTGGGTGTTGCAAGGATATAATGCAACACATACAGAGGCGTTGGTAAACCAATGGGTAGAGCATTGCAAAGTGCCAATAGATATTGAGCTACACTTGTATCTGTTGGAATATAACATACATAGATTGAATAATTTTATTTTAAAATAAATATTATTTCAAGATGGAGTGGCTTGTTGGATTCAAAGAGGGTGGTATTTTTTGGGTCAGTAGGAGTATACACACTTCATAAGATACGTAAGAAAACACACACAAATTATAGAATATGAATACATTGCATAAAAACAATTGAATATTGATTATTGGAATCAAATCATACATGAAAGTTCTCTTTTGAGTACGAGCTTACAATCTTTCTTCAAGATATGACATTCTAACTAATCCTATATATATAGACATATTCCATCTAATGTTCTATCTTCCAATGTGCAGAGCCTATATCCGAATATAGCAGTCCTTGCTGACACTACAGGAGAAGCTGAATACGCCGACGGCCAGGTCCCGTCGGCGTAGGCCCTAAATGCCGTCGGCGTATGGCCGTCGGCGTACAGCCCCGTAGGCGTAGCCTCTCCTCCCGTCGGCGTAGAAAAGTCGTCGGCGTAGAAAAGTCGTCGGCGTAGACCATATGGGCCCCACCTAGATGACTAACGGCCGTTTGGCTACGCCAACGGCTTTACCGTCGGCCTAGATTTTTTCAAAAAAAAATTCCAATTTTTTTTTAATTTTTTTTAACATTTTTATATTGTTTAACTTGTTAATCTCACATGGACATTTTTAATTTTAAGTATACTTAGTCTCAAGTTAAATTGCACAATTAGTAAAACTTTCCAACCGGTCATCCATCCTAATACTACTCCAGCCTCAGCACGCTTAACTTCTTCGTTCCTTCCACATGAGCTTCCGACAAAGAAACTAGAACCTGTTGTGAATATTATCATATCAAACCTATTAACCATTACACTATAATGTTAGACATATTTGTTTTTTTACATTCCATACAATTTTTTGAGTAAACAACAATAAATAAGTAATAATAATCTTGAATTCAAATAAAAATAAATAAATTTTATTTATTTTGCTTTTTTATTTAAATTTGAATAATTCATATCTACAAATCCGTAAATCACAATTCGACAAATAATATATCCAAATCGATCAGAAAATGAGAGGAATCAAATTATGACATCCCTATCATCTATTTAATTATATATCATAAAATTTAAATATTAGAACAACTGAAACTATGTTAAGATTCATGAAACACCCCTTTTTTGCACTCGAAAAATAAAAAATGGCTTTTTGGTACGACGAAACGGAAAACTTCCTCCTGCAACATTGTTCGCCATCCCATGATATACACGAGTGCATAATATGGGCACATTAGCGCAAACTATATCGCGATTCTAGCAATAACATTGGTCATTTGACCTGAAATCTAAAAAACCTCGATTGAGATAGGTCATTTTGTGAAGGATTTTTTGAGACACGATCAATATATCAAGTTTTATATTTTTCCATGCAACTATGTCACATAATATGACACCACGCGAAGGTTTTGCATTGTTTCGATCGTTTTTGAATTTTTTATGCCCGTTTCAAACTATCGTTAAACTTTCTAAATCGAGGGGCATGAAAATTCTTAGCTCGGGGTTGAGCCTCACTAAACTTGCATTAGATATCTGATGAAATAGCATATTGTGTATCATGTACATGTAGTTCAAATCTAACTCATTTCCTATCGATTCAGTAGGAATTTGTCTTTTTCACGAGAGGTGAACGGAAAGGTTTGAGATTCCTAGGTTGGGAAATTGTCCATTCAATATGGTCTAGTATTTTTGAAAAATGTGGTATTATCATTTTGAAACTTTCTTTTGGTGGTTGCTTCACAAAAACACCCCTTTTTTGCACTCGGAAAATGAAAAATGGCTTTTTGGTGCGACGAAAAGGAAAACTTCCTCCTGCAACATTGTTCACCATCCCATGATACACATGCATGCACAATATGGACACATTATCGCAAACTATACCGCGATTCTAGCAATAACATTGGTCATTTGACCTGAAATCCAGAAAACCTCGATTGAGATAGGCCATTTTGTGAAGGTTTTATTAAGACTCAATGAATATACCAAGTCTGGTATTTTTCCATGGAACTATGTCATATAATATGACACCACGCAAAGTTTTTGCATTGTTTCGATCGTTTTTTAATTTTTATGCCCATTTCAAACTATCGTCAAACTTCCTAAATCGAGGGGCATGATGATTCTTAGCTCGGGGACGAGTCTCACTAAACTTGCATTAGATCTCTGATGAAATAGCATATTATGAACCTAAAAATGATTTTTACAAAAAAATCATGAGAAATATATCATGTACCTGTAGTTCAAATCTAACTCATTTCCTATCGATTCAGTAGGAATTTGTCTTTTTCACGAGAGGTGAACGGAAAGGTTTGAGATTCCTAGGTTGGGAAATTGTCCATTCAATATGGTCTAGTATTTTTGAAAAATGTGGTATTATCATTTTGAAACTTTCTTTTGGTGGTTGCTTCACAAAAACACCCCTTTTTTGCACTCGGAAAATGAAAAATGGCTTTTTGGTGCGACGAAAAGGAAAACTTCCTCCTGCAACATTGTTCACCATCCCATGATACACATGCATGCACAATATGGACACATTATCGCAAACTATACCGCGATTCTAGCAATAACATTGGTCATTTGACCTGAAATCCAGAAAACCTCGATTGAGATAGGCCATTTTGTGAAGGTTTTATTAAGACTCAATGAATATACCAAGTCTGGTATTTTTCCATGGAACTATGTCATATAATATGACACCACGCAAAGTTTTTGCATTGTTTCGATCGTTTTTTAATTTTTATGCCCATTTCAAACTATCGTCAAACTTCCTAAATCGAGGGGCATGATGATTCTTAGCTCGGGGACGAGTCTCACTAAACTTGCATTAGATCTCTGATGAAATAGCATATTATGAACCTAAAAATGATTTTTACAAAAAAATCATGAGAAATATATCATGTACCTGTAGTTCAAATCTAACTCATTTCCTATCGATTCAGCAGGAATTTGTCTTTTTCACGAGAGGTGAACGGAAAGGTTTGAGATTCCTAGGTTGGGAAATTGTCCATTCAATATGGTCTAGTATTTTTGAAAAATGTGGTATTATCATTTTGAAACTTTCTTTTGGTGGTTGCTTCACAAAAACACCTCTTTTTTGCACTCGGAAAATGAAAAATGGCTTTTTGGTGCGACGAAAAGGAAAACTTCCTCCTGCAACATTGTTCACCATCCCATGATACACATGCATGCACAATATGGACACATTATCGCAAACTATACCGCGATTCTAGCAATAACATTGGTCATTTGACCTGAAATCCAGAAAACCTCGATTGAGATAGGCCATTTTGTGAAGGGTTTTTTAAGACTCAATGAATATACCAAGTCTGGTATTTTTCCATGGAACTATGTCATATAATATGACACCACGCGAAGGTTTTGCATTGTTTCGATCGTTTTTCAATTTTTTATGCCCATTTCAAACTATCATCAAACTTCCTAAGTCGAGGGGCATGATGATTCTTAGCTCGGGCACGAGTCTCACTAAACTTGCATTAGATCTCTGATGAAATAGCATATTGTGAACATAAAAATGATTTTTACAAAAAAATATGAGCAATATATCATGTACCTGTAGTTCAAATCTAACTCATTTCGTACCGGTTCAGCAGGAATTTGTCTTTATCACGAGATGTGAATGAAAAGGTTTGAGATTCCTAGGTTGGGAAATTGTCCATTCAATATGGTCTAGTATTTTTGAAAAATATGGTATTATCATTTTGAAACTTTCTTTTGGTGGTTGCTTCCCAAAACACCCAGTCTTTTGCACTTGGAAAATGAAAAATATGTTATACGAAAGTATTTGTATTTTTTATGTATTTTTTTTGAATAAAAATATATAATATTTGAGTTTATATAGATATATCTTATTTTTCTGTAAATTTTGATATATTATATGTATTTTTCTAAATTTAAATTATTTAGTTATGATTTTTCAAAGATTAATGTGGCAAAAAAAGAAAAAGCCGTCGGCATAGGTCTGAAACCTACGCCAACGGCTTTGCCGTCGGCGTAGACTTAACGCCGTTGCTCTGCCGTTAGCCCAATGGGCTACGCCGATGGTCATGTTTACGCCGAAGGCGGCCGTCGGCCTATTTATTCTACGCCGACGGCAAAACTGGGCCGACGGCCCCGACATTTTGCCGTCGGCGTATAAAAAGGCCGTCGGCCTATTTAGTTATTCCCGTAGTGTGATGTTCTAGGCCTGCAAAAAACAAAGCTCGAAATTTAGAATCAATGTGGAAAAAACAGTGGATAGGGTGTATTGTGTCAAGCTTCATGCACTAGCCAACGCAATCAAAAGTCCGAACTGATGGAAAGGACTAGTGCAATCCACTTATACACTTCAACACCCCCTCTCACGTGTGACGGAGAGAAGTCAGCACGGGTAACCGGAAGAGAGCGACGGCGCGCGAAACTCACGTATAACTTAAGAGGCCTATACGTGGACACAGAGGGGTCAACTGCAATTTTTAGGATAAATTGCGAAAGCCAGGACTCGAACTCGAGACCTTGGGCTCTGATACCATGTCAAGCTTCATGTACTAGCCAACCCAATCAAAAGTCCGAACTGATGGAAAGGACTAGTGCAATCCACTTATACACTTCAACATATTGAATCCTACAACATACTCGCTCTACTACTCACCGTGAGAGAATGTCAAAAGTGCATATATCTAAATAGACAATATTTTCATGATGAAAAGCACCACTCTACATGTTTCTTCGCTACAAAAATTAAATAATGAAGTTCGATGAAATCTTGTTTGAGTATGCAACTAGCATAAAGCAACCTAAATTAAAATAACTACTGACTTGGGCACCAAAGTCACATCTTTAAGTTCATGTGTGCAACTATTGGATATTTATGCTAAACATTGAACAATGCCAAGGAAGGAATATGTCAGCAGAATTAATCGGAGGAATAGTTGGCTCAATTAAGAGTTTTAACACAATGTTGTGTTTGAAGTTAAAATTATATATTTAAAGTATGTATACTTAAGAAACCCATATCTGAATGAAATACACTAGAAACAACAACACTTAAAATGGTATGTACCTTAACATACGTTCAAATGCAGAATATGTAGAGAGCTATCTGGATAAATAAAGTGGCTCAAGACAAATAAGCTACACTGGCAAGGTACGGACTATTCTTTTGCCGGCTCAATTTCTGCATTGGCTGACGATACATTAAGTGCAAGACTGAGAAATTTATTGTTCGAATTATTTCACAATTAGAAAGGTAGATCCACCTGAAATAAATAAATCAAAATAAGTAAACATATTTTTTACCGCAAAAAAAGATTGCTCCTCATGGTTATTATTTGAATAGAATAATAACAATCAAGCAAATTAAACTCGTAATAAGGAAGCAAGCTACACAAGGAAGAGAACTTAGGATAGTGGCCTACTAAAATTTAGAAGATCTTGACTTATTTCAGACCACAAGGGGAAACAGGGTAAACAGGGAAACAGTGCATAACTGTTCACGGCGAGCGGGGATGAGCAGAGCCGGTGGCAGATGCCACAATGGACTCTCCGGATCCGGCAGCAGGCTCAGGCTCTGGCGGTGGAACCTATTTACTGACAAATAGATGAAAATAGTATTATTGTGCAGTCGTTAGATTAGTACTTACAGGCAATCAACCAGTTCAGGTATTCCCTTTGACACATATTAGTTTACTCAACTTTATATATATAGGGATGCATCTAGACTAGATGCATATAAATTTAGACAAACTTAAGTCAACTAATATGGGAGTATTAATAGACTATACATATATAAGAAGTGTCAAGTGGTTTCGATACTTTGAACAATCAAGTGTACTACCAATGCAAATAACCAAAGTTAATGTGAAATAAAACAAAGAGATTGACTTCCACTACCAGACATCACAAGTTACTACGAGTACAAATTATATCACTTACTAGTGGGGGCGGTCATACCAAATAAGCCAGGCTAAATACGAAATACCATTGCTTGGTGCGTAGATAAAAGGACGAGGAAAAAAGGAATTCACCAAACCTACATGGCCGTATGCTTGGTGTTGCAGCTGGAAGCCACAGCCTGGATCTTGGGAGCTTGCCAAGGGTGCAGCTTGCCTGCCGGACTCGGAGGTGCCACCGGAAGTCTCCCATGGTTCGATCTAAGTTCCTGATGATCAGAGATAGAGGAGGGAAACTGGAGCCCGCATAGGAAGATAGGTGAATTGGCTGTTCGCCGGGTTGATTTGTGGCGGCGCTTTAGATTGTGATGTGCGGCTGCTAGGGCTGACTCGGGGTGAATGGGGATCGTGACTTGGGGTTGGGGATGCGAAGGTGAGGGACGGGTTACACAAAACCATTTTCTTTAAGTTTGTTATAAAAATAATTAGGGCGTGCGGACGTGGGGAGTTGGACCGTAGATACATATGGCAGCACCGTTGCAAGCTATCTATAGCTGTAGGCTTGGTCGTGTCGTAGTGTATTCACTTCATCACTCCAGTGCATGAGTCGTTGATTGCTAATTGGTTACGTATCTCTATTCACCTTGGAACGGTAATATCTGCTTTCTTTTCAGTTTGTCATGAGTTGTGAGAGTACCACTAATACGTTTTTGATTTTTGCACTAACCTACTAATCATGTCTTCTAGTGATGATGTTTTGATACAGAAAGAAATATGAAGATCCTGTCAACTGGCGAGAATATGAAGCTTTGAAGTCCTACTTGACACGTGTGTTTACCCACACGACAGACACCATTGACAAGAATATTCAGGACGTGCAAAAGGCATTGGAAGAAAATGTCAAAGAGGTCACTAACATACAAACACAAGTGATGACTATCAACACCAATGTCACAGCTTTGCAACGTTCTATTGATGCTTTGACGATAGCAGTTGGGCAGCGAAAGCCACAACCACATGATGATGCCCATGACAATGAGGAAGGTAGTATGTTCAGCTTCCCAATCTTGCTGGACGTGTACGTTCTACTCCTCCTATTCATGGACGTGGTTTTGCTCCAATTGGGCGTGCTCAGCGTCATTTGCCCCAAATCCCTGAGGATGGTTTGGGTAAGCCAAAATTTTCAATTCCCAAGTTTGATGGTTCCCTTGATCCTAAATATTACCTTACATGGGAACTGAAGATTGAGAAGCTGTGGCGTTTGCATGACTATACCGAGGATAAAAAGGTAAAACTTGCAGCGTCAGAATTTGATGGATATGCATTACGTTGGTTGGATGCTATAGTGCAAAATAGAAGAGAGGACAATGAACTTCCTATACAATCATGGGGAGAGATGAAGAGCATCATGAAGGCTCGTTGCGTGCCCTATAACTATCGATAAGTTGACGAACTTGAAGCAAGGAACCATGTCAGTAGATGAGTACTATATGGAGATGTAGATGCTTATGTAGCATGCTAGAATCCGTGAACCACTTGAGATGACTATGCAGTGATTTCTGAACAATTTGAAGCTACATATAAAGAGCATTGTTCGTCATCACAAGTATGAGACTATGAATGACTTGTTGCATCATGCAAGGGAGGCCGAATCACAACTTGCTTAAGAGGCCAAGGCGCGTGCAAGGTACCCTTCCGATAGCCGTTTCAGCAAGATCTACATCGCCACCACCTGCACCTACACATGCTGCAGCTGCTGGTCACCCTCATATAGCATCTTCCAAGCCTACACCTCAGTCATCTTATGGTTCCCCAACAAAGAAACATGCTGCTCCTGCTGCTAGCATATACAATATGTCAACACCTCGTACTCGTGATGTAGAGTGTCATACTTGTGGATGAAGGGGACATTTCAAGAGGGATTGCCCAAACCGCAAGGTGATGTTCATCAATAATAATGGTGTGTACGATAGTGGAGATGAGGTTGATCTTACTCATGATGACACTAGTTATGACAGTGAAGAAGGTCTGGATGCTTTTCTAGCACATGCACCAAGCATTGTGGTATCTCCATGTATACTTAGTGTGTAGCCTATTGTTGATTCTCAGCGCTGCAACTTGTTCCAAACCAAAGCTCTAGTTAGCCCAAACAAAGCTTGCAAATTCAATATTGATGGACGTAGTTGCAGAAATCTTGCAAGCAAGGAGTTGTGTGCCAAGCTAATTTGACTTATTTGCCTCATCCCAAGCCATACTATATACAATGGTTGAGTGACAATGGTGATATGAAGGTAAACCATATGGTACGTGTGAAGTTTGAGATAGGACCATACAAGGATGCAATTGATTTTGATGTGGTTCCTATGACTGTGTGCCATCTACTATTGGGTTGGCCTTGGCTTTATGATCTCCATGTGCAACACAATGGTCGTGCCAATACATATCATTTGGAGTTTCATGGCAAGAAAATCAATTTGCATCCAATGACACCACAATATATTGTGAATGAGTCTCGTTAGAAGATTGAAGTGAACTTACAAGATGCACCTACACATCAGCGTGATAGTGTTACAGCGAATAATGTAAATGAGCCCCAAACAAATGATATAACAAAAAGTGAGAGAGTACCTAATCTATTAATCTTAGCCACCAAAGAGGACATGAGGGAATTTAGTGAGGATCCTACAACCATGCCACTTGTGCTCATGTATAAGGGCGAGGTTTTGGTTTCTAACGACATGAACCCTATTTCTATTGGTGTATCTACTGTTTTGCAGGGCTTTGGCGATGTGTTTCCATATGATGTGCCGACTGGACTTCCACCCATGCGAGGCATAGAGCATCAAATAGATTTGATCCCCGGCGCCACATTGCCCAAACCGTGCACCGTACATAACCAACCCCGAAGAAACAAAGGAGATACGGAAACAAGTGCAAGCATTGCTGGATAAAGGGTACATTCGTGTCTCTCTTAGCCCTTGTGTTGTTCCTATTATTTTAGTGCCTAAAAAGATGGTACTTGGCGCATGTGTGTAGATTGTAGAGCTATTAATAACATCACTATTCGATATCGTCATCCTATTCCATGCTTAAGGGATATGTTAGATGAATTGACCGGTGCTGTAGTTTTCTCTAAGATTGATTCAACTACTTAGCTTTGTCCTTTTGAGGTGGTGTATGGTTTTAAGCCATTGGCACCACTTTGTTTGTTGCCTCTACTATTCCATGAGAGAGTTGATATGGAGGCATCAAAACGTGCTGAATATGTGAAGAAAATACATGAGAAGACTCGAGAGGCTATTGTGAAGAAAGGCAAGAACATTGCTGCTGCAAGGAATCAAGCAAGAAAGGAGATTTTGTTCAAGCATGGAGATAAGGTTTGGGTGCATCTGCGCAAAGATAGGTTCCCCAAGCTTCGACAATCAAAATTGATGCCCCGAGGTGCTGGTCCTTACAAGTCGTTAGCCAAGATTAATGATAATGGCTACTTGATTGATATACCTATTGCTTAATTTGGTGGAGTTAGCACAGCTTCAACGTTGATGATTTGTCACCATATGATGGAGAAGACCTTGGAGCGTCGAGGTCGACACCTTTTGAGGGGGGGGGGAGATGATGAGGACATCCCTATACTTTCACCTACCCCAACTACTACTGAAGATGTTCTGGTTGCTGCAAAGAAGGATCAATCCAATGAGATTAGAATTGTACCGATTACAAGAGCTCGTGCTAAGATACTAGAACAACAGGTGAACTTGTTTCCTAATGAACCTGATGTTTTAATTAATGAGAACTTTATACTACCTAATTTATTGTGCTATTGTATGATTAGGTACATTGGAGAAGAAGGCGTAGCACGGAGCGAAGAGCTGAAGCACATGGAGCATAACATGATGATCGCCCAAGGATGCGCGAGGGAGGAGCGGGAGGAAGGTGCAAGATAAGATCATCAAGACAAAAGTGAAATTCACTCCGACCACTAGAGTGTTCGGCCTACATCAACCGGAGTGTCCGACCCACCCGGAGAAGCACGAAAGCGCTGCCAGTCCATGTCCAAGATCGAACACTACCCGGACACCACCCGGAAACTTTGAAGTTTACGGCCAGACCGGACTGTCCTGCACACTCCACCCAGAGTGTCCGGCCCACCCGGACTGTCCGACTGAATTACACCAGAATTTTCGGCCGACAACCAAATCTGGTCCGAGTCGGCTTGTATGAGTTTGAGTCATACGCGTCTTAGTTTCGTTTTTTGGTCACCCCAGCCACCCTTACAAGCCCTGGGATGCCCCGTAATTACGGTTAGACCACGTTAAAACTATTTTGGAGCTGTTTCTTATTAGAACCTCTAGAATTACCTTGTGATTGATTTTACCAACTACAATTGAGTGTGATATGTTGTTCCATTGGGAATTAGTAGATTGCAAACTACCATTTGTGGTCGACGGCTGCGTGCGCAAGAGCGTGGTGTTGTGAATATCCCAAAGGGTTCAAGAGTTGTTGCATTGGCATCAGGGTTCGAGCGGGAGAGTTCATAGCTAAAGGATAGTTATCTATCATCCACCATCATCATCGCCAACTTCTTGCTGAGAAGATCGGGCCACCCCATATCACAGCTCACTTTAAATAGGGCACTATCTAAATCCGTTGAAATGAAAACATATGAATTGTAGTTTGGCAAGAAACCTAAGTTTTCGTTACTTAAAGTTTGGGGTTGTGAAGCTTATGTAAAGCAGTTACAGCTCGACAATCTAGAACCAAAAGCGGATAAATGTGTCTTCATAGGATACCTAAGGAAACTATTGGGTATACCTTCTATCATAGATCCAAAGGCAAAGTGTTTGTTGCTAAGAATGGATACTTTCTAGAGAAGGAGTTTCTCTCGAAAGAAGTGGCTGGAAGGAAAGTAGAACTCGACGAGGTTATTGAACCTTCTCTCGGATTTGTGAGTAGCGCAGCGCCGGAAGTTGTTCCTGTGGCGCCTACATCAATAGGATAGGAAGCTAGTGATAGAGATCATGAAACTTCGATCGAAGTTCCTACTAAACATTGCAGGTCGACGAGGACTCATACCACTCCTGATTGGTATGATCCTGTCTTGAATGTCATGTTGGTGGACAACACCGACGACCCTGCGATGTATGAAGACGCGATGATGAGCCTAGATTCGAAAAATGGCAAGAAGCCATGAAATCCGAGATTGGATCCATGTACGAAAACCAAGTATGGACTTTGGTGGTCTTACCGGATGGCCGGAAGGCCGTCGATAACAAATGGATTTTCAAGAAGAAAACATATGCGGATGGTAATGTAACCGTCTATAAAGATCGATTTGTCGCGAAGGGGTTCCGACAAATTCAAGGAGTTGAATACGATAAGACTTTCTCACCAGTGCGAAGCTAAAGTTTGTGAGGATTTTGTTAGCAATAGTTGCATATTACGATTATGATATATGGCAGATGGATGTCAAAACGGCGTTCCTCAGTGGAGACATTGACAAAGAGTTATATATGGTACAACCCAAAGGTTTTGTCAATCCTAAAGATGCTAACAAGGTATGCAAACTTCAGTGATCCATTTATGGATTCAAGCAAGCATCCCGAAGATGGAATCAATGTTTTGATAAGGTGATCAAAAGCTTTGGTTTTATAGAAACTTATGGAGAAGCTTGTATTTACACGAAAGTGAGTGGGAGCTCTGTAGCATTCCTGGTACTATATGTGGATGACATATTGTTGATTGGGAATGATATAGAACTACTTGAGAGTGTCAAAGCCTATTTGAACAAGAGTTTTTCAATGAAGGATCTTGGAGAAGCAGCATACATCTTAGGCATCAATATCTATAGAGATAGATCAAGACGCATAATAATTCTTTCACAAAGTACATATTTGGACTAGGTTCTAAAGAGATTTGGAATGGAAGATAACAAGAAAGGGTTCTTGCCCATGTTGCCCAACATGACTTTGAGCAAGACTAAATGTCCGGCTACGGCATAAGATAGAGAGAGGATGAACAAGGTTCTCTATGCCTCGGCCATAGGCTCTATCATGTATGCCATGCTATGTACTAGACCGGATATATCCTATGATGTTAGCTTGACCAGCAGATATCAAAGTGATCCAGGAGTAGATCATTGTATAGCGGTCAAGAATGTCCTAAAGTACTTGATAAGAACTAAGGATATGGTTATTTCTTATGGGGGTGATGAATAGCTCGTTGTTAATGGTTATACTGATGCTAGTTGGAACACCGATCCGGATGACTCAAAATCACAATCTGGATACATATTTATTTTGGATGGTGCAGCAGTGAGATGGAGGAGTGCAAATCAAAGCGTTGTGGCGAGATCTTCAACTGAATCAAAATACATAGCTGCTTCAGAGGCTTCACAAGAAGCGATATGGATGAAGGAGTTCATTGCGGAGCTTGGTGTGGTTCTTAGTGCGCTGGACCCGATGTGTATCTACTGCGATAACATGGGTGCCATAGGCAATGCACAGGAGCCAAGGTCATACAAGAAGCTGAAGCATATCAAGCTACGTTTTCATGCTATTCTGAGCATGTCCAAGATGGTGACATAAAGATTTGCAAAGTACACACCCATCTAAATTTTGCAGATACGTTGACTAAACATCTCCCGAGGGCAAAACATGAACAACACCAGAATGCCATGGGTGTTAGGTATATTACCATGTAATCTAGATTATTGACTCTAGTGCAAGTGGGAGACTGTTGGAGATATGCCCAAGAGGCAATAATAAATGCTTATTATTATATCTCTTATGTTTATGATAAATTTTTACATCCCATGCTATAATTGTATTAACTGGAAACATTAATACAAGTGTGTTTTGTAAACATATAAGAGTCACTAGTAAGCCTCTTGTAGAGACCAGCTTATTGATTAATATGATCATGGTTTCCTGATCATGGACATTGGATGTTATTAATAACAAGGTCATATCATTAAGGGAATGATGTGATGGACATACTCCTATACATTAGCGTAGGATACGATCAAGTCATTTAGAAGTTCATTTGTTATATGCTTTCAAATACATTGTAACCTAATCCTTCGACCATGAGATCATGTTAATTGCCATCACCGGAGGGATACTTTGATGTCATCAAACACCACTTCGGTAAGTGGGTGGTTATAAAGGTGGCATTAGGTATTTTGAAAGTATGTGTTGAAGCGCATGGATCAAGAGTGGAACTTGTCCATCCATATGACGGAGAGATATACTCTGGCCCTCTCGATGTAATGCCATCCAGTTAGCTTGCAAGCATGTGACTTGGTCACAAGGGATACCATTCCACGGGAACGAGTAAAGAGTACTTATCGGTAATGAAGTTGAACTAGGTATGGAGATACCAATGATCAAAACCTGAGATAAGAAATATATCGCGAGACGAAGAGGAATTGGTTTTGAATGTTAATGGTTCATTTCGATCACGAGGTAATCATAGAAATATGTGGGAACAATATGAATTTATAGATTCCTCTATTGGTTATTGATCGGAGAGGTGTCTCGATCATGTCCACGTAATTCACGAACCGTAGGGAGACACACTTAAGGATTCAATGTTGTTTAGTAGTTATGGAATGTGAGTAAGATACCGAATGTTGTTCGGAGTCTTGGATTGGATCCAGGACATCACGAGGAGATCCAGAATGGTCCATAGAATAAGATTCATATAAAGAAAGTCCAATTCTAGAGTTCAGGAATGGTTGCGGTGTTTTCACCGGAATGTTCTAGAAGGGTCTAGAAGGTCCACCGATATGGAAGGGGAAGGGTACATGGATGTGTCATAACAATGTGTAATGGTTGCATCATGTACTAGGTCACTTGGCTTGGCAATGGGAGAGAGAAGTCAAACAATAGTTTGATCGGATCAAACACTTGTTTGATAAAAGTCAAATCCCAACATTGAAAGTCAAAGTTTGTATGGAGGGAGGAGAGGAATCCCACCTAGGGATGGTTCCTCCCTCCCCTTGCCGCCAGCCACAAGGAGGAGTTGGGGGAGGACTCCCCTCCCCCCAACCACCTCACCCATCTATAAAAGAAGGGGTGGGGCGCCCCAAGCCACCACCCCACAAACCCAAGCCGCCGGCGCCCCTCCCCAAGTCGCCGCCTGGGCCTCCTCTAAACCTAGCCGCCACCTAGCCTAAACCCTAGCCGCCGGACACCTCTAAACCTCGTCCTCTAAACCCTAGATCGCCAAGGCCCTCTTCTACTCCACCATACTCGCACCGGCTTAAGGCGAAGCCCTGTGCGATCTCCCCTCTACTTCTGACACCACGTCGTCGTGCTGTCGGAATCGCGAGGAGAGAGATACAACCTCCGCTGCCTGCTGCAACAAGGGAGAGGAAGGTCTTCATCGAGTAACGTGTGACCGACTGCGAGAGCGCTGCCGGAACGCGGCGCCGGAAGGATCGTCTTCGCGATCTTGAGATCGACAAGTGAACGACTACCTCACCCATGAGAATCTGATCTCATTGGCCGCTTTGGAATCTTCGAGGGTTAGTACGCTATCGACTCGTTGCTATAATCTAGTAGATAGATCTTGGCTTGTGCGTGTTTATCCGATAGATTTTTTTTTGTTTTTCATGCTACGAACCCCTACAGGGAGTGCGGCACCGACAGACGAAGGGGCCGACTTTAAGCAGTCTCTGCCCATGCGAACGCGTGCATGTGCTCACGCCTTCGTCTTCAATGGCATTTCGGTAACTCAGGCGTCGTCCCATCAGTCAGGGTGTCGTCTCGTTGGTATTGATGACGAAGGAGCCTCCCCGCGCCTCTGAATCTGTGCTGCTACGCGTCTAAATCGGTTCCGCGCTAAGCGGTTGCTGCCGGGTGGCAAGTACCATGCGTGGGAGAACACGCCCTCGGCCCGCCCGTGTCCGCCCTCACGCATTGGCCATGCAAATTTGGTGAGCCGATGAATTGGCGGACACGTC
Organism: Avena atlantica; assembly: GCA_910589765.1. Classification (NCBI taxonomy): domain Eukaryota; kingdom Viridiplantae; phylum Streptophyta; class Magnoliopsida; order Poales; family Poaceae; genus Avena; species Avena atlantica. Next base: position 509,838,998 of record OU342736.1, read on the forward strand.
GGTTAAAATAGGTCATGCCGCTAGGAAGCCGTGTCTACATGTTTAGACGCGCTTAGACGTGTTGAATTGACCCGGCCGAGATGCCATAAAGTACTTGTCCGAGCGAATTCCGTCGAGCATGTTTGGAAGCTTTCAACGTGTGTGGAATGGATTTTTTTTTTAAATATGTGTGGAGTGGATGACTCGGCAGGGGACGCGACCAGTACGTGGGATTAGGCTAACTCCAGTTTGGCGGGAGCTGTTTTTTTTTTGTTTTAGAACGTTCTAGCCTTTTTATTCAAGCTGAAACAGTGTTTACAAAGACCTGTAAGCCAGCAGGTGGATCAACTAACCAAATATGCCGGCCTGCTGGGAGGGAGGAAGCAAAACGGGCTACCGTATGAGCTTCCACATTCATCTCTCGACCTTCATGGCAGAAGTAAACTCCCCATCGGAGTTCTGATCTAACAACAATCTCCTTCAGTATGCTTCCAAAAACCCCATGGTTCTTGTTCTGTAGGCCCTTTACCACTTCCATGCAGTCAGAAGCGACATGGATCGACCCTAAATTGAGGTCATCAGCCAGATCAAGTGCCTCCCTACATGCAATTGCCTCTAGAAACCCAGGGTGTGTGAGGCCTTCAATCACCAACGCCGAGGCCCCCATAAACTCTCCCAGCTCGGTACGACAGACCACTCCGACTGCCCCCTTCGAGGTAGATTTTGCAACCGCACCGTCGACATTAATTTTAGCTTTACCCGCCAGCGGTGCAATCCATCTTCTCTGCACTGGTTTTCGCCCTGACTTGCCCCCCCCCCGGTCTTCCTTTCCGCAGCACCAGAGGTTGCAAGATCATCCAAGAATCTATCCACAAACGAGACCGTTCCTATCGGGATTTGATAGATCTCCTCATGTATGGCTTTCCCGCGTGCATGCCAAATCGCCCACAGGGTGACTAGCATCCTTGTCAAGTCAGTTTTCGTCATCAACTCGATCATGGCAAACAACCACTGTTTTGCTACTAGTTCACTGGACATGGTGATATGCTCCACTATATCTGCCTCAGTCAGCGCCCAAACACACCTCAACATGGTGCATTCAATCAATGAATGCCTCCAAGAGTCCTCCAGACCACACAACGAGCACATACTCGTCGTTGCCATATTTCTATTGTGTCTCAAATCGCTAGTGGGCAAGGATTGCTTTGCGAGCCTCCATAGAAATATCCTGATTTTAGCTGGGACAGAGATCTTCCACAAGTTCATCCAAAGCTTTCCCTCGTTCGTCGAGGTAGACGAGGCTGATCGGCCCTCTAGCCAGTCCTCTCTAGTCTTCTTTGTCATTACCAGAGCTCTATAGGCCGATCGGACCGAGAACACACCTGTTCTTTCAAAGTGCCATGCCCAAAAATCTTCCTGGTCCCTTGTACATAACAGGATGTTCTTGATGATTTCTGCGTCCATGGGAAGAAAGAACTCATCAATCTTTACGTGATTCCATGATGCTGACGTGCTATCGATATAATCAGCCACTCGCGTCGGTGCATCCTCCTTCCTTGGCTCTACCGGTCGCAGGCGTTCATCGCGTGGTAACTAGTTTTGCAGCCAAGCATCAGTGTCTTGACCATTCCCAATTCTCCTTATTAAACCGATCTGTAGTACATCCCTTCCTTCGACCAGAGAGCGCCAGACCTGAGAGGGATGAGAGCCCACAGTCGCCGATAAAATATCTCCCTCTGGGAAGTAAGCGGCCTTTAGGATTCTAGCAGTGAGAGAAGTAGGTTCCCGAAGGATACGCCATACCTGGCGGGCTAACAATGCTAGATTAAACAACTCGATGTCTCGAAATCCGAGCCCACCTGCAAACTTTGGTTGAGTTATCTCCTCCCATGAGACCCAACAGGTTCGGCGCTTCCCCTCTTTACTTCCCCACCAGAAGTTGCGAAGAAGGGAATTGATATGCTCGCATAAACCCCTTGGAAGCTTGAAACATGGCATAGAGTAAGTAGGAACCGCCTGAGCCACCGACTTTATCAAAATCTCTTTTCCTCCCACTGAGAGCAATTGTTCCAGCCAACCAAGTACTTTTTTCCAAACTTTGTCCTTCAAATAATTGAAAGCTCCACTCTTCGATCTACCTACATCAGATGGCAGACCTAGATATTTCTCATTGAGGGTTTCCCTTTGAACATCAAGCTCATTCTTGATTTTCACTCTCAAATTTTCTGGGCATCCTTTACTAAAAAAGATAGAGGACTTTTCCATATTTATTCTCTGTCCGGACGCATTGCAATATTTTTCCAACACTTCCTTCATCTCCAAAGCTCCTTCTCCACTTTCCTTAAAGAACAACAGGCTATCATCTGCAAAAAGAAGGTGGTTGACTGCCGGGGCAGTGGGAGCCACCATGATCCCATTAAGCGCTGATGATTGACTTCTATTTTTCAGGAGGCACGAAAGGCCCTCTGCTGCCAATAAGAACAAGTAGGGAGAGATAGGATCGCCTTGACGAATACCCCTCGTGGGGTGGAACTCTTCCTGGGGGGCTCCATTAAAAAGCACCGAGAAAGATACCGACGTCACCAAGCGCATTACTCGCGCTACCCACGAACTACTGAAACCCAGTTTCAACATAATGGCCTCCAGATAGCACCACTCCACACGATCGTACGCTTTCCTCATATCAAGCTTTAGCGCACAGAAACAATGCTTCTTTGCTTTAGTCCTCTTCATAAAATGCAGACACTCATATGCAGTAATGATATTGTCTGTAATCAAACGCCCAGGCACAAAAGCTGATTGCTCCTCAGCTATGATCTCTGGTAAAATACCCTTGAGTCTATTCGCCACCACCTTCGATGCAATTTTATAGATGACATTGCAGAGACTGATGGGACGAAACTGGCCCAAATCTTTTGGATTTGCAATCTTTGGGATCATGACAATAAAAGTCTTATTGACAATGTCTGGATTATCCTCCCAGCTAAAATCCGCAAGACCTCTCTCGTCACCTCCTCCCCACAAGTTTCCCAGTTTCTCTAAAAGAAGTGAGCTGGGAAGCCGTCGGGCCCGGGGGCCTTTGTGGGATACATCTCAAACAGTGCTGCTTTAACTTCTTGATTGTTAAAAGGTGCATCAAGATTATTTTTCATAGCAGCACTCACACGCACTGGAACAGCCGAAATAACTTCCTCCATCCCGTTTACTCCCTCTGATGTATATAGTTGTTTGTAGAAATCCGTTGCCATGCTTCCTAGATTATCAACCTCAGAAGCCATTGTTCCATCAGGTTTCAACAGTTCGGTGATCCGATTTTTCCTTTTACGTTGGCTCGCCGCATGTGAAAGAAACGAGTATTCTTGTCGCCCTCAGCAAGCCACTGTACCCTCGACCTTTGACGCCACATCACTTCCTCCTGGTGTAGGGCTTCAACTAGATCATCCGCTACTCCCTTCTCCTCTGGAGAGGGACCAACACGACTAGGTGCACTACGTAGTTCACGTAGTCGCTATTGCAGGCTACGGATTCTGAACTGTACACTGCCAAACGACTCCCTTCCCATCTCATTAGATCACATGATACAGTCTTTAATTTTTCCTGGAGGTCCTCAAGAGTATTGCATCCTCCAACCGAACTCCAGTTCTGTTTTAAAACAGATGCAAAGTCTTTGTGGGATTCCCACATTACCTCGTATCGGAACATATTCTCCCGCTGTTTTGTATGGCGCGTCGTGGCCACGCACTTCAGCAACACCGGTAGATGGTCACTTGATGCAAAAGCTGCCAGGTGATGCACCTCTGCTGCTGGGAATCTCGAACACCACGTAGGTGTAGCGAGTGCACGATCAAGTCGTGCTCGACAGTAAGTACCCCCTGTAACCCTCTTCTCAAAAGTCCAACCCACTCCCTTGTAGCCTAGATCACATAGACCACAAACGTCGACAACATCTCGAAACCCAGCCATTTGGCTGTAACTCCGCTCGTTGACCCCCTCATGTTCAGAGCGATGCAGCACTTCGTTGAAGTCCCCAATGCACAACCACGGGAGGTCATTTGACGAGCGTATATATTTGAGCATATCCCACGTCTTGTGGCGCTCATTAACCTGCGCCTCACCATATACCACAGTAAGACGCCATGGTTCCTGTCCTTGCTCCCTTACGACAGTGTCCAAATGATACTGTGAGTAAGGTAAAACTTCAATGTTTATTTCATTATTCCAAAAGATTCACAGGCCACCACTACGACCAGAACTACTAACAGCAAAGCCCTTATCAAAACCTAAAGAACGAGATAAATTTTCCACACGTTTCCTGTGCAGCTGAGTCTCGACCACACAAAGAACCGTCGGAGAGTAACGCCTCACGAGGTCGTGAAGCTCCCGAACTGTCGCGTCACTGCCTATTCCGCGACAGTTCACACTTAGCACACTCATTAATTCCAGCGATCCTCTGTCCCAGAGGTCGCCTGATCTTCAGCAAATCCCACCTTAGTTGGTGTACCACCCTTTTTCATCTTTTTCTCCTTGTGCTTGACATATTGCGGAGGCGGGGGAGGAATTCTTACCGGCTCCACGCCCTTCTCCTCCTCCTGAATAGTCATCTCCAAGCGCCTAGAAACCGGCGGCTGCTTCTCAAAGCCCGGTAGCGTAATTGCCTTAACAGGGCTAGGGTTCTTGCTTCCTCCGTCGAGAGCAGCATCTTTGGAAGTGCGCTTTCGGTTCTCCCGATCAACATTTTCTTCTATCCTTCCTGTAGAACCAGGGGCTCGTCCTGCACCTCTGCCACCAGAGCGCCCACCAAAGCGACCACCAGAACGACCACTTGTATGACCCCTACCTCCCGACCGCCCTTCATGTTGGCTGCCAAAACTCTCGTGATGTTGATTCTGGCGAGGCCGGTTCCAAGGTACATCTGCCAGCATCCACTTTCCATATTGCATGGTTTCAACAGGATGAATTCCGTCCCCACACTCCTCATGCGTGTGCCCCATCAGCCCGCAAACATTACAGAACTTGGGTATTTTCTCATACAGGACCTGAAAAAGCATATTTGAATGGCCCTCCACTTCTAATGTGACAAAACGTATCAGCGGCTTCCTGACATCAAGCTTGACACGCACACGCACATAGTCCTGAGCAACAGATGGCCTCAGCTCCACCGACTCAACCTTGCCAATCCTTGTGGCCAGATCTGTCACCACATCTTCCTTTCTAAATAAGTCTGGGATCTTGGGAATACGTACCCAAGCATGCAGTAGGTTCAGCGGCACTGAATTTACCGGCGTGAAGCCGTCATACTCCGCTAAAATCAGGCCCTGTTCCCTGAACAACCAGGGACCTTCCTCCATCATCCTCGTCCAGTCGCCCAGACATGATGCTTGAAAAAGGAAAAGGTTCTTCTCTAGAATCCTTGGTTTCATCTCCTGCGCCAAGCTCCACGCGTGATGCATCGTCTCAAGCAAGGACCCAGCACTAAAAGTTTTACGTGTGAGTACCCGTCCTAGAGCAAGCCACTTGACCTCCTCCTTCAGGTTGTTCAATCTGTCACCACCAATCTTCACTCCAGCGAGCTCTTCTCCCTGCAGATTCAACCGCTTCAGAAGGGCATCAATGTCCACTGTCTCCTCCGTCCCTTGACGGGATCTCGCCTCCGCCCTCGCCGACGGTTCTGCCATCTTCCTTCAACTCGCCCAGCCCTAAGTTAGACTGCTCGCCGCGACCGGGCAGTTGGGCAAGCCAACCCCTTGAAGCAGTCCCAGCGCAGCAGCCTCGTCGAGGGAGGGAGGAGAAGGTTAGTCATGGTCGAAAACTCGGTCGCCGATCAGATCGCCGCCGCAATCGCCTGAAACCCTAAACGCCAGAGCGAAAAGGTAGTTTCCTGGTTTGTTCATAAAACGTTTGGCGGGAGCTGCTAAATGCCGCTTCAACTCACGACCACCAATCGCAGCCTGAAGTGAGCCAATCGTGGGCCGGCCCATCATCCTGTAACGGTCCAGATCATGTAGGTATGTGGTTTTTGTTTTTCTGTTTTTCAGCTTTTTTAAATTTGAACATTTAACATATGAACGAATTTCAATTCTAAAACAATATTTAAATATAAAAGGTTGATTTTAATAACAATTATTAAAAAATGATTTTTTTTTGAAAAAATATGAACCAAATTTAGAAAAACACATTAAAATTTATGAAGAACGTGGACATGTTTAGGAAAATCATGAACCATTTTCAAAAAAAGAACCAATTTCAAAAACCACAAATCAATTTTAAAAATCATGAACCAAATTCAAAAAAATGAACTAGTTTCAAATATTATAAACCAATTTCAAAAACATAAACAAATTTTGAAAAACTTTAATTTTTTCAAACAGAAAAAAGAAAAGAAAAAGAAAAAAGAGGAAAGTAGAAAAATGAGAAGGAAAAACGAAAAAAGAAAAGAAGAACGGAAACAAACCCAATACCGGTGCATACTGGGCCAGCCCAACAGGGGATGCGCCTTTTGAAAAGAAGATGGAGGATTTGATTACCTTGGCAAATTTGGTTTTAAGTTTAGTTCACTAACCATCTTCTTTATTCAGAATGATGAATTCTGTAATTTTAATAACTTACTATTTCTTTATGCAATTTAATTTAGTATATAGCATAGCTGAACAACGTTTCAATAAGCCAAAGTGACTAGTTGGAGTAGTATTACCTACTCTTCACTTTATTTGCAGTGTCTCTGTCTGAAGTTCATCCGTGGCTCCTAGATAGGTTTGTGTTCTTCCTGCGAATATTCACCATGCAAGCGATAGTTAACATCTTCCTCATGAAATCAACCAGAGAGTAGCATACATGCAACAAATTAAGCCTTCTTTATACTTTCATTGAATGGAATTCATAAAAAATATAACATTTGAAAAAGAGCATTCTATATTAGTAAAGGAACAAGGTGAAGAATTTATTTCCACATTTCCATATTGTGTCTTCCGTTATATACTTGAATTGATACGGTGGTACACTCCCCTACGCTGTGTCTTCCTTTATCTTTATGTACCATGAATATGTACGCTGTGACACGACATACTGTGGTCATTGAAGAAATATGTTACATTAGATTAAACTTTTCAGAGATAATCTGTTAACATATAAATTTTATATTTTTTACCTTGATGGAAATTTTTTTACACAACATATGATGCATGTATTGGGTTTGTTTATATACACCACCCACTAGCACTCACATGCGAATACTGACCCACTCATCAATATCTCTCCATGGTACCAACCTATCACGCATTATGGGCATTCCAATCCTTTTGCAGGCGCATCTAGTCAAGCGGCGACCGTGCTGGCAACAACATGATGACGCCGGTCGATAATGAGGTTGAGCATGTTGCCGCATCATATGTTATTCTTAATCCTTTGGTTTTCTCCATCAATCTCTGTTATGGTTGGAATTTTCATTTTTTACTAGGAGTAATTATCTTCCATATGATGGCAACCACATTGATGAGACACAGAGACAGTGTGACTACCGTCCATTCATGTGTCACGGTGTGCATACGAGAACGTCGACATAGGTTCCAAGTTCATGGGGTGCCCCTATAAACAATCTAGGTGAACCAGTTGGGAATGGAAGAATCAACCACACCGGCTATTGTTTTATTGTACATATATACTACAATAAATATTAGCGGTAAAAACTATTTCCTGATAACCATCTCCATGCCCCCAAACGTCATTTATTTGTGATATGTAGGAAGTATACACGTGGACATGGTCATCCAATGAGATGCAAATTGACCATAATTTTGTATATGGATATGTTCAAAATGTTATGATTATGTTGTTAGGCATGTAACTATTATAAGAATCTATCAATTATGGTCTACTAATGACTTTCGCTATCATATAGTCATCGTAGAGTGGTCTACCATTCATCCGCAAAAAAAGGAGTGGTCTGCCATTAGTGACATGGTTCGTTACAACCATGACAATGTGTTTGTTGCACCTATTTAGGTGCACATGTGAAGAAATACCAGTCTAATAAGAATTAGAACTTAGGTCCGTTAAGTTGATGGATTATATGTTTTGCTTTTCTCTTGGGAATTTTTAGAATCTATATTATACACAAAGTACACAATAGATGAGAACACATCCATACCACCACACACACATGTTGTGCCAATTTAAATATGGAGTAATCGAGTATTGAGATTCAAAAATATCAGCAATGACATTTAATCGTCAATGATATGTCGTCTTCCACAAAAATGATAATCTGGCATTGTTAAATACACATGATGTCAGATATGTAACTTTGATTTATGGTGGAATGGAGGTTAAAAAACCACTAAGAACCGAAAGTTTCTTGACATATATGATGGAAGCGTAACTATAGCCGATTAACATGGTAATTTTTAGCTATTTAACTCAATAATAGGGTTTTGTTGTGTATATAATTGCATGTACAAAATGGTTAATCTATGTAAGTTAGATAAACAAATGTTTCTAATTTTGTTTTTATTAACATTAGATTTTGTGCAAATTTTATATTTCTTATGTCATTGTGAAATATTTATACTTATCATAAAAAATATGTAAGTATTTAAGTATCATCCCATGTTTTACCCCATGGGTATCTCTCGGATTTAGCATACATAAGATTTGTCTCACCATCCATAATACATATAATGTCACAAAGTTGCATGATTTGTCCAGTAATCTGATTAAGTAGTTTTCTCTCACCATCCATAATACATATACTAAATACAATCCGCTTAAAGTGAAAGCTCCACTAAATAAATAGCATTGTTTTTACAACATCTTATGACCTAGCCTTTTGTTGATTAATTGCACCACATGGTTCTATGTTATTCGGGGATCAATTGTATGTCTAGTTGATATATGTTTGATATGATGGAAGAATTGGTCTGGAATTTCAGGTTTACAACACCTAAGCACATAATAATCGAGCCGGCAAACAAAAAATGCTTTCAAACATATGAAACTATATTTTGAGCACAAATAGAACAAAAGATGACAAATCAAATAGGATAATCATTAAATTAAGAACGTATTGTTTTTGCTCGCATTACAGCTTGCTTAATTAGATCCAACATGGTCAAACCCTTAATTATAATATGTGTGAATACAACAACTACCTTCGGTGCTGCTATACATTTTTTCATCAAACTACTACAATGACCGTAATACCTGAGACATGTTTGACGGAATGACCAAAGACTCGTCGTCTTCATGTTTTATTGCCTTTTTATGAGCTATTGCCTATAGTTTTGGGGTTCCAAAGACATTTTATAACAATCGTAGGCCCCGATACATGTTTGAAACTTATGACCATAAACTTGTCTTTTTCGTGCTCTATGACCGTTTTCATGAGCTATTGCTCATAGTTTTGGGGTTTTATGACGATTTACAATGACCTTAAGACCCGATATATATTTGAGGATGACCAAAAACTTATCGTTTTTGTCTTTTATGGCTGTATTCATGAGCTATTTCCAAATATCCAAGGAAAGATGCAATATGATCCATGTTTACAATATGATCCTTAAACTAAAGCCCGTGCCTCATGCATTGCCAAATATCCAAGGAAAGATGCGTTGGCAAATCTTTAGATGATCCGGTCGGTGCAGGAAAAATCAAAAAATCAATAGACCACCGCGTGATGCATGTATTCGCCATGCGAGAAATGCACGACTTGTTATTATTAACCTCATGTCAGCTCTAAGTAGCTTGTAGAAGTGCACTCCTAAGAAAGGCCACCGTTCATAAGAGATTTTGTGCGTGAGGGGGTAGACTGTTCGATTATGTTAGCGAGGCTGACAGGAAAGGTGAAGTGGTTCAATGCGGAAAAGGCTTTCGGTTTCATCTCCCCGATGGTCAACGCATGGCCAGAAAGGCCTTGAAGACGCTGGTAAGAATACTCCATACTAGTCTTTGATATTCATTTGAGTTTTCTAGTTAGCTACACAAACTGCAGGGTTGGTGGATCAGTCTTTGACAACATTTTTCTCTCTTTTCTACGATCTGCATGAGAACTTGCGAAGATGTTGTTTAGCAATGTTGTTCCGACCGAAACTGTCTAGAAGGTAAAAAAGGCTGAAACACGTAAATAGACATGAAGTATTTTTAACGCGGCCAAGGAGAGGGGCGGCTATAATGTTGCTACGGCATCTGTCGTTGTTTACACTAACAAAAAATAAAACGGAAGAAAGAAGACCAATAAGTATACTACACAAAGAAGTTGCTGCTCTTTCCCTGCTTTACAGATAATCGAGCTCTACGCACACATTAGATTAGTACGTACCTAATCTATCGGTCTACAAGCCGAGTGCTTTGACTGAGTTTGTGATTTGACTAAGTTTTTGTCTCTCATCTTTAACATCCATAAGGCCTATACTAAATACAACCTTAGAGTGAAAGGTCCCCTCAATAAATACAGTTGTTTTTACAACATCTTATGACCTAGTGTTTTTTTCATTAATTACACCTTTGAGTTGAGTAGTTCTATGTAATTTGGGATCAATTGTACCTCTAGTTGATACATGTTCAATATGATGCAAGAATTGGTCTTGAATTTCATCTTTACAACACCTAAGGACATAATAATCAGAGCCAGAAAACAAAAAATGTTTTCAAATAGATGAAATTATATTTTGAGCATGAATAAAACAAAGCTGGCAAATCAAAGTGGATAAACTATTAAATGAAGGAATATATTATTTATTCTCTCATTGCATCTTGCTTAATTAGATCCAACGTTGTCAACTCCGTAATTATAATATGTTTAAATATAACAAAAACCAGGGTTGCTATACAATTTTCATGAAACAACTAAGAATACTAGACATGGTGACAAAAATGTAGATCAACAATAGTGCCAGATGTTATATTTGTCACCTTATGATGAGTAACAAGACAATTTATACTAATCATTTCTACCTATTTAAGATTCATTGTCTTTAAATGTCGACCAATTTCAGTAATCGATAGAAACTTTATTATAAAACTTAACTTCTATTGTTTCTATTATATCTAAAAATATTGATCACATAATTGCATTGAAAATATTAAATCTAAAAACTTCTCTTATCGAAGTTAATGTGTTAACCATTTCAAAGAAAACAAAGCTAAAATACAACTCTTGTCTTTGAACAACTTTGTGTTTATTTTCCTATTAAATTTTATTTTGGAACTTTTTACCAAACTGAATTTAGTCTAATCGAAACAAAACACGAAGATCTAACCGTAATGTACAGATATGTAAAATATTTTGTGCCACTTTGTTGCAATATCTATTAATATCTTTATTGAGAGGGTTCTACACTTCTACCATGCATGATTCTAAGTTATCATACTATAGGTTCCTAGAATATGATTGTCTAGTATAGCATTAACTAAAAGAATTTATGCCGCATATAAGGCCCGGCCCATATGTTTCCGTTAGGATCCCTCCTCTGGCTCGCCCTTGCTAGTTGGAATGAATCGTTTCATAGTTCTATAGCGTGGTCAAGTATTTGCTTTGTATTAGGAGAGGAGGATGGACAAAACATGCCTCTATAGTTTATAAACTGAATGTGAATGAAAAGGATCAATTGGGGCAATTATTAGAGATTCTGGAGGTAACTTTATAACAGCTTGCTGTGATCATACTGATTCTGCGATTGATGTGACGGCTATGGAGGCATCAGCGCTGCTGGCCGGTCTTCAGGTTGCAAAATAATTTGGAGCTCAGTCGCTGGTGGTGGAGTCCGACTCATTGGAAGTGGTACAAGCTGTACAAAACGAGAATGAGTACAGAGCTGCTGGTGCGGTGTTAATTGATGATTGCTGTCAACTAATACTATTGATGGGCATGGCAACGATCCAACATTGCCCGCGAGAAGCTAATACTGCTGCACATTTGCTTGCTCGCCACGGTGCAACACAGGGGGCCAGTGAATTCTGGTTTACTGATCCTCCATCTTTTCTTATCCCTATAATCGTAAATGATCGTGTTATTATTCAATAAAAGTCGCCAAAAGTTTTTAAAAAAAATTATTTCCATTGTATTTGGTTCAGTATATCTATGATCAGTTTAGAATGTCTAGTCTTTGCGACAAAACAAAAAACCAATAACCTGACAACTAACCATTTGACACCTACACAAACTCATATATAAGATACTATGAAACAGCTGAAACTAACAATAACGTAAATCCATGTTACGTTAGAAACAGGACGTGGGAACAAGTCTTCTATTCCCCCAAAGGAACATAGAAATTGGTCTTCTTGGCTTTTATTTACATTGTTAAGTGACTTGCAAGGATTTTTATATGCTGTTACATATGTTGGCCTTTGACCATGCAAAGTGATTACCACCTCCGACCTAGGGAACCAGTAGATGGAGGCTCTCTTTCAGGATAAAAGGAAGAAAAATGATTCCCGTCACCCGGGGGATCGTACGACTTTGATCTCCCGTCTCTCGGTGGACGCATCGTTTGTGAATCAGGTTGGAGCCCACCCACGACCAGGCTTACCTCCTTCTATCTCTGTTGCTTCTCCACTCGTTCCCTGAAAAAACGCCGCCATGAGCCCAACTCCCGGCAGGATGCCACCACGCGCCATAGCTCCCAACAGGTCCCGCCACCGCCCTACCTCCCAGCGCCCCGTCATCACCGGAGATGCAGACCGCCACCGCCCATCTCCAACTCTCCATGCCGCCCTCCTCTGCAACGTCCAGATCTGCTGCAGATGTGGGGATTCGCCACCGGCCCTCTCCCTGCCTCTCACCCCCCGTCCCCCATGCGCACCTCTGCTCCATGGCTAGTCCTCCATGGCTGCTTTGCTCCCCGACACACTGTCCATTTGCTGCAAGGTGTGGCCTCCTGTGGACGATGATTTTCTTTTGCTACAAAAGTTCTACTTTTTTTCTAATTTAATATAAAAAGTTTGCTACAATATTTTCAACGAAAGTGCTCAGGAAAATCGGTTTTGCTACGGCAGCCACCGGCGATTCACTACAACATGACCTCCCCTACAGCCACGCACCAATGCGTTGCCAAATGTCCATATAAGCGTTGGTAGGGTCTACACCAACGGATTATTATGCATTGTCGTTGGTGGCGTTGCAAGGGTCTACAACAACGCAAATTAATGTGTTGGTAATTGATGTGCATAAGCGTTGTAAGATAGCAACATATATGAGAAGAGGATAACAACACTTTGCATGCGTTGGTAGTTCCCTGTAGGAATGGATTTCAAACTGACATGACAGAACTTTGCAACACATAGAAACAATGCTACATATCAGAATCAGTTAATAATAGCTTACATATTTTTTCTAACAATCACAAGTTCAATGTAGATAGTGCACACAGGAGAGACGATACAGGAAATATAAACATTTCTATTAACATTTCGTCTATGTTGCATTACAAAGAACAAAATTTAGGGAATACGAATTAGCTGGTACTTGCACTATTACAAATATATGTTCGGTTCCAAACATTAACCATGAAAATGACATTCTAAAACATAACGTGAGCTTCTAGTAGTAGCATCAGTATCCATACTGCAATCAACACCCCAACCAGACATCATCAATTTATGTTGGAAATCTACAAGAACAAAAATTGAGATCAGTAAAGAAAACTCATCAGGTTAATGAAGTAGCAAAATTTAAGAGGGGTACAATTTAAAAGAGAGTAACATACAAAGGTTGAAGGCCATGCGATAGTTAGTCCTGCTGCATGACAAATAATCTTGACTTTTTTAGTGGTTGTATCAACTCATCAGCTTTTGCCAATGTAGCATCGACATGCACTGCTCAGAATTGATTTCCAAGTTTAACACCTTCAACTGTATATTCTGGGTCTCTACTTTGGAGTGTAGCTAGAGCAACATTCTTGTTTAGATTTCCCAAACTCTTAAAAAATATTATAGTACCAACCTTTAACATAAACAAAAGTACATGAGAAAATAATTTCCAATGCAATTTGAAACATGTGAAGAATCATGAATAAAACAAACATAATGCGCGTACATCTATCGAGTTGGCATCCGAGCAATTAGTTGTATGGCATTGTTTTTGCTACAGATGATATAGTTCAACATTAGGATGCATAAATTAAATCATAAGCATACTGAAAAGGAGAAGTAAAAGGATGAAAAATTTCATATCATACATCAGCATGCTTTGTTGCACTATCCCCTTTTGAGCTCTTCATGTTTTGGACACCAAGCTAATGAGAAGAGAAAAACAATAAGAATATAAAGTAAAAAACTTCATATGAAGCTATACTAACCTTTTCTACACTAGCACTTTCCTTTCTTAGTTAGATATCTTCATCATGGACCATAGTCTCTTTAAAATTAATCTATGAAGAAAGATACACTATAAGGTTGGCATGTATTACAATAAATATTTGTATTGCAGCAGTATTAAGTACTTGGTCATGAATCATCATTGCCTAGAATCATCATTGCCTACTTGGTCATAGAACAACTTGCCTAGAATCATCGTTGCCTACCTCCAGGTGTTGCCGGATGTGAAGAAAATTCCCACATCCATCTCACCACTTAACAAGTATTCACTCTTAATCTCTGCCATTAGTTGTCATCTACTCTATGTTTACATGACTCTAAATTGGGTGTGCATGTCCATCAATTGAAAAGCATATTGTTTCCAAAGCTTTCGAGGTTATAAGTTCTTCACGGTATGGAAGGCCATCATCCCTTTCGGAATATCATTTACTCTATATTTTTCTCATATTTTTTGTTACTATTTTTATCATCAATGCTGAATATGTTAGCAATTACCTTGGGCATTATCACCGGTGTCATCATGGTCGTCTTCACCCTCTTCATCGTCACTTTCTGTGAAGCATTCGTCACCATTACAAGATAAAAGTTGAAAATTAGATGTAACACCCTCAAAATCGGCCCTATGCAAGTTTTGGCGAAACTCGCCAAACCCGCATAGAAACGATTCAAGGGTGCCCACCAGGCACTTTCGTGCGGGTGGAAAACGAAGTAATAACATTACACAACAGTCCTCGATGGGACCCACAGAACAGATATATACAACAGCGACTCAAAGAGTCAAGAATACAGATATAATATACAAAGATCCAAATCACCTTGAAAATGGCACAGCGTCCAAGATGCAAATGGGGCTAAGAGCCCTGAAGAATAACCAATGGCGTCCATAACCCTGCCCAGGCCAAGCCGGAAGGGTAACCCTGCTAACGGCGTCGATCTCAAAACCTGCTTAAACAAAAGGGGTGCCGACAAAGGGCAAAGGAAAAAGAAGGAGCGTCAGTACTGAGGCCAGTACACGGCGAGGCTAGAATTCGGCGGTCCTCGCCTACATAGGTATGGTGGACTGAAGCGGCAGCGGTAGCATGCACTAAACCACCTATAGAGACTCGATACAACTGGCGGCTATCAGAGAGGGGGTAAGAAGGACCTATTCGGATCCAACCTGATACTATCATCAAACAAACTCATCCTGGCGTTTCCCCCTCGAGTCCCAACGAGGAAGTCAACCGAGGAACTCACACAATTGGCAGTTTTACTTATTCAGTTATAGTTGCGGCACTTTACTAGTCAGGTTTAGATAATCATCCTGATAAAGTAAGCAGTGGGCACTTTTAGTTAACCATTCCGTTATAGTGGCAACACTTACTAGTCAGATACAATTAGCATGAGATAACCCAAAACCCAGCAGTTGTTGGTACTTTTACTTAGCCTTTCCGTTGTAGTGAAGCTGATTACTAGTCATATCGGATACAAGTCAATTTATAACAGTAAACTTTAGTTATAGTTGTCTATGATCAAGCACTGTGCTCCAAGTCGTCCATAACCGCGGACACGGCTTCTCGAAAAGATTTAACCCTGCAGGGGTGCACCAAAGTATCCACAGGCACTTCGACCCTTTTTGCCAGATCAGTTAACATACACCCATCGGTATGTCGGCGGGGCCTAAGTCACGACGTTCCCAGACCCAAAGCAAGCACATGGGGGCCACCCCACCAAGTCGACACCCGCAACGAAGTCGGCCGGTCTCCGAGACGGACTGGGGTTTGGGCAAACGGCTGTGAACGACAGCAAATCCCCAAACGGGGACTGTCGACACCGAGAAACGTGGCCCGATCCTAAACAGTACAGTGTGCTCCTCGCACAAACGTAATAAAGCAGTAAACATGGCATAAGTACAGGATAATAAATAAAACCTCAAACTAGTTTGTGGCCCCCAGTACAATACTTTGAAATCAGGTAATAATCAATGGGGGGCCCATATCTCCCCACCTGTGGTTAGCACGCTCGATCTCGGAACAGGTGTCAAGAACTCGGGTCCTACGGGACACAAGTGGGCGGTCAGAAACCAAATCTTACCTATCACCCACCGATGCCTCTGCTTAATTCAATTTTAGTTGTTAAACCGTAATTAAAGTGAACGATAAGTAAAGCCATGATCATCTCCAACGTCAACATGCGGCAATCCTCCAACAATTGTGGTACTTGACGACAAGCAAAACACTTGAGCAAGCGACTACGACTCGCGGGTCCAACTATCTACCAAACACAGGTATTAGGATGTGTCCAAGGCTATATATGGCTGCAAGGGATATCACGGGTACGAAACTAGAGCATCGCAACACAGATAGCAAAGATCAACAGGAGGGAATAAATACTAGAAAAGTAAGATAGGTAGAAAGGGGGGAGATGCTCGCCTGAAAACATTGTCGAAGGGTTCATCCGTAGATCGGAGCGAAGCTCACATCAACTCAACGGCCTCATCCGCGAAGAAGCAAAACACTAGAAGAACACCGGATGCACTATTTAATACAACGGCAGAAGATCGGCATGATGCATGTATGATGAATGACACGGCAAAGATGAGATGCAGTTAGGTCATATTAAGCGGAACCGGGGTCCCGACAATTAATTAAATGGTTCAAGTTATTTAGAACCCCCGCAATTTAAATGTTGTTTTAGCATGGCAGAAGATAGCACCGGTTCGCTACACAAATTTAAATGAGGCCGATATGTGACTAGATTTGCCCGCATATGGGCCCCATATTTAGTTACGAGGTGAATTCAGCATAAGGCCCCCGAACCACAGATATGCATGCGAGATGACAATTAAATATGCAACAATTTGTTGTTATATTATAAAATAGGGTCTCGGGAAGGGGTTCACACATTAGGGCCTCGGCGAACTTGGGGTTCCGGGGGTTCGGGGTCGGGTCTCGGGGTCCAGGGTTCGACGGAAACGTTCTCGGAGAGCGGAGTAGATCTGGCGTTCCGGGAAGAAGTACTTGGCGTTGCCGAGCGGAAGTTCATGTCGTAACCGTGTCGACGACCTTGGCGTACCGAGGGTTCGGTCTTCCGATTCCGTGAGGAAGATCTTGATGTTCCGGGTAGGCGATCTTCGGGTGCGTCGAATCCATGCGGAGGTCTTGTCGCACGGTGTCCGGGAAGGAGTTCTTGGTGCTCCGCAACGGAGTTCTTGTCGTAGCGGTGGCGTTCTTGGCGGTCGTCGGGTTCGGGCCTTGGCGCTTCGGACCGGGCTTCAGGGGTCCAGGTAGGCGATCTTGGCGCTCAAGGGGGAAGTTCTCGGTGTTCCGTGAGGTAGACCTTGGCGTCGTAAGTTAAGGTTGTCGGTTGTCGGTGCCGGACTCGGTTGCGGGGGATCTTGGCCATTCCGTGTCGACGGCCCGCGGAAGATCATGGTGTCTCGTGACGTGGTTCTTAGCGGGGCTCTTGGCTTGAGGAACTGCATATAACAAAAATACAGGGGCACACATACACTGTCCGCGCGGAGCAGGGGATCTGGCAAAGATACTAGAGAAAACGTCTCTGCTTGCGCGTGCAACAAGAAGACGAAGGCCACGCGAAGGAGAACCGGCAGAGGCGGCGGCTCGCAGTGACCGACACGCGCGGGACCGGAGGGTGGAGCCGGCGGAACAGGGGAGAACGGCCGGAGAGGCGGGGCTCGGCGGGGAGGAAGGTCGCTGCCAGAGGCTGCCGCGGCGCTGGGCGGGAGGAGGAGGCGCCGAGGCGAGCGGAGGCAGGGACGCGGCCCACGGCGGCGGAGGCGGGAAGGCAGCAGCCGGCGGGGTCGGCACCGGGGAAAGTCGGAGGCGGAGCTTGGCGGGGAGGGGGCGCCGTGCCGCGGAGGCCAGACGAGGGAGGGGTCGCGCGGGGCGAGGCCCTGCAAGGGGGAAGGCCGGACGGGGGGGGCGAGCTCGCGGTCGGGGGCCTCCCGGGCGGCGGCGGAGGACGAGGCGGAGGATAGCCGGAGAGGGGGGAAGAAGGTGAGGGGCGGGGCGGCGCTCGGGGTGAGCCGGCGAGGAGAGCCAGAGGGAGGAGCAGGAGGTGGGAGAGCGCGCGGGAGGGCGACGCCGGAGGGAGGCGGACGGCTGGGGCGGGAGCGAGAGCGGCGGTGGCGATGGGGAAGCGGCCGCGGCTCGGAGGCGGGTTGGAGCGGCGAGGCGAGCAGAGAGAGAGGGACGGAGGTCGCGAGCGGGTGCTGCGGGGGGAGGAAGAGAGGAGAGGTGGGGGCACGCGGGGTCAGGGGTGGGACCGGGGCAGGTGGGCCGGGGCGCGTGGGTGAGTGGGGTTGGGGTGACTGGCAGGGTGGGGCCGGCTGCGGGCCAGAGGGTGGGGAGGAGGCGCGTGGCAGGTGGGGTGGTTTGACTGGGAGGTTGGGGTGAGAGAGGGAGTAGGTGACGTGGCAGGGGGTGATTGAATGGGGAAGGGAGAGAGGTGAGGTGTCGTTCAGGGATTGGTTGGGGTGAGGTGGAGGCTGGGGTGGGTAGATAGGACTAGGTAGCTTTAGGATTTGGGTGGGGCTGGCAGGGTGGGCCGAATTTTGTTTCAGGGGTGGTCGTTCAGGTCAACTCGGCCCGTTCGACTGCCCCACAAAAAAATAATTAAATATTTTTTAATACTTTAAACGGGGCTTTTGCAAACCGTTGCCAGACGAAACAAAATATTCCGGAGACCCGGATTGATTTGAATAAAGACGGGGCGATTAATATAAAAAACCGAATTAGGGTTTTTAGCAAAATGGTTTCAAACAAAAGGATGCATGCCGATGTTATGATGATGCGTAGAGACAAGGCATGCGATAATGATGATGCAATGCACAAAATCAACGCGATTTTCTAGTAGTGGTCTTTGCGGGATGCCACAATTCGACACCACACTACTAGGAAAATGGTCGTTTGTGGCGCACCTGAAAGGCCCATCCGTGGCGCACCTGTAGTGCGCCACGGGCCTTGCGCTACGGCTATCTCTCAGCCGTGGCGCACTGCCTAGTGCGCCACGGTTGTGTAGAGATAGGCGTAGCGCACCACCTAGTGCGCCACAGAAGTTTGGCATGGT
The DNA here is from genome assembly GCA_910589765.1 of Avena atlantica. Classification (NCBI taxonomy): domain Eukaryota; kingdom Viridiplantae; phylum Streptophyta; class Magnoliopsida; order Poales; family Poaceae; genus Avena; species Avena atlantica. The sequence continues at coordinate 509,858,354 of OU342736.1, forward strand.
GCGCTACCCCTTGGATCTTCTGTGGCGCACTACCAAGTGCGCCACTAAACATCCATGGTGCGCTTTAGGTGTAGTGCGCCACAGAAGGTAGGACATGTGCGCCATAGTTGTATTTTTTGTTTTTTTTTTTAATTTCCAAGCCAGATTATATGCAATACAGATTATATACAATATTACAGCAGATATACACACACAGATACAAGATATACAATTATATATATAAATACTCGATATGAAAAACAAGATTGAAACAAATACATATAGATAAGTCTCATACATGAATACATAGTCCAAGTTACATTGTTTTGATCATGTTACAAAGTAGTAGTTGGTGACATGCGAATACATGTGTCGATCGAACAAGTTAGAGCTCGGAAGCTCGCCTAGACATCTAAACTAGCTAGCTAGACACAAACGCGGGATAAATAACCAAAGAAGATAAGCATGATCACCGCCGCGACGAAGGTGTAGGTCTTCATCCGGTTCCTTGTCCTAACTCCCGCTAGATAGCGCGTGTATCTATCTTCCGCCTCCACCATAGTGTTGTACCCTTTGTAGCTATTGCCGCTGAAACGGTGCACCTGTCTCCGGCAGTCTTCCCAATCATCGTAGACTCCGGGAACCCGTCCCTTGTACACGACGTACCACGTCATCTACAAGTTGACAATAATAACTAACCGGTGATTGAAAAAACATGTATAATTAAAGTCGCATATGAAGATACACTTATAGAAAGTACTCTTAAATCAAAAAGAGCAAACTCAAAAAGCATGCCTCATATATAAGCTTGCGTCGCTCAATTTGTGCTTTGCCTTCATCTCCATAGCCTTGAGCGTTACATTCAACCGGGTATCATCGGGCCTGCATCCTTCATACAATGGAGTAACCGCGTCTTTCTCAAGTTGCGCAAGCTTGGCTTTCTCTCTAGCGGCAGCCCTGGCGTTACTCGTCTGCTTGAGAAGCAGCTCTTGCACATAAGGGTCCCGCACCCAGCCTGACGTTGTTCCATCGTCGTCTGCTCCTCCGGCATCTAGATCATCATCATCCCGGTCTGCTTCCGTACCTTCACCATCTCCAGGAGCCTCTTCGTCATCTCGCCCGTTCTCGCCGTGATGATGATCACCGTCTCCATCATCTACGCCATCGCTTATCCAACGAGTGTATCCATCCATGAAACCATGGCGGAGCAGGTGCGCCTGCAGATTCCCGGAATCTGGGTCGATCACCCAGTTGAGTTTGCATCTTCTGCACGGACATCTTATATCTGTCTTGTTATTTCGTATCATGTCGGCCGTCGCACATTTCAAAAATCTAGCCACAATGCCTTCGCTCATTATGCGGACCATTTTTGCCTGCACGATGTACACGGTACAATTTTGAAGTCTATTAGAACCACATAATGAATGCATGCATGCAATGGTCGATAGAAAATTTCGGCATGACCTATCCTAAAATTAGGACCTTTGCGAAATGCCAAAGTCTTGCCAAAATGGAAATGAATCAACATTTTGGCAAAACAAATGGCAACTTGTTCACATACAAACACAAGAGAGAGAGACCGATCCATACACACATGAACATATCATTATCCTCTCCATACACACATGCATGAGCATCATCGATACTCTCCATATACACACACATATGACCATCGATCCTCTCCACACATACACACATAGCATCGATCATCTACATACATATGAGCACATGCATCATCCATATACACATGAACACATCCTTACATGGACAACTTACCGAGATGAAAGACCGATCGCGAGAAAGATGGAAAGGAGAGGTGCGCGCGTCGACCGGAGACGGATAGATGAGAGACCGACCTCCTCTATTACTTATGTAACATCCAAAGCAAGTTTTACATGCTAAAAATGGTGAATGTGTGGAGAAATTGAGGTGGGAAGGAGAAGATCCCGACTAGATCTAAGGAGGAAGAAGAAGGGGAAAGTGAAGTGTGGGGTGGTGGATGTGGTCACACATGTGCACATAAAGTGCTGTCCTAAAAAAATCGACACATCCGTGGCGCACACGGCCACAGTGCGCCACAGGGAGTACAAACTTCTGTGGCGCACTAGGCTGAGTGCGCCACAGATGCTCCTAGTCCCTGTGGCGCACTAGGCGGAGTGCGCCACAGAAGTTTGTGGCCGTTTCAGAGCAGAGGTGGGCATGCGCTCAGTCGTAGCGCACCATGCACACGTGCGCCACAGATGACCCTAACAACCGTGGCGCACATGGCTGTAGTGCGCTACAGAAGTTTGGCGTGTGGCCAACAGGGCCCTGGCCCACACATATCTGTGGGCACTAGGGTCATGTGCGCCACGGATGTTCTAGTTATTAGTAGGGCACTGCCCACAGGTGAGCCACGCCTGTTTTAGCCGTGGGGCACTTCAACCATGTGAGCCACGGATGTGCTGATTACCTATAGCCGTTTTCCTAGTAGTGCCACTAACAATGGATCTCGCCCTCGAGATCCGCCTCATGGTACTGGAAGGAAGGTCGGCGATCTGCGTCTTCTCGCTTCGTGTAGATCCTCGCGACACCACTAACAAGAGGTCGTTGTCCGCGTTCGTCAAGAGAGCACTCCGGATAAACAGCGGACGAAGTGAAAGGTAAGGCCACCTCTAACTTCAGCGGAAGGAGTAAATTGCATCGATCCACCATTCAATGTACATAAGCGAATGATAAGAGTAGTGGTATGGTCGCGACTCCATCCCGCACTCAAAGCATTACTCTGCACACGAATAAGCGGTTTATGCAACCAACTCTCGGAATTAGACTGAAGATCTCGACAAGCGAGGTTCGGAACAAAGGAGTGATGGAGTCTCTGCATCGGATCGGGCGTAGATGATGTCGTCGCGTCGGAAAACACCGGAAGACACAAACAAAGAACAAAGAATGGTACCACAGACGAAGGATTCCTCGGGCAGCATGAACACCGGACGTAGAACACCGTTATCAGAGGGGAAGCGAAACCCTGAAGGTACGACGGAAACCCAACCACGAGAATTCCTGGACTTGAAGAAAGAGAAGAGAGCGGATTTAAAACATGTAGAGATAAGAGGAGAATAGCAGAGGGGTAAGGAGTAAAAGCAGACCTAACCAGAACTATCCAACCGGTTTTGGCAAAATAGTTTTGACACTCTACTTCGGCCGTTAGCTAGGTTATCCTACAGGCTGGACTTGTGGGGTATCGCAACTGCTGAGCTCTGATACCACTCTGTAACACCCTCAAAATCGGCCCTATGCAAGTTTTGGCGAAACTCGCCAAACCCGCATAGAAACGATTCAAGGGTGCCCACCAGGCACTTTCGTGCGGGTGGAAAACGAAGTAATAACATTACACAACAGTCCTCGATGGGACCCACAGAACATATATATACAACAGCGACTCAAAGAGTCAAGAATACAGATATAATATACAAAGATCCAAATCACCTTGAAAATGGCACAGCGTCCGTCTACGGACAAGATGCAAATGGGGCTAAGAGCCTTGAAGAATAACCAATGGCGTCCATAACCCTGCCCAGGCCAAGCCGGAAGGGTAACCCTGCTAACGGCGTCGATCTCAAAACCTGCTTAAACAAAAGGGGTGCCGACAAAGGGCAAAGGAAAAAGAAGGAGCGTCAGTACTGAGGCCAGTACACGGCGAGGCTAGAATTCGGCGGTCCTCGCCTACATAGGTATGGTGGACTGAAGCGGCAGCGGTAGCATGCACTAAACCACCTATAGAGACTCGATACAACTGGCGGCTATCAGATAGGGGGTAAGAAGGACCTATTCGGATCCAACCTGATACTATCATCAAACAAACTCATCCTGGCGTTTCCCCCTCGAGTCCCAACGAGGAAGTCAACCGAGGAACTCACACAATTGGCAGTTTTACTTATTCAGTTATAGTTGCGGCACTTTACTAGTCAGGTTTAGATAATCATCCTGATAAAGTAAGCAGTGGGCACTTTTAGTTAACCATTCCGTTATAGTGGCAACACTTACTAGTCAGATACAATTAGCATGAGATAACCCAAAACCCAGCAGTTGTTGGTACTTTTACTTAGCCTTTCCGTTGTAGTGAAGCTGATTACTAGTCATATCGGATACAAGTCAATTTATAACAGTAAACTTTAGCTATAGTTGTCTATGATCAAGCACTGTGCTCCAAGTCGTCCATAACCGCGGACACGGCTTCTCGAAAAGATTTAACCCTGCAGGGGTGCACCAAAGTATCCACAGGCACTTCGACCCTTTTTGCCAGATCAGTTAACATACACCCATCGGTATGTCGGCGGGGCCTAAGTCACGACGTTCCCAGACCCAAAGCAAGGACATGGGGGCCACCCCACCAAGTCGACACCCGCAACGAAGTCGGCCGGTCTCCGAGACGGACTGGGGTTTGGGCAAACGGCTGTGAACGACAGCAAATCCCCAAACGGGGACTGTCGACACCGCGAAACGTGGCCCGATCGTAAACAGTACAGTGTGCTCCTCGCACAAACGTAATAAATCAGTAAACATGGCATAAGTACAGGATAATAAATAAAACCTCAAACTAGTTTGTGGCCCCCAGTACAATACTTTGAAATCAGGTAATAATCAATGGGGGGCCCATATCTCCCCACCTGTGGTTAGCGCGCTCGATCTCGGAACAGGTGTCAAGAACTCGGGTCCTACGGGACACAAGTGGGCGGTCGGAAACCAAATCTTACCTATCACCCACCGATGCCTCTGCTTAATTCAATTTTAGTTGTTAAACCGTAATTAAAGTGAACGATAAGTAAAGCCATGATCATCTCCAACGTCAACATGCGGCAATCCTCCAACAATTGTGGTACTTGACGACAAGCAAAACACTTGAGCAAGCGACTACGACTCGCGGGACCAACTATCTACCAAACACAGGTATTAGGATGTGTCCAAGGCTATATATGGCTGCAAGGGATATCACGGGTACGAAACTAGAGCATCGCAACACAGATAGCAAAGATCAACAGGAGGGAATAAATACTAGAAAAGTAAGATAGGTAGAAAGGGGGGAGATGCTCGCCTGAAAACATTGTCGAAGGGTTCATCCGTAGATCGGAGCGAAGCTCACATCAACTCAACGGCCTCATCCGCGAAGAAGCAAAACACTGGAAGAACACCGGATGCACTATTTAATACAACGGCAGAAGATCGGCATGATGCATGTATGATGAATGACACGGCAAAGATGCGATGCAGTTAGGTCATATTAAGCGGAACCGGGGTCCCGACAATTAATTAAATGGTTCAAGTTATTTAGAACCCCCGCAATTTAAATGTTGTTTTAGCATGGCAGAAGATAGCACCGGTTCGCTACACAAATTTAAATGAGGCCGATATGTGACTAGATTTGCCCGCATATGGGCCCCATATTTAGGTACGAGGTGAATTCGGCATAAGGCCCCCAAACCACAGATATGCATGCGAGATGACAATTAAATATGCAACAATTTGTTGTTATATTATAAAATAGGGTTTCGGGAAGGGGTTCACACATTAGGGCCTCGGCGAACTTGGGGTTCCGGGGGTTCGGGGTCGGGTCTCGGGGTCCAGGGTTCGACGGAAACGTTCTCGGAGAGCGGAGTAGATCTGGCGTTCCGGGAAGAAGTACTTGGCGTTGCCGAGCGGAAGTTCATGTCGTAACCGTGTCGACGACCTTGGCGTACCGAGGGTTCGGTCTTCTGATTCCGTGAGGAAGATCTTGATGTTCCGGGTAGGCGATCTTCGGGTGCGTCGAATCCATGCGGAGGTCTTGTCGCACGGTGTCCGGGAAGGAGTTCTTGGTGCTCCGCGACAGAGTTCTTGTCGTAGCGGTGGCGTTCTTGGCGGTCGTCGGGTTCGGGCCTTGGCGCTTCGGACCGGGCTTCAGGGGTCCAGGTAGGCGATCTTGGCGCTCAAGGGGGAAGTTCTCGGTGTTCCGTGAGGTAGACCTTGGCGTCGTAAGTTAAGGTTGTCGGTTGTCGGTGCCGGACTCGGTTACGGGGGATCTTGGCCATTCCGTGTCGACGGCCCGCGGAAGATCATGGTGTCTCGTGACGTGGTTCTTAGCGGGGCTCTTGGCTTGAGGAACTGCATATAACAAATATACAGGGGCACACATACACTGTCCGCGCGGAGCAGGGGATCTGGCAAAGATACTAGAGCAAACGTCTCTGCTTGCGCGTGCAACAAGAAGACGAAGGCCACGCGGAGGAGAACCGGCAGAGGCGGCGGCTCGCAGTGACCGACACGCGCGGGACCGGAGGGTGGAGCCGGCGAAACAGGGGAGAACGGCCGGAGAGGCGGGGCTCGGCGAGGAGGAAGGTCGCTGCCGGAGGCCGCCGCGGCGCTGGGCGGGAGGAGGAGGCGCCGGGGCGAGCGGAGGCGGGGACGCGGCCCGCGGCGGCGGAGGCGGGAAGGCAGCAGCCGGCGGGGTCGGCACCGGGGAAGGTCGGAGGCGGAGCTTGGCGGGGAGGGGCGCCGTGCCGCGGAGGCCAGACGAGGGAGGGGTCGCGCGGGGCGAGGCCCTGCAAGGGGGAAGGCCGGACGGGGGGGCGAGCTCGCGGTCGGGGGCCTCCCGGGCGGCGGCGGAGGACGAGGCGGAGGGTAGCCGGAGAGGGGGAAGAAGGTGAGGGGCGGGGCGGCGCTCGGGGTGAGCCGGCGAGGAGAGCCAGAGGGAGGAGCAGGAGGTGGGCGAGCGCGCGGGAGGGCGACGCTGGAGGGAGGCGGACGGCTGGGGCGGGAGCGAGAGCGGCGGTGGCATGGGGAAGCGGCCGCGGCTCGGAGGCGGGTTGGAGCGGCGAGGCGAGCAGAGAGAGAGGGCCGGAGGTCGCGAGCGGGTGCTGCGGGGGGAGGAAGAGAGGAGAGGTGGGGGCACGCGGGGTCAGGGGTGGGACCGGGGCAGGTGGGCCGGGGCGCGTGGGTGAGTGGGGTTGGGGTGACTGGCAGGGTGGGGCCGGCTGCGGGCCAGAGGGTTGGGAGGAGGCGTGTGGCAGGTGGGGTGGTTTGACTGGGAGGTTGGGGTGAGAGAGGGAGTAGGTGACGTGGCAGGGGGTGATTGAATGGGGAAGGGAGAGAGGTGAGGTGTCGTTCAGGGATTGGTTGGGGTGAGGTGGAGGCTGGGGTGGGTCGATAGGACTGGGTAGCTTTAGGATTTAGGTGGGGCTGGCAGGGTGGGCCGAATTTTGTTTCAGGGGTGGTCGTTCGGGTCAAATCGGCCCGTTCGACTGCCCCACAAAAAAATAATTAAATATTTTTTAATACTTTAAACGGGCCTTTTGCAAACCGTTGCCAGACGAAACAAAATATTCCGGAGACCCGGATTGATTTGAATAAAGACGGGACGATTAATATAGAAAACCGAATTAGGGTTTTTAGCAAAATGGTTTCAAACAAAAGGATGCATGCCGATGTTATGATGATGCGTAGAGACAAGGCATGCAATAATGATGATGCAATGCACAAAATCAACGCGATTTTCTAGTAGTGGTCTTTGCGGGATGCCACATTAGATGACTCGGCATCTTGCTTTGTAGTATTCTCATGTTCCTCAGTCATGTATTCATCATCATATTGAACAACACACAATTTGTTTCGTACCATATCTGCTCCTGGAGTAAACCAACACATTAAGTGAAAACCACTGTTCTAATTTCTAAATTAAATCAACAAGCATGTTTTTGGTAAGTAATGATCTCTGTATATATGTCCATAATCATTGTATATGGAAATCGAACTAATATTATTCAAGAATATCCAGATTTACAGATTATATTTCCAAACGGAGGGAGTATTCCTGTGCTTGCTTCGACCACACAGTCTCTTGTTCCCGGGATTTACGTGTAATAAATGCCATGTTGGGGTCACATACATATATATGCACTCCCTCGAGGACAAGGTAGGGATCAATAGGCTGTTGTTGCACGCAGTTGGCAAGGCAGATGTCTTATGGTCTCAATTCACTCATCTCTGGCGGGCAGGGCCGCGCGCCACAATGTCCTCATTGTTTACCTTACATTTCCTTTTCCTTTTTCTGACTCGTGAGTTTACAGATTACATCGAGGTCTAAAGAGAAACAATAATAACTAATAGGAACTGAAATTTTTACATAAACAATCATGAAGCATATGAAACGGGCCATCTCCATACTTTAGATGACTATAGGTGTGTTGATTTAGATACATCAAATCTTTCAGAGTAAACAACATAGTCGTGGTGCGCACTCACTAATATAAATATAGAAAAGAGAGACAGCAAAGACAAAGTTGACAGTAAGCGGCCGGCATAGCACAAATCCTGTGCCCACTAATGAAAGATGCATGTTCTTCTCATGGACGCATATATTAATTATATCCACGAATAAGATACACGCATACTTATATATATTCTCCAGTCATAAGATTAGTGATTACATATATATTTGATTCATTGGGTCACGTAGCTTAGCTATAGCTAGCACCGTTATGCCTCCATCCACCAGCAGAAACTATGCCTCCATTCACCTATATATACCCCTTGGTCTCTCTAGCTCATCCCATTCCCATCAAGCAGCCATCCATCTGCCGCAGACTTAATATAGTACAGCTAGAAGCCTAGTAGAAAGGTTTATCATGTCGTGAGTTTGGGTAATGAAGGATGGGGTTGTGCGTCTGGTGGTGGGTGATGAGGCGGAGCAGCTTCTGAAGGAAGTTGGGGCTCGGGGGATTTCTCTCACCTCTCCTCAGACAACATCTGTGACATAGCCCTCAAGACAAGGGGCACCTTTGGCATCGCCCATTCCTAGCTGGCTCGTGGACGCCAGGGGAGATATGATGGTGCCGCAGAGGCCATGTTGGGTTGTATAATTAATAAATGTCAATACTATATTTATGTGCATGTGCTTGCACCATGTATATATTGTTGGTGTTGTGTGTGTACATCGTTAATTAATTGTGGTACACATGTTGTGTGAGTGTATTGTTCGTGTTGATGTGAAGGTTGTTGAATAAATTTCCATTTCTTTTGATTCATGGTAGTAGGAGTTAGTGATGACTATGGAGTAGAAACATTCCATCTATTTCAGGGAGAAATTAAAACATGTAAAAACTATGAAAATGGAAACATAAATTTTGCAAGATGAAAGCGCAACCGAAAGTTCCTCGTGGAAATGGGAATGGAAATTCTATATCGGCATATATGGAAATTTCTATCTATCTTTAGTTCTCTGCCTTGCCCAAGCAATTACATTTTTGACCCAACTTAGTTTGGTTTTTTATATAAGGATCATTTTTATATAAGGTTAATTTTAGTGTATAAACTCAGCCTTGCCCAAGAAAACTATATCGGCATGTTTGTGTGTTATTATCACATGTGCATGAAATTTATATTTCACAAATTTTTGTGAAGTTGTTCAAAGATTCAATCACATGTGCGTGTCCCGCCTCGCATGCATGCGGAAGCGTAGGTTTCGGACCCGTATAAGGGGGAATCTCCCCGTTGAGGCGAAGCTAATATGGTTTTACATCACCCTATGACCTAAACAAACACAAAACATATATGTGTGAGTGTGGTGAGAGGTTGGTATAGGTGCTTGCATGTGTCCCCCCTCGCATGCATGCGCTCTAACCTAGAGGCGAAGGTTCCGGACCCGTATGAGGGGGGAATCTCCCCGTGTAGGTGAAACCGGGTAGGATAGTGCCTCAACTTGAGAACCAACATGGTTTTACATCACCCTATGACCTAAACAAACACAAAACAAGAGAGAGCTATGCCGGGCTACCCCTGTCAGAGGAACGTCTAGGGGGGTAGACGATCCGAGTGCGCACAGAGATCAGGGTTTCGCCGGAGGAAGACCACGAGAACATTGGAATGAGATGAAAACTTGCATGTGCCCCTAGCATATGTGTGTGAGTGTGGTGAGAGGTTGGTATAGGTGCTTGCATGTGTCCCCCCTCGCATGCATGCGCTGTAACCTAGAGGCGAAGGTTCCGTACCCGTATAAGGGGGGAATCTCCCCATCGAGGTGAAACCGGGTAGGATAGTGCCGCAACTTGTGAACCAACATGGTTTTACATCACCCTATGACCTAAACAAACACAAAACAAGAGAGAGCTACGACGGGCTACCCCTGTCAGAGGAACGTCTAGGGGGGTAGACGATCCGAGTGCGCACAGAGATCAGGGTTTCGCCGGAGGAAGACCACGAGAACATTGGAATGAGATGAAAACTTGCATGTGCCCCTAGCATATGTGTGTGAATGTGGTGAGAGGTTGGTATAGGTGCTTGCATGTGTCCCCCCTCGCATGCATGCGCTGTAACCTAGAGGCGAAGGTTCCGTACCCGTATAAGGGGGGAATCTCCCCGTCGAGGTGAAACCGGGTAGGATAGTGCCCCAACTTGTGAACCAACATGGTTTTACATCACCCTACGACCTAAACAAACACAAAACAAGAGAGAGCTACGCCGGGCTACCCCTGTCAGAGGAACGTCTAGGGGGGTAGACGATCCGAGTGCACACAGAGATCAGGGTTTTGCCGGAGGAAGACCACGAGAACATTGGAATGAGATGAAAACTTGCATGTGCCTCTAGAATATGTGTGTGAGTGTGGTGAGAGGTTGGTATAGGTGCTTGCATGTGTCCCCCCTCGCATGCATGCGCTGTAACCTAGAGGCGAAGGTTCCGTACCCGTATAAGGGGGGAATCTCCCCGTCGAGGTGAAACCGGGTAGGATAGTGCCCCAACTTGTGAACCAACATGGTTTTACATCACCCTATGACCTAAACAAACACAAAACAAGAGAGAGCTACGCCGGGCTACCCCTGTCAGAGGAACGTCTAGGGGGCTAGACGATCCGAGTGCGCACAGAGATCAGGGTTTCGCCGGAGGAAGACCACGAGAACATTGGAATTAGATGAAAACTTGCATGTGCCCCTAGCATATGTGTGTGAGTGTGGTGAGAGGTTGGTATAGGTGCTTGCATGTGTCCCCCCTCGCATGCATGCGCTGTAACCTAGAGGCGAAGGTTCCGTACCCGTATAAGGGGGGAATCTCCCCGTGTAGGTGAAACCGGGTAGGATAGTGCCCCAACTTGTGAACCAACATGGTGTTACATCACCCTATGACCTAAACAAACACAAAACAAGAGAGAGCTACGCCGGGCTACCCCTGTCAGAGGAACGTCTTGGGGGGTAGACGATCCGAGTGCGCACAGAGATCAGGGTTTCGCCGGAGGAAGACCACGAGAACATTGGAATGAGATGAAAACTTGCATGTGCCCCTAGCATATGTATGTGAGTGTGGTGATAGGTTGGTATAGGTGCTTGCATGTGTCCCCCCTCGCATGCATGCGCTGTAACCTAGAGGCGAAGGTTCCGTACCCGTATAAGGGGGGAATCTCCCCCGTCGAGGTGAAACCGGGTAGGATAGTGCCCCAACTTGTGAACTAACATGGTTTTACATCACCCTATGACCTAAACAAACACAAAACAAGAGAGAGCTACGCCGGGCTACCCCTGTCAGAGGAACGTCTAGGGGGGTAGACGATCCGAGTGCGCACAGAGATCAGGGTTTCGCCGGAGGAAGACCACGGGAACATTGGAATGAGATGAAAACTTGCATGTTCCCCTAGCATATGTGTGTGAGTGTGGTGAGAGGTTGGTATAGGTGCTTGCATGTGTCCCCCCTCGCATGCATGCGCTGTAACCTAGAGGCGAAGGTTCCATACCCGTATAAGGGGGGAATCTCCCCGTCGAGGTGAAACCGGGTAGGATAGTGCCCCAACTTGTGAACCAACATGGTTTTACATCACCCTATGACCTAAACAAACACAAAACAAGAGAGAGATACGCCGGGCTACCCCTGTCAGAGGAACGTCTAGGGGGGTAGACGATCCGAGTGCGCACAGAGATCAGGGTTTCGCCGGACCCGTATAAGGGGGGAATCTCCCCGTTGAGGTGAAACGGAATCAGATGAACACTTGCATGTTTCTTCTATAATAATATACATCAAATAATATATTTTCATTTGTTATATTAGTAGACACCAAATAAATTTTTTATTTATAACTAAAAAAAAAAACCTTGCTACGTCGACGGCTGCCCTCGGCGTACGCCTGGCCGTCGGCGTAGCCTTATCCCTTCCCCTACCTCGCGGCTGTAACTACCTCGGTGAACTACACTCCTAGATACAAGCCTGGATGAGTGGTAGTGGTTGAAATAGTACGGTGGGGCCCCAAAAGCCACTCACTGGTAGTCCTTTCAGACGTCCCAACCACTACCCTCTCAACGGGACCTGTACGGGCGGCGTAGTCGGCAGGCGAAGGGATCAACTACGTACACAAGTGGGTATGTACGCAAGCCACCATACAAGAGTACATCAAAGCCATACCATCTAGAAAGAAAGGAAATGTACCAACGCCATACGGCAAGATTCAAATGACCTAGATAGATCTATATTTTAGGATAACTCCTAATACAACACACATCAGAGTATCATGCGGAAGCGGCAAACAGAATCTGAGTACGGATAAGAAGCAAATCGGCATAAGATGCCATAGAAATAAGCACATCCCAACTACAGGTCTCATGGATCCCCGTTCCCGGAATCTCTACACCGAACGAATGTTGCCCACATCTTCGGCTTCTTCCACCCAGTATCCGTCCTGAGAAGGTACCTGTTCATCTGAATCAAGAATTTATCGTGTGAGACCCTAAGGGTACTCAGCAAGTCTTAATGCCTCTAAAGGGGACACAACCTGGGGTGACGCAATTGCAGCGAAAGATAAACCCTAGCAATTCTACAGATAAACGCTAACCATCCGCCTAACCATTGATAGACGGATGTCCGTGAATTTAAGAACAACAGTTATAATGGTAATCTCATCCGATCCATCCTCCTCCCTGCTTACCAACAAGGAAGCGGACGAACAACCCCCCCATCCATTGGCAATTTTATTAACCATTCCATGAGTGTTGCACTATTTACTAGTCAAGTTACTTAGTCAAATTAAGGCGGTACTTTAGTTATGCTTGTCTATGATCGAGAAACTGTGCTCCAAGTCGTCCATAACCGCGGACACGGCTTTCAGAAAGTTTTACCCGGCCGGGGTGCACCAATAGCAACACACGCTCGATCAACCACGGAAAAACCAAATCAAAACCCAACGAGGCTTTCACGACTGAACAATCACCAGATTCAGAAATATTTCAGGGGGCCACCCCTTAAGTAGATCCCGCAACGAAGCCAGCTGACCCCGAGACGGGCTCAAGGTTATGGGGACGGCTGTGAACGACTGGGAACCCGAAAGTGTGGCTGGGCTTGTCGACACCGCGGAATCGTGCCATGATCCTAAACAGTACAATGTGCAGTACCTCGCACAAATTAAATGCAGAAAGTAGCATGGCATAAGTACAGGATAGTAAATAAAACCTCAAACTAGTTTGTGGCCCCAAGAAATAAGACGGAATCAAGCTCTGGCCCAGGGGGGTCCCATATACCTCCCGGATGTGGATAGCGCGATAAATCAAGGAACAGGAATCAAGTACTCGGGGTCTTACGGGACACAAGTGAGCAGGAAAAACCAAATAGCAGATGTTGCTCACCGGTGCCACTTTCTTTAGTTATCCCAGAACTACTCAGGTTAAGTTGTTTAGGTACCTCATTATCCAACAGACACTCACATACCCTACACATGCTGTTCTACGACTCGCATGGCTCAAGCAACTCCTATAGTAGTGGCTCATGGGATGGAGGAACAAGCTTGGTGGGGTTTAAAAGTAAAGGCTATGCATACTTGGGATTCCATTTAATGCAATCGCGACTCAATGATGCAAGAATAAGATAGAGGCAATAGGTACTGTATGTATGCAAGCATGTGGAAGTGCTTGCCTGGTATCTCAGTTGAAGCGAGGGACGGATCTGGGTAGTGCTCCTGGTTCTCTTGATATAACCCCTGCTTAGTGTCTATCCGAGAAAAACCAAACAAACAAGGCCAACATGAATATAGAGCACAAGCATATGAATAAGATGCGTCAAGCAAACAATCATGCCATAATGTATGATGCACAATTTACATGGCAAGTAAGGTAGCATGGCATGGTGAGGTGTGGTGGACAAGAAAATAACATTTAATTGGGTTTTAGTCACATTTCATTGCCATAACAGTTGTTGTTCAATATATATTTATATGATGCATGCTGCAATTGAAGTCATGGATAGCATAAACAGAAAGGTCTCGTCGAGCTGATTATTTTAGACATATCATTTGCTAAATTTGGATTTAGGAATTAAAAGTTATGAATTATTTAAATCCTAGTGGCAATTGTGTAATTTAAATAATCTTGGAATTTTATTTGTGCAAAAGGCAAAAAGGATGGCATATTTGAATTCCTGGCATTTTTCTGATATTCAAACATATATCATTTGTCAAATTTGGCTTTACAAATAAAAAGTTATTTAAAACTGAATGGAACTTTGAATTTTGAAATTATTTAAACCAAATTTGAATTAACCAGACGCAGAAACATTTTATACACAGCCAGACTTAACCACAGAGGCTTACAGGTGGGGGCCCAGGGGCTTGCGGTCCCACGCGCCAGCGGCTGTGGGAAGGCTGGACCGCGGGTTGAGCTCCTGAAAATACAGGAGCCTTTTTGCAAAACGCTACGCAGGCCGACAGGTGGGGTTTGGGGAGCGCGGGTTGACGCAGAAAAAGAGGCAGGGGGTTATGAGAAAAACAGCCACCGCTGGTACTGTGGATCTTCCTCTGTTGCCTGAAAACGAACAGAGCCAGCGCGGCGCGCGACAGAGCGGGGTGGGGATCGAACGCGCGACCGCGCGGGCGCTTGCGCGGACGCGGAGCCACTGCGGTGGCTGCGGGCTGATGCTAGGGGTCGCTCGCGTGCTAGATAGGGCGATACGGCGCGCGTTGCTGGCGGCAGGTGTCGACGTCGCTGGCGCACGGAGGGCGCTCGACAAATCGAACAACGCATCCAGGAAACGACTACGCACAGGAGGTTGTCTGGGGGGTTCGTAGGCTCACCGCGAGCGTGCCGGTGTGGTCGACGTGGTGCGGGGAGCAGGCGATCGGCGACGAGGCTGGCGACGGCGAGCGCTAGGGTTTCCTCGGGGCGCGGCAGGTCCTGGCGAGCTGGGGCTCCTCCTCCTCGCGTCTGGCTCCAGGGCGTCGCAGGCGAGCTCCAGGGGCCTCCTCGACACCGCGCAGCAACACGCCTCCGGCGAGATCGACTGGGGCAGGTGGGGTAGCTGGCGTGGGCGGCGAGAGGACGTTGGGTCGGTGTAGAAGAAGGGTAGAGGAGGGGAGCGGTGCAGGGCTGCTGGGCGGATCTGGGGAGAGGCCAGAGAGGGGAAGGGGAGGATAAGAAGGAAGAGGGGGCAGGTTGTAGCGTGGGGGAGGGGAAGCTGGCAGGGTGCCACTTTTCCCTTCACGTGCTCGCACGGCCAGGCCAGGCAAGGCAAGGTGGCGTGGGCACCAGGGGAGGCTGGCAGGTGGGGAAAAGAGGGGAGAGGGGGAAGGTCGGGCTAGGGCTAGGGTTAGAGGGTCCCTGGCGTGTGGGGGGGGGTAGCTAGGGCATGGAGGTGGGGTCCTCGGACGTGTGGGGAGAGGGGAGAGCACGGGGATCATGCTAGGTAGTGGGGATGAGGAGGGGGTAGGTTGTTTGGGTTTTGTTAGAGGGAGGTGTAGTTTAGGGTTTAGTTTTAGGGTAGATGTAATTAGGGTTTTGGTTTAGGGTAGAAAAGAGAGAGGCATGGGGTGGTTTTAGAGGTTGCTAAGAGGGGTAAGAAAAGAGGTGGTACTACTTGGTCATGCACGCTTCATACAAGCCTCCACAAGAACAAAGCAAGCAAAAGAGGGAGAGAGATATGAGCATATGATGATGGGGTTTTTGGGTCCATGCATGCTCCAACATAGGCCAAGCAAGAACCCAGAGAGGGGATGGTTTTAGAGGTTGTGCATGCCACATTAGCACATGTGTGTGCATGGAGCATGGTGAGGTCTAGCTAAAGGGGAAAAGAGAGGGAGAGAGCTAGGGTTTTATACTCACAAAACAAGATCAAGCCATGAAGGAGGGATCCACTTAGAAATCCAAATAAACCAAAACTGGAAAAGGTGGCACTTGCATGGCCCATGCAAGATGATTAATGCCCAATGGTTATATTGTGAAAACAACATTATTTCATGTGGCTTTAATCCTTGCATTCCCAAAAAGTGGGCAAAGGCCAAGCAAAATATGATGGGTGGATCCAACCAACAACATGAGCTAGAGATACTCAAAACTAAAATGCCAAGCTCATATTATTTGGATGGTGGAATATAAAAGGTGGTGAAAGATAAGGTGGTGGAGTCAAAAAGAGAGATGCCCCCAACTCAACTTGGGCATTTAACAATTTACTAAGACCCAAATACAATATCAAGAGGCAAATACAATTAATCATGCACATGAGATAAGAACCAAACAAGAAAGGGTTTTATATGATGCTCAAATGCAAGGTGGTATGATGATATGAGCATGATATGATGATGATGCCACAACTATATGTTGGAAGTGGCCCTTTTTATTATTATAACCAATAGCATTACAGGGGTTAGACAACTGGGATGCTACAACTCTCCCCCACTAAACAGGAATCTCGCCCCGAGATTCTAGGAAGAAGAAGAAGAAGAAGACACAAAGAGAGAAGGATGGTTGGCACGGAGTTCATCTTCACGCTCCCATGTTGCTTCATCAACAGAATGGTGTGACCACTGCACCTTGCAAAACTTGATGGACTTGTTGCGCGTCCTTCGTTCTGCGGTCTCAAGGATTTTGGTGGGGTGTTCCTGATAGGACAGATCTTCTTGGAGGTCGATTAGCTCATGATCCACGGTCTTGCCGGGGTCTTTGAAGCACTTCTTGAGCTGAGAGATGTGGAAAACATCATGGACTTTGAGTTTTTCCGGAAGCTCTAGTGCATAAGCAACTTCTCCTCTTCTACCACGTATCTTGAAAGGACCGATGTATCTAGGAGCCAACTTTCCTTTGATACCGAAGCGGTGTGTTCCTCTCATGGGAGTGACACGAAGGTAGACGAGATCACCAGGGGTATATACCATATCCGTGTGCTTCCTGTCATAGTTGCTCTTCTGACGACTCTGAGCAATCTTCAGGTTCTCCAGAATGATATGCACCTTCTCCTCTGCCTGAGTCACAATGTCAGGGCCAAACCAGATTCTTTCTCCTGCACCTGACCAACCAATGGGAGTTCTGCACTTGCGACCATAGAGAGCCTCGAATGGTGCCATCTTCAGACTCTTCTGGAAGCTGTTGTTGTAGGAGAATTCAGCATATGGAAGGCATTCCTCCCACTTCATGCCAAAAGAGATGACGCAAGCTCTAAGCATATCCTCCAGAATCTGATTGATCCTCTCCACTTGCCCTTGAGACTGAGGGTGGTAAGCAGTGCTGAAGTTCAACTTTGTTCCCAAAGCTTTTTGGAAACTCTCCCAGAACTTGGAGGTGAAGATGCTCCCACGGTCTGAACTGATCTCGAGTGGAACCCCATACAAAGAGACAATCCTGTTGATATAGAGCTCAGCCAACTGAATTCCAGAAATTGTTTCTTTGACTGGGAAGAAGTGTGCCACTTTAGAAAGCCTGTCGATGACAACAAAGATTGCATTGTTGCCCTTCTGCGACCTTGGAAAGCCAGTGATGAAGTCCATCTCTACTTTCTCCCATTTCCATTCCGGAGGTTTCAATGGCTGTAGAAGACCAAATGGTTTCTGATGGACAGCCTTGACTCTGCGGCAGACATCACATTCTGAGACGTACTTGGCACAATACCTTTTCAACCCAGGCCACCAGTATTGTGTTTTCAAGTCCATGTACATCTTTGTGCTGCCAGGATGGATAGAAAGAACCGAATCATGTGCCTCCTTGAGAACTTGGTCTCTCAGACCCGGGTAGTTTGGAACAAACATCCGGTGATCAAAGAAGAGCGAGCCTTGATCATCCACATGGAAGGATTCATACTTCGGAAGGCCAAGCTTAGAGATGAGCTTTCTGGTGTGCGGATCACCACGCTGCCGAGAACGAATCTGTTCTTCCAAGAGAGGAGTAGCCAGAAGGTTCAGGAGATGCCCTTGTTCCACAATTTCCAGGTTCAGCTGACGGAATTCCTCGCAAAGAGAGGCTGCTGCTCTTCTACCATGAGGTTGTTGACATAAGCTTTACGGCTAAGCGCATCTGCCATGACGTTTGCTTTGCCTGGAGTGTAGTTGATGGTCACATCGAAGTCATTGATTGCTTCAATCCATCTCCTTTGCCGAAGATTGAGATCAGGCTGAGTGAAGATGTACTTCAAACTCTTGTGGTCCGAGAAGATCTCACAACGGTTACCAAGCAAGTAGTGCCTCCATAGCTTCAAAGCAAAGACCACTGCTGCTAGCTCAAGGTCATGTGTGGGATAGTTGATCTCATGCGTCTTCAACTGACGAGAAGCATAAGCAACCACCTGTCTCTCTTGCATAAGGACCACACCCAATCCTTGCAAAGAGGCATCGCAGAATATCTGGAAAGGCTTAGATGTATCCGGAGGAACCAAGACTGGTGTGGAAGTGAGCTTCTCTTTGAGTGTCTCAAAACTTTCTTGACAAGCAGGAGTCCACAGGTACTTCTTGCCTTTCTTGAGGAGGTCGGTAAGAGGCTTTGCTATCTTCGAGAAGTTCTGAACGAAGCGACGGCAATAGCTAGCCAAGCCGAGAAAACTCCGCACTTCCTTGACATTCACAGGAGGAAGCCATTCAACTATTGTCTTCACGGTCTCCGGGTTGACTGCAATGCCCTTGGCAGAGATAACATGACCCAGATATGTTACTTCAGGCAGCCAAAACTCACACTTAGAGAACTTTGCATACAAGCGGTTCTCACGAAGCTTGTTCAGGACACACCGCAGGTGTTCTTCATGCTCCTCCTTAGACTTGGAATAAACCAGAATGTCATCCAGATATACCACAACAAACTTGTCCAGGTACTCCATGAAAACGGAGTTCATCAGCCTCGAGAAGGTAGCAGGTGCGTTGGTGAGACCGAAAGACATGACCGTGTACTCATACAGGCCATAGCGGGTGGTGAAAGCTGTTTTGGGCACATCTTCTTTGCGAATCTTGATTTGGTGATAACCACTTCTCAAGTCCAGCTTAGAGAACACCACAGCTCCTGCTAGCTGATCAAATAGATCATTTATCCGAGGAAGAGGATATTTGTTCTTGATGGTTTTTGCATTGAGAGCCCGATAAT
The DNA here is from genome assembly GCA_910589765.1 of Avena atlantica. Classification (NCBI taxonomy): domain Eukaryota; kingdom Viridiplantae; phylum Streptophyta; class Magnoliopsida; order Poales; family Poaceae; genus Avena; species Avena atlantica. The sequence continues at coordinate 509,877,638 of OU342736.1, forward strand.
CAACACATAGCCTATCGGTTCTGTCACGCTTCTTCACAAAGATTGTTGGGCTACCCCAAGAAGAAGTGCTGTGTTGAATGAAACCCAATTTCTCTTGTTCATCAAGTTGTCGTTTGAGTTCAGCCAACTCAGAAGGACCCATTTTATATGGCCTCTTGGAGATAGGAGCCGTTCCAGGTTCAAGCTCAATCACGAATTCAACCTCGCGATCCGGAGGCATACCTGGCAACTCTTCAGGAAAGACATCTGGGAACTCACAGACCACTGGTACTCCCTGAATAGCTTCCATAGCATCATTATTCAGTGTAGCCAAGGAATAGAGCTGGACAGCAGGAGTCAGACTTGGAGAAAAGACTACATGGCCTTCAGGAATCTTCAGAGACACTGAGCGTTCAGCACAATCGATCACAGCTGCATTTGCTGTCAACCAATCCATGCCCAAAATGACATCAATGTCAGAGTTGCACAGAACAATCAAAGAAGCCAAGAATGAAGAGCCACCAATCTCAACTTCATTGCCATGACTGATATACTCAGCCCTCAGGTTGGAACCAGGAGATAAGACCATTAGCTTCTTAAGGAGAGGATCCAGATTCAACACATTCTCATATGCAAACTTGTGAGACACAAATGAATGCGATGCACCAGAATCAAAGAGAACTCGTGCAGGAACTGAGTTAACTGATAGCATACCCATGACAACTCCAGGTGCGAGCTCAGCTTGAGAGGCGTTGACGCAGTTAGCCCGAACAACCGCAGACCCGGGCTTAGTGTTGATGTTGAGAGCCCGAGGCGGTGGTGCACGAACCGAAGGAGAGCTTGTTGCAGATCTTGGCGGGGGTGGAGGGAGAGCTTTGTTCTTCATTGGACAGTTCCAGTGTGGATGTCCAGGATCTCCACATGTGTAACAAGCACCGTGTGGACGTGGAGCAGAGTAGCCAGGGACTCCGCCAGGCGCTCCAGGGTAAGGGTTGTTGTAGCCCCTGGGAGCCGCAGTGGTGAAGTTTGATGGCCTTGGCGCGTAAGTTGCAGGTCTTGGTGGAGCCGGGAGCGACGGTGGGGTGTTAGGAACCCAGACACGCCGCTTAGAAGGAGCTGCCATAACCGCAGAGCTTGATGCATCCCTGTTATGTTTCTTGGACTCCTCGAACATCTGCCTGCTTGCCTCCTCTTGCAGTGCCATGTGCTGTAGCTCTAGGAAGGTTGCCGGTCTTGCATGCGTGATTGCATACTTGATCGACGCATTGAGCCCTTGCCTGAACCTTTTCTGCTTCTTCTTGTCATCAGATACCTCATCACCACCATAGCGGGACAGATTCATGAAGTTCCTGATATAGGTGTTGACGTTATCATTTCCCTGCTTCAGGTTGAGGAAAGCCTCCTTCATCCTTTCCATCACAATCTCTGAGAGAAACTGCTCCTTGAACGCTCCAGTGAACCTCTCCCAAGTAGGCTGGAACCCAGTGCAGCTTGCCTTCAAGTAGTTCTCCCACCAAAGAGCTGCATCTCCCTTGAGAAGGTGAGTAGCACACTTGACCCACTCCTGTTCTGGAACATCAGCAGTCTCGAGCAACCTTGAGATCTCACGCAGCCAATCATCCGCATCAAGAGGTCGGTCAGACACATCAAACTGACGAGGGTTGAACTTGAGGAAGCTCTTGATGTCACCACGCTTGGGAGGTGGAGGAAGTGGAGCGAACTCGTTCCTTCTGACGCTCTCCTCAAAGCGCCGCTGGTTCTCTTGCATGGCTACCAAAGCATTAGCTATGCTTGACAGCGCTGAGCCCAGTTCCGGAGGGATGTCCTCTTCAGTCCGGCGTGGGGGAGCCATCCTGTCATTGATATAAACTCAAGTCAGTACTATAATGGAGAATGATAATAATCCAAAATAGTACCAAGATGGAATTAACCAAGATTAAAGGATACAATTTACTGAGATGATATTAAAATATCAACAAAGTTCATAGCACCTAAAAGATATTGAGCATATCGCACACGACTGAAAAGGAGTGTGGTACACAAATATATCAAAGAAAAATTTTCCACAAATTTCGGCATTAAAATACCAATAGATGCGCAAAATTACTTAACGAATCAAGATTAGTGACTCTACCGATCCAATATACAAAAGCGAATGATACAAGTAGTGGTATGGTCGCGACTCCATCCCGCACTCAAATCATTACTCCGCACATGAACAAGTGGAACACATATCCTAACCCCTTCTTCTCACGTCGAAACCTAAAGATTGATAACTACGGAAACGAGCACCCCAAACAAGATAGCGTCGGATACCAAGAGGAAGATAGATTGCGTCGGTTTGCAAAAGCCTGTCGGTATGGAATGTACCAACAGTTGATAACCAAAGGCAGATAAGATAACAACTTGGATGCAACAGATAGACAAGGGACTACACACACACACACACACACATCCTATGGTACTACGGAAACCCAGAACACGTGAATCCTAGTTTGAATCTTGAGAAGAGGATTGAAAACGTTGCACTTCCTTACCAGAAAGGGTGGGTGGGAGGGTAAGAAGAAAAGTGGAAGCAGTCCTACTCTCGCGTTTTGTTTTTCCCTAATATACATAACTACCCAAAATATTTGCTAGACTGACAACGACCGTTTGGCTGAAACCCTGAAGGTCGGGATGGCTCTGATACCAATTGTAACTACCTCGGTGAACTACGCTCCTAGATACAAGCCTGGATGAGTGGTAGTGGTTGAAATAGTACGGTGGGGCCCCAAAAGCCACTCACTGGTAGTCCTTTCAGACGTCCCAACCACTACCCTCTCAACGGGACCTGTACGGGCGGCGTAGTCGGCAGGCGAAGGGATCAACTACGTACACAAGTGGGTATGTACGCAAGCCACCATACAAGAGTACATCAAAGCCATACCATCTAGAAAGAAAGGAAATGTACCAACGCCATACGGCAAGATTCATATGACCTAGATAGATCTATATTTTAGGATAACTCCTCATACAACACACATCAGAGTATCATGCGGAAGCGGCAAACAGAATCCGAGTACGGATAAGAAGCAAATCGGCATAAGATGCCATAGAAATAAGCACATCCCAACTACAGGTCTCATGGATCCCTGTTCCCGGAATCTCTACACCGAACGATCGTTGCCCACATCTTCGGCTTCTTCCACCCAGTATCCGTCCTGAGAAGGTACCTGTTCATCTGAATCAAGAATTTATCGTGTGAGACCCTAAGGGTACTCAGCAAGTCTTAATGCCTCTAAAGGGGACACAACCTGGGGTGACGCAATTGCAGCGAAAGATAAACCCTAGCAATTCTACAGATAAACGCTAACCATCCGCCTAACCATTGATAGACGGATGTCCGTGAATTTAAGAACAACAGTTATAATGGTAATCTCATCCGATCCATCCTCCTCCCTGCTTACCAACAAGGAAGCGGACGAACAACCCCCCCATCCGTTGGCAATTTTATTAACCATTCCATGAGTGTTGCACTATTTACTAGTCAAGTTACTTAGTCAAATTAAGGCGGTACTTTAGTTATGCTTGTCTATGATCGAGAAACTGTGCTCCAAGTCGTCCATAACCGCGGACACGGCTTTCAGAAAGTTTTACCCGGCCGGGGTGCACCAATAGCAACACACGCTCGATCAACCTCGGAAAAACCAAATCAAAACCCAACGAGGCTTTCACGACTGAACAATCACCAGATTCAGAAATATTTCAGGGGGCCACCCCTTAAGTAGATCCCGCAACGAAGCCAGCTGACCCCGAGACGGGCTCAAGGTTATGGGGACGGCTGTGAACGACTGGGAACCCGAAAGTGTGGCTGGGCTTGTCGACACCGCGGAATCGTGCCATGATCCTAAACAGTACAGTGTGCAGTACCTCGCACAAATTAAATGCAGAAAGTAGCATGGCATAAGTACAGGATAGTAAATAAAACCTCAAACTAGTTTGTGGCCCCAAGAAATAAGACGGAATCAAGCTCTGGCCCAGGGGGGTCCCATATACCTCCCGGATGTGGATAGCGCGATAAATCAAGGAACAGGAATCAAGTACTCGGGGTCTTACGGGACACAAGTGAGCAGGAAAAACCAAATAGCAGATGTTGCTCACTGGTGCCACTTCTTTAGTTATCCCAGAACTACTCAGGTTAAGTTGTTTAGGTACCTCATTATCCAACAGACACTCACATACCCTACACATGCTGTTCTACGACTCGCATGGCTCAAGCAACTCCTATAGTAGTGGCTCATGGGATGGAGGAACAAGCTTGGTGGGGTTTAAAAGTAAAGGCTATGCATACTTGGGATTCCATTTAATGCAATCGCGACTCAATGATGCAAGAATAAGATAGAGGCAATAGGTACTGTATGTATGCAAGCATGTGGAAGTGCTTGCCTGGTATCTCAGTTGAAGCGAGGGACGGATCTGGGTAGTGCTCCTGGTTCTCTTGATATAACCCCTGCTCAGTGTCTATCCAAGAAAAACCAAACAAACAAGGCCAACATGAATATAGAGCACAAGCATATGAATAAGATGCGTCAAGCAAACAATCATGCCATGATGTATGATGCACAATTTACATGGCAAGTAAGGTAGCATGGCATGGTGAGGTGTGGTGGACAAGAAAATAACATTTAATTGGGTTTTAGTCACATTTCATTGCCATAACAGTTGTTGTTCAATATATATTTATATGATGCATGCTGCAATTGAAGTCATGGATAGCATAAACAGAAAGGTCTCGTCGAGATGATTATTTTAGACATATCATTTGCTAAATTTGGATTTAGGAATTAAAAGTTATGAATTATTTAAATCCTAGTGGCAATTGTGTAATTTAAATAATCTTGGAATTTTATTTGTGCAAAAGGCAAAAAGGATGGCATATTTTAATTCCTGGCATTTTTCTGATATTCAAACATATATCATTTGTCAAATTTTGCTTTACAAATAAAAAGTTATTTAAAACTGAATGGAATTTTGAATTTTGAAATTATTTAAACCAAATTTGAATTAACCAGACGCAGAAACATTTTATACACAGCCAGACTTAACCACAGAGGCTTACAGGTGGGGGCCCAGGGGCTTGCGGTCCCACGCGCCAGCGGCTGTGGGAAGGCTGGACCGCGGGTTGAGCTCCTGAAAATACAGGAGCCTTTTTGCAAAACGCTACGCAGGCCGACAGGTGGGGTTTGGGGAGCGCGGGTTGACGCAGAAAAAGAGGCAGGGGGTTATGAGCAAAACAGCCACCGCTGGTACTGTGGATCTTCCTCTGTTGCCTAAAAACGAACAGAGCCAGCGCGGCGCGCGACAGAGCGGGGTGGGGATCGAACGCGCGACCGCGCGGGCGCTTGCGCGGACGCGGAGCCACTGCGGTGGCTGCGGGCTGATGCTAGGGGTCGCTCGCGTGCTAGATAGGGCGATACGGCGCGCGGTGCTGGCGGCAAGTGTCGACGTCGCTGGCGCATGGAGGGCGCTCGACAAATCGAACAACGCATCCAGGAAATGACTACGCACAAGAGGTTGTCTGGGGGGTTCGTAGGCTCACCGCGAGCGTGCCGGTGTGGTCGACGTGGCGCGGGGAGCAGGCGATCGGCGACGAGGCTGGCGACGGCGAGCGCTAGGGTTTCCTCGGGGCGCGGCAGGTCCTGGCGAGCTGGGGCTCCTCCTCCTCGCGTCTGGCTCCAGGGCGTCGCAGGCGAGCTCCAGGGGCCTCCTCGACACCGCGCAGCAACACGCCTCCGGCGAGATCGACTGGGGCAGGTGGGGTAGCTGGCGTGGGCGGCGAGAGGACGTTGGGTCGGTGTAGAAGAAGGGTAGAGGAGGGGAGCGGTGCAGGGCTGCTGGGCGGATCTGGGGAGAGGCCAGAGAGGGGAAGGGGAGGATAAGAAGGAAGAGGGGGCAGGTTGTAGCGTGGGGGAGGGGAAGCTGGCAGGGTGCCACTTTTCCCTTCACGTGCTCGCACGGCCAGGCCAGGCAAGGCAAGGTGGCGTGGGCACCAGGGGAGGCTGGCAGGTGGGGAAAAGAGGGGAGAGGGGGAAGGTCGGGCTAGGGCTAGGGTTAGAGGGTCCCTGGCGTGTGGGGGGGTAGCTAGGGCATGGAGGTGGGGTCCTCGGACGTGTGGGGAGAGGGGAGAGCAAGGGATCATGCTAGGTAGTGGGGATGAGGAGGGGGTAGGTTGTTTGGGTTTTGTTAGAGGGAGGTGTAGTTTAGGGTTTAGTTTTAGGGTAGATGTAATTAGGGTTTTGGTTTAGGGTAGAAAAGAGAGAGGCATGGGGTGGTTTTAGAGGTTGCTAAGAGGGGTAAGAAAAGAGGTGGTACTACTTGGTCATGCACGCTTCATACAAGCCTCCACAAGAACAAAGCAAGCAAAAGAGGGAGAGAGATATGAGCATATGATGATGGGGTTTTTGGGTCCATGCATGCTCCAACATAGGCCAAGCAAGAACCCAGAGAGGGGATGGTTTTAGAGGTTGTGCATGCCACATTAGCACATGTGTGTGCATGGAGCATGGTGAGGTCTAGCTAAAGGGGAAAAGAGAGGGAGAGAGCTAGGGTTTTATACTCACAAAACAAGATCAAGCCATGAAGGAGGGATCCACTTAGAAATCCAAATAAACCAAAACTGGAAAAGGTGGCACTTGCATGGCCCATGCAAGATGATTAATGCCCAATGGTTATATTGTGAAAACAACATTATTTCATGTGGCTTTAATCCTTGCATTCCCAAAAAGTGGGCAAAGGCCAAGCAAAAGATGATGGGTGGATCCAACCAACAACATGAGCTAGAGATACTCAAAACTAAAATGCCAAGCTCATATTATTTGGATGGTGGAATATAAAAGGTGGTGAAAGATAAGGTGGTGGAGTCAAAAAGAGAGATGCCCCCAACTCAACTTGGGCATTTAACAATTTACTAAGACCCAAATACAATATCAAGAGGCAAATACAATTAATCATGCACATGAGATAAGAACCAAACAAGAAAGGGTTTTATATGATGCTCAAATGCAAGGTGGTATGATGATATGAGCATGATATGATGATGATGCCACAACTATATGTTGGAAGTGGCCCTTTTTATTATTATAACCAGTAGCATTACAGGGGTTAGACAACTGGGATGCTACAGCGGCCCACCCCGGGCCACCCAAGACACACTCACCTTTCTTCCCCTACCCCGCGCCCCTGACCCCGACCCCGACCCCGCGTCGCCACCTGCTGCCGCCAACCGCCGCCTCCCTCCCCGACCCTCCCTCCATCCTCCCTCCCTCCTCCCTGCCGCCAACCGCCTCCTCCCTCCTCCCTCCCCGAGCCTCCCTGCCTCCTCCCTGCCTCCATCCCTCCTCCCTTCCTCCTCCCGAGCCTCCCCTCCCTCCTCCCTCCCTCCTCCCTGACGCCAACCGCCTCCTCCCTCCCTCCTCCCTCCCTCCTCCTCCCTCCCTCCTCCCTCCCAAGCCTCCCTGCCTCCTCCCTGCCTCCCTTCCTCCTCCCCGACCCTCCCTCCTCCTCCCTGCCTCCCTCCCTCCTCCCTTCCTCCTCCCCGAGCTCGGCCCCCTCCTCCCCGACCTTGCCCCTTCCTCCCCGAGCTCGGCCCCCTCCTCCCCAATCTCTCCCCCTCCTCCCCAGCTCGGCCCCCTCTGCAGGTACCTCCTCCACTCACCTGTAGAAGCAAATATTGTTGTTAGAGTTAATTTTGTTAGATTAAATCTTGTTGTTAATCTTGTTAGAATTTATTAGTTGCATCTATTAGTAGTTTATATCATTTGTTAAGTGATATGCATGCACGAGTTGCTAGGATTAGGCCGTTGGTTAGTGGCAAGCTAGCTTGGTCATATGGCCGTTGAAGAGAGAAGCCACACTAGGGCCGTGAGTGCGTTGCATGTTTACTAAGGTGTTCTCTTTATGTGAATGTACAGACTTTGTAGTGTTTCGGGAGTGACCATCCTTGGCGGACTGACTGTCGTTGCGGGATGGTGTAGGTGACACCTGGATCCCGTCTCCGAGTTCCGTCACCAACCTCGACACTCGGTTGATCGACTACTTCCTCTACCGCCGAGGGTGAGAATCCGTTCGCCTCTCTTGTACCTAGGTTTATTTTCGTGTCTAGATCACCAAGTATGTCGCGTCACCTAGGCGTCATCCCGACCGTAAGCGTTACGCGACTTAATATGCATTAGTGGTCTCGCATATTTTGGACCGTAACGCTTATGGCTTTTATCGGGCAGTCGACGGATTCGTAGTTGGGTTTGGTTCTCCCTGGCTCTACCTCGATTCGAGACAGGATTTCGGTGGCGCCACCTTGTTGTTCTCCGGATGCACATCCTCTTGGCTTTTTGTCGAGACGTGTATCGGGAGAGAAGCAGGGAGGTGCTGCCGAAATTCTACTTGGATCGGGGTAGAACCAGGGAGAACTTACCCAATCTACGGATCAGCGGCTGGTTAGGACCCTCTTTTCCTATTGAACATGTAGGTTGATGAATGCGTAAAAATATGAAGCATTTAATCTCCTGTTTGATATAAATGTTATATTTGTTGTTTGTCTCCCAACAAAGCAGAAGAGGATGGCTGATAATGGGTGGATGTACAGTGGTCGTATTAGTGCGACTAATAAAACAGACGATTGGGTACGGAACACTCATTTGTTAGTGAATGAGTTAGCGCATGGTTCGAAGGCAATCGTTCGGGCACTTTGTCCCTGCGCTCATTGCACTAAGCGTCATCGTCAGGGAAAGGATGACATGTACAAACACCTTCTGCAATATGGGTACATGTCTAACTATGTCACGCAAGTCGAATTTGCTCGGTACGAACGTGACAGAGGTGAGGTGATGCGTCAGCGGCTCAATGGCAATGAGCACGATGGGATTAGAAACATGCTAGATGATCTTATCGATGCCGACTAGCCGAATTCGCCACCTCCACGGGAGGAATCACCAAAAAACGGAGGAACCGCTAGAACCGGAGGAACCGGAGCCAACCGCGAAGGCCTTCCTTGATATGATGGACGCGGCTAAGAGGCCTCTGTACGAGGGTGCAAAGATTTCTCAGCTCGATGCCATCTCTCAGTGTCTAGCCGACAAGTGCCAGTACTCCTCCACCCGTTCTCACTTTGAAGCTAATCTGAGAACATGTGGTAACATGTTGCCCGAAGGGCATTGTCTGCCTAAAACCTTTCACGAAACGAAGAAACTCATGAAGGAGCTCAACATGGATTATGAAAAGATAGATTGTTGTCCAAAAGGCTGCCTTTTGTTTTGGAAACAGTTTGAGGGTGACAAGTACTGCTCCATTTGTAAGTCCTCTAGATATGAAGTGATAAAGGGGAAGGATGGTCAGGTGAGGCAGTCGAAGGTCGCTAAGAAGATACTTCGGTATCTCCCATTCATAAAAAGAATCCAGCGGCTTTACTTGAGCGAGGGGACTGCCAAACAGATGACGTGGCACAAGAAGGGGAAAAGATACGAGGACGGGCACGGACGGAAGAAGATGGGACATCCATCTGATGGCAAGGCATGGAAGAACTTCGATGACAAATACCCTCGATGGGCAGAAGAGGCTCGGAATGTTAGAATTGCGATAGCAACAGATGGCTTCAACCCATATGGTATGTCGACGGCCTCGTACAACTACTGGCCGGTGTATGTTATTCCGCTCAATCTCCGTCCCGGAGTATTAATGCAACGGAAGACCATGTTTTTGTCGCTGATAATTCCAGGACCTGAGTATCCGGGGAAGAACTTGAGTGTCTACATGCAGCCGATTGTGGATGATTTGAACCACTCTTGGATACACGGGACGTTGACATACGACCGAGCATCAAAGAGAAACTTTTTGATGAAAGTTTGGTTACAATATACTATGCATGACATGCCCGGGTACGCCCTAACGTGCGGATGGTGTACAGCTGGTAAGTGGCCATGCCTAGTGTGCAGGCACCGACTTGAGTTCCTTTGGCTAAAGTCGGGTCGCAAATATGTTGTGTTTGACACGAATCGAAAGTACCTCAAAAGAAATCATTCGTTCAGAGAAGATAGAAAGAACTTCAAGAAGGGCAAAGTTGTGCATGAAGTAAAAGAGGTACCAAAGTTCGATGGTGCAGTTGTTGATGCCGAGATACGTGCTCTCGTGCCCGTGGCGCCGGGAACTGGCCATCAATTTGCGGGATATGGTGTAACGCATAATTGGAATCACGTGGCAGTCTTAACGAATCTCGTGTATTACAAGGACCTCGAACTTCCCCATAACATCGATGTGATGCACACCGAAAAGAATGTCGGGGAGTCCCTTTTTCACACAGTCCTGAACATTCCTGGGAAGTCAAAGGATAATGTCAAGGCTAGAGTCGATGTTGAGAAGCTTTGTGATAGGAAGAGATTACACATGCAGCCTCCTACTGTCCGTCGAAAGAATTGGTTCAAGCCGCATGCCTATTACTGCCTTGATAATGTCCAAAAGAAGGAGTCATTTAGGTGGCTCAAATACGTCGTGATGTTCCCTGACGGTTATTGTTCGAATATAAGTAAGGGAGTCAATCTTTTGATGGGACAAGTCAACGGCTCAAGAGTCACGACTATCATATATGGATTGAGCGGCTGATGCCGGTGATGGTTCGAGGGTATCTCCTCGAAAAAGTATGGCGAGTGCTTGCGGAGTTGAGCCATTTCTTCCGCACCCTCTGTGCTAAGCAGATATGTCCTCTGGTGATTGAGAAGCTGCAAGTTCAGGTGCCGGAGTTGCTATGCAATTTGGAGATGATCTTTCCGCCAGGCTTCTTTACTTCGATGGCACATCTCATTGTGCACCTCGCGAACGAGGCACTATTGGGGGGGCTAGTGCAATTTCGTTGGCAATTTTGTATTGAGAGAGAGTTTAAGTATATTCGAAAGATAACTGGAAACAAAGCCAAGATTGAAGCATGCATAGCTGAAGCAACATGCCTTCGGGAGATGGCAGACGCCGCGACAACCTACTGGCCCGATGATGTTCCCACTATGCATAACCCGGTCTCTCGTTACAATGTCGACCTGCCCAAGAATGACCCCAATCTCGAACTATTCCAATTTCCCGGTGGCAAGGCCGGTAAAGGACTAAAATATAGGTTGCCAAAGGAAGAGAAGGATTGCATAATGCTCTATGTGCTTATAAACATGAAGGAAGTGGTCGATTTCATTAGGTAAAATGGTGAACACCCTATTTCTCTATGCAGCTAGTAACTCGGTCTCCGTCTAATGCTTATTTTCTCCTTCTTAGCGATTTCACGGATGAACAGTGGCCGGGACCGACTGATCCCTCTCCCATGGAGTTGGACACTCTACCAAAAGAGGGTGCTCCCGGAAATAAAAAAACTTTGTTTCCTGGTTTATGGAAAAAGTAATTTGTAACCTGTCCCTCTTACCTTGCAATATGTGACTTGTCGCTCTTATTCCACGTAACTACTAAACGCAACAAATTCCTCTTGTACCTGTAGGGAGCTGATCCCAACGTTGAGATGTCAGATGAGCTGAAATGTGTTTCCCAAGGTTGTAACAGTGTCGTCATGAAGTATGAGAAGTATGATGTGAATGGGTTTCGCTTCCATACAGAGACGCACCAGAAAGGGCGACCGAATGCAAAAACAGTAAATACTGGGGTGTTCACCAAAGGAGCTGATTCCCTTGATTACTACGGAAGGTTATAGAATGTATACGAGCTGACCTTCAATCATACGAATGTCGAACTCAATCTTGTTTTGTTCAAGTGCCACTGGTTTGACCCAAGGGGTGGACTAAGAAGTACCCCTTCCTTTGGGTTAGTTGAAGTTAGGCCTTCAACCACCTATAGCGAGCCGACGTCTTTGTTGTTGCTCACCAAGCCAACCAAGTTTATTATTTGCCCTACCCATGCCAGAAAGCGGAACTCCAGGGCTGGGAAGTCGTGTTCCAGGTATCGCCACATGGTAACCTACCGATTCCCTCCGAGGGCGATTACAACAACATTAACCCTGTAACGTACGAGGGAATTTTCTATCAAGAGCAAGAGGACTTCGGACACTTTGATTTAGAACCGGTTGATCTTGAGGACCTTGGGAATGATGTAGAAACTCGGGGTGAGTCAGTGGTGAATCTACATGACATAAGTATGCTCGAGAAGCTCCATACCGAGAATGACAACGATGATGAGCCTACACCCTTCGATGAGAATCCAGATTTCTACTCAAAAGATAGTGATAGTGAGAATGAGAATGAGAATGATAATGAGAATGAAAATGATAGTGAGCATTTATTTTTTAATGCATTTTATTTGTCTTTGTGCTTAACTATTTTCTTAATTGCATTATGCCTTTATTCTTTGTGTATACATTTTATTATGTCTTTGTACTTAACTGTTTTCTCTTACTTAATGCAGGTGATTGAACAATATGAGCAGCGGCAAGGCAACCAGTTCGTCCTTGCTTAATGCGCTGAAGCAGCGCAAGAAAAGAGCTACACGGAGTGGGAGACAGCCAAATCCCAATCCGCGTTACCCCGATCTTGCTCCTACTGGCGGAGGACGGGGTCAAGGCCGAGGTCAAGGAGGACGAGGACGAGGTGCCACGGGAGGAGGCGTGGACTTTGACCCACCACCCTCTGCTTCTGGCGACGTGGCTCCTGAGTTGTTCCTGACAGAGCAGCCTTTCAGGGCCGAGAGGGAGGCAGAGTCCAAGAGGGAGGCAGAGTCTGAGAGGGAGGCGAGGACCGAGAGGGAGGCGGGGACCGATACGGAGGCGGACACTAGCCGCGAGTTGGTGGGGCTGAAGAAATTGCGGAATCGTGGGGAATCCGGAGTCCCTGACGAGAAGTTTGAGCCTAGGACTCAGGAGGCGAAAGCCCTTATTATTCCAGATGGCCTTGAGTAAGTGTACTAATTTGGCAATTTAAAACATTTTATTTCATGTTGGTCATAAATAATTATTGTGTACTAATGTTTATTTTTGTGCAGCAATTGGACATTTCCTCCCGGGACCAAGGATCGCCTTCCTAACAGCCTCGTTGGAGCTCTGATTAGGAAGTTCTGGCCGGGCTATCACATTACCCCCGAGGGTGACAGGAAGCTAGCTACTACTTGGGCGGACTACCAGACTACCCGTGTCCCGGGCTTTCCGACAGCTGCTGATGCTGTCATCACCAAGTTTTGGGTAAGGCATATTTCTTGAGTTATGTTCATACTTGATGACCCCACCATGCTAACTCATGACTCTTATGCATGATTGAAGTGCTTTACCATGTGGCCGAGGACTTTGCTTGGAGCTTGTGTGAAGTTGACCCCCCAGGTGTGGTACAACCAGAAGGTCACGGCCGCTAGCCACTTCTGGGCTGACAGGGGCGTGAGGGTCAGGAAGGAAGACATTGTCGGTAGGAACCCTAATCCTGAGTACTCGATGACGCCAGAAGAGTACATGTCGGTGAGTAAAATGTCAATGAGATTCTACATTGCTTCTAAGTTGCCATTGCATTGTCTGGAGTTGAGTATTGCATTTTCAGGTTATCACCGATTGGGCCGAGCCGCATCGACTCGCATGGGGGGAGCTGGTTAGGACGAGGTGGCTCAGAGAAGACGACGAGTTTGCAGCCTTGTCGAGGCGGAACGCGGATAACCGAGGCGATGGTGGAACGCACTGCGCAGGAAACCGCAACTTTGACCGCTTCAAGGGGAAGGTGGTACGTATATACATGGAACGACCTGCGTGCATTTCTGCTTATGTTTGTACTTCATATGCATAATATTTTCTTTTCGCGATACAGGTGGCCGAGGCACAACCCGGGGAGGTGATTCATGACGTCGCCGTCTATGAGATGATGCGGCGAAAGAAGCCCAATTACTCGGAGCCTCAACCCTCGTTGCCCGTGTACTTCGGCACTGCCCAGAACGACTTGGGGACTACAGCACGATGGTGAAGGCTCGTCACCCCCATGTGGATGACTCCATTCAGCGGAGATCGACGAGGAGTCGTTGGTCCTGTCGGGGCACGGATTGCAGCATGGACGCCTCAAGATTCTGAATAAGAAGGTCAAGCCTACCCTCAGCACGAGCTTCAGCCGTCTTAAGGCTACCTACCCCGCCGACGGCCCCCCTATCCCGCCTCGTGGCCAGCCTCGTCGCTCCGCCGAGGATGTAAGTTTTTCTCGTTCTCATCATCTTTATGACTTTTGTTCCTGCATGGCTAACCACTGACGAGATTCCTTGTATTTGAAATTGTAGCCTGAGTTAGACGCGGCCTACGATACCGTTTATGAGGAATATCAGGTGGCCTTTCGACAGCATCAAGAGGCGCTTGCGATCTACATGCAATACGTAAATGTAAGTCCGAACCTTTATTTTTTGCAAAAGATACAAGTCCCACTTCCCCCCGTTTGTTGTACTACGGCCTGACTTCTAAACTATCTTGCAGGATATGATGGTGAATATTCAAATGGGCAGAATAGAGATTTGGGGCCCGTGCCTCCCATGCCAGGTCCGGCGTCTTTTTTGCAATCGAAGGAAAGCTTCGCTAGGACCTACTACGCATCGACACCGGTAAGTTCTTTGCTAACCCACTGGTTATCGCTTTACTTTGCCTCGCAAGTTGCTAACATGTAGGCAACATGTAGGGAACGGGAGCTTCTAGGAACCGGTACTTTGCCACGCCTCGCCGGATGGGCGTCAGATCACACCGCTTCATGACCATGGTCCATCTCCTGGCCATTCTGCAGGTGGTTCTCCCGAGCTTCACACTTCTCCTACTCCCTTGCCAGGTGGCTCTTCTGCTGCTTCTACTGGACGCAACCCTCGGCAGAGGTCGCCACTTTTCACCAGGGGAGATCTCGGGTACACCCCGTCTCCTCCAGAGTTGTAGGGATGTGTGATGATGTCGATGATCTTGTATGACTAATGTATGGATGATCTTGTATGACTGATGTTGATACATGTGTGCTGTATGGATGATGTATGACTAATGTGTGGAATATATATTGCATGGATGTATGGATTATGTATGGCTATATGGATGATGATGTATGGATGTATGCATGGATGATGATGTATGGCTGCTGTGAGTGCTGCTGAGAAAAAATTCAAAAAAAAAAACTGTGTATGTGATACGCCGACGGCAATGCCCTCGGCGTAGCCCTCTGCCATGTGCCATATGGTCAGGGCTACGCCGAGGGCATTGCCGTCGGCGTAGCACCTGCGCCTACGCCGAGGGCAGGCCGTCGGCCTAGCGCCAGCCTGGGAGGCTCAGGCGGTGGACACGCGTCCACATACGCCGAGGCGAGGCCGTCGGCGTAGCCCCTCCTGGGGAGGCCCAGCGTGTGCCACGTGGCCGCCATACGCCGAGGGTACGGCCGTCGGCGTATACGGTGCGCCGTTAGCGGCCGTCTAACGGCAGCGCCGCCGTTCGCCGACGGCCGTTTTTTGCTCCGCCGAGGGAGACCTTCGCCGAGGGGGCTACGCCGACGGCAGCCCTCGGCGTAGCGTATGCCGACGGCAAAGCTGGCTTTAGCCGTCGGCGTAGCCGTCGCGTGCTGTAGTGGACGTTTTCAGTAATTATCCCAGCGTGTACTTACATATATGGTTCTTTCATTCTTCCATCCCGTTGGTGTGGTAACTTTACTTATTCAATTATTTTGTGGGGTCAACTATCTAGTACAAGCTTCTTTTGTTCCTATTTTTGTGCCACATGTGCAAGATTATGGCATTCGCGATATGTTTTTTTTCGAATAGGGGATAAAACCCCGGCCTCTGCATCAAAGGATGCTTACGACCTTTATTGCATTATTATCATCGTAACATGTTACCACTAATAACAATCGCGGATCACACAAAGTCTCAACAAAAACAAGCCATCAAAAAAATAACAAAATCATGTGGCACAATGGCATCATCCAGTAAGCTAGTCGGTATTTGTTTTTTTTCACTATCTCGGGCGGGATGCTGTGGGTGACAGGGACAGTATACTGGAGCTAGGATCGATTGACAAAGGGGTGTTCTTCATCAGTGCTCTGGTTCTTCATAGAGCGGCCAATTTCAAGTTTGAATATATTGGGGTCTACGGCCCATCTGATCACTCGACGTCGAGTGCCTTCCTCGAGAGTTGGAGGCCAAAGTGAATATTTTCCAGCACCCTGTGGTTGTTGGGGGGAGGAGAGGGATTTCAATCTTATCAGGGAGGAAAATGACAAGAACAATTCAAATATCAACCTGCCTAGAGTGCAAATATTCAATGACTGCTTGGCAAGGCTTTCTCTTAGAGAGATAGAAGAAACAAAGACACAATGTGGGAAGTGGTGACGGCTTATGTGATCATGCACAACATGATCGTCGAATATGGCCATGATGAAAGCATCTATGACCAAGACTGGGAATTCCATGGAGAATTGGTTGAACCATTGCCAGGTCTGCCAACTAGTTTGCGGAATTCTTGTAGGTCCATCATGAGATTCGAGATCGGGCTAGTCACAACCAACTCCATAATGATTTGGTTGATCATATATGGAAATTGTAGAAAACCAGCTGACCGTGAAACCGAATGATTTGGTTGATCATATGTTGATTTGGTTGATCATATAAGAGCGAACACCATTCTGTTACCACTAAATATTCGAAGCAGAGTACTGCTCATCAATTAGTTAGCTGGCCATGGCTGCACACAAGTGTGAAAATAAAATGAAAAAAGAGGCAACAAATCTCTACAAGAGAGGGGATGGGTTTAGAGGTTGTGCATGCCACATTAGCACATGTGTGTGCATGGAGCATGGTAGACTATCTTGGGTATGAGAGGAAAGCTAGGGTTTTATACTCACATACAAGATCAAGCCATGAAGGAGGGATCCACTTAGAAATCCAAATTTACCAAAACTGGAAAAGGTGGCACTTGCATGGCCCATGCAAGATGATTAATGCCCAATGGTTATATTGTGAAAACAACATTATTTCATGTGGCTTTAATCCTTGCATTCCCAAAAAGTGGGCAAAGGCCAAGCAAAAGATGATGGGTGGATCCAACCAACAACATGAGCTAGAGATACTCAAAACTAAAATGCCAAGCTCATATTATTTGGATGGGGAATATAAAAGGTGGTGAAAATAAGGTGGTGGAGTCAAAAAGAGAGATGCCCCCAACTCAACTTGGGCATTTAACAATTTACTAAGACCCAAATACAATATCAAGAGGCAAATACAATTAATCATGCACATGAGATAAGAACCAAACAAGAAAGGGTTTTATATGATGCTCAAATGCAAGGTGGTATGATGATATGAGCATGATATGATGATGATGCCACAACTATATGTTGGAAGTGGCCGTTTTTTATTATAACCAGTAGCATTACAGGGGTTAGACAACTGGGATGCTACAGCGGCCCACCCCGGGCCACCCAAGACACACTCACCCTTTCTTCCCCTACCCCGCGCCCCTGACCCCGACCCCGACCCCGCGTCGCCACCTGCTGCCGCCAACCGCCGCCTCCCTCCCCGACCCTCCCTCCATCCTCCCTCCCTCCTCCCTGCCGCCAACCGCCTCCTCCCTCCCTCCCCGAGACTCCCTGCCTCCTCCCTGCCTCCATCCCTCCTCCCCATCCTCCCGAGCCTCCCTCCCTCCTCCCTCCCTCCTCCCTGACGCCAACCGCCTCCTCCCTCCCTCCTCCCTCCCTCCTCCCTTCCCTCCTCCCTCCCTCCTCCTTCCCTGCCTCCTCCCTGCCTCCCTCCTCCTCCCCGACCCTCCCTCCTCCTCCCTGCCTCCCTCCCTCCTTTCTTCCTCCTCCCCCTCGGAGATCCGACCCGACCTTGCCCCTTCCTCCCCGAGCTCGGCCCCCTCCTCCCCAATCTCTCCCCCTCCTCCCCAAGCTCGGCCCCCTCTGCAGGTACCTCCTCCACTCACCTGTAGAAGCAAATATTGTTGTTAGAGTTAATTTTGTTAGATTAAATCTTGTTGTTAATCTTGTTAGAATTTATTAGTTGCATCTATTAGTAGTTTATATCATTTGTTAAGTGATATGCATGCACGAGTTGCTAGGATTAGGCCGTTGGTTAGTGGCAAGCTAGCTTGGTCATATGGCCGTTGAAGAGAGAAGCCACACTAGGGCCGTGAGTGCGTTGCATGTTTACTAAGGTGTTCTCTTTATGTGAATGTACAGACTTTGTAGTGTTTCGGGAGTGACCATCCTTGGCGGACTGACTGTCGTTGCGGGAGATGGTGTAGGTGACACCTGGATCCCGTCTCCGAGTTCCGTCACCAACCTCGACACTCGGTTGATCGACTACTTCCTCTACCGCCGAGGGTGAGAATCCGTTCGCCTCTCTTGTACCTAGGTTTATTTTCGTGTCTAGATCACCAAGTATGTCGCGTCACCTAGGCGTCATCCCGACCGTAAGCGTTACGCGACTTAATATGCATTAGTGGTCTCGCATATTTTGGACCGTAACGCTTATGGCTTTTATCGGGCAGTCGACGGATTCGTAGTTGGGTTTGGTTCTCCCTGGCTCTACCTCGATTCGAGACAGGATTTCGGTGGCGCCACCTTGTTGTTCTCCGGATGCACATCCTCTTGGCTTTTTGTCGAGACGTGTATCGGGAGAGAAGCAGGGAGGTGCTGCCGAAATTCTACTTGGATCGGGGTAGAACCAGGGAGAACTTACCCAATCTACGGATCAGCGGCTGGTTAGGACCCTCTTTTCCTATTGAACATGTAGGTTGATGAATGCGTAAAAATATGAAGCATTTAATCTCCTGTTTGATATAAAATGTTATATTTGTTGTTTGTCTCCCAACAAAGCAGAAGAGGATGGCTGATAATGGGTGGATGTACAGTGGTCGTATTAGTGCGACTAATAAAACAGACGATTGGGTACGGAACACTCATTTGTTAGTGAATGAGTTAGCGCATGGTTCGAAGGCAATCGTTCGGGCACTTTGTCCCTGCGCTCATTGCACTAAGCGTCATCGTCAGGGAAAGGATGACATGTACAAACACCTTCTGCAATATGGGTACATGTCTAACTATGTCACGCAAGTCGAATTTGCTCGGTACGAACGTGACAGAGGTGAGGTGATGCGTCAGCGGCTCAATGGCAATGAGCACGATGGGATTAGAAACATGCTAGATGATCTTATCGATGCCGACCAGCCGAATTCGCCACCTCCACGGGAGGAATCACCAAAAACGGAGGAACCGCTAGAACCGGAGGAACCGGAGCCAACCGCGAAGGCCTTCCTTGATATGATGGACGCGGCTAAGAGGCCTCTGTACGAGGGTGCAAAGATTTCTCAGCTCGATGCCATCTCTCAGTGTCTAGCCGACAAGTGCCAGTACTCCTCCACCCGTTCTCACTTTGAAGCTAATCTGAGAACATGTGGTAACATGTTGCCCGAAGGGCATTGTCTGCCTAAAACCTTTCACGAAACGAAGAAACTCATGAAGGAGCTCAACATGGATTATGAAAAGATAGATTGTTGTCCAAAAGGCTGCCTTTTGTTTTGGAAACAGTTTGAGGGTGACAAGTACTGCTCCATTTGTAAGTCCTCTAGATATGAAGTGATAAAGGGGAAGGATGGTCAGGTGAGGCAGTCGAAGGTCGCTAAGAAGATACTTCGGTATCTCCCATTCATAAAAAGAATCCAGCGGCTTTACTTGAGCGAGGGGACTGCCAAACAGATGACGTGGCACAAGAAGGGGAAAAGATACGAGGACGGGCACGGACGGAAGAAGATGGGACATCCATCTGATGGCAAGGCATGGAAGAACTTCGATGACAAATACCCTCGATGGGCAGAAGAGGCTCGGAATGTTAGAATTGCGATAGCAACAGATGGCTTCAACCCATATGGTATGTCGACGGCCTCGTACAACTACTGGCCGGTGTATGTTATTCCGCTCAATCTCCGTCCCGGAGTATTAATGCAACGGAAGACCATGTTTTTGTCGCTGATAATTCCAGGACCTGAGTATCCGGGGAAGAACTTGAGTGTCTACATGCAGCCGATTGTGGATGATTTGAACCACTCTTGGATACACGGGACGTTGACATACGACCGAGCATCAAAGAGAAACTTTTTGATGAAAGTTTGGTTACAATATACTATGCATGACATGCCCGGGTACGCCCTAACGTGCGGATGGTGTACAGCTGGTAAGTGGCCATGCCTAGTGTGCAGGCACCGACTTGAGTTCCTTTGGCTAAAGTCGGGTCGCAAATATGTTGTGTTTGACACGAATCGAAAGTACCTCAAAAGAAATCATTCATTCAGAGAAGATAGAAAGAACTTCAAGAAGGGCAAAGTTGTGCATGAAGTAAAAGAGGTACCAAAGTTCGATGGTGCAGTTGTTGATGCCGAGATACGTGCTCTCGTGCCCGTGGCGCCGGGAACTGGCCATCAATTTGCGGGATATGGTGTAACGCATAATTGGAATCACGTGGCAGTCTTAACGAATCTCGTGTATTACAAGGACCTCGAACTTCCCCATAACATCGATGTGATGCACACCGAAAAGAATGTCGGGGAGTCCCTTTTTCACACAGTCCTGAACATTCCTGGGAAGTCAAAGGATAATGTCAAGGCTAGAGTCGATGTTGAGAAGCTTTGTGATAGGAAGAGATTACACATGCAGCCTCCTACTGTCCGTCGAAAGAATTGGTTCAAGCCGCATGCCTATTACTGCCTTGATAATGTCCAAAAGAAGGAGTCATTTAGGTGGCTCAAATACGTCGTGATGTTCCCTGACGGTTATTGTTCGAATATAAGTAAGGGAGTCAATCTTTTGATGGGACAAGTCAACGGGCTCAAGAGTCACGACTATCATATATGGATTGAGCGGCTGATGCCGGTGATGGTTCGAGGGTATCTCCTCGAAAAAGTATGGCGAGTGCTTGCGGAGTTGAGCCATTTCTTCCGCACCCTCTGTGCTAAGCAGATATGTCCTCTGGTGATTGAGAAGCTGCAAGTTCAGGTGCCGGAGTTGCTATGCAATTTGGAGATGATCTTTCCGCCAGGCTTCTTTACTTCGATGGCACATCTCATTGTGCACCTCGCGAACGAGGCACTATTGGGGGGGCTAGTGCAATTTCGTTGGCAATTTTGTATTGAGAGAGAGTTTAAGTATATTCGAAAGATAACTGGAAACAAAGCCAAGATTGAAGCATGCATAGCTGAAGCAACATGCCTTCGGGAGATGGCAGACACCGCGACAACCTACTGGCCCGATGATGTTCCCACTATGCATAACCCGGTCTCTCGTTACAATGTCGACCTGCCCAAGAATGACCCCAATCTCGAACTATTCCAATTTCCCGGTGGCAAGGCCGGTAAAGGACTAAAATATAGGTTGCCAAAGGAAGAGAAGGATTGCATAATGCTCTATGTGCTTATAAACATGAAGGAAGTGGTCGATTTCATTAGGTAAAATGGTGAACACCCTATTTCTCTATGCAGCTAGTAACTCGGTCTCCGTCTAATGCTTATTTTCTCCTTCTTAGCGATTTCACGGATGAACAGTGGCCGGGACCGACTGATCCCTCTCCCATGGAGTTGGACACTCTACCAAAAGAGGGTGCTCCCGGAAATAAAAAAACTTTGTTTCCTGGTTTATGGAAAAAGTAATTTGTAACCTGTCCCTCTTACCTTGCAATATGTGGCTTGTCGCTCTTATTCCACGTAACTACTAAACGCAACAAATTCCTCTTGTACCTGTAGGGAGCTGATCCCAACGTTGAGATGTCAGATGAGCTGAAATGTGTTTCCCAAGGTTGTAACAGTGTCGTCATGAAGTATGAGAAGTATGATGTGAATGGGTTTCGCTTCCATACAGAGACGCACCAGAAAGGGCGACCGAATGCAAAAACAGTAAATACTGGGGTGTTCACCAAAGGAGCTGATTCCCTTGATTACTACGGAAGGTTAGAGAATGTATACGAGCTGACCTTCAATCGTACGAATGTCGAACTCAATCTTGTTTTGTTCAAGTGCCACTGGTTTGACCCAAGGGGTGGACTAAGAAGTACCCCTTCCATTGGGTTAGTTGAAGTTAGGCCTTCAACCACCTATAGCGGAGCCGACGTCTTTGTTGTTGCTCACCAAGCCAACCAAGTTTATTATTTGCCCTACCCATGCCAGAAAGCGGAACTCCAGGGCTGGGAAGTCGTGTTCCAGGTATCGCCACATGGTAACCTACCGATTCCCTCCGAGGACGATTACAACAACATTAACCCTGTAACGTACGAGGGAATTTTCTATCAAGAGCAAGAGGACTTCGGACACTTTGATTTAGAACCGGTTGATCTTGAGGACCTTGGGAATGATGTAGAAACTCGGGGTGAGTCAGTGGTGAATCTACATGACATAAGTATGCTCGAGAAGCTCCATACCGAGAATGACAACGATGATGAGCCTACACCCTTCGATGAGAATCCAGATTTCTACTCAAAAGATAGTGATAGTGAGAATGAGAATGAGAATGATAATGAGAATGAAAATGATAGTGAGCATTTATTTTTTAATGCATTTTATTTTGTCTTTGTGCTTAACTATTTTCTTAATTGCATTATGCCTTTATTCTTTGTGTATACATTTTATTATGTCTTTGTACTTAACTGTTTTCTCTTACTTAATGCAGGTGATTGAACAATATGAGCAGCGGCAAGGCAACCAGTTCGTCCTTGCTTAATGCGCTGAAGCAGCGCAAGAAAAGAGCTACACGGAGTGGGAGACAGCCAAATCCCAATCCGCGTTACCCCGATCTTGCTCCTACTGGCGGAGGACGGGGTCAAGGCCGAGGTCAAGGAGGACGAGGACGAGGTGCCACGGGAGGAGGCGTGGACTTTGACCCACCACCCTCTGCTTCTGGCGACGTGGCTCCTGAGTTGTTCCTGACAGAGCAGCCTTTCAGGGCCGAGAGGGAGGCAGAGTCCAAGAGGGAGGCAGAGTCTGAGAGGGAGGCGAGGACCGAGAGGGAGGCGGGGACCGATACGGAGGCGGACACTAGCCGCGAGTTGGTGGGGCTGAAGAAATTGCGGAATCGTGGGGAATCCGGAGTCCCTGACGAGAAGTTTGAGCCTAGGACTCAGGAGGCGAAAGCCCTTATTATTCCAGATGGCCTTGAGTAAGTGTACTAATTTGGCAATTTAAAACATTTTATTTCATGTTGGTCATAAATAATTATTGTGTACTAATGTTTATTTTTGTGCAGCAATTGGACATTTCCTCCCGGGACCAAGGATCGCCTTCCTAACAGCCTCGTTGGAGCTCTGATTAGGAAGTTCTGGCTGGGCTATCACATTACCCCCGAGGGTGACAGGAAGCTAGCTACTACTTGGGCGGACTACCAGACTACCCGTGTCCCGGGCTTTCCGACAGCTGCTGATGCTGTCATCACCAAGTTTTGGGTAAGGCATATTTCTTGAGTTATGTTCATACTTGATGACCCCACCATGCTAACTCATGACTCTTATGCATGATTGAAGTGCTTTACCATGTGGCCGAGTTGGAGCTTGTGTGAAGTTGACCCCCCAGGTGTGGTACAACCAGAAGGTCACGGCCGCTAGCCACTTCTGGGCTGACAGGGGCGTGAGGGTCAGGAAGGAAGACATTGTCGGTAGGAACCCTAATCCTGAGTACTCGATGACGCCAGAAGAGTACATGTCGGTGAGTAAAATGTCAATGAGATTCTACATTGCTTCTAAGTTGCCATTGCATTGTCTGGAGTTGAGTATTGCATTTTCAGGTTATCACCGATTGGGCCGAGCCGCATCGACTCGCATGGGAGGAGCTGGTTAGGACGAGGTGGCTCAGAGAAGACGAGGAGTTTGCAGCCTTGTCGAGGGGGAACGCGGATAACCGAGGCGATGGTGGAACGCACTGCGCAGGAAACCGCAACTTTGACCGCTTCAAGGGGAAGGTGGTACGTATATACATGGAACGACCTGCGTGCATTTCTGCTTATGTTTGTACTTCATATGCATAATATTTTCTTTTCGCGATACAGGTGGCCGAGGCACAACCCGGGGAGGTGATTCATGACGTCGCCGTCTATGAGATGATGCGGCGAAAGAAGCCCAATTACTCGGAGCCTCAACCCTCGTTGCCCGTGTACTTCGGCACTGCCCAGAACGACTTGGGGAACTACAGCACGATGGTGAAGGCTCGTCACCCCCATGTGGATGACTCCATTCAGCGGAGATCGACGAGGAGTCGTTGGTCCTGTCGGGGCACGGATTGCAGCATGGACGCCTCAAGATTCTGAATAAGAAGGTCAAGCCTACCCTCAGCACGAGCTTCAGCCGTCTTAAGGCTACCTACCCCGCCGACGGCCCCCCTATCCCGCCTCGTGGCCAGCCTCGTCGCTCCGCCGAGGATGTAAGTTTTTCTCGTTCTCATCATCTTTATGACTTTTGTTCCTGCATGGCTAACCACTGACGAGATTCCTTGTATTTGAAATTGTAGCCTGAGTTAGACGCGGCCTACGATACCGTTTATGAGGAATATCAGGTGGCCTTTCGACAGCATCAAGAGGCGCTTGCGATCTACATGCAATACGTAAATGTAAGTCCGAACCTTTATTTTTTGCAAAAGATACAAGTCCCACTTCCCCCCGTTTGTTGTACTACGGCCTGACTTCTAAACTATCTTGCAGGATATGATGGTGAATATTCAAATTGGGCAGAATAGAGATTTGGGGCCCGTGCCTCCCATGCCAGGTCCGGCGCCTTTTTTGCAATCGAAGGAAAGCTTCGCTAGGACCTACTACGCATCGACACCGGTAAGTTCTTTGCTAACCCACTGGTTATCGCTTTACTTTGCCTCGCAAGTTGCTAACATGTAGGCAACATGTAGGGAACAGGAGCTTCTAGGAACCGGTACTTTGGCCACGCCTCGCCGGATGGGCGTCAGATCACACCGCTTCATGACCATGGTCCATCTCCTGGCCATTCTGCAGGTGGTTCTCCCGAGCTTCACACTTCTCCTACTCCCTTGCCAGGTGGCTCTTCTGCTGCTTCTACTGGACGCAACCCTCGGCAGAGGTCGCCACTTTTCACCAGGGGAGATCTCGGGTACACCCCGTCTCCTCCAGAGTTGTAGGGATGTGTGATGATGTCGATGATCTTGTATGACTAATGTATGGATGATCTTGTATGACTGATGTTGATACATGTGTGGCTGTATGGATGATGTATGACTAATGTGTGGAATATATATTGCATGGATGTATGGATTATGTATGGCTATATGGATGATGATGTATGGATGTATGCATGGATGATGTATGGCTGCTGTGAGTGCTGCTGAGAAAAATTCAAAAAAAAAACTGTGTATGTGATACGCCGACGGCAATGCCCTCGGCGTAGCCCTCTGCCATGTGCCATATGGTCAGGGCTACGCCGAGGGCATTGCCGTCGGCGTAGCACCTGCGCCTACCCCGAGGGCAGGCCGTCGGCCTAGCGCCAGCCTGGGAGGCTCAGGCGGTGGACACGCGTCCACATACGCCGAGGGCGAGGCCGTCGGCGTAGCCCCCTCCTGGGGAGGCCCAGCGTGTGCCACGTGGCCGCCATACGCCGAGGGTACGGCCGTCGGCGTATACGGTGCGCCGTTAGCGGCCGTCTAACGGCAGCGCCGCCGTTCGCCGACGGCCGTTTTTGCTCCGCCGAGGGAGACCTTCGCCGAGGGGGCTACGCCGACGGCAGCCCTCGGCGTAGCGTATGCCGACGGCAAAGCTGGCTTTAGCCGTCGGCGTAGCCGTCGCGTGCTGTAGTGGACGTTTTCAGTAATTATCCCAGCGTGTACTTACATATATGGTTCTTTCATTCTTCCATCCCGTTGGTGTGGTAACTTTACTTATTCAATTATTTTGTGGGGTCAACTATCTAGTACAAGCTTCTTTTGTTCCTATTTTTGTGCCACATGTGCAAAGATTATGGCATTCGCGATATGTTTTTTTTCGAATAGGGGGATAAAACCCCGGCCTCTGCATCAAAGGATGCTTACGACCTTTATTGCATTATTATCATCGTAACATGTTACCACTAATAACAATCGCGGATCACACAAAGTCTCAACAAAAACAAGCCATCAAAAAAATAACAAAATCATGTGGCACAATGGCATCATCCAGTAAGCTAGTCGGTATTTGTTTTTTTTTCACTATCTCGGGCGGGATGCTGTTGGGTGACAGGGACAGTATACTGGAGCTAGGATCGATTGACAAAGGGGTGTTCTTCATCAGTGCTCTGGTTCTTCATAGAGCGGCCAATTTCAAGTTTGAATATATTGGGGTCTACGGCCCATCTGATCACTCGACGTCGAGTGCCTTCCTCGAGAGTTGGAGGCCAAAGTGAATATTTTCCAGCACCCTGTGGTTGTTGGGGGGAGGAGAGGGATTTCAATCTTATCAGGGAGGAAATGACAAGAACAATTCAAATATCAACTGGCCTAGAGTGCAAATATTCAATGACTGCTTGGCAAGGCTTTCTCTTAGAGAGATTAGAAGAAACAAAGACACAATGTGGGAAGTGGTGACGGCTTATGTGATCATGCACAACATGATCGTCGAATATGACCATGATGAAAGCATCTATGACCAAGACTGGGAATTCCATGGAGAATTGGTTGAACCATTGCCAGGTCTGCCAACTAGTTTTGCGGAATTCTTGTAGGTCCATCATGAGATTCGAGATCGGGCTAGTCACAACCAACTCCATAATGATTTGGTTGATCATATATGGAAATTTGTAGAAAACCAGCTGACCGTGCAACCGAATGATTTGGTTGATCATATGTGATTTGGTTGATCATATATTAGAGCGAACACCATTCTGTTACCACTAAATATTCGAAGCAGAGTACTGCTCATCAATTAGTTAGCTGGCCATGGCTGCACACAAGTGTGAAAATAAAATGAAAAAAAGGCAACAAATCTCTACAAGCGAAGGAAATGGATCAGAGGCAGGTCATGCACAATTCTACCAAACTAATTTAGCTCAATGCAAAAGTAAATATGACTATCTTGGGTATGTTGCTGAAATCTGGAATGCATGCTCCATACTATATTGTCTTGTTGACTCCTGGTGACTTGTTCCATCTTTAATCGAAGAACAATCTTTTGATGTGCCAACACCTACGACCTCATTTCCTGGATGCTTTGGTGATTGAACACTTTCCAGTGCCAACTCCACCTGCCTCATAGTTGGACGACCCTCTCCTGTTATTTTTATGCATGCTACCGCAATTGCGGCGACTTTATCGACCTCGTTGCCCCCCTCTTCTGTAACTTGTGGGTCTAATATCTCTGATAATTTTCCTTCAGCAAACAAGGATGAAAAATGTGCAACAAGACCATCCCCTTCAGTAGACATATACAAAAATGGCTTTAGTCTAGTCAGCAGTTCAACGAGCAGGACACCGAAGCCATAAACATCACTTTTCTCAGTAAGTCTCCCTGTGTAGAAGTACATAGGGTCCATATATCCTATTGTACCTTGCACCACTGTTGTCACACCTGATTTATCCACGGGAACATATCTGGAGGCTCCAAAATCTGCTACCTTCGCTGTTAGAGTGTCATCCAAAAGAACGTTAACTGACTTGATATCCCGATGTATGATAGGTATGGAAGCTGTTGAGTGAAGATATGCTATGGATTTGGATGTTTCAATTGCTATACGTAACCTATTGTCCCATGATAGTGACTTTGGTCCTTGTACATGAAGATGACCATGAAGGGTTCCATTGGAGATGAACTCATAAACCAACAACGGCACTTCTGTTTCAAGGCAGCAACCATAGAGTTTTACCACATTTCTATGGTTGATTTGTGATAGAATGGCGACCTCATTGATAAACTCATCAATCTCCTTTTGAATCACCTTCTTTGGTTTCTTGATGGCTACCACATGGAGATCCGACAAAATACCTTTGTACACTGTACCATGTCCTCCACCACCAAGCTCACGAGCTTTATCAAAATTGTTGGTTGCCTTATTCAACTCCTCCAAGGATATGATCATTCTTTCCGCAATATCAGCTTTCTGGGATACCAATTGTTGTAGCAATTGCCCACGATTTTGCTCAAAGAACTTCCTCTTCATCATTTGTTCTCTCCGGTGTTTCAGTTTGTTGGAAATTAAGAACGTTGTGGAAATTAAAAGTACAATGGCAACTCCACTGGAAAATCCTATAACAATGCTCATACCTGAAATTAGACAAACAATCGAAATGAGGAGGAACCAAGTATGAGTGTTAATTCAGAGCATTGGTGAGTAGCGAGTCCTGCTTCCATAGTCACGAAAAATGGAAGTAGTTGCATTATTTCCCACCTTTAAAGTATTTGGGGCCACCTGAAGACCAAAGAAAAAACACTAACTTAATAATTTATACATAGTAGTAGTGCTAGAGAAACAAATGACAAGAACCAATGGCACATAATAAATAAGTACGCATGTAGTTAAGGTTCTTGCGTGCTTTTATGCTTACCTTGGCATCCGTCAACGATGTAGGGGTTGCCGTCGTAACCCTGGGAGCAATGGCACGAATATCCTCTGTTTCTTGGTTTGCAGAAACTGTGACTACTCCTGCAGATGCCAGGACACTTGACATATTTTGGTTGAGAGCTCGCTCCCCCGTTGGCCGTGGGCGGTGATCCAGCTGCCTGTTGAAATTGCAATATCTCCCATACTAGAACAATTGGAATAGCCATCATCTGGGAAGATTCTAGACGTGTTTTTGAGAGACGCTGCTGCAGAAGCTGGGAAGAGACCTTGTGCTTACGGAACCACCCTTCCTCTGCGATGAACGCATATGAGTGGGGCAATGCCTCGTCCCAGGCAGTGTTGGGGTCCATCCAGTTGATCGAGAATTGGCTGGGCATGCCATACCTGGACATGGAGATGTGTGACTGGCAGCAGCCCATGCCGTAGCAGTGCTGGTCGTCTTCTTCGTTAGCGGAGGCAGCAGCTGCTGCCAGAGCGGCGTCAAAGTAGGTGCCGTTCTTGTTTGTGGGGCAAAAGGAGGAGCAGCCACTGAGGATGGTCGGGTTTCCATCACCTGTCACAATCGCCTGCACACCACATCCAATGAGTACGAGCTCGTTGGTGGTTGATATTGTGTAGGGCACCGTGTCTCCATGCCCCGTGCTCTCGAATTCCATTACAAATGCACCTATGCCACCGGAGATATCGAGCATTGAGTCGGTGCTGATGACGCGCATTGTATTATTGTTGAGGAAGATATCTACAACTTGGTAGTAGCCGAGCATCAGTCGCGAGGGGTTGTAGCTGTTATCGCAGCTAAGGTTAAAACCTTTCATGTAGCAATTGGGCGGACCAATGCCGAACGGGTATGGCACACTCAGGTTGCCGCATAACGTGATGCATTCACCTGCAGCATTATACGACAATTAGTCTAAATATATACGAGTGCATCTAGTCTAAATACTTAACTAGAAATATACGAATCTAGATAAAGTCGAGGCCACTAATTAATATAGACCGGAGGGAGTAGCATTATAGACAATTAGATCATTATAGAAAAAAGTAGACCGGAGGCATGTGTTGTTCCATTCTAGAGCTTTAGATATCAACGCCATGCTTAACGGGTGATCCTCTCGTGTACTAATCATCAACCTAATAGAACTGGTGGAAAGTGTCGAGGCCAATAGACAAATCACTATGGCCATGTCATTCCGGTCTGATCATATGTGCCTCAGGCACCAGACCATCCTCTTTGTAATGTCGTGTCTAACCTTTCTGTTTATTGCCTACACAGTTACTCCCTTTGCTTTTAAATTAGGACAAGGTTATAAGTTATCAACTCTAACACTTAGAGTACAACAACGTAATTAAAATTCAAGTGTAAATATTATGCAAAAATTCAAGAAGTTTAGAGCCATAGCTAAAATCTACACGGTGTCATTACACGGGACGTGCAACATCCCTATGCTCGCCATGGAGCAGCATATATTTCTTGTTAACTAGAACATAATACTCGAAGTTTTGGCATTGAAACTGAAATTTGATCAAATCCTTGACCAAATGCATATCATGTTCCGGCAATTATTCTGGAGACCTAGTAGCGTATGTTTTATTTTGTTCTTCTAGTTTTACTCTACATGCACTTCGAGATTGCAGAGAAGAATAGAGATATTCTGTTTTTTACAGTTTTTTACAGACTCGGTTCAATGATCTGAAAGAAGGTTATGACTATCAATTACAGGTTTTTCCAATGACTTCTATTATTTCGTATTTCAGGGTTGTGCAACATAATTACCAAACTGTGAATCTGGTTGGGTGATTTATCCAGCGTGTACAGATTTTGTTTATCAAGATTGTGACCACACCTTCCATTCCTTAGAAATATTTTACGAAACTTATGTCAAAAATTATTATTTATATACCATATAAATATTTATTATCTACGCCCAAGCAATCCATTAGGAGAGAAAACTTATAATATCAGAAGTTATAATTAAACATAACTATAGTTGGCCAAGAATCTTGGATTTATAAACCATGTATTTGGACATACTTAGGTTGTTGAACTTGTGGAATTAACTCATTCACATCTCGATAGGAAGCGGAGAAAAATAAGTACTATCCTGACAAATTGAGTTTTGAAGTTGCTTACTTTTGAGGATATTGAAACAGCCACCGGGCTTGTTTGGATCACCACGGGTACCTGGTGGACACTTGCACTGAAAAGATCCATCGGTATTCACACATTGGCTTCTGAATATTTGCACTCGTCGATGTCTGCATGCGCATATATGCAATAGTAAGCCATCAATTGCAAAGCGTGTCTTAAAGTCTAAACTCTTAAGTCAAGGACTTAAATATTTCCCTTGAACAAATTAAATTTAAATTGTGCCGCCCGGCAATTACTAAGAAAAACTAGTTGACCATGTGCACGAATCACAACACAATTCCAATTACTTGTAGAGGAGATCTAGGAAACCCTCAATTTAAAATTGTGTGCACCAACTAAATATATTAAGAAATGACATGGCTAGAACTAGGTTGATCGAGAGCTAAATTGGTGATTATTTTTTGTAAATCCACCTTTTAGTCTTGTATGAAAATTTTCAACTAGGCTTTTTACAAGGAAAATGCCTACTATTTGGCAATCATAAAGCATGAAAAACGAAATTGAACAAAACAATAAAAATACACAATTATATGCATTTATCTAACCATGTGTAATTTTGTGTCCGTGAGCAAAAAAATTATAGATTTCAGGGTGTAGAATCACACATATATGTGAATATACATTCAAATTACACACTTATATGTACTTGCACACATACAAGCAATTACACATATATGTGCAAAGGCACATAAAAGTGGCGAGGGTTTTCAATTGCGCACATATGTGCAATCGCGTGTAAGAAACATAGATTCTAATTACAAATATATATATATGCAATTGCACACAAGAAAAAATTATAACAAAGAGATGAAAAAATATAAAATTCCCCCTATCTAAATTGGTTGGCTCATCTTTGTCTATATATGTATGTATATGTGTTTTAGTGTCGATATACATACATGTCTAGACAAAGTTGTGTCAATTAACATGGATCGGGTGGAGTACACCATTCCAAATTAACACATGTGGTGTTTTTTCTAGATAAGCACATATCTAGACGCATTTTATGATGTAGATAATATCTAAACAAAGTTGTGCCTACAAAAATGGGAAAAAAACGTGAAAGCATCTTCAACAAATGAAAGGAGTAAAGAGGGCTAATTGCCGAAATACAAAAGCCGACCATCATCAACGCTAATTTTTCTCGTTAGAATAAAATAAAATATTCACCATCGACCGATGTACCACTAAACTAGTTCTCGGCTAACCAGGATCTATTAAAAGCAATTATGAAATTTCATAATCCTTGAATTTGAATATATATCGAAATCATTGAATGTAAAGGAGCCTATTTCTATCCCAAAATTGCTTGAACTATTAGCTATGACTACTGAAATACAATAATCACTTTTGACAAATGCCATACTTATTATGGTTAGGGTATCACCATTGCATATATAGTCTTCCTAGAAAAAATAATTGTATCACCATTGCATAGTTGTCCTACAAATAGTAATTCTCAAATCTATTCTATTATATACTAAAAGCAATATAAGGTTGCTTTTCGAGGCACCAGGTTGATCCACATCATACTAATTATTTTAAGTTGTTAGATCTAAAATCTATGTCTAAGATTTAATAAGAGTTTAACTGTTATGCTAAAAGTTATGTACTATATGGTAGGGCTTGACACGATCCGGGATGTATCAAAGATAAAATCAAACTCCCGTGCACGATGTAAGTAAAAGACGTACATATAGTATGTCCAAAGGACTCTAGCTGTGTTCCATAAAATTCCTTTTTTTTTGCCTACACGAGCAGTTATCCAAGTCCATTACTTGCAGGCAATGACCCAAATCAACCATCAACACTCCATCCGCTGCACGCTGCAGGGCACTCATGAACAGAAGTGAATGCAGCTTCTGAACAGAACTGCATGCAACTTCACGGCGTGAGCAAAGAGGAAAAATGGTGCACATACACTGTGAAGAGTCTTAACAATGGTATATTGCGCTTTCTGTTGATTGGTCCATCAATATTTTTCCTTGGTCGGGTGCATATCAGTGGATCTCTAGATTGTCTCTCCGTCCGGGTTTATTATGCCAATACGTAGTTTAAGAAGAAAAATTAACTATAAATCTGGCCAACAAAATATGAATTATTTGTCATAAAAAGATATAACATTGGAAATTTCTTTTGTATATATGAATCCAATGATTTAATTTTTATGACATATAATTCATATTTTGCTCACCAAATTTATGGACAAAATTTATTCTTGAACTATGTGTTGGCCTAATAAAACCTGTCGAAGGAAGTATTTATGACTTTCATTAATTTTTTCCTCATTTATGACTTTGATTAATCTTTTCCTTCTGTACATGGGACATGTGACCCTATTGAGGATGTGTCTGTCTCAGATATACCTCGACCTCAAACTCGGTCCAATGGGCTCGGCCCGAGTTTTGCCAGCTCGGGGCGAGCTAGGCTCGGCCCGCTGGTGTGGCTGGACCGAGCCGAGCTCTGGTGCTGGACCGCGGCAGTGTCGGGCTGGCTCGGGCTCGGCCCGGTCTGGCTCGTCAGCTCGTCTTTTTTTCCAAATTATAAAAAGGGCCGAATTGAGCAAGGGGATAATCAGTTGGGCTGAAAAATTAGGCCTGCTAGGTCACGTTGGTTCCAGGGGAGTTCCTGTTCGTTCCTAGCTGCCGCCGCCCAGACCATGTTGCCGGCCGGCCGCACCGTCGCGCCGCCCGCACAACCGCCCGCGCCGCTGCTGCCTGTAGGCTCCGCCGCGCCGCCACGCTCCTCTTCGACATCGTACCCACCTCTGCAACGCTGCACAGCCAACTACGCACGCGCCGCCTGGACCGCAGCCGTCTGCAGGCTTCGCCGCACCGCCGCGCCACCGCCGCCGTTGAAGAGGGCCACTTGTCAGTGACACAATCATGCCAGGCTCGCGAGCCGGACCGAGCTGGACTGAGTTTGGGGTAAGCTCGAGCCAAGCTCACTAATGCGGCTCGCTGGCGGCGGCGAGCTGGCTCGGGCTCGCCATGTCCGGACGGAGATTTTTGTGGCTCGGCCACGAGCTGGACCGAGTCAGCTCGTGTCCAGGTATGGTCTCAGATGTAGCTAGTTTACGTATATGAAAAGAACAATTATTTGTGGCTCTGAGTTTGTAACTTTTGATGAAAATGTGAACATGAAATTTATTCTTAAACCAAGAATCAAAATAAATAGCATGTTCGTAACATGGGGTTTACAGTTATAGAGTTCTATAAGATATATAGAAATGTTTTAACTCAGTTAAGTGATTAGAGTGGAGTTTAATTATACACGGTTCATGCCTACAGTTATAGAGTTCTATAAGATTTATAGAAATATTTTAACTTCATTAAGTGCTTAGAGTGGAGTTTAATTAGACACGGTTCATGCTAAAGAACCGGATGTATTACATATTCTGAGAGATAAAAGAGGCGATTGGAGAATCATCCTACTATGATGTTGGGTGCTAGATGTATTAAGATATAACTACATGTACTTTACATGTATTGACGCATAAATATGTAGCAGTTCATGCATGAAAAAATAATAAAATTTTATAACCGTTTTGTTCACTAATATAAAAAGTTTTGGCAAGCTAATTTGGTTTGGCAAAATGTTCTATATTAGTGAATATGGAGTATTATTTATAAGGTAGCTTTGTTTGAGCATTCGTGGCTGCATTTGTCATGCTTTAGGTTGCTAGAGAGATAGAGAGAAAATTGTGTTGATTGTAATATCTCTTAACATAATTTGATTGAATTCTTGAGCGATCTTTTCTTCGTCTAGAACAATAATATGTACTTTTTGGTGAAGGGATCAATTATTGTGGATTTACTCTGGCTATCCTAACCTTTT
Organism: Avena atlantica; assembly: GCA_910589765.1. Lineage (NCBI taxonomy): Eukaryota > Viridiplantae > Streptophyta > Magnoliopsida > Poales > Poaceae > Avena > Avena atlantica. The sequence continues at coordinate 509,912,106 of OU342736.1, forward strand.
TGTTATTTGCCCACAAACTAAATACGTTTTATGCACAAGTTATATTGTACTTAACATAAAGTTTATAGTGACTATAAAATCATTTTATTTTTAAATGCACAAAATTAATTTATAGAGTGATAAAATTATTTTAGAATATTTCACATCTTAATATCTACAGCTAAAGAAGATGCCATACGAGCAATTTATTATACCTGAATAATCCACTAGATTATGATTGTTTCATCTTTTTCCCTTTCGCCAATTTATTATATAGATGTTCATACGGGCCGGGGCTTAGAAATTCTTGGTTAGAATATTAGAAATTACAAAATGTAACAGTTTCATGACCTCGTATATGCATCGTTTTTACAGAAATTAACAAAAAAAATAAGGTTTTGGGGAAACGACCAAATTACCTTGGCATCCGTTGGCGATGTAGGGATTGCCGTCGTAACCATCCCTGCAGGAGCATGTGTAGCCGCCTCGGGTACCAATAGCGCAGTCCGTGTGGTTGCTCTTGCAGACACGTTGATCATGAGCCGCCTCGTTAGAACAGTTGGAGCCCGGCGACGAGCTGTGTTTGTCACCGACGCTGAGCTCCCACTCTAGCGAGACGGGAACCGCCATCGACACGACCGCCGCCGGTTGGTTCTTCTTCCGTGGCGATGACGTCAGTTGGTGCGAGATGCCCAATGGTGCGAACCAGCCTTCCCTGGCGATGAAGACGTGCGCCGGCCACTGCCGGGCCTCGCTACGGTTCCAGCCGAAAGGCTCGAGCTCCACGTCGTAGGACGTGATGGGGACGAGCTGGCCTGACCCGGCGAGGACCTCGCGGTTCACCACGATGGGCGCCTGGCAGCAGCCTATGCCGGAGCAGAGCATGCTGCTCGCCAGCGTCGACGGCATGTAGGACCCGCCGCTCCAGTCCTCGCAAAGGGATGTGCAGCCGCCCATGGTGATGTTGCCATTCCTCAGCGTCGCCCGCACGTTGCAGCCGACGAGGACGAGCTGGTTCCCGCGCGACAGCGCGTAGGGACCGTTGTCTCCAAGCCCGGCGCCAGCGCCAAACGTGCCCTGGCCGCCGCCGTCGGTCTGTACGTCGCCGGCATGGACAACGGTTAAGTATGGATAGCCGGGGGAGATTTCCTGGGTGACTTGGAGCGTGCCGTTGCCGAGTAGAAGACGTCCGTGGTGGCAGGTGAGGTTGAACCCCGGCGAGTGGTAGCAGTGGGACGGGCCCATGCCGAACGGGAACGGCACGCTCATGTTGCCGCACCTGGTGTCGCAGCCCGGCATCCCTATCACCGGCGGCGCCGGTCCAGCTGCTCCAGCCGACGATATAAGCAGAAGCAGCGCTGCCGCTGCCACTGCAGCCCACGGTAAGATTTTTCTCAAGTTGTGTGCCATTATTGAATGATTGTGGATTCTCACACCAAGAGCCGGCCGGCACCTATCTAATGCCAGCTATATAGTTGCTACGTCTGATGATGTTAGCTAGGTCTCCGGCAAGGAGGTTGTTTGGTTTTAGTCCATCTCTGGTCTTGGGAGAAGGCCACACATCTAGCTTACTAGTCTAGTAGGTTTTTGCTATGGACTGAGCTCTCCACAGAATGTAGGCCGAGTGCTTGGCTAGACTAAATGAATGGACATCTGGTACGAGAGCCCGACTCGTCATGTTTTTCTGAGGGCTTCTCGGGAGACTGGATGTTTGGGCTGCTATAGGATTATTAGTGGAGGCTGCTTGATTTAGTTTCATCTCGGCTAGTTTGCAAGAGATTACTTCTAGTCACTAGTCTAGCCTTTTAGGATGAAGAGTGAGCTCTTTGTGAAATGTTGAGCTGTGTACGCATAAACATCCAGAGCGTGGGCCAAGTGAGCTAATTAACCTTAATCTAAGTGGATGCTAACAGTTGAGCTTTACGCGTTCAGATCTAATCTGACCAAACCATAACACAGCCGTTCCACGCGCACTAAGCTTGAAACTAAACAAAACTACTAATTACTTTTGCCTGCACGCTTCCATGTGGAATTACGTTAAAGGTAGCTAGGTTAATTACTTAATAGCTAATCGTCAGAGCAAAGCATGTGGGGTTTGCTACCGGCGCGTGCGAAGATTCCCGGCTGGTGGCTCTGGCTGGAAGAGGTTAATAACATTTTCAGGCTTGCAATATATAATTATACTTATATACTTACTTTCTCGACCGCCGAATAAAATCCAAAAGTATGCCGCAGCGTTCAGATCTCACCTCGATAATCAAAGGAGCCTAGTTAAACGACAACGTCGGCCAGGGCGGCCGTGGATTTCGAGGTGGTAATTGCGGCAAAGATGGTGGCCTCAACAATAACAACAACAACAACATCCACGATGGTGGGAAACCGTGAAAGTGGCAACCGGCAAGGTGGTGGGATCGGAGGCAACAATCGCAGCCGCTACCGCTATCAGGCAGACAACCAGCGCCACCAGGAGAACTCTGACTCCACAACCCAAGGTCGCATAGTGATAACTAGGGGAAAATCGGCACTATCAATCACTACCAATGATATGTAATGTCTCGCGGTCTACGAACTCTATTGCGGTAAGGACAAACTTCATGTGGAAAACGGTGCAGGTTTGCCTATTCCGCACATCTGCCACTCATTTCTAGCATATTCATCTTTGAAACTGAAAAATATTCTACTTGTCCTCAAATTAGTAAATAATTTTCATTCTATTTATCGTCTCATCAACGATAACAATATTTTTATTGAGTTTTATCCAAAGTCCTTTTGCGTCACTACTAGGAAACAGGCTGTTAGTGGCGCCACAGGCCTTGCGCTACGGCTATCTCTCAGCCGTGGCGCACTACGTCACGGTTGTGTAGAGATAGGCGTAGCGCACCTTCTAGTGCGCCACAGAAGTTTGGGATGGTGCGCTACCCCTGGGATCTTCTGTGGCGCACTATCTAGTGCGCCACTAAACTTTCATAGTGCGCTTTAGGTATAGTGCGCCACAGAAGGTAGACCATGTGCGTCACAGATGTATTTTTTGTTTTTTTTAATTTCCGAGCCAGATTATATGCAATACAGATTATATACAATATTACAGCAGATATACACACACAGATACAAGATATACAATTATATATATAAATACTCAATATGAAAAACAAGATTGAAACAAATACATATAGATAAGTCTCATACATGAATACATAGTCTAAATTACATTGTTTCGATCATGTTACAAAGTAGTAGTTGGTGACATGCGAATACATGTGTCGATCGAACAAGTTAGAGCTTGGAAGCTCGCCTAGACATCTAAACTAGCTAGCTAGATACAAACGCGGGATAAATAACCAAAGAAGATAAGCATGATCACCGCCGCGACGAAGGTGTAGGTCTTCATCCGGTTCCTTGTCCTAATTAACTCCCGCTAGATAACGCGTGTATCTAGCTTCCGCCTCCGCCATAGTGTTGTACCCTTTGTAGCTATTGCCGCTGAAACGGTGCACCTATCTTCGGCAGTCTTCCCAATCATCGTAGACTCCGGGAACCCGTCCCTTGTACACGACGTACCACGTCATCTATAAGTTGACAATAATAATTAACCGACTATTGAAAAAACATATATAATTAAAGTCGCATATGAAGATACACTTATAGAAAGTACTCCTAAATCAAAAAAACCAAACTCAAAAAGCATGCCTCATATATAACTAGGTTGTTCGACACAGGAATATGCTACGATGGAACTGTCCGCCAAGTAGGATGCACAACACCTAGACCTATGCATAGCACAAGACGGACAATCCCATTGCAGCACATTCACATATAGTGTGCCACGGCATTTCAATCATCGGCATTATTCTCGAAAAAGACCAAAGTAACTCAGAAAGCATGCCTCATATATAACTAGGTTGTTCGACACAGGAATATGCTATGATGGAACTGTTCGCCAAGTAGGATGCACAACACCTGGACCTGTGCATAGCACAAGGCGAACAATCCCATCGCAGCACATTCACATATAGTGTGCCACGACATTTCAATCATCGGCATTATTCTCGAAAAAGATCAAAGTAACTCAAAAAGCATGCCTCATATATATACATAGGTCGTTGGACACAGGAATATGCTACGATGGAACCGTACGCCAAGTAGGATGCACAACACCTGGACTTGTGCATAGCACAAGGCGTACAATCCCATCGTAGCACATTCACATATATAGTGTGCCACGACATTTCAATCATCGGCATTATTCTCGAAAAAAGATAATTCGTGCAGAAAGAGATGCACTCTTCGGCCAGAAAGCCCTTGGCTATGCTTCCATCTGGACGGGGCCTGTTGCGAACGTATCCTTTGATGTGTCCGTTCATCCTTTCGAACGCCATCATGCTGCGGAGGAACATCGGCCCGAGTTGTACGATGTCCTCCACGACATGGACCAGCAGATGCACCATAATGTCGAAGAATGCGGGTGGGAAGTAGACCTCAAGCTCACATAGTATCACCACGATCTCCTCCTGTAGCCTTCCGAGCTGATTCAAGCCAATCGACTTCCTAGAGATGACGTCGAAAAACTTGCATAGGCCAAATAACGTTTCACGGACGTGCTCGTCCATTATCCCTCTTGGTGCGACCGGAAGTACCTGCGTCATTAGCACGGCACAGTCGTGAGACTTCATGCCACTGAACCTCTGCTTCGCCTCGTCTAGGTATCTGCTTATCTTGCCCGTGTAGCCGTAAGGAAATTTGACTCCTAGAAGGCACTTGAAAAACTGTTTGATCTCATCCTGGCTTAGAGTGAAGCAAGAAGGAGGGCAGTAATATTCGTTCTTCTTGAAATTTTTACCCTTCCGACGACCTTGTGTCGTCTCCGACTCATGATCATCGTCATCTTCCTGATCATCAGGAGTAGTGCGTCCTCCATGAAGCTCCTTCCGGATACCCAATCATATCAGGTCGTGCCTTTCTTTCGGACCATCTTTCGTCCTATATGGCATGTTGATTATGGTGGCGACCAGACTCTCGCACACGTTTTTCGTGATATGCATGATGTCGAGGCTATGAGGCGTGCGGAGAAACTTCCAGTATGGCAACTCCCAGAAAACAGACCTTGTTTTCCAAACCTTCATCAGCGGCTTGTCTTGTTGCTGCCTCTTTCGCTTCTTTCCAGGCTTAGGACAATCTTTCCAGTTTTTCAGCAACTCTTCCACTTCTTCGCTGCTCCTACGCTCTTGGATTCCTCGGGTCTCTGATTTGCCATCGAACAGGTCTCCACGTTTTCTCCATGGATAATTCTTGCCGAGCCACCTCCAGTGCGCCATGAACACGGTTTTCGATGACCCTGGATCTTTCTCTAGTTGGATATAGCTTGTGTTATCCATGCACCTAACGCATGCACAGAATCCTTGGATAACCTGCCCCGAGATATACCCGCAACCTGGATAGTCTTGCACCGTAGTGACCAACGCGGCTCTCATAGTGAAATAATCTTGTGCGACGGCATCGTAAGTATTGGCTCCAGATTCCCATAACGTGGCTAGCTCCTCTTTCAACAGCCCGAGATACAGATTGATGTCGGTACCAGGTTGTTTCGGCCCTTGAATTAGCATACTCATTTGTATATACTTCTTCTTCATGCACAGCCATGGAGGGAGGTTGTACATCCATACAAACACGGGCCAAATGCTGTGCGTGCTGCTCTGGCTACCGAACGGATTGAGTCCATCGGTGCTCGTACCAAGCCTGATGTTCCTCGAATCTCCACCGAATTCTGGGAATTCGAGGTCCAATGCTTTCCACTGGCTAGCATCTGAAGGGTGCGTCAGCAGCTCATCCTTTTCGGGGTCATCATGATCTCCTGGCTTCTTCCTTTCCGCATGCCACCGCATGAGCTTCGCTTCCTTAGGGTCCGCGAAATAGCGCTGCAGACGAGGAGTGATAGGAAAGTACCATACCACTTTTTGAGGTGCTTTCTTCCCTTTCTTGTATCGACTCACGCCGCACACCGGACATGTGGTTTTCTCCGCGTCCTCGCCCCGATAAATGATGCAATCGTTGATGCATACGTGATATCTAACGTGCGGTAGATCGAGAGGACAGACGATTTTCTTGGCATCCTCGATACTAGTTGGACATGTGTTCCCCTCCAGGAGACGATTGTGCCAGAATGCCATCATATCGTCGAAGCTTGCGTCGCTCAATTTGTGCTTTGCCTTCATCTCCATAGCCTTGAGCGTTACATTCAACCGGGTATCATCGGGCCTGCATCCTTCATACAATGGAGTAACCGCATCTTTCTCAAGTTGCGCAAGCTTGGCTTTCTCTCTAGCGGCAGCCCTGGCGTTACTCGTCTGCTTGAGAAGCAGCTCTTGCACATAAGGGTCCCGCACCCAGCCTGACGTTGTTCCATCGTCGTCTGCTCCTCCGGCATCTAGATCATCATCATCCCGGTCTGCTTCCGCACCTTCACCATCTCCAGGAGACTCTTCATCATCTCGCCCGTTCTTGCCATGATGATGATCATCGTCATGTTGGCCACCTTCACCGTCTCCATCATCTACGTCATCGCTTATCCAACGAGTGTATCCATCCATGAAACCATGGCGGAGCAGGTGCGCCTGCAGATTCCCGGAATCTGGGTCGATCACCTAGTTGAGTTTGCATCTTCTGCACGGACATCTTATATCTGTCTTGTTATTTCGTATCATGTTGGCCGTCGCGCATTTCAAAAATCTAGCCACAATGCCGTCGCTCATTATGCGGACCATTTTTGCCTGCACGGTGTACACGGTACAATTTTGAAGTCTATTAGAACCACATAATGAATGCATGCATGCAATGGTCGATAGAAAATTTCGGCATGACCTATCCTAAAATTAGGACCTTTGCGAAATGCCAAAGTCTTGCCAAAATGGAAATGAATCAACATTTTGGCAAAACAAATGGCAACTTGTTCACATACAAACACAAGAGAGAGAGATCGAGACCGATCCATACACACATGAACATATCATTATCCTCTCCATACGCACATGCATGAGCATCATCGATACTCTCCATATACACACACACATATGACCATCCTCTCCACATACACACATCATGAGCATCGATCATCTACATACATATGAGCACATCATCCATATACACATGAACACATCCTTACATGGACAACTTACCGAGATGAGAGACCGATTGCGAGAAAAGATGGAAAGGAGAGGTGCGCGCGTCGACCGGAGAAGGAGATGAGAGACCGGAGACCTCCTCTATTACTTATGTAACATCCAAAGCAAGTTTTACATGCTAAAAATGGTGAATGGGTGGAGAAATTGAGGTGGGAAGGAGAAGATCCCGACTAGATCTAAGGAGGAAGAAGAAGGGGAAAGTGAAGTGTGGGGTGGTGGATGTGTGGTCACACATGTGCATATAAAGTGCTGTCCTAAAAAAATCGACACATCCGTGGCGCACACGGCCCTAGTGCGCCACAGGGAGTAGACACAACTGTGGCGCACTAGGCCATGTGCGCCACAGATGTTCCTACTCCCAGTGGTGCACTAGGCCGAGTGCGCCACAGAAGTTTGTGGCCGTTTCACAGCAGAGGGGGGCGTGCGCTTAGGCGTAGCGCACCCCCCATGTGCGCCACAGATGAGACTAACAACCATGGCGCACATGACCGTAGTGCGTTACAGATGTTTGGCGTGCGGCCAACAGGCCCCTGGCACTAGTAGAAAACGTGCTATCCGTCCGCGCCCCCTCGAAGCATTTGTCCCGGTTGCGCCCCCAACCGGGACTAATTCCGGCATGCGTCCCGGTTGGAGCGGGCACGGGGCGCGGGGACATGCGTCCCGGTTGGTAAGGGGGTTTTAGTCCCGGTTGGAGCCACCAACCGGGACTAAAGGTTTGGCCGCAGCCACGTGGCGTGGCACGCATCTTTAGTCCCGGTTGCTGGCTCCAACCGGGACTAAAACCCCCTGCCCTCTATAAATGCAACGCCCTAGCCCCCTCTGCCTCCACTCTGTTTTTTCGAATGGTGGAAGGTGTGAGGGTGTGTGCTAGTTTTTTCTCATGCATGCATTGAAGGTGTTTGTTGAAATGTTTGAGTGAAAAATCCCGTTGAATTTCTCATAGAACAAAAATATAGAAGGTGTCCGAGACGCACTTGAGCTTTCTCCTCTTTATTTCCCTCGATCGAGGTTAGCAATCTTATCTTTTCTAGGTCATTGATACAATTCATGTGTCGGTGTGAATTGGTTATTTCACTATTTATGATGTCCTGTTTTTTGATAAACTTACTTATATGATGCAGATGAACTGTCGGGAATGGATGTACGGTGACCGGCGGGTAGCCGGGTATATCAAAGGCGTGGATAAATTTATCGATTTGGCTACGGCAAACAAAGAGAATGGATTTATACGTTGTCCATGTGTTCAATGTCGGAACAACAAGGAGTACTCTTCCTCGAAAATCATTCGCGGCCACCTGATTATGAAAGGTTTCATGCCCAACTATAATTGCTGGACCAAGCACGGGGAAAGAGGGGTTATGATGGAAGATGGTGAAGAAGAAGATGATGATAACAACTATCATCATATGTTTCCTGAATACAGTGATACTGCAATGGAAGACAATGGAGAGGAAAAAGGTGAAGAACGGGCATCAGATGAGCCGGCTGATGAACTTGGTAGGGTCATTTCTGATGCAAAGCGAGACTGTGAAACAGAAAATGAGAAGTTGAAGTTAGAGGGCATGTTAGAAGATCACAAGAAATTGTTGTACCCAAATTGTGAAGATGGCAGCACAAAGCTCGGTACCACACTGGAATTGTTGCGATGGAAGGCAGAGTGTGGTCTAACTGACTCCTCATTTGAAAAGATGCTGAAAATAATGAAGCCGAAGTTTCCAAAACATAACGAACTTCCCGAGAGTACCTACGAAGCAAAGAAGACTCTATGTCCTCTGGGATTAGATGTGCAAAAGATACATGCATGCATTAATGACTGCATCCTCTACCGCGGTAAGGAGTATGAGAATTTAGATAAATGCCCGGTATGCAACGCGTTGCGGTATAAGATCAGACGAGATGACCCTGGTGATGTTGAGGGAGAGCCCCTCCGGAAGAGGGTTCCTGCTAAGGTTATGTGGTATGCTCCTATAATACCAAGGTTGAAACGCATGTTCAGAAACAAAGAGCATGCCAGGTTGTTGCGATGGCACAAAGAAGACCGTAAGAAAGACGGGGAGTTGAGACACCCTGCTGATGGGTCACAGTGGAGAAAAATCGAGAGAGACTTCCCAGACTTTGCAGGTGACGCAAGGAACTTATGGTTTGGTCTAAGTACGGATGGCATGAATCCTTTTGGGGAGCAGAGCTGCAGTCACAGCACCTGGCCCGTGACTCTATGTATCTACAACCTGCCTCCTTGGTTGTGCATGAAGCGTAAGTTCATTATGATGCCAGTGCTCATCCAAGGCCCGAAACAACCGGGCAACGACATTGATGTGTACCTTAGGCCATTAGTTGAAGAACTCTTACAGTTGTGGGGCAAACCAGGTGTACGTGCGTGGGATGAGAACAAACAGGAGCCATTTAATCTACGAGGGTTGTTATTCGTAACCATCAATGATTGGCCTGCTCTTAGTAACCTTTCAGGACAGACAAACAAAGGATATAAGGCATGCACCCACTGTTTAGATAAGACCGAAGGTACATATTTGCATAAATGCAAGAAGGTTTTGTACCTAGCGAATCGACGATTTCTTCCGACCAATCATCCCGTAAGAAAGAAAGGCAAGCATTTTAAAGGTGAGGCAGATCACCGGAAGAAGCCTGAACTCCCTGCTGGTGATGATGTATTTGGTATGGTCAAGGACATAGAAGTAATCTTTGGAAAGGGTCCCGGCGGTCAATCAGTTCCGAACGACGTCGCTACAGGACACGCACCCATGTGGAAGAAGAAATCTATATTTTGGGAGCTGCCATATTGAAAAGTCCTGCGTGTCCGCTCTTCAATCGACGTGATGCACGTGACGAAGAATCTCTGCGTGAACCTGCTAGGATTCCTAGGCGTGTATGGTAAGACAAAAGATACACCTGAAGCACGGGAGGACCAACAAATTATGGAAGACCCAAAGAACATGCATACAGATAATAAGACGGATAAAGGGCGTCACTTAAGTCGTGCCAGCTATGCTCTTACCAAAGCAGAGAAGGAAATCTTTTTTGAAGTCCTTTACAGTATCAAGGTGCCGTCGGGCTTCTCATCTAATATAAAGGGGATAATAAATATGGAAGAGAAAAAGTTCCAAAACCTGAAGTCTCATGACTGTCACGTGATTATGACGCAGTTGCTTCCGATTGCATTGAGGGGGCTTCTACCGGAAAATGTTCGAGTACCCATTGTGAAGCTGTGTGCATTCCTCAATGCAATATCTCAGAAGGTAATCAATCCAGATATTCTGCCAAGGTTACAGAAGGATGTGGTACAATGTCTTGTTAGTTTTGAATTGGTGTTCCCACCATCCTTCTTCAATATTATGACGCATCTCCTGGTTCATCTAGTGGAAGAGATTGCCATTCTCGGTCCGGTATTTCTACACAATATGTTCCCCTTTGAGAGGTTCATGGGAGTCTTAAAGAAATATGTTCATAACCGTGCTAGACCAGAAGGAAGCATCTCCAAGGGATATGGAACAGAGGAGGTCATTTAGTTTTGTGTTGACTTTATTCCTGACCTTAAGCCGATTGGTGTTTCTGACTCGCGGCATGAGGGAAGACTAAGTGTAAAAGGCACGCTGGGAAAGAAAGCAATGATATGTAGGGACGGGGATTCTTTCGCTAAAGCACACTACACAGTTCTACATAATTCCACCTTGGCAGCTCCGTATATCGAGGAACACAAGAATATTGTACGCTCCAAAAACCCGGGGAAGCCTGAATCATGGATTACAGATGAACACATGAAGTCTTTCGGTGGTTGGATGCGGACACATCTCTTGAATGACACCACTGTTGGAGATCAGCTATACTTGTTGGCCGCGTCACCATCTTCTACTGTATTGAATTTCCAAGGGTACGAAATAAATGGGAATACATTCTACACGATCGCCCAAGATAAAAAGAGCACCAACCAAAATAGTGGTGTCCGCTTTAATGCAATAGACGAGAATGGACAAAAGGACACATATTATGGTTACATAGAGGAGATATGGGAACTAGACTATGGAGTCTCTTTTAAGGTCCCTTTGTTTCGCTGCAAATGGGTCAACCTGAATGGGGAAGGGGTAAAGATAGACCAGTTGTACGGAATGACAACAGTGGATCTCAACAATCTTGGTTATAGAGATGAACCATTCGTCCTAGCCAATGATGTGTCTCAGGTTTTCTATGTGAAGGACATGTCCTCCAGACCGAAAAAAATAAAAAATATGCAAACGAATACATCATATGATGAGCCAAAGCGTCACATAGTTCTTTCAGGGAAAAGAAACATCGTGGGAATCGAGGACAAGACAGACATGTCAGAAGATTATAATAAGTTTGATGAAATTCCGCCCTTCACAGTGAAAACTGACCCAAGCATTCCGTTAAGTAAAGAAGATGCTCCATGGTTACGTCTGAAGCGGTCATAAGGAATGACATATGCCAAGAAGTTCATGCTCATATTATGTAACTCTAGTTCATGTCTTTCGCGGTTTGTGGCTTAACCGAAGGATATCTTTCGCGGTTTGTGGCCTTTAGTACCGGTTTTGTAGTCTCAGTTTTTAATATTAATAAATGTCTTGAGTGTTAGTCCCATTTTGTGGCTGGACCGGGAGTGCCTCTATGACCAGTTTCTTGGAGATGCCGGAGGACTGGGCTCCGTCGGCATCTCCCTGAAACTGGTCGTAGTGGTGGCCCTGCTCTCGAAAACCATCTTGCAGCTTGTAACTTCACTAACTAGATCAATACGCCTCGGAGCTAACTAATTTCACATATTAGGGAGTGCCTCTATGACCAGTTTCTCGGAGATGCCGGAGGACTGGGCTCCGTCGGCATCTCCTTGAAACTGGCCGCAGTGGTGTCCCTGCTCTCGAAAACCATCTTGCAGCTTGTAACTTCTCTAACTAGATCAATACGCCTCGGAGCTAACTAATTTCACATATTAGGGAGTGCCTCTATGACCAGTTTCAAGGAGATGCCGGAGGACTGGGATCCGTCGGCATATCCCTGAAACTGGCCGCAGTGGTGTCCCTGCTCTCGAAAACCATCTTGCAGCTTGTAACTTCACTAACTAGATCAATACGCCTCGGAGCTAACTAATTTCACATATTAGGGAGTGCCTCTATGACCAGTTTCTCGGAGATGCCGGAGGACTGGGATCCGTCGGCATCTCCCTGAAACTGGCTGTAGTGGTGTCCCTGCTCTCTAAAACCATCTTGGAGATGCCTCAAACTGGCTGGAGGACTGGACTCACAAGGATGCATATTTATAGTACAAGCAGCTCGGCATAATGTCGACACTCACGACATAATGTCGACACTCACCCCTATTATTAGTGCTGACTCATCTTTAGTCCCGGTTGGTGTCTCCAACCGGGACTAAAGGTTCATCTTTAGTCCCGGTTGGTGACACCATCCGGGACAAGGTACAAGCCGCACGACATAATGTCGACACTCACCCCTATTATTAGTGTTGTCTGGCCCACTCTGCCGCAATCCCTTTAGTCCCGGAATCTCTACACCGAACGATCGTTGCCCACATCTTCGGCTTCTTCCACCCAGTATCCGTCCTGAGAAGGTACCTGTTCATCTGAATCAAGAATTTATCGTGTGAGACCCTAAGGGTACTCAGCAAGTCTTAATGCCTCTAAAGGGGACACAACCTGGGGTGACGCAATTGCAGCGAAAGATAAACCCTAGCAATTCTACAGATAAACGCTAACCATCCGCCTAACCATTGATAGACGGATGTCCGTGAATTTAAGAACAACAGTTATAATGGTAATCTCATCCGATCCATCCTCCTCCCTGCTTACCAACAAGGAAGCGGACGAACAACCCCCCCATCCGTTGGCAATTTTATTAACCATTCCATGAGTGTTGCACTATTTACTAGTCAAGTTACTTAGTCAAATTAAGGCGGTACTTTAGTTATGCTTGTCTATGATCGAGAAACTGTGCTCCAAGTCGTCCATAACCGCGGACACGGCTTTCAGAAAGTTTTACCCGGCCGGGGTGCACCAATAGCAACACACGCTCGATCAACCTCGGAAAAACCAAATCAAAACCCAACGAGGCTTTCACGACTGAACAATCACCAGATTCAGAAATATTTCAGGGGGCCACCCCTTAAGTAGATCCCGCAACGAAGCCAGCTGACCCCGAGACGGGCTCAAGGTTATGGGGACGGCTGTGAACGACTGGGAACCCGAAAGTGTGGCTGGGCTTGTCGACACCGCGGAATCGTGCCATGATCCTAAACAGTACAGTGTGCAGTACCTCGCACAAATTAAATGCAGAAAGTAGCATGGCATAAGTACAGGATAGTAAATAAAACCTCAAACTAGTTTGTGGCCCCAAGAAATAAGACGGAATCAAGCTCTGGCCCAGGGGGGTCCCATATACCTCCCGGATGTGGATAGCGCGATAAATCAAGGAACAGGAATCAAGTACTCGGGGTCTTACGGGACACAAGTGAGCAGGAAAAACCAAATAGCAGATGTTGCTCACCGGTGCCACTTTCTTTAGTTATCCCAGAACTACTCAGGTTAAGTTGTTTAGGTACCTCATTATCCAACAGACACTCACATACCCTACACATGCTGTTCTACGACTCGCATGGCTCAAGCAACTCCTATAGTAGTGGCTCATGGGATGGAGGAACAAGCTTGGTGGGGTTTAAAAGTAAAGGCTATGCATACTTGGGATTCCATTTAATGCAATCGCGACTCAATGATGCAAGAATAAGATAGAGGCAATAGGTACTGTATGTATGCAAGCATGTGGAAGTGCTTGCCTGGTATCTCAGTTGAAGCGAGGGACGGATCTGGGTAGTGCTCCTGGTTCTCTTGATATAACCCCTGCTCAGTGTCTATCCGAGAAAAACCAAACAAACAAGGCCAACATGAATATAGAGCACAAGCATATGAATAAGATGCGTCAAGCAAACAATCATGCCATGATGTATGATGCACAATTTACATGGCAAGTAAGGTAGCATGGCATGGTGAGGTGTGGTGGACAAGAAAATAACATTTAATTGGGTTTTAGTCACATTTCATTGCCATAACAGTTGTTGTTCAATATATATTTATATGATGCATGCTGCAATTGAAGTCATGGATAGCATAAACAGAAAGGTCTCGTCGAGATGATTATTTTAGACATATCATTTGCTAAATTTGGATTTAGGAATTAAAAGTTATGAATTATTTAAATCCTAGTGGCAATTGTGTAATTTAAATAATCTTGGAATTTTATTTGTGCAAAAGGCAAAAAGGATGGCATATTTGAATTCCTGGCATTTTTCTGATATTCAAACATATATCATTTGTCAAATTTGGCTTTACAAATAAAAAGTTATTTAAAACTGAATGGAATTTTGAATTTTGAAATTATTTAAACCAAATTTGAATTAACCAGACGCAGAAACATTTTATACACAGCCAGACTTAACCACAGAGGCTTACAGGTGGGGGCCCAGGGGCTTGCGGTCCCACGCGCCAGCGGCTGTGGGAAGGCTGGACCGCGGGTTGAGCTCCTGAAAATACAGGAGCCTTTTTGCAAAACGCTACGCAGGCCGACAGGTGGGGTTTGGGGAGCGCGGGTTGACGCAGAAAAAGAGGCAGGGGGTTATGAGCAAAACAGCCACCGCTGGTACTGTGGATCTTCCTCTGTTGCCTGAAAACGAACAGAGCCAGCGCGGCGCGCGACAGAGCGGGGTGGGGATCGAACGCGCGACCGCGCGGGCGCTTGCGCGGACGCGGAGCCACTGCGGTGGCTGCGGGCTGATGCTAGGGGTCGCTCGCGTGCTAGATAGGGCGATACGACGCGCGGTGCTGGCGGCAAGTGTCGACGTCGCTGGCGCACGGAGGGCGCTCGACAAATCGAACAACGCATCCAGGAAACGACTACGCACAGGAGGTTGTCTGGGGGGTTCGTAGGCTCACCGCGAGCGTGCCGGTGTGGTCGACGTGGCGCGGGGAGCAGCCGATCGGAGACGAGGCTGGCGACGGCGAGCGCTAGGGTTTCCTCGGGGCGCGGCAGGTCCTGGCGAGCTGGGGCTCCTCCTCCTCGCGTCTGGCTCCAGGGCGTCGCAGGCGAGCTCCAGGGGCCTCCTCGACACCGCGCAGCAACACGCCTCCGGCGAGATCGACTGGGGCAGGTGGGGTAGCTGGCGTGGGCGGCGAGAGGACGTTGGGTCGGTGTAGAAGAAGGGTAGAGGAGGGGAGCGGTGCAGGGCTGCTGGGCGGATCTGGGGAGAGGCCAGAGAGGGGAAGGGGAGGATAAGAAGGAAGAGGGGGCAGGTTGTAGCGTGGGGGAGGGGAAGCTGGCAGGGTGCCACTTTTCCCTTCACGTGCTCGCACGGCCAGGCCAGGCAAGGCAAGGTGGCGTGGGCACCAGGGGAGGCTGGCAGGTGGGGAAAAGAGGGGAGAGGGGGAAGGTCGGGCTAGGGCTAGGGTTAGAGGGTCCCTGGCGTGTGGGGGGGGTAGCTAGGGCATGGAGGTGGGGTCCTCGGACGTGTGGGGAGAGGGGAGAGCAAGGGGATCATGCTAGGTAGTGGGGATGAGGAGGGGGTAGGTTGTTTGGGTTTTGTTAGAGGGAGGTGTAGTTTAGGGTTTAGTTTTAGGGTAGATGTAATTAGGGTTTTGGTTTAGGGTAGAAAAGAGAGAGGCATGGGGTGGTTTTAGAGGTTGCTAAGAGGGGTAAGAAAAGAGGTGGTACTACTTGGTCATGCACGCTTCATACAAGCCTCCACAAGAACAAAGCAAGCAAAAGAGGGAGAGAGATATGAGCATATGATGATGGGGTTTTTGGGTCCATGCATGCTCCAACATAGGCCAAGCAAGAACCCAGAGAGGGGATGGTTTTAGAGGTTGTGCATGCCACATTAGCACATGTGTGTGCATGGAGCATGGTGAGGTCTAGCTAAAGGGGAAAAGAGAGGGAGAGAGCTAGGGTTTTATACTCACAAAACAAGATCAAGCCATGAAGGAGGGATCCACTTAGAAATCCAAATAAACCAAAACTGGAAAAGGTGGCACTTGCATGGCCCATGCAAGATGATTAATGCCCAATGGTTATATTGTGAAAACAACATTATTTCATGTGGCTTTAATCCTTGCATTCCCAAAAAGTGGGCAAAGGCCAAGCAAAAGATGATGGGTGGATCCAACCAACAACATGAGCTAGAGATACTCAAAACTAAAATGCCAAGCTCATATTATTTGGATGGTGGAATATAAAAGGTGGTGAAAGATAAGGTGGTGGAGTCAAAAAGAGAGATGCCCCCAACTCAACTTGGGCATTTAACAATTTACTAAGACCCAAATACAATATCAAGAGGCAAATACAATTAATCATGCACATGAGATAAGAACCAAACAAGAAAGGGTTTTATATGATGCTCAAATGCAAGGTGGTATGATGATATGAGCATGATATGATGATGATGCCACAACTATATGTTGGAAGTGGCCGTTTTTATTATTATAACCAGTAGCATTACAGGGGTTAGACAACTGGGATGCTACAGCGGCCCACCCCGGGCCACCCAAGACACACTCACCCTTTCTTCCCCTACCCCGCGCCCCTGACCCCGACCCCGACCCCGCGTCGCCACCTGCTGCCGCCAACCGCCGCCTCCCTCCCCGACCCTCCCTCCATCCTCCCTCCCTCCTCCCTGCCGCCAACCGCCTCCTCCCTCCCTCCTCCCTCCCCGAGCCTCCCTGCCTCCTCCCTGCCTCCATCCCTCCTCCCTTCCTCCTCCCGAGCCTCCCTCCCTCCTCCCTCCCTCCTCCCTGACGCCAACCGCCTCCTCCCTCCCTCCTCCCTCCCTCCTCCCTCCCTCCTCCCTCCCCGAGCCTCCCTGCCTCCTCCCTGCCTCCCTTCCTCCTCCCCGACCCTCCCTCCCTCCTCCCTGCCTCCCTCCCTCCTCCCTTCCTCCTCCCCGAGCTCGGCCCCCTCCTCCCCGACCTTGCCCCTTCCTCCCCGAGCTCGGCCCCCTCCTCCCCAATCTCTCCCCCTCCTCCCCAAGCTCGGCCCCCTCTGCAGGTACCTCCTCCACTCACCTGTAGAAGCAAATATTGTTGTTAGAGTTAATTTTGTTAGATTAAATCTTGTTGTTAATCTTGTTAGAATTTATTAGTTGCATCTATTAGTAGTTTATATCATTTGTTAAGTGATATGCATGCACGAGTTGCTAGGATTAGGCCGTTGGTTAGTGGCAAGCTAGCTTGGTCATATGGCCGTTGAAGAGAGAAGCCACACTAGGGCCGTGAGTGTGTTGCATGTTTACTAAGGTGTTCTCTTTATGTGAATGTACAGACTTTGTAGTGTTTCGGGAGTGACCATCCTTGGCGGACTGACTGTCGTTGCGGGAGATGGTGTAGGTGACACCTGGATCCCGTCTCCGAGTTCCGTCACCAACCTCGACACTCGGTTGATCGACTACTTCCTCTACCGCCGAGGGTGAGAATCCGTTCGCCTCTCTTGTACCTAGGTTTATTTTCGTGTCTAGATCACCAAGTATGTCGCGTCACCTAGGCGTCATCCCGACCGTAAGCGTTACGCGACTTAATATGCATTAGTGGTCTCGCATATTTTGGACCGTAACGCTTATGGCTTTTATCGGGCAGTCGACGGATTCGTAGTTGGGTTTGGTTCTCCCTGGCTCTACCTCGATTCGAGACAGGATTTCGGTGGCGCCACCTTGTTGTTCTCCGGATGCACATCCTCTTGGCTTTTTGTCGAGACGTGTATCGGGAGAGAAGCAGGGAGGTGCTGCCGAAATTCTACTTGGATCGGGGTAGAACCAGGGAGAACTTACCCAATCTACGGATCAGCGGCTGGTTAGGACCCTCTTTTCCTATTGAACATGTAGGTTGATGAATGCGTAAAAATATGAAGCATTTAATCTCCTGTTTGATATAAAATGTTATATTTGTTGTTTGTCTCCCAACAAAGCAGAAGAGGATGGCTGATAATGGGTGGATGTACAGTGGTCGTATTAGTGCGACTAATAAAACAGACGATTGGGTACGGAACACTCATTTGTTAGTGAATGAGTTAGCGCATGGTTCGAAGGCAATCGTTCGGGCACTTTGTCCCTGCGCTCATTGCACTAAGCGTCATCGTCAGGGAAAGGATGACATGTACAAACACCTTCTGCAATATGGGTACATGTCTAACTATGTCACGCAAGTCGAATTTGCTCGGTACGAACGTGACAGAGGTGAGGTGATGCGTCAGCGGCTCAATGGCAATGAGCACGATGGGATTAGAAACATGCTAGATGATCTTATCGATGCCGACCAGCCGAATTCGCCACCTCCACGGGAGGAATCACCAAAAACGGAGGAACCGCTAGAACCGGAGGAACCGGAGCCAACCGCGAAGGCCTTCCTTGATATGATGGACGCGGCTAAGAGGCCTCTGTACGAGGGTGCAAAGATTTCTCAGCTCGATGCCATCTCTCAGTGTCTAGCCGACAAGTGCCAGTACTCCTCCACCCGTTCTCACTTTGAAGCTAATCTGAGAACATGTGGTAACATGTTGCCCGAAGGGCATTGTCTGCCTAAAACCTTTCACGAAACGAAGAAACTCATGAAGGAGCTCAACATGGATTATGAAAAGATAGATTGTTGTCCAAAAGGCTGCCTTTTGTTTTGGAAACAGTTTGAGGGTGACAAGTACTGCTCCATTTGTAAGTCCTCTAGATATGAAGTGATAAAGGGGAAGGATGGTCAGGTGAGGCAGTCGAAGGTCGCTAAGAAGATACTTCGGTATCTCCCATTCATAAAAAGAATCCAGCGGCTTTACTTGAGCGAGGGGACTGCCAAACAGATGACGTGGCACAAGAAGGGGAAAAGATACGAGGACGGGCACGGACGGAAGAAGATGGGACATCCATCTGATGGCAAGGCATGGAAGAACTTCGATGACAAATACCCTCGATGGGCAGAAGAGGCTCGGAATGTTAGAATTGCGATAGCAACAGATGGCTTCAACCCATATGGTATGTCGACGGCCTCGTACAACTACTGGCCGGTGTATGTTATTCCGCTCAATCTCCGTCCCGGAGTATTAATGCAACGGAAGACCATGTTTTTGTCGCTGATAATTCCAGGACCTGAGTATCCGGGGAAGAACTTGAGTGTCTACATGCAGCCGATTGTGGATGATTTGAACCACTCTTGGATACACGGGACGTTGACATACGACCGAGCATCAAAGAGAAACTTTTTGATGAAAGTTTGGTTACAATATACTATGCATGACATGCCCGGGTACGCCCTAACGTGCGGATGGTGTACAGCTGGTAAGTGGCCATGCCTAGTGTGCAGGCACCGACTTGAGTTCCTTTGGCTAAAGTCGGGTCGCAAATATGTTGTGTTTGACACGAATCGAAAGTACCTCAAAAGAAATCATTCATTCAGAGAAGATAGAAAGAACTTCAAGAAGGGCAAAGTTGTGCATGAAGTAAAAGAGGTACCAAAGTTCGATGGTGCAGTTGTTGATGCCGAGATACGTGCTCTCGTGCCCGTGGCGCCGGGAACTGGCCATCAATTTGCGGGATATGGTGTAACGCATAATTGGAATCACGTGGCAGTCTTAACGAATCTCGTGTATTACAAGGACCTCGAACTTCCCCATAACATCGATGTGATGCACACCGAAAAGAATGTCGGGGAGTCCCTTTTTCACACAGTCCTGAACATTCCTGGGAAGTCAAAGGATAATGTCAAGGCTAGAGTCGATGTTGAGAAGCTTTGTGATAGGAAGAGATTACACATGCAGCCTCCTACTGTCCGTCGAAAGAATTGGTTCAAGCCGCATGCCTATTACTGCCTTGATAATGTCCAAAAGGAGTCATTTAGGTGGCTCAAATACGTCGTGATGTTCCCTGACGGTTATTGTTCGAATATAAGTAAGGGAGTCAATCTTTTGATGGGACAAGTCAACTGGCTCAAGAGTCACGACTATCATATATGGATTGAGCGGCTGATGCCGGTGATGGTTCGAGGGTATCTCCTCGAAAAAGTATGGCGAGTGCTTGCGGAGTTGAGCCATTTCTTCCGCACCCTCTGTGCTAAGCAGGTATGTCCTCTGGTGATTGAGAAGCTGCAAGTTCAGGTGCCGGAGTTGCTATGCAATTTGGAGATGATCTTTCCGCCAGGCTTCTTTACTTCGATGGCACATCTCATTGTGCACCTCGCGAACGAGGCACTATTGGGGGGGCTAGTGCAATTTCGTTGGCAATTTTGTATTGAGAGAGAGTTTAAGTATATTCGAAAGATAACTGGAAACAAAGCCAAGATTGAAGCATGCATAGCTGAAGCAACATGCCTTCGGGAGATGGCAGACACCGCGACAACCTACTGGCCCGATGATGTTCCCACTATGCATAACCCGGTCTCTCGTTACAATGTCGACCTGCCCAAGAATGACCCCAATCTCGAACTATTCCAATTTCCCGGTGGCAAGGCCGGTAAAGGACTAAAATATAGGTTGCCAAAGGAAGAGAAGGATTGCATAATGCTCTATGTGCTTATAAACATGAAGGAAGTGGTCGATTTCATTAGGTAAAATGGTGAACACCCTATTTCTCTATGCAGCTAGTAACTCGGTCTCCGTCTAATGCTTATTTTCTCCTTCTTAGCGATTTCACGGATGAACAGTGGCCGGGACCGACTGATCCCTCTCCCATGGAGTTGGACACTCTACCAAAAGAGGGTGCTCCCGGAAATAAAAAAACTTTGTTTCCTGGTTTATGGAAAAAGTAATTTGTAACCTGTCCCTCTTACCTTGCAATATGTGGCTTGTCGCTCTTATTCCACGTAACTACTAAACGCAACAAATTCCTCTTGTACCTGTAGGGAGCTGATCCCAACGTTGAGATGTCAGATGAGCTGAAATGTGTTTCCCAAGGTTGTAACAGTGTCGTCATGAAGTATGAGAAGTATGATGTGAATGGGTTTCGCTTCCATACAGAGACGCACCAGAAAGGGCGACCGAATGCAAAAACAGTAAATACTGGGGTGTTCACCAAAGGAGCTGATTCCCTTGATTACTACGGAAGGTTAGAGAATGTATACGAGCTGACCTTCAATCGTACGAATGTCGAACTCAATCTTGTTTTGTTCAAGTGCCACTGGTTTGACCCAAGGGGTGGACTAAGAAGTACCCCTTCCATTGGGTTAGTTGAAGTTAGGCCTTCAACCACCTATAGCGGAGCCGACGTCTTTGTTGTTGCTCACCAAGCCAACCAAGTTTATTATTTGCCCTACCCATGCCAGAAAGCGGAACTCCAGGGCTGGGAAGTCGTGTTCCAGGTATCGCCACATGGTAACCTACCGATTCCCTCCGAGGACGATTACAACAACATTAACCCTGTAACGTACGAGGGAATTTTCTATCAAGAGCAAGAGGACTTCGGACACTTTGATTTAGAACCGGTTGATCTTGAGGACCTTGGGAATGATGTAGAAACTCGGGGTGAGTCAGTGGTGAATCTACATGACATAAGTATGCTCGAGAAGCTCCATACCGAGAATGACAACGATGATGAGCCTACACCCTTCGATGAGAATCCAGATTTCTACTCAAAAGATAGTGATAGTGAGAATGAGAATGAGAATGATAATGAGAATGAAAATGATAGTGAGCATTTATTTTTTAATGCATTTTATTTTGTCTTTGTGCTTAACTATTTTCTTAATTGCATTATGCCTTTATTCTTTGTGTATACATTTTATTATGTCTTTGTACTTAACTGTTTTCTCTTACTTAATGCAGGTGATTGAACAATATGAGCAGCGGCAAGGCAACCAGTTCGTCCTTGCTTAATGCGCTGAAGCAGCGCAAGAAAAGAGCTACACGGAGTGGGAGACAGCCAAATCCCAATCCGCGTTACCCCGATCTTGCTCCTACTGGCGGAGGACGGGGTCAAGGCCGAGGTCAAGGAGGACGAGGACGAGGTGCCACGGGAGGAGGCGTGGACTTTGACCCACCACCCTCTGCTTCTGGCGACGTGGCTCCTGAGTTGTTCCTGACAGAGCAGCCTTTCAGGGCCGAGAGGGAGGCAGAGTCCAAGAGGGAGGCAGAGTCTGAGAGGGAGGCGAGGACCGAGAGGGAGGCGGGGACCGATACGGAGGCGGACACTAGCCGCGAGTTGGTGGGGCTGAAGAAATTGCGGAATCGTGGGGAATCCGAAGTCCCTGACGAGAAGTTTGAGCCTAGGACTCAGGAGGCGAAAGCCCTTATTATTCCAGATGGCCTTGAGTAAGTGTACTAATTTGGCAATTTAAAACATTTTATTTCATGTTGGTCATAAATAATTATTGTGTACTAATGTTTATTTTTGTGCAGCAATTGGACATTTCCTCCCGGGACCAAGGATCGCCTTCCTAACGCCTCGTTGGAGCTCCTCGGGTTCTCTGATTTACCCCCGAACAGGAAGCTACTACTACTTGGGCGGACTACAGACTACCCGTGTCCGGGCTTTCCGACAGCTGCAGATGCTGTCATCACCAAGTTTTGGGTAAGGCATATTTCTTGAGTTATGTTATACTTGATGACCCCACCATGCTAACTCAACTCATGCATGATTGAAGTGCTTTACCATGTGGCCCGAGTTGGAGCTTGTGTGAAGTTGACCCCCCAGGTGTGGTACAACCAGAAGGTCACGGCCGCTAGCCACTTCTGGGCTGACAGGGGCGTGAGGGTCAGGAAGGAAGACATTGTCGGTAGGAACCCTAATCCTGAGTACTCGATGACGCCAGAAGAGTACATGTTGAGTAAAATGTCAATGAGATTCTACATTGCTTCTAAGTTGCCATTCATTGTCTGGAGTTGAGTATTGCATTTTCAGGTTATCACCGATTGGGCCGAGCCGCATCGACTCGCATGGGCAGGAGCTGGTTGGACGAGGTGGCTCAGGAAGACCGAGGAGTTGCAGCCACGGGGCGCGTAACCAGGCGATGGTTCCTCGCACTGCACCGAAACCTGCAACTTCGAGGTTCAAGGCTTTCACTGGTAGCATCTGAACGACCTGCGTGCAGCTCATGCTTATCGGGGTACATCATATGCATGGATTTTCTTTTCGCGATACAGGTGCATGAGGCACAACCCGGGGAGGCGATTCAGACGTGCAGTCGATGAGTGATAGGCGTACCAACCACTTTTTCGGTGCCTCTTCCCTCGTGTGTCTCACGCCGCAGACGGACATGTGGTTTTCAGCCGCGTCCTCCCCCGATAAATGATGCAATCGTTGAGATACGTGATATCTACGTGCGGTGATCGAGAGGACGACGATTTTCTTGGCATCCTCGATACTAGTTGGACATGTGTTCCCCTCCGGAGACGATCGTGCCAGAATGCCATCATATCGTCGAAGCTTGCGTCTCTCAATTTGTGCTTTGCCTTCATCTCCATAGCCTTGAGCGTTACATTCAACCGGGTATCATCGGGCCTGCATCCTTCATACAATGGAGTAACCGCATCTTTCTCAAGTTGCGCAAGCTTGGCTTTCTCTCTAGCGGCAGCCCTGGCGTTACTCGTCTGCTTGAGAAGCAGCTCTTGCACATAAGGGTCCCGCACCCAGCCTGACGTTGTTTGCATCGTCGTCTTCTCCTCCGGCATCTAGATCATCATCATCCCGGTCTGCTTCCGCACCTTCACCATCTCCAGGAGACTCTTCATCATCTCGCCCGTTCTTGCCATGATGATGATCATCGTCATGTTGGCCACCTTCACCGTCTCCATCATCTACGTCATCGCTTATCCAACGAGTGTATCCATCCATGAAACCATGGCGGAGCAGGTGCGCCTGCAGATTCCCGGAATCTGGGTCGATCACCTAGTTGAGTTTGCATCTTCTGCACGGACATCTTATATCTGTCTTGTTATTTCGTATCATGTTGGCCGTCACGCATTTCAAAAATCTAGCCACAATGCCGTCGCTCATTATGCGGACCATTTTTGCCTGCACGGTGTACACGGTACAATTTTGAAGTCTATTAGAACCACATAATGATGCATGCATGCAATGGTCGATAGAAAATTTCGGCATGACCTATCCTAAAATTAGGACCTTTGCGAAATGCCAAAGTCTTGCCAAAATGGAAATGAATCAACATTTTGGCAAAACAAATGGCAACTTGTTCACATACAAACACAAGAGAGAGAGATCGAGACCGATCCATACACACATGAACATATCATTATCCTCTCCATACGCACATGCATGAGCATCATCGATACTCTCCATATACACACACACATATGACCATCCTCTCCACATACACACATCATGAGCATCGATCATCTACATACATATGAGCACATCATCCATATACACATGAACACATCCTTACATGGATAACTTACCGAGATGAGAGACCGATTGCGAGAAAAGATGGAAAGGAGAGGTGCGCGCGTCGACCAGAGAAGGAGATGAGAGACCGGAGACCTCCTCTATTACTTATGTAACATCCAAAGCAAGTTTTACATGCTAAAAATGGTGAATGGGTGGAGAAATTGAGGTGGGAAGGAGAAGATCCCGACTAGATCTAAGGAGGAAGAAGAAGGGGAAAGTGAAGTGTGGGGTGGTGGATGTGTGGTCACACATGTGCATATAAAGTGCTGTCCTAAAAAAATCGACACATCCGTGGCGCACACGGCCCTAGTGCGCCACAGGGAGTAGACACAACTGTGGCGCACTAGGCCATGTGCGCCACAGATGTTCCTACTCCCAGTGGCGCACTAGGCCAAGTGCGCCACAGAAGTTTGTGGCCGTTTCACAGCAGAGGGGGGCGTGCGCTTAGGCGTAGCGCACCCCCCATGTGCGCCACAGATGAGACTAACAACCGTGGCGCACATGACCGTAGTGCGTTACAGATGTTTGGCGTGCGGCCAACAGGCCCCTGGCACTAGTAGAAAACGTGCTATCCGTCCGTGCCCCCTCGAAGCATTTGTCCCGGTTGCGCCCCCAACCGGGACTAATTCCGGCATGCTTCCCGGTTGGAGCGGGCACGGGGCGCGGGGACATGCGTCCCGGTTGGTAAGGGGGTTTTAGTCCCGGTTGGAGCCACCAACCGGGACTAAAGGTTTGGCCGCAGCCACGTGGCGTGGCACGCATCTTTAGTCCCGGTTGCTGGCTCCAACCGGGACTAAAACCCCCTGCCCTCTATAAATGCAACGCCCCAGCCCCCTCTGCCTCCACTCTGTTTTTTCGAATGGTGGAAGGTGTGAGGGTGTGTGCTAGTTTTTTCTCATGCATGCATTGAAGGTGTTTGTTGAAATGTTTGAGTGAAAAATCCCGTTGAATTTCTCATAGAACAAAAATATAGAAGGTGTCCGAGACGCACTTGAGCTTTCTCCTCTTTATTTCCTCGATCGAGGTTAGCAATCTTATCTTTTCTAGGTCATTGATACAATTCATGTGTCGGTGTGAATTGGTTATTTCACTATTTATGATGTCCTGTTTTTTGATAAACTTACTTATATGATGCAGATGAACGGTCGGGAATGGATGTACGGTGACCGGCGGGTAGCCGGGTATATCAAAGGCGTGGATAAATTTATCGATTTGGCTACGGCAAACAAAGAGAATGGATTTATACGTTGTCCATGTGTTCAATGTCGGAACAACAAGGAGTACTCTTCCTCGAAAATCATTCGCGGCCACCTGATTATGAAAGGTTTCATGCCCAACTATAATTGCTGGACCAAGCACGGGGAAAGAGGGGTTATGATGGAAGATGGTGAAGAAGAAGATGATGATAACAACTATCATCATATGTTTCCTGAATACAGTGATACTGCAATGGAAGACAATGGAGAGGAAAAAGGTGAAGAACGGGCATCAAATGAGCCGGCTGATGAACTTGGTAGGGTCATTTCTGATGCAAAGCGAGACTGTGAAACAGAAAATGAGAAGTTGAAGTTAGAGGGCATGTTAGAAGATCACAAGAAATTGTTGTACCCAAATTGTGAAGATGGCAGCACAAAGCTCGGTACCACACTGGAATTGTTGCGATGGAAGGCAGAGTGTGGTATAACTGACTCCTCATTTGAAAAGATGCTGAAAATAATGAAGCCGAAGTTTCCAAAACATAACGAACTTCCCGAGAGTACCTACGAAGCAAAGAAGACTCTCTGTCCTCTGGGATTAGATGTGCAAAAGATACATGCATGCATTAATGACTGCATCCTCTACCGCGGTAAGGAGTATGAGAATTTAGATAAATGCCCGGTATGCAACGCGTTGCGGTATAAGATCAGACGAGATGACCCTGGTGATGTTGAGGGAGAGCATGCCAGGTTGTTGCGATGGCACAAAGAAGACCGTAAGAAAGACGGGGAGTTGAGACACCCTGCTGATGGGTCACAGTGGAGAAAAATCGAGAGAGACTTCTCAGACTTTGCAGGTGACGCAAGGAACTTATGGTTTGGTCTAAGTACGGATGGCATGAATCCTTTTGGGGAGCAGAGCTGCAGTCACAGCACCTGGCCCGTGACTCTATGTATCTACAACCTGCCTCCTTGGTTGTGCATGAAGCGTAAGTTCATTATGATGTCAGTGCTCATCCAAGGCCCGAAACAACCGGGCAACGACATTGATGTGTACCTTAGGCCATTAGTTGAAGAACTCTTACAGTTGTGGGGCAAACCAGGTGTACGTGCGTGGGATGAGAACAAACAGGAGCCATTTAATCTACGAGGGTTGTTATTCGTAACCATCAATGATTGGCCTGCTCTTAGTAACCTTTCAGGACAGACAAACAAAGGATATAAGGCATGCACCCACTGTTTAGATAAGACCGAAGGTACATATTTGCATAAATGCAAGAAGGTTGTGTACCTAGCGAATCGACGATTTCTTCCGACCAATCATCCCGTAAGAAAGAAGGCAAGCATTTTAAAGGTGAGGCAGATCACCGGAAGAAGCCTGAACTCCCTGCTGGTGATGATGTATTTGGTATGGTCAAGGACATAGAAGTAATCTTTGGAAAGGGTCCCGGCGGTCAATCAGTTCCGAACGACGTCGCTACAGGACACGCACCCATGTGGAAGAAGAAATCTATATTTTGGGAGCTGCCATATTGAAAAGTCCTGCGTGTCCGCTCTTCAATCGACGTGATGCACGTGACGAAGAATCTCTGCGTGAACCTGCTAGGATTCCTAGGCGTGTATGGTAAGACAAAAGATACACCTGAAGCACGGGAGGACCAAAAAATTATGAAAGACCCAAAGAACATGCATACAGATAATAAGACGGATAAAGGGCGTCACTTAAGTCGTGCCAGCTATGCTCTTACCAAAGCAGAGAAGGAAATCTTTTTTGAAGTCCTTTACAGTATCAAGGTGCCGTCGGGCTTCTCATCTAATATAAAGGGGATAATAAATATGGCAGAGAAAAAGTTCCAAAACCTGAAGTCTCATGACTGTCACGTGATTATGACGCAGTTGCTTCCGATTGCATTGAGGGGGCTTCTACCGGAAAATGTTCGAGTACCCATTGTGAAGCTGTGTGCATTCCTCAATGCAATATCTCAGAAGGTAATCAATCCAGATATTCTGCCAAGGTTACAGAAGGATGTGGTACAATGTCTTGTTAGTTTTGAATTGGTGTTCCCACCATCCTTCTTCAATATTATGACGCATCTCCTGGTTCATCTAGTGGAAGAGATTGCCATTCTCGGTCCGGTATTTCTACACAATATGTTCCCCTTTGAGAGGTTCTTGGGAGTCTTAAAGAAATATGTTCATAACCGTGCTAGACCAGAAGGAAGCATCTCCAAGGGATATGGAACAGAGGAGGTCATTGAGTTTTGTGTTGACTTTATTCCTGACCTTAAGCCGATTGGTGTTTCTGACTCGCGGCATGAGGGAAGACTAAGTGGAAAAGGCACGCTGGGAAAGAAAGCAATGATATGTAGGGACGGGGATTCTTTCACTAAAGCACACTACACAGTTCTACATAATTCCACCTTGGCAGCTCCGTATATCGAGGAACACAAGAATATTGTACGCTCCAAAAACCCGGGGAAGCCTGAATCATGGATTACAGATGAACACATGAAGTCTTTCGGTGGTTGGATGCGGACACATCTCTTGAATGACACCACTGTTGGAGATCAGCTATACTTGTTGGCCGCGTCACCATCTTCTACTGTATTGAATTTCCAAGGGTACGAAATAAATGGGAATACATTCTACACGATCGCCCAAGATAAAAAGAGCACCAACCAAAATAGTGGTGTCCGCTTTGATGCAATAGACGAGAATGGACAAAAGGACACATATTATGGTTACATAGAGGAGATATGGGAACTAGACTATGGAGTCTCTTTTAAGGTCCCTTTGTTTCGCTGCAAATGGGTCAACCTGAATGGGGAAGGGGTAAAGATAGACCAGTTGTACGGAATGACAACAGTGGATCTCAACAATCTTGGTTATAGAGATGAACCATTCGTCCTAGCCAATGATGTGTCTCAGGTTTTCTATGTGAAGGACATGTCCTCCAGACCGAAAAAAATAAAAAATATGCAAACGAATACATCATATGATGAGCCAAAGCGTCACATAGTTCTTTCAGGGAAAAGAAACATCGTGGGAATCGAGGACAAGACAGACATGTCAGAAGATTATAATAAGTTTGATGAAATTCCGCCCTTCACAGTGAAAACTGACCCAAGCATTCCGTTAAGTAAAGAAGATGCTCCATGGTTACGTCTGAAGCGGTCATAAGGAATGACATATGCCAAGAAGTTCATGCTCATATTATGTAACTCTAGTTCATGTCTTTCGCGGTTTGTGGCTTAACCGAAGGATATCTTTCGCGGTTTGTGGCCTTTAGTCCCGGTTTTGTAGTCTCAGTTTTTAATATTAATAAATGTCTTGAGTGTTAGTCCCATTTTGTGGCTGGACCGGGAGTGCCTCTATGACCAGTTTCTTGGAGATGCCGGAGGACTGGGCTCCGTCGGCATCTCCCTGAAACTGGTCGTAGTGGTGGCCCTGCTCTCGAAAACCATCTTACAGCTTGTAACTTCACTAACTAGATCAATACGCCTCGGAGCTAACTAATTTCACATATTAGGGAGTGCCTCTATGACCAGTTTCTCGGAGATGCCGGAGGACTGGGCTCCGTCGGCATCTCCTTGAAACTGGCCGCAGTGGTGTCCCTGCTCTCGAAAACCATCTTGCAGCTTGTAACTTCTCTAACTAGATCAATACGCCTCGGAGCTAACTAATTTCACATATTAGGGAGTGCCTCTATGACCAGTTTCAAGGAGATGCCGGAGGACTGGGATCCGTCGGCATATCCCTAAAACTGGCCGCAGTGGTGTCCCTTCTCTCGAAAACCATCTTGCAGCTTGTAACTTCACTAACTAGATCAATACGCCTCGGAGCTAACTAATTTCACATATTAGGGAGTGCCTCTATGACCAGTTTCTCGGAGATGCCGGAGGACTGGGCTCCGTCGGCATCTCCCTGAAACTGGCTGTAGTGGTGTCCCTGCTCTCTAAAACCATCTTGGAGATGCCTCAAACTGGCTGGAGGACTGGACTCATAAGGATGCATATTTATAGTACAAGCAGCTCGGCATAATGTCGACACTCACGACATAATGTCGACACTCACCCCTATTATTAGTGCTGACGCATCTTTAGTCCCGGTTGGTGTCTCCAACCGGGACTAAAGGTTCATCTTTAGTCCCGGTTGGTGACACCATCCGGGACAAGGTACAAGCCGCACGACATAATGTCGACACTCACCCCTATTATTAGTGTTGTCTGGCCCACTCTGCCGCAATCCCTTTAGTCCCGGTTTGTGACTACATCCGGGACTAAATGTGTGCCGAACAATGATCATGTGTGTGTGGACATTGGTATGGAGAACAATGTTGCAGGAGGAAGTTTTCCTTTTTGTCGCACGGAAAAGCCCTTTTCCATTTTCGGAGCGCAAAAAACGGGTCGTTTTGTGAAGTAACCACCAAAATGCCGTTTCAGAATGCTATCGTCCTATTTTCCTAAAATACTAGACCACCTTACATGTACTATATCCCAACCGGTACATCTCAAACCTTTTCGTCCATCCTGGGTAAAAAGGACAAATGTCTGCCGAATCGGCAGGAAGTGGGTCCGGTTTGTACTACAGGTACATGATCTACCGCCCGTGATTTTTTGAAAAAATCATTTTTAGACTCGCAATATGTGGTTTCTTCAGAGATCCAATGCAAGTTCTAACAATGCCCGTCCCCTATCTTCATGCACACCGGTTCGACCATAGTTAGAAATTCAGATAATTCAAAACGGGCATAATAAATTCAAAAAAAATCCGAACAATGAAAATCCTTCGCGTGGTGTCATATTATGTTACATAGTTGAAAGGAAAAATACCAGACTTGGTATATTGATCATGTTTCGAAAAAACCTTCACAAAATGACCTATCATGTTCGAGGTTTCATGGCTTTCGGTCCAAATGACCGATGTTATGTGCTGAATCACGGCATAGTTTGTGATGTTGTGCCCATATTATGCATGTGTGTGGACATTGGTATGGAGAACAATGTTGCAGGAGGAAGTTTTCCTTTTTGTCGCACGGAAAAGCCCTTTTCCATTTTCCGAGCGCAAAAAACGGGTCGTTTTGTGAAGTAACCACCAAAATGCCGTTTCAGAATGCTATCGTCCTATTTTCCTAAAATACTAGACCACCTTATATGGACTATATCCCAACCGGTACATCTCAAACCTTTTCGTCCATCCCGGGTAAAAAGGACAAATGTCTGCCGAATCGGTAGGAAGTGGGTCCGGTTTGTACTACAGGTACATGATCTACCGCCCGTGATTTTTTGAAAAAATCATTTTTAGACTCGCAATATGTGGTTTCTTCTTCAGAGATCCAATGCAAGTTCTAACAATGCCCGTCCCCTATCTTCATGCACACCGGTTCGACCATAGTTAGAAATTCAGATAATTCAAAACGGGCATAATAAATTCAAAAAAATCCGAACAATGAAAATCCTTCGCGTGGTGTCATATTATGTTACATAGTTGAAAGGAAAAATACCAGACTTGGTATATTGATCATGTTTCGAAAAAACCTTCACAAAATGACCTATTATGTTCGAGGTTTCATGGCCGTCCCCTATCACTTCTTATGTTTATAGTTTTTCTAAATTCCAAATTGATATTAAAAAAATATAAGTTAATTCATTTTTAATTGTAAATGGTTCATATTTTAAATGGTTACATTAATTATTTTTTAAAACAGAAAATGTTTTTGAATTATTTATTTAAATCCAAACACTTTTTATGTTTAAATTTTTTCTAAATTCCAAATTAATATTAAAAAATATAAGTTAATTCATTTTAAAAGGTTACATTAATTATTTTTTAAAAATAGAATATGTTTTTGAATTATTTATTCAAATCCATACACTTCTTATGTTTAAAGTTTTTCTAAATTCCAAATTGATATTAAAAAAATATAAGTTAATTCATTTTTAATTGTAAATGGTTACATTAATTATTTTTTAAAACAGAAAATGTTTTTGAATTATTTATTTAAATCCAAACACTTTTTATGTTTAAATTTTTTCTAAATTCCAAATTAATATTCAAAAATATAAGTTCATTCATTTTAAAAGGTTACATTAATTATTTTTTAAAAAATAGAATATGTTTTTGAATTATTTATTCAAATCCATACACTTCTTATGTTTAAAGTTTTTCTAAATTCCAAATTGATATTAAAAAAATATAAGTTAATTCATTTTTAATTGTAAATGGTTCATATTTTAAATTGTTACATTAATTATTTTTTAAAACAGAAAATGGTTTTGAATTATTTATTCAAATCCAAACACTTTTTATGTTTAAAGTTTTTCTAAATTCCAAATTAATTTTCATTTAAAAAACAATACAAATTTAAGCCCCAAAATAAAAAATAAGGCGGGAACAGAGAGAAATACCTGAAATTTTTTGAAAACAGGGGAATATGTCCCGGTTGGAGGCACCAACCGGGACTAAATCCCCCCTGCGCGCGCCCCTCCAGTTGCTGAAAATTGGAAAAAAAATGGAGTATAGGTCCCGGTTGGTGGCTCCAACCGGGACGTATGCCCCTTTAGTCGCGGTTGGAGCCACCAACCGGGACTAAAGGCCCATTCGTTTATAACTGGCTCGCCTCCTCTTCTTCTTCTTCCCCATCTCATTCATCGACGCGCGCACACAGGAACCCCCCCACAACGCCTCGGCGGGCTGCTCGTCGCCGAGGAGATCCGCCGTGCTGGACTGCGTCTCTACGCCAAAGGAATCGTCCCCGCTCGGCCTTAATCAAGCTCTGCAACCCATCTTCCCGAGCTCCGGCCGCCGTCGATTCGCCTCCGTTCAGCCACCCCTTGCTTCCCCGACCCCGGCATCGCGTTCGTGGTGAGCCACTGGTGCTCTAGCACCTCTTCACACGCTCCCTGTCTCTCTCTAGCTCTACCGCGACGACCATCTGTCGCCCCCGCCTCTGTCCGCCGTTGTGCTCGTCGCTTCGGCGACCAATAATGGGCGGCGCAGCCACCATATGGTTTGCCTCGACGAGCTCTTTCGAATGCGCACAGCCCCACAGTCCCGCGCGCTCCCCAGGGTCGTCGTCGACCACCGTCTGCCGCGCCGCCCGTCGTGGTGACGTGGTGCTCGCGTGGCTACCGCGTGGGGCCCGCGTCGCCCCGTTCCCACCTGTCAGCCCCCTGTCGCCCCGGTCCCACCTGCCACCTGCCCGCGTGGGGCTCGCGTCGCCCGCGTCGCCCCAGGTCCCACCTCCCTGCGTGGAGGCTGAGGTGGCCACGAGCCCCTCTGTCAGCCACTGTGGCTA
Organism: Avena atlantica; assembly: GCA_910589765.1. Classification (NCBI taxonomy): domain Eukaryota; kingdom Viridiplantae; phylum Streptophyta; class Magnoliopsida; order Poales; family Poaceae; genus Avena; species Avena atlantica. The sequence continues at coordinate 509,945,144 of OU342736.1, forward strand.
GCAGTGGGCTCGGTGTAAAAATGTTTTCTGTTTTGTTTAAATTTAGAAATGGTTTAATTAAATCCAGAAATTGATATAATATTGTAAATTCAATAATTAATTATTTATAACTTAGAAAAATACAAATAATATATCAAAATGTTCAGAAAAATAAGATCTAACTATTTAACCTCAAGGTTATCCCACTTAGAACAAATACACCCCTCTCTTGTGTTCCGGAGTTTCTCCGAGTTAGGGTTTTCAATATCTTTTTATTTATAAGTCAGAAAAATACAAATAATATATCAAATTGTTCAGAAAAATGAAACCTATCTATTTAACCTATAATAATGCATTGTTCAACAATTTAAATGACAAGTATAATTATAAGAACAAATGCACCCCTCTCATATGTTCCGGAGTTTCCCCGAGTTAGGGTTTTCACCCGTCGGAACCCCGATTAAATCGTCGAGCATGTCTTAGGGTTACATCCCAATGCAAATTAACTTGTCATATCATCATACTTGCTTGACCATTGCATCGATGCCATGTGTTGATTGTTTCCCTTTCTTTTCGGTGTTTCGATTATTAGGTTTATTATTAGTTAGGTATTATTAGGTTTATTAATTAGTTTGGTATTATTGGTCTTCGGCCCCACTGGTCAGTCAATGTGGGTAGCCCCAGACCCGATTCACATTGCCAGTCACTGTGGTTAGATAAGGAATCATTAATACCCCTTAGGTGCATGTGGGTTCCCCTCTCATATGCATCGGAGGTTTCTCCGAACTAGGTTACACCCCTCGGAACTCCGGAATATTGATAACCGTTGATTTTAGCTAGAGTTACCTATCTACTACACGGTTTCCTTTTTGTAGCTAGGTTTAGGGTTTCTCTTCATTTTTATTATTATGTATGTATATATTAGGGTTTCTCCTTAACTTTCTCCTTTAGCCGCTTTGACTTATTCTTTTTTCCACCTATGCAGAAAATATGGATCCACACGTCAGAGACGAAGAAAAGGAAGAGTTGATCCAAGGTGTGATCCGTGGGGAAGATAATTTAGACGTATCAACGTTTCTGAACAACTCCGGTGAGGGTGATCCTCTTTTTACCGGAGTAGACAACTTGTTTGAGGTTGAAGGTGTTGCCTTCCGCGAGGGAGAAGGCGATGCCTTGTGTAATCGAGAAGACGACCGCTCCGGCAAGGTGCATGTAATATAAATCAATTCATTAATTAATCATTTGCTATCTATATAGAAATAGTAACGACGATCTTTCTTCTTTTAGCCCTCCAGATCGAAGGAATCTACTGAAAAGAGCAGACGAGGCCCAACCAAAAAGTTGCAGGACCATGAGAGGTTCAGGATCGAAGATGTCGCTGCAGACGGCAGACCGACGGCTCCCGAAGTTGTCGTAACCAAATTTGTGGCACAATGCGGAGTAATCGTTAGGGACTTAATCCCGATCACCATTAGAAATTGGAATAGGCCTGCTAATACGGATGAAGAGGGAACATGTTTATTTGTCCCTAACAATGCCAAAGATTTACTATGGAAGAGGCTCATGGTTAATTTCAAACTACCGAAGATAGAGCTGGATCCAAATGCGGAGGATCCAGTTGAGGACGCCTTACAACATGGGAGAGCCATGGAGGCTAAGGTCAGGGAGTGGGATTTGAAGAAGATGGCCCAATGTTTCACCAACTGGAAGAAAAGATTGCACCTTGACTATGTCGTGAAAGGGAAGACTCCGGATTTCAAGAAGACTCAGTATCAGAAGATAAAACCATTCTGGGATGAGTTTGTGGAATACAAGACATCAGAAAAAGCTAAGGAAATGTCTGCAAAGAATAAGCTGAATGCTGCTAACAAGAAGTATCACCATACTATGGGGCAAGGTGGCTACAAGGTTGGCATTCCTAAGTGGGAGAAACTTGAGCAGGAACTGCGTGATAAAGATATGACCCCAGAGACAGACGATTGGGTAGAACGTGCAAGGAATTGGTTTTACGGGCATGGGGGCACGTTGGACTCGGAAGGGAGGTGTATATATAACATACGACATAAAGAAGACCCCTTGCCAATCGAGAGGATGAGAAAAGCAGTAAAGGCTGTTAAAGATGGGGACTTCATTCCCGATAGAGAGAATGATGAGCTCACACTCGCCCTTGGAAATAAGGAACATGATGGACGAACACGAGGCACAATAGGCTCCCAATCATGGAGGACTGGGTTTCCCGAAGAGAGGAAGAAATATCCTGATAGAAGCCGTCAGAGGAGTAAGGACAAGGCGGCAGTTGAAGCACAAAGTCAGAAAGAGCGAATGCGTTTAATTGAAGAACGATTAAAGCAACAACAAGATGAAATTAACTCACTTAAAGAGCAAAGTACTACCGGCCCATCTCAGCAGCACACTGCATTCGATGCTACCGGCCTATCGAATAATCGAAAAAGCAGTGTGGCTTCCACCGAGGTCCCGGGTGATGACAATGGCGATGCCGATGATGCACCGACGATGGCTCCTGTTGGCTACCCAGTGGATGATATCACAGAGATGACACACTGCGAGCTACATGTCAAAGTTGTGAACATATCAATGAAGGTGGCGGTCGGCTATGCCTTACCAATTGGACCCACACCAACTTACCACAGTCGTCCGGTTCCAGAGGGCTAAGCTGTTGTCGGCGTGGATGAAATCATGCCCAGCTTTGAGGTTTTGGATCTTCACTACCCTGCTGGTGAAGGGGATGTGACTGTGCTGGGTGATGCAAAAAACGTCACCATTCTATGGCCGAAGGATTGTATCGTGCTTCGAAATCACACGCCAAGGCCATATTCGCCGCCGCCTCACCCGTCTCCAGCGAGGTCATCTCCGCCGCGGCAGCCGTCTTCGTCGCCTCACCCGGCTCCGTCGTCTCACCAATCTCCGGTGCAGCCATCGCCGCGGGAGCCATCGCCGGCGCCTCAGGATAAAAAGCGTAAGCGTCCGCTACTGTGCATCGTAAGCGATCGCCGAAACGTAAACAAGAGCCTCTTCCAAAAGTACCAACGGTTCCTCCCAAGAGAGCTTATGACTGTACTGAAGAGGAGACTGCCGCTCGGGTTGATGCGGAAACGGCAGCGTTTTTCGCTAAGCTGAGGCGGCCGAAAGAGCCAGAGTTCCCCAGCACCAAAGAAGAAAAAGACAAAGTGTTGAAAATGCTAAAGACTCTTCATCAACCCGAGCCAAAGCTGTCATCAGACTATGAGCGTTCTATTCTCAAGTCACATGCGGCACAAAAAGCCTCGAAGAGCAGTACTGATGCAAGCGAGAAATCTGTTGCCCAGCTCGGAGAACAAGCAAAACAGACTTGCGCCCCTCTCAAGGTGATTTCCCAAACCAATGTGGTGTCGAGCAAATATGGGGTCGAAGTGCAGTATGATCCAGAGGTAGTTGCACAATACGGAGAAGCTGCCGCTGCTCAAGGTATGAGTATTCCCAGTACTTATCCCAGTTAGAGTTCTTCCCCGTGAGTGAAGTAGCATACAAATACCAGTACGGCAAACCTCTCGTCAAACCTGAGGAGGTAAACAATCTTTCAACAAAAATGCGAAGATTGCATAACTGGTACATGCACGCCACAAGGGGCAGGGCTAACTGGATAGTGCTGAGGGTTACAAAAAAGCATCATGGGAAAGAAAGTGATGACATGATATCCATTGAATTTGATGAACTATTTCAATTATTCAATCAAGACGCCTTGGACAAATCGCTCATCAGTGCCTATTGTCTGTAAGTACTAATTCTGTAATTAATTTAGTCTCCAGCTATCTCACCTTGTTTATTGCATGTATATAATCATACTGTAATATGCAGAATGAAGATTCTCGAATGCAGCAGAGGACAAATCTATGATATTGGCTTCATTGACCCATATTGGGTTCATGAAGCTAATCTCAAAATAAGCCCCAAGGATACGGAGGATAATATAGTACACGCGTTAAGGTTTCAAGAAACCAAAAGGGAAATACTTTTTCCTTACAACTTCGAGTGAGTGTTATTGTCTTGTATACACTTTCTATTTCGCTTACTCGATGTTAAGTATATAATTGATTAGTTATGCATTCGCAGCTTCCACTATATTCTGTTAATCATTCAACTTGACAAAGGGCGTGTACTAGTCATGGACTCGAAACATAAACCCCTTGAGACGTGGAAGGACATGCAGATACTTCTCCAGCGGTAATTCTAATCATCACGACACTATATCGGCAACGTTCGTGAATTTTATGATATCAAGTACTTAATAACTTCTTTTATTCGTTTTCTTCGCCGGGCAGCGCTTGGAAACGGTTCACCAACAAGGCTAGGGGTGTTTGGAAAGAGGAGCTTACATTTCAACCACTAGATGTAAGCACCACTAGCTATATCCGCGCATCTCTTTGATTCTAGTTTTGATACAGTTATTATCATGCTTGATTATTATTTTGATTGAACTCTGTTCTCGTAAAGTGCCTGACGCAGGGACCAGGTAACAATCTATGTGGATACTATGTATGCGAGTTCATCCGGCAGATGTGCGATGAGAAGGGCAGAAATTTAGAGCAACTCCACGTATGTAAACAATTTCTATAGTTTTATTTTCAAACAAATTGTGTTTAGTTTCATTCATATAGACTGACTCCTTTTTTAAATCAGATCGAACGTCTACGCGACGGTCTTCTGCCAAAGGATCGCGTACGAGCAATTCAGGAGGAATTGGCGGGATTCTTGGATGCAGAAGTCCTAGACCCGAAAGGGGAATACTATTCTGCTGTGTATAGACAATAGGGATTGTAAAAATAGCAACTCGATCCGTGTATAGACAAGGGGAATACTTTTGTATGTAGTGCATGAACTCGATCCGTGTATTGAATGTAATATTGTCATGATGATCTTGTGTAATATAAGGTTCCTTCATTGATAAGTGCAAAACACTAAATAAACAATAAAACAACCTAAATGAATTCTCTGCCGCGGCACAAAAAGAGGCGAAAATGCTGCCGCGGCAACAAAATGTGCAAAAATGAATTCTCTGCCGCGGCAGAGAAATGGGCCAAATCTCTGCCGCGGCAGAAGGTTATTAGTCCCGGTTCGTATTACGAACCGGGACTAAAGCCCCCCCCCCCCCCCCCCTCGCACGGAGCAGATGCCACGTGTGTGGCCTTTTGTCCCGGTTGGTGGGGCAACCGGGACTAAAGGTTCGGGCTTTAGTCCCGATTGCCCCGTCCCGGTTGGGCAACCGGGACTAATGCCCCTTACCAACCGGGACGCATGGGGCTGTTCCCACTAGTGTGGCCAACACACATCTGTGGCGCACTATAGTCATGTGCGCCACAGTTGTTCTAGTTACTAGTAGGGCACTGCCCACAGGTGAGCCACGCCTGTTTTAGCCGTGGGGCACTTCAACCATGTGAGCCACGGATGTGCTGATTACCTATAGCCGTTTTCCTAGTAGTGCGTCTAGGACATAGCCACGAAGAGAATTCTTCTTCAAGGTAAATGTCATGGAGGTCTCTATCCAGTTCCTTCATGCATGTGCCCTCTTCATCACATCAAGCTTCCAGTAGCATCAAGATCACCCCAGCAGTGGCATCAATACCTCGGCCACCCATCAAATAACGTAGTGCGAAACATTTGCTAGGCATAAACATTTTCCATGTTCATCGTTGGACTCCAATAAATCTAGTTGTGATGCTTGTCAGCATGGTAAAAAATATGAATTACTTTATTATGCTGCTTCTTGCATTTCTACTATGCTTCTTAAGCTTATACACACCAATGTGTTGGGGTCTGCGTTGTCCTCTTCCAGAGTCTACAAGTACCATGTGAGCTTCGTTCATGATTATAGTCATTCTGTTGGCTTTATCTCATCAAGTTTAAATTTTATGTCGAGGATATTTCCTATGCTTTCCAAAATCACATGGAGCATGTTTTAATGCCAAAATTAAAACTGTGCAATACGATTAGGATTGGCGAGTATCGTTACACAACTACTCTTAGGATGTAGGCATTTCTCATTGTGTGGCGTGTCTTCATACATCAGGAAAACGGTACTTCTTAAAGAAATCTCTACCACCTCTTAGAAACTGGGTTGACAAAAGCATGAACAAAAACATTTTCCCATTGCACTATATTATTCAAAGTGGATATTGTTGAGCGAGAGATGTATCTCCTGACCAAAGATCCTTCCATAATCTAGTAAACATGTCATTACTCAATTTAAACAATCCCCTAGCACACAAGTACTTTTAATACACATCCGGCCCTTCTAGAAAGGTGAATCAATAGGTTTTTTCTGAACACGCGCTAAGGTTTTATTATATAGATATTTGTTGTGAAGCAACTCTTGCCACAACTCATTCCGGATAAGTAATTTAATTAGCCACTTTTTGAGTACCTCAACACCTAATCCATCATGATCTTTTGGTCCACAAATAATGTTCCGTTTAGCCAATCATTATTTATTTTTATGATCATTAGTTTGCCAGAAGAATCACATCTATGAAAGTCTAATATTTTCCTTACCCCTTGAGGTACATATCTCTAGAAAAGACAATATTAACATATGCATACTAGTCAAAACATAATTTATGAGGACAAGCCTATCACCTGATGATAGTAAGGTACCATGCCAACAACCGAGCTTTGCTTCGAAGCGGCTCTCAACTGGTTTCCACTACGGATTTCTTAGTTTTCTATAATGTATTGGTACTCCTAAGTACGTAAATCGTAAGTATCATAACTCACAACCAAAGATTTGTTTATACAAATTTTCATCTTAACTGCTTTCGCAGTATTGCACGCTCGTACGAATCACGTAAGATTTATTTTCATTTTGTTCACGAACATGTCGTGGCAGGAGGCATTGATGTCAGAAAATTCTCCTTTGAAGATCAGTTTGTCGATATGTTTACCAAACCGGTAACACGTCAGGTGCTTCACCCGGTTTTGATTTTGCTTGTGTCTAAACAACAACAGCGTCCAACAAGACCACTGAGTTGGCCAGACACACTTTATTTTTATACCAACAAGACCACTGAGTTGGCCAGACACACTTTATTTTTATACCAGTAGGCACCTTCAACAATACATATATCTAGAATGGCATGCCTGAGAGTATAGATATTCATCCACTCCTTTGGAAAAGCAGTGTTTGGTTAAGGTATGCATCTGTTAAGCTGCACTAGCCAACGCAACCAAAAGTCCGAACTGATGGAAAGAGCTACTGCAATCCATTTATACACTTCAACACCTCCTCTCACGTGTGACGGGGAGAAGCCAGCACGTGCAACCGGAAGAGAGCGACGGCGCGCGAAACTCACGTATGACTTAAGAGGCCTATACGTGGACACAGAGGGGTCAACAACAATTTTAGGATAAATTGCGAAAGCCAGGACTCGAACTCGAGACCTTAGGCTCTGATACAATGTTAAGCTTCATGCACTAGCCAACGCAACCAAAAGTCCGAACTGATGGAAAAGGCTAGTGCAATCCACTTATACACTTCAACATGTCAAGCTTCATGCACTAGCCAACGCAACCAAAAGTCCGAACTGATGAAAAGGGCTAGTGCAATCCACTTATACACTTCAACACCCCCTCTCACGTGTGACGGGGAGAAGTCAACACGTGCAACCGGAAGAGAGCGACGGCGCGCGAAACTCACGTATGACTCAAGAGGCCTATACGTGGACACAGAGGGGTTAACAGCAATTTTAGGATAAATTGTGAAAGCCAGGACTCGAACTCGAGACCTTAGGCTCTGATACCATGTCAAGCTTCATGCACTAGCCAACGCAACCAAAAGTCCGAACTGATGGAAAGAGCTAGTGCATTCCATTTATACACTTCAACAGCATCAAGTACTAACATCACTTTTGCTTCGGTGTCCCTTCCTTCTTTTCAAAATTTGATAGTAAAAATTCGATACTGATTCGTTTTGAAGACCGTATAAACCCACCCGAAGCCTGTATAGTCCTTTTAGACATACGTATACTCACGTGCCTGCAGAAGACAGAAATCGGAAGTTATATAACAGAAGCAACAGAATTTTAAAACATGACATGAAAAGACGTAGATGACGATAACAAGATGTGGGATTAGCCGGTAAAAACATAGAGTATACTCGGTTTGACCGAGTATACCTATACAGACGGGGGACACCCAAGCACACTTCAACACATGATGCAATTACTAATGTCGCTTTGGCAATGGGTATATCAGCACTAGTTATTTCAGGGACCGGAAGGTTCCTATGCAACTTTAATCACGCGTGTTTTTTGCCCACACGCGTATGAACGATTTTGTCACTACGTATAGCTTTTTGAACACTTTGTTACCTACTAGGTACCATGTGCTTTACGTTAGCTTTGCCCCAAGCGTGGATGTGAACTATGGAAGATAACCATGCATGGGGATGAAGTATCTCTCGTTCCTTCATTCCCAGAGACTCGAGCTATACATTGACCTGCAACTGTCTATATCACTACCACTAATGGAACATTGCAGATGGATAAAATGGCCCATCCCACACAATTTAGCGAATCATCTTTGCTTGAGGATGGGCGATAAGCCGGCATGTTACATTCACACATAGTTTCTGGAAGCGATTCGTTTCCTGAAGCGATTCACAATTAATAAAGTAATGTGTGATGACACGTTCCTGAAGCGATTCGTTTGCGATAGCCCATGCTTCCCCACGGTTCCCCACACTGGAATCATGTATGACATTTTTTTGGCTGTATTTAGTGATGCCATTGCACACACTTATGCTTGTCTAATCCTGTGCATGTGCCGACGCCATACCCTTAATTCAGTTTAATCATGCGGGAATGCTTCACCAACAGAGGAAGAAATTGAAAAATATTTAAATACATGAAAGATTATCACAAGAAAACACACATAGATTCACCAGATGAGCCTATGCAGGATCCGTCATTGATGCACGTCCAATGGAGTTCATGGGGACCAGAAGTAAATCCTCCTCCTCCTTGGATCTCCACCTACTAAATTATTCGAATTCACGAGACGAGCCACCGACTCAGGAGGTTTAACTCCCGAGGTATCACCATCGGCGATAAGCATTGACACAAGAATCGTGGTTTATGACACCAGCAACGTGATGCAACCATCAGAGCTCCACGTCAAAGTTCGTTATGTCATGGCTGAGTGGATCATGCCGATGTTGATGGTGGCGGTGCAGATACTGGTGTAGTTCACCTAAAAAATCTTAGGAGGAGACTGCATGGTCGACACTCCTAGAGGAAGAGCACCCAAAAAAGTTGTTGGCGCCCTCAACATCAGCTTGGAACCTTTATTTCCCTCATAGCCATCTGGCATGATCTATACTTCAGGAAGTGTTTTTCTTGCATGCTCTTATCGCACTAGGATCATCACATAACATAGTTGCCCACATCCTTCCCCAGCTGAAGATAGGCGATCCGGTGACGAAGATTGTTCTGCTTTCTATCAAGATCTTACTAACCTCAGAGCCGTCGAGGCTGGCCAGGATGAGTGGTGTTCTCGTAGGTGAGCACAAATCCTGCCGCGGAGCCCGGGGAGGTTGTTGGCGCGAACATGAACAATGCGCTCACATTTCCGTAGCTGGAAGCTCTCACTAGTGGAAACAGGGCCTCTAGTCCCAAGCCGTAAGGGCCTTTAGTTCCGGTTTTTGAACCGGGAATAATCAAGCCGGACTAGAGGTCCAATACTAGTCCCGGCCCAGTTGCTGGGGATCTCCACCCTATAACCGGTGCTGGGGTTGTTGGTGCTGAAATGCGTCCATTGGTATATAAGTAACAGTGTCGCTAAACTTAGAGGCATCTTGCCAATTCATCAAATCATAGTGGCACAATCTGAATTTCTGCGAGGATTGGGGTGACAGTCGTTGTAAACCACACTTTTATTGGTTATTTCTTTTTTATTTATCTTCAGGACTGTCCTATTTAGATTAATAAAAAATAGTTAATTGAAAATCCTAAGTATTTCGGGTGGCTTTCACAAAAACTATGTTCATCAAAAGTATGACATATACACTACAAAGATATAAAAACATGTTTATCAAGAGTATATTTATTAATGACACAACAATGTCATACTAATAGCATGATGTTTGTGTATGCATTCGTAAGCACAGAACATTTTTACGCTAACTTGAACAAATTGTTTACTCAAAATAGAATTTTTTTTCTTAATTTGCTAGTAACAACCTAAAACGCGAGCTACAACAGTGTATGCATGTGTAATTAGTGTGGAAAGATTCGTGTCATAGTGGAGAGTAAATTATACTAATAACCTGTATATGTTACTAGTTTATGTTACTATCTCCATAACTGATAGCAACGTGTATGTGGTATCATGCTAGGTCTTGTTTATTTAGTTGTGAACTAATTTTTTCTTGAAATTTGTGTTACGGTAACACTTTTATTTAATTGCATGCCATGAAACCTAAATGCGTATGTGACATTGCATGTTACTAGTATCAATTGTAGTACTACCTTTCATACAAATGAATAAGACCTATATTTTTGTTTGAAAAGTAAAGATAAGTAAATTTTGACAATTTTTTTCGAAAAATCTCTCAAAAATTATGATATTATATAGATACCATATGCAATTATTTTATGATGTACCAAACCGGTGTTTCCTTTAAATTGTAAAGTGTAATAACTTTTCTAAAAACTTGGTCAAACTTTAAGTAGTTTGACTTTTGGAAAAATTATAAGTCTTATTCGTTGAAACGAGGTAGCACATTAGTAGGTGCCCTTGCATGCATTTAATTAGATATATACAATTACTGTTGTTAAATATAAAAAAAATCACCCGCAAAAAAACTAAAAAAAGTCAGAACATGTAGTAGACAATGCTTGCACTTATTGAATCTATGGGTCCATCGGAGCATAAAACGTATGAGCAACTTCATTTACACTGAGTAGGACGCGGAGCTGCGCCCGGTGCTACCGGGGCTGTAGCACCGGTCGTCCAGCCAACGGCCCCAATAAGCTATACACCATGTACTGAATCGTTGGCCCTAGAAAAAGGAAGCCTCTACATGCAACAGCATGCAGTCCATGTCAACCGCTGGCCCCATACGATCACGCAAACAATGAAAATGTGATGGTTCCCGTAAGCCCGCTCAAGCGCTCGATGGACAACCCTGCATGACACGACAATCACAACAGTTCTAGCTAGGTCTCTCTCGGGTTATTCTTCTTCTATTCCAACCCAATCTGCATACTGCTCAGCCTAGATTTTAATTTCTCAAATCCTAACCCGATGCCCTGAACCCCCGACAGCAGTGGCCTAGCAATCGTCAGCCGCGCTCCAGCACTTCGATCTGCCATAAATTGATCACACTAGAAAATGCAATTTTACTGATGACCTTTCTATGTGCCGACGGACATCCGCCGGGGCCATCGGCATATAGCCCTCAAAGCCTACGGCTCGGGAAAAACCGTCGGCAAAGCCTGGCCGTCGGATTTTAAGGTGAAGTGTGTAATTTTGCACCTCTAAAATAAGTATATCATTTGCTAGGATAGCAAGATATTATAATAAAATATAGTATAATTAAGGTGATTTTTTTGTCCTATTCTGTTAAAAATTTCTTCATGCAATTAGTTAGCACCCCTCTTTCTCCGTTTTTGGCTCCGCCACTGGAGTAGGTTACAACAATAGCAATACATCAAAGTGTGCCACGAGAGAACATAAAATGGATGAGGACATTTGAGCTTATTTAACTTCAATGACGTAAATAGCCAACAACAAAATCTGGTTGTTTCCATCCAGCTAGTATGAGATAACTAAAACTATCGAGAATAATTTCTAGATAGTGCAAACTTGTCTTCCATATTGTACTCTTCTTCCATATTGTACCGGCAAGTGGATTCCTCACTACTTCTACCAGAAGCGGATAATAATACATATACTGCCCCGTCATTTTCACAAACATTCTCGACCACAATGGCATCCAAAGTACGCTCTCCAGATGCATGGATGCTTTCAAGAGCCAACTCCACTTGCCTCATGGTCAGACGATCCTCTGGTGCAAATTTTATGCATATGCTACAGCAAGAGTAGCCACTTATCCTACTTACTTGGATCCTTCCTCCACAACTTGCGGATCTAATATTTGCAAAAAATTGCCTTGTGCAAACAAGGTAGTAAAATGTATAATAAGAGCCTCACCATCTGAGGACGAGTATGAATATGGTCCCTTCCGGGTTAGAAGTTCCACAAGGACAACCCCAAAGCTGAAAACATCACTTTTCTTGTGATCCATCCAGTGTAAAAGCATGCAGGGTCCCAATATCCTCTGGTACCTTGAACCATTGTTGTCAATCCGGATTTTTCAATAGGAATGTTCCCGGAAGATCCAAAGTATGCTACCTTTGTGGTTAGAGAATCATCAAGAAGTATGTTAGCAGTCTTGATATCCTTATGGATGATAGGTATTGAAGCAATTGAGTGAAGATATGCAATAGATTTTGCCGCTTCAATGGTTATCCTCATACTGTTATCCCATGACAACGAGTTTGATCCTTGTACATGAAGATGCTCAGAAAGTGTACCATTGGATATGAATTCATAGATTAACATGGGGACCTCAGTTTCAAGGCAACAACCATAGAGCTTCACAACATTTCTATGGTTTATTTGTGATAAGATAGCTACCTCATTTATAAACGCATTGATCTCCTTTTGATACAGCTTCATTGGTTGATGGCTACAATATGTTGGTTTGACAAAATCCCCTTGTAAACAGTACCCTGACCTCCACTTCCAACCACAAGATCCTTATGAAAATTGTGTGTTGCCTTCTCTAGCTCATCCAAAGTTATTACCATTCTTTTTGGAATGCCAGCATTTGAGACACCAACTGTTCCAACAATTGTCCATGATTTTGCTCGAAGAACTTCCTCCTTAACATTTGTGCACGTCGGTATTTCAATATTTTTGAAACTAGGACGGTGGCCCTCAAAAATGCGAGGGCATAGTTTTATAATGTTCAGAGTATTTTAGGAATATATTTGAAGTTTTATGTATACTCAAATTCCGCCATGGGAAATTATACAATTCTATTGTCCTAGTAAATGCATAGTGTTAAAAGCTAAATATTCTATTTTTTGTGAATCTCAATTATATCAATCCCAAAATATATTTGATGAGTGAAGCATTTTTCAGGATGATTTCGCTTTTGGTGCTGCTCTTAGTACCGAGTCTAGAGTTGCAGGATGAACACCCTAGTTATGACCTTCATTGGTCATAATACAAAGTTTAAATCGTTAGATTGCATTTTTCTATTTTTGGTTTCTTTGGTCCAATATGCTTGCTCATACATATGGAACATGCACATCAGCTTATGTGGGCAAGCTTGTATACACAACTTCATTTTTTTTTTGAAATGGAGGGTGCGACCCCCAGCCTCTGCATCGAATAGATGCATACGGCCTTTATTTACACACACATTCATATATACCATATAGGAAGTCATATACTCTACTTTTCATTCTTCCTATCATTTCTAGCCACATTGAAATCTGTCCTTGCCAACGATCTATGCATACCTTTGCTCGCGTATGTTTTACTCTGGAAAGTTTTCTAATGCTTATCATATTTATAAATATCTAAGATAGTTATGCATGTTAAGATTTATAACATTCATTATCCCTCTCTACATCATACCTCTTAATATTGATTCAAAATCTAGCTGATAAACTTATTTCATGTTTATCTCACATTTAAGTTTCTATATATCTTGTTGTTATTTTACATAAATTGAACTCCAAAGCGTAGCTATTTTAGATTTTGTATACAGATGCATGCAGCATGCCTAAATAATTTCCCAACTTTTCATATAAACTTCTCTCATCTATAAATTAGTTGTTGTATTATTTTTCGAGTCATCCTCACTATCACATATATGATTGTATTATTCATTCACCAAATAAGAATTGTATCTAGCATTGTTTATCGGCAGCTCGCACCAAATATTATCCGACTTAATGCATGTTGATATACCATTTTAAGATGTACAACTTGAGAATCATTAATGTCTTTCGTAGAATTACAGTTGAATATCACTATGCAACAACACCACAATAACACTATTTTTTTCGTCGGCAAAAGTCAAAATCAGAAGACAATCTATAAGTTAGCTATATTTTTTTATTTCCAGTTTGTAGTAGCGCTGAGAATCTTAAATTTTATGCCTTAAGCTCATGAAATTATGTGTATGTAGTGCCAATATGTACGTGTTGTCTTTACTCATCAGGAAAGTGCCTGGCTAATTGGAGGAGGCCCATTAGTCGAGTGCCACGCTTGCTCCAAAAGAAATTAAGCTGCAAAGTGAAGTGTAATATATAGCCAATATAATGGAGTCTTACTTTCTATTATGCCCCCTAGGTTTATTGAATTTTGAGATAGTTGCAATGTTTATTATGGCTTGTGGCTACAATGTCTATAGGGCTAATTTAGATAATGAACTAAAATACTCTCTAAGTGACGGCTCTGTTTCTAGCATCATCTAAAGAAGTCGAGTATGTTACTTCTTTTAATACATCATGTGATCCTGATTTTGCGGTCATGCAAGAAAAATATATCCAAGAATGAGGTTCCTGATCGGACAGACTGTGATGGTAAAACTAATCTGAGAAATTACAGAAAGAAGATTATATTTGCTGAATTAATTTGGGTCTCAAGAGTCAAGAGTAGAGGGGCCTTTCTTTTCTTTTCTCGGTAGCCAAGGGCTTGTGGAGAGGCGTTTTGATTTATTGTTTGTTGCTAGCTCACACATCTCTCCATTTTTTCTGTTGTCAATTGCCAAAAAAAATCATTAGATGATCTGTGACCTTGTCCAACACGTGTTATATGTAACCTTGTCCCACACGTTTGTGGAGTTAGATACATGCGGACGTGTCCATGTATATGTAACCTTGTCCCACACGTTTGTTGACCGCTCAATTTTCTTTTTATTTGTACATACATGCGGACGTGTCCAGGTATGTTAGTTTGCTCGTACATCTATCTACGCTGTCATTTTTTTTCGGGTACTCTGTATTGTCAATTACAAAGAAAATGTATTAGACCATGTTGCGTGTCCTTGTGACAAGTGGCGGCGCCAGGAAATAGGGGCAGGGTATTCATTGTAATTTCCTTTTGTGTCTCAATTTAATATATCTTTATTCGGTTTTGCTAGTTCTTAGGCGTCTGAGAACTTTTTAGGTCTCATTCGTCTCTTTCACCATTCGATTTACCTCGTGATTCGTGCAAAGTAAAAGTTACACGTGAGTTGCAACTAGGATATAACTGAGAATTTAATAAGTTGCAACTAGGATGCAACTGAGAATTAGTACAAATATTATGAGTTGCAACTAGATTGCAACTGAGATTTTAGCAGAAATATTAAGATGACATCAGCGACTTAGACATAAGAAGTTCTCATGCGTCTGAGATCTAGGCACTCCCATATCTTTATTATATATTATCTAAAAAGACAAATTGTTTTGTTTCCAAAGTGTTTCTCTCGTTTGTTTCGTCCGTCTTGACACTTCCACCTAGTAAGGAGAAAAATTTGGGACCCGCATAGTGACCGCCTCTCCATCCGCTTCCTCTTCCTCCCCCAAACCCCGCATCCATGTTCTGTATTCAGTAGGGCCTCTGCTCTCATGTTCATGTTATGTATCCTGTGCTAGCAATAGCGCCAATTGTAGATTGCTCTCGGGGTGAATAGAGAAAATAGTAGAATGTGCAACAATCTTTTTTTTGACGGTCAATGTGCAACAATCTAATTCGGTGTTGATGTTTTATCTGTTTTGTTTTGCTTTTGATGCTTTCTCGAACAATGTAAAATGCTATTACACTAGTGGAAACGAGGCCTCTAACACCGGTTCGTAGAGGCCTCTAACACCGGTTCCAGAACCGCTGTTGGGGGTTCGGTGTTAGAGCCCTCCCTTTAACAGCGGTTCTTATACGAACCGCTATTAAAGGGTAGCGCACGTGGGGCTGCCACAGCACTCAGCCCCCCCCCTTTAACACCGGTTCGTAACGAACCGGTGTTAAAGGTTCTCTGCCGCGGCAGGAAAACGGCCTAAATCTCTGCCGCGGCAGAGTTCTGCCGCCGCCCCGTTCTGGGCGTATTTCTGCGGCGCGGCGGGGATGGGGAGGAGGGGAGGGGGGAATCGATCGGGAGGGATATATACACATACATCATCGTCGGTACATACGAGTACATGAATAATTAAGCAACTATTATTATACACAAACATCGCCATTGTGTGGTATTCTCCGTAAACGTTGAAGCATCAAGTACAAGACAAACATGTTCAAGCATCTAAAGAGTTTTTGGATATCTAAAGAGTTCTTCGCCAGGCGTGACGACCTCATCAAGTATGAACCCCACCAATTCCTCTTCAATGGCTCGTATGCGGTCAAATGGTAGAAGTTGGTCCCGCATCCGTTCGATCTGAATATATATGAAGAATGGGGCCAATATATATATAAGAATAAAACTCAACACAATTGATGGTAATAAAATAATATTGTGTACTTTGTTTACTTACTCTAAGTTGTTCTAGTGCGGCTTGGCCCGTCGCACATATCGTGTTGCGAATGAACTCGCAAACATAGTACCCACATAAGTTATTGTCGTGTCCCTGATGCGCGCACTTTACGAGAATAGAGAGTTCAATCAAAATAATAATGAATAAAGCATGATATAATGGAATTGAAAGCAGAATCAAAGAGATACGCAGACCTAGCTAGCTAGTATTACTTACATTTTGGTCTACAAATTTTAGTTCTTCTGACCATTCACCCACGGCCCTGCCCGTGAACCTTTTCCAAACCCTGTCCGGCAAAGTAAATGGATAAAGGAGTAATTAATTACTTGTTGTCACGAAAGTTGTCGATCTAGTGCGATAATATGATTGAAATTACCTCCGGAGCATCTCTCTAAAGTCTGCCCATAACTCTTTTTCTTTTCGTAACGAGTCCATGACAAGGACTTTTCCTGAGTCGGGTTGAATGACTAGCAGAATAAAGTGGAACCTACGCACGCATAACTCATCATCAGTTACACTTAACATCGAGTAAGCCGAAACAGAATGTGTACAAGAGAGGGTAACAGTACTCGCGAGAAGTTGTAAGGCAATAGTATTTCCCTTTTGGTTTGTTGTCTCAGTAAAGACCTTAGCAAGTAATCTTCTGTTTGCCCGGGTTTGGTTCTTACCACTTTTTCATGAACTCTATTTGAGTCAGTGAACCCAATGTCAAAAGGTCCCCCTTTCATGCATTCCATAACCTTTTTCCTGCATAATAGTATATACATATATGGTGAGCATATATATACATGCAATTAATAAAGTGAATGAGATGAGATAGAAATTACAGAAATAGTACTTACACACAATAAAGGCTGATGGAAGCTTTGTCGAGTTCCTTCTAATTGAATAGAAAATGCAAGTCTTGAATGTTGAAGTCGATCTCGTCGTCTCCGCACAACAAAATCTGATCTCTTATATGCGTTGTGATCCATTCTTCCTTTCTCGTCTTGCAGTAATCAAGGTACCACTTGTGCAATCTTCGCATCTTTGTTGGTATATTCTTGAGCTCCTCTTTCTTCACGAGATTCTTCCCATACTTCCATGGCTGTATGGGATTGGCATCGCCTTTGGGCAAGTTGTCTCCCATGATGTTCAAGTATGCAATGTAAGTCATCCCCATCTTATTGGCCTTTCTTTGTAGATCTGCCTCGTAATCATTTACGGGAGGAGCGTCCCGTGTGTCGAACACTTGGAGCTGGGCGCATGATTGGTTTTCCTGCTCTCCGAGCATGGGAACTGTTTTCTGGGGTGCCGCACGACTGCTACTTTCAGTCTCCCTATGGCGCCTTGCATCCCCCTTCAAATTCTGGCGCTCGTAGTCCGGCACAAGTGGGGTTTCAGGTTTCAAAAGATTTTTGTAAAACTTCTCCACCACCGCCGGATCTATTTTCTCCTTTGGCTCGGCCCGGCTAGGTGCAAAGAATTTCTTGACCTCTTCTTCCGAGATCCTATTGGCCGGTCTCCTCGTCGCTGCGATTCCACGGTAAAACCGGCAATGGCTTGGCGGAAGGCTGCGGGACGTAGTTTTTTGAACTCTTTGGCATACGGTTTCCTGCGGATTTCTTTGTGTCAATGCTAGTGATGCTCTTCGTGGCAGTGCTCTTCTGCTTACGCTGAGGAGATGGCTGAAGCGCCGGAGATGGCTGACGGGCAGGAGATGGCTGGCGCGCCGGAGATGGCTGCCACGCAGGAGATGGATGAAGCGCCGGAGATGGCTGCCGCGCAGGAGATGGCTGAAGCGGCTCAGACTGCTGACACTGCGGAGACGGCGGGGGTGCCAGTGGCCTCCAATTTGGAAGCACGATGTGTTCCTTCTTCCAAAGAATGGTTGTTTTCAGTGCAAATTTGAGTTGAGTTTCCCCTTCACCTGTAGCATGGTCAAGTTGTGCTTCCTCATATTCCTTCACAACCTTATCCACCCCGACAATAGCATAGCCATCTGGAATCGGTCGGCAGTGGTAAGTTCCACCAACTACAGGAGGTAAGGCATAGCCGACAGCCACCTTAATGGATAAGCCCATTAATCTCACATGCAGCTCAGCGTGTTCGCTCTCCGTGATATCATCCACGGGGTATCGAGGACCCGCCATTTCAAGCGTGGGTTGCACGTTCTCCGTGGAAGCCACGCTGCTTTTCTGCGCAGAGTCTGGGCCGTCGGCAGCTTCCAATACAGGCTCTTCGTAACGCTGAGATGGGCTGGTAGCTTGATGGCTCTGTTGTGCATTCACTTGCGCCTGCACCGCCACAAGTGCATGTTCTATCTGTGTCATCCGCTCTGTACGCTCTTTTTCTTTTCTATCGCGCCATCTGTACGAGTCGCTCCACTCGGAAAACCTATCCTTCCACGTCATACCCCTTGTGCCTCGTGCATGTCCAGGGTGTTCTTTTTTACCGATGGCGCGTGTGAGCTGGTCATTCTCTCTGTCGGGATGGAAGGTCCTGGCGGCTGTTTCCTCGTATGCCCTGATGAGTTCAGTGACGGGTTTGGCAAGGAGGGTTGGGAAGATACACAATCCTATTTCTGGGTCCAACCTTGCCCCTATTCCGTAGAACCAAGTCTTTGCACATAGGTCCCACCCATCTGTCTGGGGTGTGATCCCTCTAGCGCGCAGGGCCTTCTCAGCTTCCTCCCACTTAGGCCTCTGAGATATTTAGCCACCTGACCCCGTCCTCTGGTGATATTCCTTCTTCTGGGCATTTAGCGTATTGGTTTCTGACCTCTTTGTAGCTATAGCACCTTCCTTGTATGCCACAAATTTGGGCTAGTGAGGTCTTATCTTTGCATAATATGCGTCTTCGAAATTTGGAGTCTTGCGAGCTTTGACAAATTTGTTCAATTTTGTCTTCCAGTTGTGGAAAGCGTCAGCCATCTTCTTTAGAGTCCACTCTTTGACCTTTTCCTTTGTAACCGGTTTGTTTTCATCCTCCTCTGGCAGAAGGGTGAAATTTACCAACAACGAATTCCAAAGCGTTTCTTTGGATCTTTCATCGACAAAGGTATCGTCGCCCTTCTTTGGCTTATTCCAATATTCAATTATGATTGGGATTTGGTCCCTAACAAGAACTCCAGCCTGACGTACAAATTTTTCTGCGGCCTTCTTGGGCTCCATCGGCCTGCCATCAACACGGACTACTTCGATCGCGAACTTTGCACGATCTTTCAATCGATGGCTCGTGCCTCGCTTGCTCTTTTTTGTAGAAGAAGATTGTTGCTGGCTGGTCGATCCAGAGGGCTAAAAGAAGAAAGAAGCGTTAAATAATACATGTAGAAGAATATTGTTGGTGGAAGTCAGCAGAGGCTTAATAAATGCATATACCTCGCCGGACTTTGTAATCACTAAATTGTGTTCACCGGAGTCTTCATCTTCTCCATGACTACTTGAGCTGTCATCATGTCCCTCCAAGTTTAGATATTGTGAGGTGTACTCATGGATAATGTTCTCCATTATTTCTTCTTCTTCAAGGTTTCTACTAAGTGGATCCATAGTTACTAAAACAATAATATTATCACACAAATATCAGTAATACATCTATTGAAATTCTCAAGCAAGGACGATGATATGACAGGTTAAAAGTATTGAAATGTAACCCTAATACATGCTTGGTCATTTCAAACCCTAATTCGGAGAAACCCCGGATTTATATGAGAGGGTACATTTACTTCTTCTAATTAACTTGTCATGAAAGTTGATTAACATAGCATGGTTATTATAATGCTATATTGACAACAAGAGGTGGCGACGCTAGGGCGAGAGCGGGGCCGGGATGCGTGGGGGGGTGTGCGTTCGAACCAGCACGACGTGATGGGCTACCTAAAATGGGCGACTCACCCTCGACGCGTGTGTAGGCTCAGCGAGGACAGAGGAGGTCAGGGTCGACGGCATAATGGTGGCGGTGGTCGTCGGCGTGGCACAAAATATACACATGCATATACAATACACATACAATACATTATACATATATACATACACATACAAATATACATACACATATGCCACTTGTTCCACTGCATATACAATACACATACAATACAATATACATATCCTGGAACGCGTCGGACGATGTGGCCTCCGAGAAGAAGTACTACAACTACGCCACCAACACCTGCTCGGCGCGAGATCGAGGGGGGAGGGGGCGGATAGATTTTTTTATTTTTAGTGGTGTTCACATGGATCAATCATGGATGATAACACTTTGAAACATTAAACAATGAACAACACAAAACATGACTCATATGGATTATTCATATCATTATCAATTTATTCCAAATTAACATTCTCATTAATAGGAGCAAGAGTAACATTAATAATATAGTAAGCATTGTCATCAAAATAAGATCCATCATTATTCTCCAAATTGGTCCCAAAAATATTTTAAGGGCATAGATTTTTTATAATTCACATTTGTTGTCACAAGTAATATGTACAAGGTAAATATCATCACTATTGACATGAGAAATAGTTTCATATTCAATAAAAAATCATCAAGCATATCATTAATAAGAACATACGGTGAGGGCGACGGCGATGAGGGCGATGGCGGCGGTGATGTGGACGGCGACGGCGATGTGGACGGCGATGGCGATGTGGACGGCGATGGCGACGGCGACGGCGATGTGGACAGCGAGGGCGACGGCGATGGCGGCGTGGACGGCAACGGCTGGACGTACGGCAACGGCTGGACGTACGGCGACGGCTCGCGCGCGACGAGGGGGGCGACGACGCTCCCGTGGGATGGCGAGGGCGAGGGCGACGGCGAGGGTACGTGGACGGCGACAGCTGGACGTACGGCGACGGCTCGCGCGCGGCGAGGGGGGCGACGGCGCTCCCGCGGGATGGCGACAGTGAGGGCGGTGACGGCGAGGACGGCGACGGCTCTCCTCTGCTTTTCGATCTGGCTGGGGGGAGAAGGAAGAGGAAGGCGCGAGTTATAACCCCCCCCTTTAACACTGGTTCGTGGCTGGAACCGGTGTTAAAGGGGTGGATTTGTTTCACGCCCGCACCCCCCCTTTAACACCGGTTCCAGCCACGAACCGGTGTTAAAGGGGGGGGGTGTGCGCGCGCGAAAATGAAATAAATGCACCCCCTTTAACACCGGTTCCTGGCTGGAACCGGTGTTAAAGGGGGCATTTATTTCGTGCATTAAAGGTGTGGGGGCATTTTTAATTCAGAAAATATGATAGAATTTAGAAAATTCATATCTTTTTCATTTCAACTCAAAAAAATATGAATAATATATCATAATTTTCAGAAAAATAATATCTAGCCATTCATGTAAAAACATTTTATATTTACTTTAGATGAAAATTTTCAAAATGATTAAAACACTAAAACTTTGAACATAAGAAATATTGTGAACCTAAAAATGATTTTTGTAAAAAATTATGAGCATCGTATCATGTACCTGTAGTTCATATCTGACCCACTTCCTGCCGATTCGGCAGGAATTTGTCTTTTGACCCGAAAGCCAAGAAACCTCGAATGAGATAGGTCATTTTGTGAAGGAGATAGAACTAGAATTAAAATACAGAATGCAACTAATAGTAAGTTAGATAAAGCACGACTGAAAATTAAGATACATAAAAGAACTGAAAATTAAGATACATGGCCAGATTAAGTAACAATCGGCCGAACTTGTTTCGGAATGTTGGAGTGATTCAGTGATGCTCCTGCCTACACCTGTAATACTCGCCACTGTAATCGTCGTACTCGCCGCTGCCGTCATCGCTGTCGTCATCGGGGTCGCCGTAATTGAACCTTGAAGGCTGGGTACGCGTGGGCTGGACTTGAGGGTAGCGCAGACGGGGGTTAGAGTCGGCGGAAGTGTCATAGGCCATGACGCTCTGGAGAGTCCGACCGCGCCACCATAGCCGACGGTCGGCCTCGTTGAAGTTCGGAGGAGGTGGGCCGTCCTCCTCGTGCCTGGCGAGCGCCCTCTCATGCCGATCCACGAAGAAGGCTTCCCAAGTAGGAAAATAGTCGGGATGCCATCTGGGATTCCTCCCCTGCTCCAGCGTGAGCTCGAAGTAGTAGTGGTTCGTGATGTCCATCCGGCGCGCCACACCTAGAGGGACAGGAGGAACCGGCACGCCTCCGGCGCTCAGCATCCAGCCGACGGGGACACAGTAGCCCGGCGGGCAGGGGTAGTTCGAGGCGCAAAGCACCTCCGCCTCCCTGGGGGTTAGTGCAACGGTGGAAGCCATGGGAAAGAGTGATGAGGTTGCAGATATGAGTCTAGAGATGTGCAATGACAATGGAGGCCAACCCTACATATATATATAGTGAAGAACTGGCGGGAAGAACTGGAGGGGAGAACTGGCGGGAAAAAATGGCGGGAAGAAAAATGGCGGGAAAAAATGGCGGGAAGAAAAATGGATATACTGTTAACAGAAGAAATATGACATTGGTTTCCATGTTGAGATACATATGTGTGCCAAAAATGGCTCAATTAATACATATAGTCAATCTTATGATCGCGTCGGCCGTAACCATGGAGTATCAACACCGTTTAACATGATGGTTGGGTCAGTCTTCACTCTGAAGGGCGGAATTTCATCAAACTTATTATAATCTTCTGATATGTCTGTCTTGTCCTCCACTCCCACGATGTTTCTTTTCCCTGAAAGAACTATGTGACGCTTTGGCTCATCGTGTGATGTATCTGTTTGCTTATTGTTTCTTTTTTTCGGTTTGGTAGACATGTCCTTCACATAGAAAACCTGAGCCACATCATTGGCTAAGACGAATGGTTCGTCTAAGTTCTTGTCTACCTTCATAAGATTGTTGAGATCCACCATTGTCATTCCGTACTTCTTGTCTACCTCAACCCCTCTTCCTGTTAGCTTGACCCATTTGCATCGAAACAAGGGGACCTTAAAATTAGGTCCATAGTCAAGTTCCCATATCTCCTCTATGAACCCATAATACGTGGTCTTTTGCCCATTGTCTTCTGCTGCATCGAAGCGGACACCACTATTTTGGTTGGTGCTCTTTTTATCTTGGCCTATCGTGTAAAATGTATTCCCATTTATCTAGTACCCTTGGAAAGTACATACAGTCGAAGATGGTGTCCTAGCCAACAAGTATAGCTGATCCCCAATAGTGGTGTTATTCGTGAGAAGTCTTTGCAGCCAGCCGCGAAAACTCGCCATGTGTTCACTTATAATCCATTCATTAGACTGCCCCGGGTGTTTGAGGCATATTAAATTCTTGTGTTCATTGATATACGGGGCAACCAAGATAGATATTTGTAAAACCGTGTAGTGTGCTTGATTGAGAGAATGCCCATCCCTACATATCATTGCTTTACATCCTAGGGTGCCTTTTCCATGCAGTCTCCCCTCATGTCGTGATTCTGGGACACCAATCGCCTTAAGGTCAGGAATAAAATCAACACAGAACTCAGTGACCTCCTCTGTTACATAGCCCTTGGAGATGCTTCATTCTGGCCTAGCATGGTTATGAACATATTTCTTTAAGACTCCCATGTACCTCTCAAAGGGGAACATATTGTGTAGAAATACAGGACTGGGAATGGCAATCTCTTCTACTAGGTGAACCAGGAGATGCGTCATAATATTGAAGAAGGATGGTGGGAACACCAACTCAAAGCTGACAAGACATTGGGCCACATCTGTCTGTAACCCTGGTAGGCTTTCTGGATCGATTACCTTCTGAGATATTGCATTGAGGAATGCACATAGCTTCACAATGGGTACTCGAACAGTTTCAGGTAGAAGCCCCCTCAATGCAATCGGAAGCAATTGTGTCATAATCACGTGGCAGTCATGAGACTTCAGGTTTTGGAATTTTTTCTCTGCCATATTTATTATTCCCTTTATATTCGACGAGAAGCCAGACGGGACCTTGATACTGCTCAGACATTCAAAATATATTTACTTCTCTGCTTTGGTAAGAGCGTAGCTCGTAGGAGTTAAGTGGCATCGTTTACCCTTCTCGTTCTCAGGATGCATAGGCTCTTCAGGGCCTTTCAGACGTTGCTGGTCCTGCCAAAACGATCTACAAAAACACGGAAGACGCACACGTGGAGAAACGGGGTTAGCACGACTATGAAAATGAGCACAAAAGGTCCTAACGAAGACTACACTCGGTTGTCGTGCCAACTCAAGGAGAGACCACAACTTGTTTGCCAAAAGAGGATAAGCAACGGATTTGTGCACTTGCCTTGGTGCGCTCTTTTCCTCTCTCTTGTTGGCTTACAAGCTTGGTATTCTCTTTGTATTGGGAGACTATGTATCTTTCTATATATTTTTTTTGATTCTTTTCCTTTTTTTCCCTTTCTATGCTACTATGTTAACTTTTGTATTTGGCCTCACACTCTCACTTTTCGAAGGCAAGTGCACAATGCTTAGACAAACACAAAATGAGTTGCTCTCATAGGATAGATACACACAAAGGAAGATATGGGGTTGTCAAAGGGGTGCAAGTTATACCTTTGGTATTGTTGACGACTTGCAACCGTTGGTGGGGATGATGTTCGAGTGTCGCGGTGTCGATGAGCGCGGGTGACTTTGATGCGGAAGCTTGTGTTAAAATGGCGACAAACACGCGAAACACGAACAAATTGAAGATGGAAAGCCAGCAAACGAAGTTGAGGCGTCAATAGAAGAAGAAAAACCTTCTGTGGCGCGCGGTAGTACCGCTTGGTACGGCCGGTAGTACCGGAGGGCAGTAGTACCTCCTGAGACACCGGTAGTACCGGACGGCGGTAGTACCGCCTGCTCGACCGGTAGTACCGCTGGTCGCAGAACAGGAACGAGATCCACTTGACACAAACCTCAAATTCGTGGGAATCTGACTGAAAGGCTGGGCTAGGAACAACAGGGGCTATAGATCGACTCCAAAAGCAACAGATCTATGGACCAAAACCATGAAAAACTCACCAAATCCAAAGATCGATCCGAAGGCAAATTGGGGCTCTTTTTGGTGGGATTTTCGATTTTAAGGGGGATAAAAGAAAAATTGGGGGGAAATTCGTGATCAACCTTGCTCTTGATACCAAGATGTTATGGGGTAACCCCTTGGGGTGGCCCGATCTTTCACGAATCTCCACGGGAAACAAGGGGAAAGCGGTGGACGGGGGAAGAAGGGATGAAAACCACGAACACACGCACACAAATCACGATACACACCGATAACTCACGCCGGTGGCAACCGGTCCAATATAATCCCTAGGATCGGTGTTGGGCGAAGCTCTCTCTCCACACCAACAACGGGGGACGAGGTGCTTGGTGAGATCTTGACGACTTGGGGGCGAGAAACCGAGAACCCAAGGCCTTGTACAACTTGAACACACTAGGCAAGATCCAAGAGGTGTGTGGATAATTTGGTGCTCCTTGTCAAGGAGCATGAGACAAATAGTTGATAGATCCTCAAAGGGGTGTCTTCAACTACAATTATCCAAGTCTAGGGTTTACAATGGAGGGTGGGGTCTATTTATAGGCCAACCACATAAACAAGGGTATTTTAGGAACAAATAGCGAAATATAGAGAGGGTTACAGGGCGCTGGGCCGACTTAACACGATCAGGTCCACACATGTCCGGTAGTACCGGTCAAGCACGTCCGGTAGTACCGCTTCCAGGCCCGGTAGTGCCGCTTGCCGTCTTGGGACTTCTGCTGGCGTCGTCTGTTGGTGGCGGTAGCAGGGGCAGTAGTGCCGTGGTCCGGTAGTACCGGTTCCAGGTTCGGTAGTACCGCCGGAGACAGAGAATATTTGGCTTCTACTGGTGTCGTCTGTTGGTGGCGGTAGCAGTGGGCGGTAGTGCCGCTGGGCGGTAGTACCGGTCTCCAGGTCCGGTAGTACCGCCGACGACAGAGAGCTTTTGGTTTGATCCGCTGGTGCTCCTCCGTTCTCTGGGGCATTCACTTCGTACTTGATGATGCACAAGGTATGCGTATGAAGTAGCAGGCCATCCAAGGGTGTATCAGGTCACACAAGGAAAGGAGCGAGTTCACCTTAGCTTGAAGGAGTTTGGCTCGGGCGCGAGTCATGGGTCCACTTGGGGAGTTCGTGGGGGTAGATGTAGTAGCGGTCGTAGGACGGGCTGCATCAGCTCCCCCCCCCTTGGGAAAGAGTCGTCCTCGACTCTTGAACTATCTCAATTTCATCTTCTCCATGGTAGGATGAGAGGTCCTTGACATTGAATGTCGAGCTCACAAGATACTTAGATGTTGGGATATCGATGATATAGGCGTTATTGTTGATCCTCTTTAGCACTTTGAACGGTCCATCACCTCTTGGCTTGAGTTTGGAGTCGCGTTCCTTGGGGAAGCGGTCTTTACTTAAGTGTATCCACACAAGGTCGCCCTCTTCGAAGATCATCTCTTTCTTGTTCTTGTTTAGCCTTGATGCTTGGCGAAGGACTTGTTGCTCAATCGTAGCTCTTGTGTCTTCATGGAGTTTCTTCATTGTTTGGGCACGCTTGATGACGTCCATATTGGCACGTTCATGAAGTGGTAGTGGAAGGATTATATCAAACCAATTGCCACACAAATGAGCGAACAACGTGCAAAGTGAAATGGCAAAGAAACTCACACACAAATATGCTACAACTCTCAAAAGCTTTTGGTGGAAGGTTAGGATTGTGGAAAACCAAACGAAACGATCCAAGCAAAAGGTTATTGTTCTACGTGGTAAAGAACCAAAGACCAAAAGCAAAAGGACGATCTACAAAAACACGGAAGACGCACACGTGGAGAAAAACGGGGTTAGCACGACTATGAAAATGAGAACAAAAGGTCCTAACGAAGACTACACTCGGTTGTCGTGCCAACTCAAGGAGAGACCACAACTCGTTTTCCAAAAGAGGATAAGCAGCGGATTTGTGCACTTGCCTTGGTGCGCTCTTTTCCTCTCTCTTGTTGGCTTACAAGCTTGGTATTCTCTTTGTATTGGGAGACTATGTATCTTTCTATTTTTTTTTATTCTTTTCCTTTTTTTCCCTTTCTATGCTACTATGTTAACTTTTGTATTTGGCCTCACACTCTCACTTTTCGAAGGCAAGTGCACAATGCTTAGACAAACACAAAATGAGTTGCTCTCATAGGATAGATACACACAAAGGAAGATATGGGGCTGTCAAAGGGGCGCAAGTTATACCTTTGGTATTGTTGACGACTTGCAACCGTTGGTGGGGATGATGTTCGAGTGTCGCGGTGTCGATGAGCGCGGGTGACTTTGATGCGGAAGCTTGTGTTAAAATGGCGACAAACACGCGAAACACGAACAAATTGAAGATGGAAAGCCAGCAAACGAAGTTGAGGCGTCAATAGAAGAAGAAAAACCTTCTGTGGCGCGCGGTAGTACCGCTTGGTACGGTCGGTAGTACCGGAGGGCGGTAGTACCTCCTGAGACACCGGTAGTACCGGACGGCGGTAGTACCGCCTGCTCGACCGGCAGTACCGCTGGTCGCAGAACAGGAACGAGATCCACTTGACACAAACCTCAAATTCGTGGGAATCTGACCGAAAGGCTGGGATAGGAACAACAGGGGCTATAGATCGACTCCAAAAGCAACAGATCTATGGACCAAAACCACGAAAAACTCACCAAATCCAAAGATCGATCCGAAGGCAAATTGGGGCTCTTTTTGGTGGGATTTTCGATTTTAAGGGGGATAAAAGAAAAATTGGGGGGAAATTCGTGATCAACCTTGCTCTTGATACCAAGATGTTATGGGGTAACCCCTTGGGGTGGCCCGATCTTTCACGAATCTCCACGAGAAACGAGGGGAAAGCGGTGGATGGGGGAAGAAGGGATGAAAACCACGAACACACGCACACAAATCACGATACACACCGATAACTCACGCCGGTGGCAACCGGTCCAACATAATCCCTAGGATCGGTGTTGGGCGAAGCTCTCTCTCCACGCCAACAACGGGGGACGAGGTGCTTGGTGAGATCTTGACGACTTGGGGGCGAGAAACCGAGAACCCAAGGCCTTGTACAACTTGAACACACTAGGCAAGATCCAAGAGGTGTGTGGATAATTTGGTGCTCCTTGTCAAGGAGCATGAGACAAATAGTTGATAGATCCTCAAAGGGGTGTCTTCAACTACAATTATCCAAGTCTAGGGTTTACAATGGAGGGTGGGGGCTATTTATAGGCCAACCACATAAACAAGGGTATTTTAGGAACAAATAGCGAAATATAGAGAGGGTTACAGGGCGCTGGGCCGACTTAACACGATCAGGTCCACACATGTCCGGTAGTACCGGTCAAGCACGTCGGGTAGTACCGATCAGCCGGTAGTACCGCTTCCAGGCCCGGTAGTGCCGCTTGCCGTCCTGGGACTTCTGCTGGCGTCGTCTGTTGGTGGCGGTAGTGCCGTGGTACGGTAGTACCGGTTCCAGGTATGGTAGTACCGCCGGAGACAGAGAGTATTTGGCTTCTGCTGGTGTCGTATGTTGGTGGCGGTAGCAGCGGGCAGTAGTGCCGCTAGGCGATAGTACCGGTCTCCAGGTCCGGTAGTACCGCCGGTGACAGAGAGCTTTTGGTTTCCTCCACTGGTGCTCCTCCGTTCTCTGGGGCATTCTCTTCGTACCTGATGATGCACAAGGTATGCGTATGAAGTAGCAGGACATCCAAGGGTGTATCGAGGTCACACAAGGAAAGGAGCGAGTTCACCTTAGCTTGAAGGAGTTTGGCTCGGGCGCGAGTCATGGGTTCACTTGGGGAGTTCGTGGGGGTAGATGTAGTAGCGGTCGTAGGACGGGATGCATCACATACACTCCTAGGAAGCCTAGCAGGTTCACGCAAACATTCTTCGTCACGTGCATCACGTCGATTGAAGAGCGAACCTCTAAGACTTTCCAATAGGGTAGGTCCCAAAATATAGATTGCTTCTTCCACATGGGCGCGTGTCCGGCATCGTCATTTGGAACAGATAGACTGCCAGGACCTTTTCCAAAGATTACTTCTAGGTCCTTGAACATACGAAATACCTCCTCACCGGTACGGAGGACAAGCTTCCTCCGGGGTTCTGCCAGATGTTTGAAATGCTTGCCTTTCTTTCTTACTGGATGCAGGTTCGGAAGAAATCGGCGATACCCTAGGTACACAACCTTCTTACATTTATCCAAATATACACTTTCAGTCTCATCTAAACAGTGTGTGCATGCATTGTATCCCTTGTTTGTCTGCCCTAAAATGTTACTAAGAGCAGGACAATCATTGATGGTTACGAAAAGCAATGCTCGTAGGTAAAATGGCTCCCCTTTGTGCTCATCCCACATACGTACACCTGGGTTGGCCCACAGCTGTAAAAGTTCTTCAACTAATGGCCTTAGGTACACATCAATGTCGTTGTCGGGTTGCCTCGGGCCTTGGATGAGCACTGGCATCATAATGAACTTCCTCTTCATACACAACCAAGGAGGAAGGTTATAGATACATAGAGTCACAGGCCAGGTGCTGTGACTGCAGCTCTGCTCACCAAAAGGATTCATGCCATCTGTACTTAGACCAAACCTCAAGTTCCTTGTGTCACGTGCGAAGTCCGGGTACTCTCGCTCGACTTTTCTCCACTGTGACCCATCAGCGGGGTGTCTCAACATCGCGTCTTTCTTACGGTCTTCTATTTGCCATCGCAACAACTTGGCATGCTCTTTATTTCTAAAGAGACGTTTTAACCATGGTATTATAGGATCATACCACATAACCTTGGAAGGAACCTTCTTCCTAGGGGCCTCGCCCTCAACATCGTCAGGATCGTCTCGTCCGATCTTATACCGCAGTGCAGTGCATACCGGGCATGCATCCAAATTCTCGTCCTTCTCACCGCGGTAGAGGATGCAGGCATGTATCTTCTGCACGTCTAATCCTAGAGGGCAGACAACCTTCTTTGCTTGGTATGTACTGTCGGGCAACTCATTATTTCTTGGAAGAAGATTCTTCATTTTTACCAACAACTTTGAAAATGCGCTGTCAGTCACACCGTTCTCTGCCTTCCATTGCAGCAAATCCAGTGTGGTACCTAGATTTTTGTGGCCATCTTCGCAAGTTGGGTACAACAATGTTTTGTGATCCTTTAACATCTGCTCCAGCTTCTCCTTCTCCTTTTCAGTTTCACATTCTTCCTTTGCATCAGTAATGGCCCGACCAAGATCGTCATCAGCGGGCCCATCTGCTGCCTCTTGATCTTCATTATCTACCCCCGTTGCAGTATCATCATATTCAGGATACATATTATGATAGTTGTCATCATCCTCTTCTTCTTCGTTGTCTTCCATCACAACCCCTTTTTCTCCGTGCTTGGTCCAACAATTATAGCTGGGCATGAAACCGGATCGAAGCAGGTGGGCGTAAATGGTTCTGGTATTTGAGTAGTCTTTCTTGTTCTGACAGTGAACACACGGACAACACATAAAACCATTGTGACCACGGTTTGCATTAGCCACAACGATGAAGTTTTGGAGGCCCGTAATGTACTCGGAAGTGCGGCGGTCACCGTACATCCATTGTCGGTTCATCTGCATTAATATATAGTATATATCAAAAATTAATAGGGAGATGACCATTTATATATATAGTACATCAATGACACATGAAAGGATAGTTGCGTACCTCGACCGAGAAGGAAAGAGCAACGAGAAAACTTATTTTGAGCTCTCGGGCATTTCACCGAACACCTCATGTGCATATGAAAAAAATACAAACTAGCACACTTCACACCCTCTTGCTAGGCTCCAAAATGAGATAGTGAAAAAATGGAAGAGTGGGGTGTGGGCTGCGGTGTATTATATAGCCCCCCCTTTAACACCGGTTCAAGCCACGAACCGGTGTTAAAGGAGGGGGGCTGCGCAGGCTACTGGTGCAGGGGCCTTTAACACCGGTTCGTGCCATGAACCCGTGTTAAAGGGGGGCTCCTTTTTGCTGCACGGGCCACGCTGGTACGGAACCGGTGTTAAAGCCCATTTTCAGGCTCAACAAAAGGCCTCGTTTCCACTAGTGTTACTTCTTGCACCACTCTTCTTCTTCATCTATATTACTCGTCTATTCTAAAATAAGTGACTCGGACCTTTTTAAATTTTTGTATGGATCTACACGCTAAAACATGTCTATGTACATGTGTATCTAGACAAAATTGAATCAATTATTTTAGGTTGGGTAAAAGAAAATAATACTCCCTCCGACTCATATTAGTTGACTTAGATTGTCTAGATTTAGATGTATTTAGACATATTTTAATGCTATATACATTTAAATCTAGACAAATTTGAGTCAAGTAATATGAACCTGAGAGAATGATAAATTAAAAGTTTTCATCACATCCAATCTACAGACTATGGACCAAATTAATTAGATCTACGCACCCTGATGGCTGGCCGAATTAATGTATATACAAAATAAATTACACTAAATCTTGGGTATTCACGTGAATACAGGGGCATACCCCTCGCGCCGCCCATGCTTGTGACCTTGTCCTACACGTTTGTGCGGATCGATTCACTTTTTTTTTTCCTTTTTTGGTACGTGCCGAATGCTCATGTTTGCTGATAAGTTTGTACGTAAAGCCTATAGGTTTTAAAATCTCAGCCATTAAAATTACGATCGATGAAGCATATATTTTAAGATGATGTGGCTTAACGTGGTAGCTCTATTAGACATCCATATATTTCTTTTAGTATATAATAGATAAAGAATGCAGCGAGCACTAAAAGTACAAGACTGGCCCCACAAGAAACTCCTATAAAGACACTTAGAGCTAAAAATATACAGAGATCTTGTTAGCTATACTATCATCATTAAACGACAAAACTATTGTGATTGAATTATAATGGGCCTATGTGTAGACATGCTAGGAAAAAAATAAACCCAAGAAAAGTTGGATGTCTTCTGAATGAAGAAAGAGAAGACGTTCTCCATGCAACCATTATTGGTAGCCGCAAAATATATGTTCTACGAAAAGTTTGGTAGGTGAAAAGTTTGCTAGGTCGCGGGCTCACCTGTATTTTTTTGGTATTTGATCGATGCAACCTTTTGGTTGAGTCTCGTTTCCATATGGTATCCTTGTGGGCACCCGCAGTCGAAGGTTCCGTTGTTATTGATGCACTCACCGAAACAGCTAGCCATACTCTCTTTTGTGCTTGCACTCATCTATATCTACATATGCATGCAACACATGGTTAAGTTTATTAATTAGTAGTTCTCCTAAAAAATAAGCTTAACTAGAAAAACAAGAAACCAATAATACAATATGTTTCATTCTGAATCATGGCATTTCATTATGTTATGAAATTTAAATTTTCAATTTTATTAATTTTAGGCTTGTTTAAAAGATTTAATAAAAATAAATATGCCGGTTTAAAAATATTTTTAATCAGATAATTATTTTGAATTATATGACTCTTTTAAATCTAGTATGGAGAGTTAAAAGAGTGGGAGAGAGAGTGTCATAGATTTGTCACGTTGTACTATATGCATGCAAAAGATTCTTTTTATATAAATCTCAAAGCAAAAGCAGCATATGGACGTCTCTAGTATGCATAGGACCTAATGTGCATGCTAGAGTTGCATTTCTGCCTTCTTCCCCTAGCAAAGAAGTATTCGGATTAATCACGAGGCAAAATGCCCACTCGGGTAATCGTTCGTGTCCAAAGTTTTCACTGTCCACGATGAACACAGACACATGCAGATCGTCGTTGGTTGAACTGCCGTTGCCATGTAGCCGTCTGACCTGCACTTGGTAAGACGTCTGGAGGTTGTTGTCAGAAGTGCGGTGTAGTACGTATACGTGTATAGACTGACTAGGACTCTATATCTTATACTCCAAGTCTCCGCCTAGGGATTTAATATTTTCCAAATGTTATCGGAGCGGTTAGCCTCACGGCGTCGATCCTAGACCTCCCACCACTTCCGCATCGCGCGCCGCCCCCGGGGAGATCAATCTCTTCTCCTCGGAGGCGCGACACTCGGTCTCGATCAAAGATCAGATCGGTTCTTTAGACTAGATTAGATTCAATTTCGAAATTTCCTAGTTCATAGATTAGATCCAATTTAGCTAAAAAAAATCCCTAAATCTAGAGATCCTCGTCCGGCAAAATCAGTGCAGCAACACTACGGCTCTTTACACCACCGGCCAGACGACGTCAAGACCACGCACCCGTTGGTGCATCTTCATCACCACCACTGAAGTAAAACCTTCTCTCTCCCCGTCCCTCGACCCGCTGCTGTTGAGAGTCGACCCCCGCTTCCCCCCGCCGCCCTTGTCCCTCTCGCTCTCTGGCGGCTCTGCCGGCCGGCGAGATGATTAGGAGGTAGTTTTGTGTTTGCCGAGATGGCGTCTGCCGTGATGGCGACTGAGGGTAGGCGGGAGGCTGCTGGCAGTCAGATCCTCCCCGCCTTGTTCTTCCTCTGCTTCTTGGTTCCCTGCTGGTGGCAAGTGGTGGCGCCGGCGGTGGGGTGGAGGACAAGCATCCCTCTTAATAAGATCTGCCATGGGTGCTTCGAGAAGAACGAGATGGATCCCGTTCTGCCCGATGCGGTCCCTCCTGCTCCGGTGAAGATGCTCTCATGGGGAGAGCCGACGCTGGAGAGGACCACCGCACGCCTGCGTGATAAGATCCGGGCTCCCCTGGTGCGCCGCCGCCCCTATCTTCTTGCCTTGCCGTCCCGAGTCTGTGGCAGGTTCTCTGGCGATGGTAAGTGGCTTCTCCTGGTGTGGTGTCGGCATGCTACTGCCGTTCTGGCTCTCTTCCTTGCTCTGCTTCCCTTCAAATCCTTGAGATCCATGGTAGAGATTGGGATTGGAGGGTACAGAGCAGACGAGCAGCTGGGTAGGCGTTGGAGTTCTAGAGCCTTTTCTTCATGGAGCAATTCCTCCAGGTCTAATCCCAAGATCTGGATTTATTTGGCCAAGATGGCCTGGTCAAAGCCGGTGTGCTCCGGCGTTAATTCAACCTCCTCTGAGAGGCCCTATTCGAGCTCGGGCACTTGGGGCTTCTCCGGGCCGGAGACAAGTGGTCTCGTCCCCGTCTCCGTCCATGGCTGCAGTGCTCTGCTCCCTTTGCTCCGCGCTGGGGAAGAGATTGGACTAGATTGTAATCTAAAATCTTTTAGCAAGGTTTTTTCTACAAATGTCAAGGATCTATGTGTAATTTGCTATTTTTATGGGGTCCTTTGTAATCACTGTGTACACCCACTGTAATATTAATGAAAGACTCTAACCCCTTCTGAGACGCTCCGTTGTTCAAAAAAAAAAAAATCACCACCACTGCTCCGCGTCGGCCTCCCGCGTCCAAACCAATCCAGGCGCGGGCATGCAGCAGCAAACTCCACGAGGTATGCAGCCCGTACATGCATGCAAAAAAAATATGGAGATGCATATGCGTGGTGTGTGTTTTGCCCATCAGATCTGTGTGTGCCCAAATACACGCCGCCACGCACGCAGGTCTTCTACGCACGCAGCATGGGACGTACTCGTGGGACGATCCGCGGGTCCTCAACATCCCGAAGCACGCATGGACAGACGCGATCTCCACTCCACCATTGTCAAGCCGCACCGATCTGCACTGTATCGAGCCAGACTATATCAACCCTAACATCTATATCAAACTATATCTACGTCGAGCACACCACGGAGAAGCCACATCAACATCAACCACATGCCAGGACGGTGTGGGACACTACTACGCCGACTTCTCCGACATCAAGGCTTCGACATCATCGCCGCCACAAGGGGCGCCTTCGAGTGACGATCATCGCCGACACGCCTACCCTTCATCGCCGGCACATCATCGCCAAGGTCTACATCTACGTGGTCTTCATCAACTTCTTCGTCGACACATCGCCGCCGCCGCTATACCTATCCACACGATGGACATACAACTACAACGCCTTCTGACAGTACAACTGCAAGGCACGACGCCGGCATCACCGCATCCACGACCCCGACGACTGCAACAACAAACCGGCATCACAATTGTGATGCCCCTATGACCGTGCATATGGTTCTGGCAAAACCTTGTGTGCTTGGTGGATTCCTCCGGTCCTGGCAAAACCGGCTCTCACATATGACCGCGTCTAAGAGACGCCCCGACGGTACCTCTATAAGGTGCAAAACATCAACAACTACAGCTTCATCAACAAAAATAAAAAAAAATCGCGCAATATTTTTTGCGCCTCCGGCAATGGCGGCCACACCACTACGACGACTACAACATTGACCACACTTACATCGACCACGGCTACATCACGATCGGCTATCTCGACATCGACATCAAAAACAACATCTACAGCAACTCAAGAACTCCAGTCAACAGCGTCCGCATTGTCACTTGCATCCACGCCACTCCAAGTCTCCGCCTATGTGCCAGTCATGATCATGTTCACGCAGGTAATGGTAACAAGGAGATGAAGACGACGGAAGCGCGAGACTTCAAATCTAGTCGCCACTGACGTTCTGGACACAGGTGGCGGCCGGCCGCCGCCGTCGGCGTTTGCTTCCATGGAAGTCCCGGTTTTCCTCGGCTGGGAGGTCCTCCGGCGTGATGGCGCCGCCGCCGGTAGGAAGTGCTCTGACAAGTGCCCCGTGGACGCAGCCAGAAGCATCTGCAGGAGTAAGCATAGCAGCTGCTTTGCAGGCTACAAAGGCTATCGGTGCCGCTGCGACGACGGTTACGACGGCACTCCTTACCTCACCAACGGCTGTCAAGGTTAACTTTCATACATAACCTTTGCTTTTCATCATACACACTATGCTAAAACTATAACTACTACTCCCTCCGTTTGAAAATATAAGATGTTTTAGGTTTGTAAATAAGATGTATCTAGACATCTTTTAATTTCTAGATTCGTTTAAACCTATACACTAAACCGTGTCTAGATACATCTCCTTTATCTATATCTATATCTATACCTAATAATAAAACACGAAGTGTTTCTCCCGGTCTAACACTTTTTTAGACCAATTTACCCTTCCACCAAATTTTATATTACATCAGATGCCATCGTTAATCTATATCTAATAATAAAACACGAAGTGTTTCTCCCGGTCCAACACTTTTTTAGACCATTTTACCCTTCCACCAAATTTTATATTACATCAGATGCCACCATTAAGTGGAAAAAACGGTACACTATTTTTTCTCTCGCGTCCAATCGCTACCACGGCAACCACGGGAGGATATAAAAAATAAAAAACGCGAGCAGATAAAAAAGGATCCACGAGAGAGACACAAGCGCTACCTCCTTCCTCCTTCATTGAAACAAACCAAGCCAGGCCGTCCCTCTCGAAATTAGATCGGACAAATTTACCTACCGAAAACCTAGCATAGCAATCGACGAGACACGCAACAAACAGAGCGAGGATCTCCGCGCAGGCTGGCCGAGCTTTCTCCACTGAATTTCACCAATGGCGACTTCAGCGAGGCATGTGTCGGCATGGATGGCGCCGCGTGTGATCGACGGGGCGACGCGCGGTAGCTGGCGCGAACCACATCCATGGCATCGATTTGCACTAATTAGAGGGATGCTAGATCGTGCACGGCCGGTGTGCCCTGATGAAGACAAGGATGCCATGGCGTCAGCGGCGGATCGTGATGTTGAGACCGGAAAACGCCCATCTGTTCCGGTACAAAGTCGTCTTGCTGCTTCTCTTGGCGTTCATGGGGTCTATAACTCCAAGTGATACAAATATACAAGCAAATATGGCTGAGAAAATGATTGGATTGGTGGATTTGGGCTTCAAGTGTGGAGATTTTGTGAATTTCTCTGCAGATTTTGAAACAAAATTGGAAGATATTTTCAGGGAAAAAAGAGGAGCTCATTACATGTTCGGTGCAAAAACATGAATTGTGCGTAGTCAAAGTTGGAGACGGAGAATAGAATATTGGCATCAATAATGAAGATGGAGAATAGAAAATATCTGAAGAGGGTGTCGACTGTCAAAGTTCAGAAGAATAACTACTTGCCGTAGTGACTTAAAAAGAAGCTAAGTTCCATAAATTTATTCTTTTTCTATGCTTAATATAGAGGCAGTGGGTTTTTATTATGATAGAGCAACAAAACAAATGCAAGAAGAAGCATTCCTCTGTTCTTCCTATTCATATTAGGTATAGCCTTTTTCTGAATTGTTGTGTAGTGGAAAATCCCAGATAATTGAAATTGAAATTTGGGTGAAATAAAACATACTTCTAAAACAATGGCACAACCCAAATCAAGATATACTTCAAACCTAGCAATTCTCGATTTTGTTGGATATTAGTCATGTTCTCAGACTTTTCGGATGGCAATTATCATCGATCCATAATTCCAGAATTCCAACAAGGTTTTTTCATATTTCACTCCCAAATATTCATGTATAAACTATTTAGATTCATGATTTATCAGAATCCTACTTTATATCAGAGATCCTACCTGCGCTAATACATGTTAGATCTAATGATTTCATGTCTGCTATTTACTATTTAGTTATTGTTTGACATAATATCAAGAAATAAAAGTTTGAGGGGACATTAATGGTGACCCAAAGGTCATCAAGAAGCTATTGGCGGCGTGAAAAATAGATACGACGAGTACGAGCTCAATATCGTGCACATTTTCAGCTTCCTATGGCTCGTGACGGACATGTGTTCGCTAAGAGAAAAGGTATATAAGCATATTGTTTCTCCTTCCGCTACAAAGCGCGGGCAGTTTGCTATCTATCTCTACTATATAATTTTCGCTGAGGTGGTTTTCGTCGCCCCTCTTTCTTCGTACGTCGCGTGGGTCGTCCGTCTCGCGACCAGCGATTTCGTGTCGGATCCATCCAAGCACCAATCGTGCGCTTGGTCCGGCCCAGTCCCGTTCTGTTCTGTAAGCCACCAAATCGTACGAGCTCTGTTCTGTTCGTAACCACCCAATCATGCGCTTGGTCCGGTCCAGTCCCGTTCTGTTCATAGTTTGATCGATTTTTTAGCATAGACTGTGCACAAGTCTGCATCCGTACCTGGTACGTATAGAAATCATAGAGAGACGCTACTAGCAGTATATATTCCACCGTATTTTGACCTCTGGCGCAGGCCATGATCTCCGGCGCCACCAGCCAAAGCTGCTTGCTCACGGTCATAGACGGGCTCGGGCTGCACGCAGGTCATGATCTCCGGCAAGGCGATGAACATTGGTCGCAAGCTTTGGCTAGATCAAATGGCAACAGCTTTTGATCCGGAAATTGGCTAGAAGCGGACACCAAGCTGGTAGTATTTTATTGAGAAAAAAAAGCGAGTAGGTGAGAGGCGCTGCTGGAAATTGTACTCCTATGACTGTCCAGAAAGCAGTTCCTGTCACGGGCATACGTAGCTACAGGCTACAGGTTGAAGTCTGAAGACCAGCTTCATATGAAAGAGGGATGAATACGATCTTCAGATGAAAGAAGAATGCTGCCATCGACTGTCTCCGTTGGCATGTTTATGTAGCCTATTTCAGAAGACATGCTTGCGCAATTCCTATATGGTATTTACACAATTGATGCCCATAAGATTTATTTCCACTGAAAATTGTATTATGCATCATGTAAGAGGAAGAAATTGAAAAGACTAGAGGCTCAAGGAGCAGGCGGAAAAGAGTTACTACGAGTCTACAATGTTGACTCCTTAGTCTTCCAATCAGTTCAAAGGGATACAGAAAATAATATAAATATGAGTTGCCCACAAATGGATTGATGTATTTTCTTAGAGCATGAGGATGATAAAGGGATGATGTGACTGTGATCATGAGACTGTGATTAATGCGGACATCACCAGCGTGCACGGCGGGCTAATAAAATTAATTCGCCCTTCGATGTTGCCCTACATGGCCATTGCGGTTGTAGTCGCGCTAGAGGAATTGCAAAAGGCTCAAACAATTTTTACTAAATTTCAAGTTAATTGATTCTGACACCAGTCACCAACTCACGGGAAGTCAGAGTCGGACCATGGCATGTCCTAGCAAACAACTGGCTTTCATCACCGTTGCAACACAGGACATATACCGACTCCGGCCATCGGTCATGTATGGCGCCTCTAACAATCTGACTTACACATAGAGCATGTACCAAAATGACTAATCAATTTTCAATATCAGAAGAAACGGGTAAGGTGCAACCAAGTTAGCGTGTTGAAAGTTATGTTTGTTAGATTGAGAATAACATGATAATTCATATGAGTCTGGTTCACATCCAATTTGCGAGCATGTATTGTCGTTCGGAAGGGGTGTGAAGCTATGAGCTACCGGAGTCGGATATCAGACTGTAGGACCACATGCCGGTGGCGGGTGATATACACAACATAAGGTTGTACAGTGTGATCATGCTTACATATGCCGAGGTGGAGACATCGGAGGATCACCCCGGAGAAAATGCAAAGAAAAACACACAAAGTAAAACTTCAGAGTCGGGAAGGGAGATTGATAAGACATCAGGTTTTCATATGTCAGAGAGTCCACGAGGGAGATCTATAACAATGTGCATGGCAGAAAGAGAGGTTCGACGTGAGAGGATGAAGTACATCGTCAGATGCTCGCGGTAGTGTCTTCCAAATAGAAGAGGCACTACCTCGACGAGGCACAACGAATAGAGTTGACATGCAATACTTAAATAGAGAGATGTTTATGAGCATAAATAGATATTGCAAATTGGAAATATTAACATTTTAAAATACCGTAGCAACGCATGGGCATTCAGCTAGTAAATCTAAAACATCTTATATTTCTAAACGGAGGGAGTATTACTGTTATCGTCTATATCTTCTAGCGTAACAAGATTTGGAAATATGCTTCCCCCCCCCCCCCCCCCCTCGTTCACAAATGCAGTAAGACATTCTAGCTTTTTATAGGTAGACATGTTTTAGTATGTAGATTCTTTTATTTTCCAGTCTATCAATGCAGTCCATTTTGTAATATCTAAAAAAAAATTACATTACTGAACGGAGGGAGTACTTGTTAATAGTATATATTGCACTATTGAAAAACACCCCTTCGGTTCGATCTCAATCCTGTCACCAGTCCTGGTTTGTTAGGACACTAGTCTCGGGCCGTAATGTCTCCAACGGCTAGTAATCGGGATAGTCACTAGTCCCGGGCCGGACTGGACCTCTAGTCCCGGTCTGTAATACGACTCGGGACTAGTTACCTCGAGCTGGCCAGCTGCACTTTGCAAAACTATTAGTTCTGGATCGTATCACGGCCTGAAACTAGTTAGTCATCTATATAATGCAGCTTCGTGTGCACCGCCCAGCCATGGTGGCCAGTGACTATTGTTACTAGTATATATCTTGGCTGACACAAGATTACATACATTTTTCTATTTGATGCTTGTAATCACTAGTATAACTCAAGACTTTATTTAGATAGTGGTGATGAAAAATCTCTGCTTGATTCTATTAATTCAGTGCTATATATTCTCTCTTTGATGACGTAGATGTGTGAACGAGTGCAACTTCCAAGGAGAAGGCATTGTGTGCTTCGGCCATTGCACCAATCTAGACGGATCTTAATTATGAATGTCGTTGCCCTCCATGAACCGATGGAGAGCCCCGCATGCCCGATGGCTGCCTCAAACCCGTCAATATAGGTGAGCACATCCTAGTACACAAATACACTACTCATTGACTATACTTAGCTTCCTTATTTTGTACTCCACGGCAACATCACTACATAATATATACTTGAAGTACAGTAAGAGGTCGATCTGTGCAATTTTCAGGTTTAATCATTGGTCTACCCGTAGCTGTTGGCCCTGGCCTTCTCACTACGGGAGAAGCTGAATACGCCGACGGCCGGGTCCCGTCGGCGTAGGCCCTAAATGTCATCGGCGTAGGCTGGCCCGACGGCTGCCGTCGGCGTAGCCTCTTCTCCCGTCGGCGTAGAAAAGTCGTCGGTGTATATAGCTACGCCGCTGTCGGCGTAGACCATATGGGGTCTACCTAGATGACTAACGGCCGTTTGGCTACGCCGACGGCTTTACCGTCGGCCTAGATTTTTTCAATTTTTTTTTCCAATTTTTTTTTCAATTTTTTTTCCAAATTATTTTTTCAATCTTTTTTTTAACTTTTTAAACATTTTTGTATTGTTTAACTTGTTAATCTCACATGGACATTTATATTTCTAAGTATACTTAGTCTCAAGTCAAATTGCACAATTATTTAAACTTCCCAACCGGTCACCCATCCTAATACTACTCCAGCCCCAGCACGTTTAACTTCTTCGTTCCTTCCACATGAGCTTCAGACAAACAAACTAGAACTTGTTGTGAATATTATCATATCAAACCTATTACCATTACACTATAATGTTAGACATATTTGTTTTTTTACATTTCATACAAATTTTTGAGTAAACAACAATAAATAAGTAATAATAATCATGAATTCAAATAAAAATAAAATAAATTTTATTTATTTTGCTTTTTTATTTAAATTTGAATAATTCATATCTACAAATCCGTAAATCACAATTCGACAAATAATATATCCAAATCGATCAGAAAAATGAGAGGAATCCAAATATGACATCCCTATCATCTATTTAATTATATATCATAAATTTTAAATATTAGACCAACTGAAACTATGTCAAGATTCATGAAACACCCGCTTTTGGCACTCGAAAAATAAAGAATGGCTTTTTCGTGCGACGAAAAGGAAAACTTTCTCCTGCAACATTGTTCGCCATCCCATGATATACACGAGTGCATAATATGGGCACATTAGCAAAAACTATATCGCGATTCTAGCAATAACATTGGTCATTTGACCTGAAATCCAGAAAACCTCGATTGAGATAGGTCATTTTGTGAAGGGTTTTTTGAGACACGATCAATATATCAAGTTTTATATTTTTCCATGCAACTATGTCATATAATATGACACCACGCGAAGGTTTTGCATTGTTTCGATCGTTTTTTAATTTTTTATGCCCGTTTCAAACTATCATCAAACTTCCTAAATCGAGGGGCATGATGATTCTTAGCTCGGGGACGAGTCTCACTAAACTTGCATTAGATCTCTGATGAAATGGCATATTCTAAACCTAAAAATGATTTTTACAAAAAATCATGAGCAATATATCATGTATCTGTAGTTCAAATCTAACTCATTTCCTGCCGATTTAGCAGGAATTTGTCTTTTTCACAAGAGGTGAACGGAAAGGTTTGA
The DNA here is from genome assembly GCA_910589765.1 of Avena atlantica. Taxonomy (NCBI): domain Eukaryota; kingdom Viridiplantae; phylum Streptophyta; class Magnoliopsida; order Poales; family Poaceae; genus Avena; species Avena atlantica. The sequence continues at coordinate 509,987,873 of OU342736.1, forward strand.
GATTCCTAGGTTGGGAAATTGTCCATTAAATATGGTCTAGTATTTTTGAAAAATGTGGTATTATCATTTTGAAACTTTTATTTGGTGGTTGCTTTACAAAAACACCCCGTTTTTTGCACTCGGAAAATGAAAAATAGCTTTTCGGTGCGACGAAAAGGAAAACTTCCTGCTGCAACATTGTTCACCATCCCATGATACACATGTGTGCACAATATGGACACATTATCTCAAACTATACCACGATTATAGCAATAACATTGGTCATTTGACCTGAAATCCAGAAAACCTCGATTGAGATAGGCCATTTTGTGAAGGTATTTTTAAGACTCAATGAATATACCAATTCTGGTATTTTTCCATGGAACTATGTCATATAATATGACACCACGCGAAGGTTTTGCATTGTTTTGATCGTTTTTTAATTTTTTATGCACATTTCAAACTATCATTAAACTTCCTAAATCGAGGGGCATGATGATTCTTAGCTCGGGGACGAGTCTCACTAAACTTGCATTAGATCTCTGATGAAATAGCATATTGTGAACCTAAAAATGATTTTTACAAAAAATCATGAGCAATATATCATGTACCTGTAGTTCAAATCTAACTCATTTCCTGCCGATTCAGCAGGAGATTGTCTTTTTCACGAGAGGTGAACGGAAAGGTTTGAGATTCCTAGGTTGGAAAATTGTTCATTCAATATGGTCTAGTATTTTTTAAAAATATGGTATTATCATTTTGAAACTTTCTTTTGGTGGTTGCTTCACAAAACACCCCGTTTTTTGCACTTGAAAAATGAAAAATATGTTATACGAAAGTATTTGTATTTTTTATGTATTTTTTGAATAAAAATATATAATATTTGAGTTTATATAGATATATCTTATTTTTATGCAAATTTTAATATATTATATGTATTTTTCTGAATTTAAATGATTTAGTTATGATTTTTCTAAGATTAATATGGAAAAAAAAGAAAAATAGCTACGCCGACGGCAAAGCCGTCGGCATAGGTCTGAAACCTACGTCGACGGCTTTGCCGTCGGCGTAGACTTGACGCCGTTGCTCTGCCGTTAGCCCAATGGACTACGCCGACGGTCATGTTTACGCCGACGGCGGCCGTCAGCCTATTTATTCTACGCCGACGGCAAAACTGGGCCGACGGCCCGTCAATCTACGCCGACGGCCCCGAAATTTTGCCGTCGGCGTATAAAAAGGCCGTCGGCCTATTTAGTTATTCCCGTAGTGTCTATTCTTGGTCTTCGGGGCAGTTTTAGTGAGAAGTCATCTTAGGCACCACAGGAAGAAATTATTGAAACGGAAGTTCTTCCTCCAAAATCATGGTCAGCTGTTGGAGCAAAACTTGTATCTCACAGGTCTGGCATTGCAGAGAAAATGATTATTCCTCTCGAAGAGCTAGAAAAGGCAACAAACAATTTTGACGAGACACGTAAGCTCAGAGATGGTGGCCATGGAACTGTGTACAACAGGATTTTATCTGATCTGCATGTCGTGGCCATCAAGAAGTCAAAGATTATGATCCAACGACAAATTGATGAGTTCATTAACGAGGTCGCAATCCTCTCACAGATCAACCATAAGAATGTTGTCAAGCTTTACGGATGTTGTCTAGAGACAGAAGTCCCTTTGCTTGTATACGAGTTCATTTCCAATGGAACCCTTAGCGACCATCTTCACCAAAAATCGCCAAGATACTCAATACCATGGGAAGACAGGCTAAGGATCGCAAGTGAAGTAGGCAAAGCTATTTCATAACTTCACTCAGCTGTTTCATTTCCCATAATACATAGAGATATCAAATCTCCCAACATACTGCTTGATGATGCTTTAACAGCGAAGGTCTCAGACTTCGGCACCTCAAGGTATTTACCTACTGATCAAATAGAGGCAACAAAAACAGCGGTGCAAGGAACCATAGGATATTTAGATCCTATGTACTATTACACAGGGCGGCTATCAGAGCAGAGTGATGTTTATAGCTTTGATGTCCTTCTTGTTGAGTTGCTCACTCGGAAGGTGCCAAACATGTATAGATCCTCTGAAGAAAAAGGGTTGGTTATGAAATTTGGTGAATTACTTGCAGAAGGCAATCTAGTTGAAATACTAGATCCACAGGTTGTAGAGGAGGGTGGAAGTGAATTGGATGAGGTGGCTGCTCTAGCTGCATCATGCATAAAAATTAGGGGAGAAGAGAAACCAACCATGAGAAAAGTGGAGATGGCACTCGAAGCCCTATAGGCATTCAAGGAGCGTGATACGTGTTATTTGAGGGAAGAACGAAACAAAGAGAGACATATTCCAATAGGCCATCCACTACTAACTAAAAGTACGAGCCGGCCGGAGGAAGTGAGCAGACAATACAGCCAAGAAGAAGAGTTCTCGATGTCGGGAAGATACCCTCGCTAAGTTTGTTTAGATTTCAGCATACTTGTATACCGTTTGTTATTTAATAATTTGGTTTGTGAAGAAAATGTATTTAGACTTGTTTTAGTACTCCGTATGTAGGTTCACTCAACTTTAGGTAGAATCTACACACATTAAAAAAAGTCTAGATTCATTTTCTTCATAAACCTAAAACATCTTATATTTTGAAACGAAGGGAGTGTTATATATACTCGGAGCTAGCTAACTAGCCACAGTTAGAACATTGGCATCCGTAGTAACTAACTATATATGCGAGCTGAGTGTGCAAGTGTATATGTAAATAGCTGTGGTCAGTTGAGATCTCACCTACCGCATGCAAGTACCAGCTAGCAAGCAGGACATGAGTAGTAACAAAGTATATACTGAGTAAACAAGAGACCGACCGACTGCAGAGTCAGCCGGATGCCTTAGCCAGTTAGGCAAGACGTGTTCAGATCTCACCCACTGGTAAACGGAGAGAATAAATGCCAAATGTTGCAATATACTTTCATATACGTAGTATTATACCTTCTATTATTATCTGTTATTCCAAAAAAGAAGACATAAATTATTTGATAGTCTCACACAAAACAAAGATTGACCAAGTTTAAATAAAACATATGAACCTCTATATCTGCCGCGCGCCCCGATTTAGCCCCTTCTGAGCCCAAATCCACGCGCTCGTCCAAAAGATCCAGCCTACTCACCTTGCGATGTGACTGGGACGTAGCTCAATCATACTTGGAAGGCGGATGTAGTGGAGGCCGTGGAAGCTCCCATGACGGTGGAAGTTCATGTGGTTGCTACGACCCCTCCTCCATGCAGCGCAAGTGCCTCGATCGTGCGCTTGGAGGGGCGAAGAAGCGCATGGTCCGGCGGTGGACCAACCGCAATCTAATCAATCCGTACGTAGTCCCTTCATTCCTATGGCCCGCTGACGTCCCCCTACGCCTATGGCCCACCACCATCCCTCTCGCGGCTATGGTGACACGGCGTCCATGCCTATGCCCACGGCGTGGATGCATGTGGGTCCTTACACGAGCGTGCTCGACGGGCTACGTCCCCCGCCTACTCCGACAAGGAGTGTAGCATGCCGTCAGAATACTCCGCCTCCACCGAATAGTTGAAGGGGGAGAAGGTGGTGCTGCACGATGAAGCAGAGCAGCGCACGCTAGAGAAGCAACGCCGCCGCCGCTCAGATCGAGCACTCATGGCAGCGGGGATGAATGAGGGGATGGCAGTGTTGTATCTAGTCTAGCCTCTGTAGATTTACTATAGGGTAGGACTTGTAGATCTGAGAGGGAGAGAGAGAGAATGGTACTACCTGCGCCCTGGCTCGACAAGCATGAGCCAGAGGGGATCCCGGAGCTAGTGCCGGAGCTGGACCCTCTGTCGTTGGCCATGGGGAGAAAGGTGGGCGACGGCGTGAGTGTGCGGTGGTGGTGGCGGTGCTTCCCGTCGGCTCGCGCTAACCCTAGATCGGTAGGGATGTAGGTGGGGTATTGGCACAGCGGCGAACCTCGTATCGTGCGCTTCCAGCTCCCCACCACTTTATATAGCGCGGCGACAGGGACCCACCAACCAGATAGGGTTAGGGCGCCCCCGATCAGGGCGCGGATAGGGGCGTGCTGGGCCGTTGGGCCCAGTCACGTTGAGATCTATCTAACAGGCGGTTCTCTTTGCCGTGATCCAGGTGGCGGTTTACGAGTCCAAGTAGAAGGAGCTCGCCATGCACCAATGAAGCAGGAGGTCATCGACCTCGACGATGATGAGCGCCTCGCCACCATGCCAGGAGGCTCTGTGAGGTCACTGGAGGACTAATTTTGGTATTAGGGTTGGCGGCAGTGTTAATGCCCAGATGTATCGTAGTTTAACTAGTGTTTACGATTTTTATTTTATTTAACCGTATATGATTATGCACTAAACATCGTATGATCAACCACAACTTGTCTCTAAATTTTGTTCCGCAAGTGCAATTTTTTAAAAAGTACAGTTCATAGTTGAGTATCCGTTTTCTGTGGCCGAACTCGAAACTATAAAACCCTAGTTCAATGCTTTCTGTATCGTAGTAGGTTGCCGATTTTAAGAAATCCGATAGAGTTTTGAAAAAATATCTGCAAGAATTGCTCTAATCATCTAGAAACTCATAATAGGAGAGGGTTTTAATCCCTTGCACTAGTTGCCGGTCCAACGTCGCTTAACTTAGAGTAAGTACAATAAATTTTTAATCAGCTGACGATAAGTCATTCCACATCGCATAGAGAAGTGAAAGAAGAGGAGAGGGCGGGCGCTCTGCCTGCCGTGGTGCGAGCAGTAAACGAGAAACAATAGCTCGTTTTTAGCCGGATGTGAAGGCTAGACCTACCATGCTATAGTCTTGCATGCAGACATGCACATGCGGATATTAAATAGTGAAACATATTTATATAGTCAATACAAGAGCTAGCCTATTGTATATGTGCTTACTTTTTTTTTTGGGAAGAAGCATATATTAATATCAGATGATACCAATTACACCCAGCCTTTGCAACAACACATTGCCCTAACCGCCACATGGATGCACACAACTAAAAAAAGAAAGAAGAATTATAAAAAAGAAAACTCTCGCTACAGTGACTCGTTCATTGAAACAGCAGTACTACCACCACCAAGACAACACCAGAAGTCTAGCTTATCCAAAAACGACGCCACTAAAAAGGAAACAGTGCACAAACACCATCATCGCCCAATCAAAGATCTACGTTTCACTCTGAAAAAAGTCCGCGCTCTCAAAACAATACCTTCAACACGGCCATTGTTAGACACAACCAATTAAGACCAGACCCTGAGTTTTCACCCTGAGAGGTAGGAACATGAACCTCTCTTGTGCAGTCGCCCCCACTTGCATGCCACTTCTCCAATTCACAAGTCACTTAGCCAATTCCTCATCACCATCCAGACTCGAACTACCATTGTCTGTCCTCAGATCTCGGTCTCCATGACTTTTTCCGTCGGCACCATGAAACGAGAACATGACCCACGATAATAACAGCCAACAAAGCTTCGAAGTACACCCTCTGAAACCAAACGGTCAATAGAACTACGAGAACATTTAATGGACAAGTGGTATTCTATTCACTTTAAAATTAGATCCTTCCAAAATAGCATACCTTCATAAATTTTATTATTCATTTGACTGGATCAACTTAGATGTTTCTTGATCGATAAATTTTGCTTAGTAATGTTTGTCTCATAGAACTATGTATTTTCTTTGTTTTTGAAGAAGACAATATGCAATTTACAAGATTTAATTTACTACTTCTCGATGTAATTTAACAAGTGATTTTTTGTATGCTGATTACATAATTTTGAATACACATAACTTTTACAACAAAAATTAGGAAGTAAGTGGTGAGTTTTTACTTTACTTTTGTGAGGATGGTTTTATTTGTGGGACATCTAAAAGAATTGAAATATTTGTGAAAACGAACATTCTTATAAAACAATAATAGAGCTGGAGTCAGTGCATACTTCAAACCTGAAATGCTTAATTTATTTTAGACCCATTACAACGCACGAGCACTTTTGCTAGTAGAACCTAAACGACCAGAAAAAAAGACACACAAACCCCAAGCAAGCATGGCGAAAATTTAATATACCAGAGCCTCAAGGCGTCACCGCGTCAGGAACCTGGAGCAACCTCCCTGATTGGCTGCTTCCCTGCCTCCCTGCGTGGCTGCGTCAGTGCGTCGCGGCGCCATCCCGTGTGTCTGTTGACATGGCGTGCTTGTCGCCAAACGGGAACGGGAGAAGGAGAAAGGAGACGAGACGATAGACAAGATCGACAGAATAGATCACGAGTTAGTGACACATGGGTCGTGCCTCGATCGTGATGCGTCATGCGTGGGTCCTTTCGGCTGTCGCTTGCGCTTTCGAAGTCATGGCGTGATGTTCGCTAGGCCTTTGAAAGATTTTTTTCAGCACGTATATAAAGCTATACATATTTTTCGAGCCCCCTCTAGTTTACAAGTATTGCATGTATAGCTAGGTTATCAATATGACCACTAAAATATAAATTATATAAAACAAAATTATACCATTTTAAAATATAACATCTAAAGTTTCTAATGGTACAATTTTTATTCTATATGATTTACTTTTTAATATTCGAATTGGTGATCTAGATATAATTGCTGTTGGGGTTCGTAGCATGGAAAACAAAAATTTTCTATCGCATACAAACAAACAAGTCAAGATCTATCTACTAGATTGTAGCAACGAGTCGATGGAATAACTTACCCTCGAAGATTCCAAAGTGGTTAACGAGAGCAGATTCTCGTGGGTGATGTAGTCGTACACTTCCAATCTCAAGATCGCGTAGACGATCCTTCCGGCGCTGCGTTCCGGCAGCGCTCCCGCAGTCGGTCACACGTTCGGTACTCGACGAAGACCTTCCTCTCCCTTGATCCAGCAGGCAGCGGAGGTTGTAGCACTCTCCTCGCGATTCCGGCAGCACAACGGTGTGGTACCGGAAGTAGAGGGGAGATCCCGCAGGGCTTCGCCTTAAACCGGTGCGAGTATGGTGGAGTATGAGAGAGGCTTTAGTGGTCTAGTAATTAGACACACCAATTAGAAGGCTCTAAACCAATTAGAAGGCTCTAAACCGAAGGCTAGGGCAATTAGAAGCTCTAAACCGAAACGGCTCTAAACCGGAGGTAGAAGATAGGAACTTGTGTGTCTTGGAGGGGCAGCCCTGCCCCTCCCTTTATAGGTGGGAGGTGCGGCCAAGGGGAGGGGAGTCCCTCCCCAACTCGGCCTAGAGGTGGTGCGCCGGTTTGGGAGGAGGACTCCCTCCCCAACTCGGTTTCACATAAACCTCCTTCTCCTCTTTACCAAAACTAGCCGTTTGACTTTTCAAACTAGCCGTTTGACTTTTCAAACTAGGATTTGAATAAATCCTCTCTTTGGTACAACAATGACACTTAGTACATGATGCAATCATATCAACTTGATATAACACATTCATGTACCCTTACCCCGGAGTGCCGGACATTCCGGAACCTTCTAGAATGTTCCCGATGAAAACACCGGAATCATTCCGTAACTCCGAAACGGGACTTTCCTTATATGAATCTTATTCTCCGGACCATTCCGGATCTCCTCGTGATATCCCGGATCCCATCCGAGACTCCGAACAACATTCGGTCTCCTTCTCATCATTCCATAACTACTCAAACAACGTCGCATCCTTAAGTGTGTCTCCCTGCGGTTCGTGAATTATGCGGACATGATCGAGACACTTCTCCGATCAATAACCAATAGAGGAATCTGGAAATTCATATGGCTCCCACATATTTCTATGATTACTTTGCGATCGAATGAACCACTTACATACGATACCAATTTCCCTTTGTCTCACGATAGTTTACTTATCCGAGGTTATGATCGTCGGTATCTCTGCATACCTAGTTCAACCTCATTACCGATAAGTACTCTTTTCTCGTTCCCGTGATATGTGATCCCTTGTGACCCAGTCACATGCTTGCAAGCTAATTGGATGACATTTCACCGAGAGGGCCCAGAGTATATCTATCCGTCATATGGATGGACAAATCCCACTCTTGATCCATGTGTTTCAACCAACACTTTCCGAACACTCAATGCCACCTTTATAGCCACCCTGTTACGGTGTGGTGTTTGATGACATCAAAGCATCCATCCGGTAAAGGTGATATGCATGATCTCATGGTCGAAGGAATTAGGTTACTATGTATCAGAAAGCATATAGCAATTGAACTATTGAAATGACTTGATCTTTATGCTACGCTTATCTATAGGAGTATGTCCATCACATCATTCTCCCAATGATATGACCTTGTTGTTAATAACATCTCTATGTTCATGATCAGGAAACCATGATCATATATTAACCAACAAGCTAGTTTAACAAGAGGCTTTACTAGGGACTCTTTTATTAGTTTACAAATCACACAAGTATTAATGTTTCCGGTTAATACAATTATAGCATGGTATGTAAACATTTATCATAAGTGTGAAGATATGATAATAACCACTTTATTATTGCCTCTTGGGCATATCTCCAACAGTCTCCCACTTGCACTAGAGTCAATAATCTAGTTTCAAAACTTTTGTGTATTCAACACCTATGGCTTTCCGGTGTTGTATGTACACGATTTCTAGTGGTCAACTGATCTCCGGATCTGACACTTCCAGGTCCGTGTGTAATTGCATGTCTTTGCGTCTCTACGCATCACTCATTCTCTAATGAGATGGCTTCGTACAAATTTGGTCCTTTGGTGTGACCTTTAGTTCTTTGGGGTTAAAACATGTTGATAATATTGTCGTACAATATATCTTCATAGTATTATCCCGCTGTGAACTACACCTAGTTTGATAACAAACTACTTGACACAAATGCCCTCTTTTGCTGCTATAATAGCAGTCATATACTTAGCCTTTTGTTGTAGTATCTGTCACAATGTCTTAACTTTGGAACTCATCCAAATCCATTATGGAACTCACTTTCCATTATATTGTGCCACCCTTAGTTTAGATTGAGATAAACTTAATTTGTACTTTGTGACAAAGCTAGTATCAATGTAGTACTTTTACAATGAACTAACCATCTATTTGTCACTTCTACAAATAATATACTCTTAGTTCTTCCAAAAGATCATAAGAATATCCTTACTATTGTCCAATGATCATCTTACGAATCATTCTGGTATATGCTCACAACATTTAGAGCATAGGACATATCTGGATTTGTACATATCACAGTATGATTGATATAAACACTCTTTGTGACTTCATACATCAAGTATCAATCTATACTTGAATCTTTGTTTCACTTACCAAATGTCAATACACTTGAATATATCATCAATATTGAACTCATTCAATCCTTTCTGTGCGACAAGAACCTTTCTTGTAGTTTCTATATTGAACTCATTCAATATCTCGTCTATGTACTTCTGGCACAACCATATTAGCATCTATTGATGACAAATATTTGGGTTTTGCCTAAGTCTTTCATCAGGATGAAATTCTTTAATATGTGTTAATAAAAGATACATTATTTCCAATCAACAATATGTCTTTCACATAATGTATTAGAAACATGTCTTAGCGCTCCCACTTAATTTCTTGCAAATGCAAGCATCTTCATCGTTTATAATGAACTTTTAAACTCCTTTAACAGTTTCATCACAGTGAAGATTCCAACTCTGCGATGCTCACTTTAACCATTGAAGTTTTCATATGCTTTTAGTATCCTTTGAATTAACAAAACCCTATGGACTATGTTATGCACATGTCCTAGGTAACAATTCTATTAGAAGAACTTGTTTTGTTTATTCAACTATCATATAACAAAATTATATGCAGTGGTTGCTACATTAATCCGTCTAGACTAAATATCGTTATGAAAGATCAAATCTTATCATAATCAACCTTTGAACATTGTTGTGAACTCTTTCCCAACATGTCGACTATTTCATAGATGCAAAACATCCATGTATATTTATTTATAGATCCAAACACGACTGTAAGGTCTTACACCTTTCTTGAGGGTCCTTCAAGTTCAAAACTTGATTTCTCGTGTATGGAACTATCACGGATTTTATGGCTTCAAGCCATTTGACGGAGTCAGGGCTCATCATCGCTTCTTTGCATGCAGTCGGATCATTATTGTCAAATAATGATTTAACTCTCAAATCTTGGTATTTGATTGCTCATCCGACCTACTTGTTTCAATAGGAACTTAGATCTCCGTGACCACAACTTTTGAGGTATGCGAGCCATGAGCATTGTTGCTAACTCCGGAACACTTTTCGGCGCTGCGCAACTTTGCACATATAGCTAAGGTTCTTTTAACCTTATCAAAGTTCTATTGTCCTCCCACTTAACTTTTCACGAAAAATTCCTTCTCAAAGAAACTTGACGTTCTAAGCGACAAACACTTTTGTCTCCGGTGTTTATGGAGGAATACTTAACATTTATACAAAGACAGGTTCATCCGACTTTGGTTGCACACATCTTTCTTATGCATAGCATACCAATGTTTTTTAAGAAAGGACTACTTGGGTTTTATCCCAAACCATAACGTTATATGGTGTCATTTCAACGGATTATGATGAAGCTCTTTTCAGTGGAAAAAACGGTAATCTCTAAAGCTTTTAATCTTTAAAATATAATGGCAGTTTTATGAATTATACCTTTGATCTTACCATGTCACACAAGGTTTAATTACATACCTCGAACGCTCCATACCCTTATGGTGTTTCGGGAAATGCAAATCCACGGAACGATTCCTTAAATCTTAGGTATTATGCTAAACTTTTGTAACTTAAATATCTTCCTTTATGATCTTTATCATAAACTGTTTATATTCTTGTTACAATGATTTTGCACTTCATCTTGAAAGTCTTTGAACTTATCAAATGTTTCATACTTCATCCTTATTAAGTAAATATTCATATATTCACTTGAATTCTTGGAGAAAGCATATGAAGTTGAAATCCATCGCTCTTGACTACACATAATGGACTTCGTACAACAATATGTACAAATTCCAATAAGCTAGTCTTTCGTTCCCTTTTGGCTTTTGAACGAAGTTTCAATTATCTCTGGGAAAGTTTCACAAGCGTCATTTGATCAAAATCAAAAGACTCCAAAATTCCATCCACATGGAGTTTCTTCATGTTTTCTTTCCAATATAATTTAAACGGCGATGTCACTTCCTAAGTGATCTTTCAATCAATTTGTCTTTCGACATTTTTAGCACTAGTTTTATGGATGTGATTTCTCCTACGAGATTTGTGAATCATCCATCTTTTATGGATTACGGCAATTATTTGAACAACCCTTTTGTTCTCATAATACCTGATAAAACAAATCTTGAAGGTAAGCTCTGATGTTCAATGAGCAACACAATAACCCTTTATTTGTTCTTGATGAACATCATCATATATTCTTTTTCTAATTACTTAGGCCATTGCAGTTCATGAATTCTGTTGTTTCGTATGACAATTCATACCAACAAATTCAGTACCAACTAGTTAAGAACTACATTGTTTAATAAGCAAAGAATATAGCCATAACATGTATATCATCTATATACTTAAACTGAACAATTCTAGTCTTTTCTTTTCTGCCATATACTTATGAGATTTTCTTTCAATATTTCCTTTTCTGTTTGAAAGAATCTATCAACATCAATAGTGGAGTCATACATATGACATATAGTCCAAAGCGTGTATAGTTAAATACCAATGTCTTTGGACTTGCACTTTGAAGTAGATCACCATCATCAAATGTTTGGTGTTCTTTCAAATTCCTTTCTTTAGCAATCGCTTGGTGTAGTAAACATTTTACCTACATCAATTATTCATCCTTATCTGGAATCATCCATGATCAAGCTACTTTTAGCTTATAACGATGAATTACGAGTATAATGTTGCTATCCAAAACCTTTTGTAGGATTAGGACAACAAGTGTCTCCAACCTTTTGCAAATTCTCATCAAAATATGAGAACATGAACTTTGGCATATTATACTCTATCATGTTGAAACCAAAACATCGTTTCAGATATCACAATATCTTCCACACATCATGGTTTCTGAAACAACTCTTTCAACTCCTAGATTACCTTGATATCGAAGCTATCTTTCGAATATCAAGAATCATGGAGACAAACATGATACTTATATACTAATACTGGAATTGTCACTCTTGATTTAATACTAATTATTAAACTTCATGGAGTAACCGGAACTTACTGAAAGTTTGCAATAGGACTTTTAAACTTTAGATTAACACTTCAAAACAATACGATACCAGTTCGTAAAGTAGCTAACCAGAATTCTATAGTTCTATCATCTCAATTATAACTAAGCGCAAGGTGGTAAACGGATGCCAATGACTACAACAACTATGCAAATTCACTTTGATTTAGTTTATGATAAATTGAGTTCTAATTAATAATTAAACTAATCTAGGTGAACTCCCACTCAAAACAATATCCCTCACATTTTTTTAGTGATCACACGAACCAAATCCACCATATCAAAACCGATCATCACGAGAGTTGATATAGTTTCAATGGCGAACAATCGACATGTTCATCATATCTACTATATGATTCATGCTTTACCTTTCGGTGATCCGTGTTCCTGAGACCATGTATGTACATGCTAGGCTCGTCAAGATCAAACCTTAGCTTCCGCATAAGCAAATCTGGCTTGCTTATGTTGTATACACTTGCGGAATCTAACACACCCGATCATCACGTGGTGCTTCGAAACAACAAGCTTTAGCAACGGTGCATACCAAGGGTGAACACTTAAGAACTTGAAATTGTGTGCTTGAGGGATCATCTTATAATGCTACCGTTGTCTACCAAGCAATACAAGATGCATAAAGGATTAACATCACATGCAATTCATAATATGTGATATGATATGGCCTTTCTTCTTTGTGCTTCCGATCTCCATCTTCAAGCACGAACATGATCTCCATCATCACCGGCATTGCATCAAGGTCAATGATGCTGCTCCATGGTTGTCGTCCACCAGCTTCAACTATTACAACTACTTTGAATAGACACGCGGGTCTTAACAGAAATTAAAGACAACCATATTGTTGGAGATATGCCCAAGAGGCAATAATAAAGTGGTTATTATCATATCTTCACACTTATGATAAATGTTTATATACCATGCTATAATTGTATTAAACGGAAACATTAATACTTGTGTGATTTGTAAACTAATAAAAGAGTCCCTAGTAAAGCCTCTTGTTAAACTAGCTTGTTGGTTAATATATGATCATGGTTTCCTGATCATGAACATAGAGATGTTATTAACAACAGGGTCATATCATTGGGAGAATGATATGATGGACATACTCCTATAGATAAGCATAGCATAAAGATCAAGTCATTTCAATAGTTCAATTGCTATATGCTTTCTGATACATAGTAACCTAATTCCTTCGACCATGAGATCATGCATATCACCTTTACCGGATGGATGCTTTGATGTCATCAAACACCACACCGTAACAGGGTGGCTATAAAGGTGGCATTGAGTGTTCGGAAAGTGTTGGTTGAAACACATGGATTAAGAGTGGGATTTGTCCATCCATATGACGGATAGATATACTCTGGGCCCTCTCGGTGAAATGTCATCCAATTAGCTTGCAAGCATGTGACTGGGTCACAAGGGATCACATATCACGGGAACGAGAAAAGAGTACTTATTGGTAACGAGGTTGAACTAGGTATGCAGAGATACCGACGATCATAACCTCGGATAAGTAAACTATCGTGAGACAAAGGGAAATTGGTATCGTATGTAAGTGGTTCATTCGATCGCAAAGTAATCGTAGAAATATGTGGGAGCCATATGAATTTCCAGATTCCTCTATTGGTTATTGATCGGAGAAGTGTCTCGATCATGTCCGCATAATTCACGAACCGTAGGGAGACACACTTAAGGATTCGACGTTGTTTGAGTAGTTATGGAATGATGAGAAAGAGACCGAATGTTGTTCGGAGTCTCGGATGGGATCCGGGATATCACGAGGAGATCCGGAATGGTCCGGAGAATAAGATTCATATAAGGAAAGTCCCGTTTCGGAGTAACGGAATGATTCCGGTGTTTTCATCAGGAACATTCTAGAAGGTTCCGGAATGTCCGGCACTCCGGGGGGGAAGGGGTACATGAATGTGTCATTACATGTTGGAATGATTGCATCATGTACTTAGTGTTATCGCTGTTCCAAATAAGGGATTAAATCAAATCCTAGTTTGAAAAGTCAAACGGCTAGTTTGAAAAGTCAAACGGCTAAAATTGGAAAGTGGGAAAGAGGAGGAGCTCCAAACCGAGTTGGGGAGGGAGACCTCCTCCAACCGGCGGCCACCAAGGCCGACTTGGGGAGGAACTCCTCCCCTTGGGCGCCGTCCCTCCCACCTATAAAAGGAGGGGCAGGGCTCCCCTCCTTGCACACACTTGTTCCTATCTATTTCTCCCGGTTTAGAGCCGTTTGGGTTTAGAGCTTCTAATTGCTCCGACCTTCGGTTTAGAGCCTTCTAATTGGTTTAGAGCCTTCTAATTGGTGTGTCTAATTACTAGACCACTAATAGCCTCTAAATATCCTCTCTCATACTCCGCCATACTCGCACCGGCTTAAGGCGAAGCCCTGCGGGATCTCCCCTCTACTTCCGGTACCACGCCGTTGTGCTGCCGGAATCGCGAGGAGAGTGCTACAACCTCCGCTGCCTGCTGGAACAAGGGAGAGGAAGGTCTTCGTCGAGTACCGAACGTGTGACCGACTGCGGGAGCGCTGCCGGAACGTGGCGCCGGAAGGATCGTCTACGCGATCTTGAGATCGGAACGAGTACGACTACATCGTCCACGAGAATCCGCTCTCGTTAAACACTTTGGAATCTTCGAGGGTAAGATACTCCATCGACTCGTTGCTACAATCTAATAGATAGATCTTGGCTTGATTGGTTGTATGCGATAGAAAAATTTTGTTTTCCATGCTACGAAACCCTACAGTGGTATCAGAGCCGTGTCTATATGTAGATCTGTTGCACGAGTGGAACACAATGGTCATTGTGGGCGTTGATGCTTTTATTATCGATTGCTTATTGTGTACTTTGCATCTTGCGGGATGTTGGGATGAAGCGGCCCGGGCTAACCTTACATGACAGCGTTCATGAGACTTGATCCACGTTTGACATGCAACTTGTATTGCATAAGTGGCTTTGCGGGTGCCTGTTTCTCCTAGCATAGTTAAGATCCAATTTACAACGGGTGATTGGCAATACTAGTATCAATGTTGTGGTTCTTGTTCGTAAGTTAGAACGTCACTTATCGAAAGCCCCAAACCACGTAAAACATGCAAAGAAAGTAGAGGCGTCTAACTTTGTTTTGCAGGGGTGTGCAGTGATGTGATATGGCCATGATTGTGATTATATATGATGTATGCAATGTTCCTTATTGTAAGTTGGCAACCGGCAGGAGCCATATGGTTGTCTTTAATTTCTGTTAAGGCCTGCGAGTCTATTCAAAGTAGTTGTAATAGTTGAAGCTGGTGGACGACAACCATGGAGTTGCATCATTGACCTTGATGCAATGCCGGTGATGATGGAGATCATGTTCGTTCTTGAAGATGGAGATCGGAAGCACGAAGAAGAAAGGCCATATCATATCACATATTATGAATTGCATGTGATGTTAATCCTTTATGCATCTTGTATTGCTTGGTAGACAACGGTAGCATTATAAGATGATCCCTCATGCACATAAATTTCAAGTTCTTAAGTGTTCACCCTTAGTATGCACCGTTGCTAAAGCTTGTTGTTTCGAAGCACCACGTGATGATCGGGTGTGTTAGATTCCGCAAGTGTATACAACGTAAGCAAGCCAGATTTGCTTATGCGGAAGCTAAGGTTTGATCTTGACGATCCTAGCATGTACAGACATGGCCTCAGGAACACGGATCGCCGAAAGGCAAAGCATGAGTCATATAGTAGATATGATGAACATGTCGATTGTTCGCCATTAAAACTATATCAACTCTCGTGATGATCGGTTTTGATATGGTGGATTTGGTTCGTGTGATCACTAAAACAATGTGAGAGATATTGTTTTGAGTGGGAGTTCACTTAGATTAATTTAATTATTAATTAGAACTCAATTTATCATAAACTAATTCAAAGTGAATTTGCATAGTTGTTGTAGTCATTGGCATCCGTTTACCACCTTGCACTTAGTTATAATTGAGATGATAAAACTATAGAATTCTGGTTAGTTACTTTACGAACTGGTATCGTATTGTTTTTGAAGTGTTAATCTAAAGTTTAAATGTCCTATTGCAAACTTTCAGTAAGTTCCGGTTGCTCCATGAAGTTTAATAATTAGTATTAAATCAAGAGTGACAATTCCAGTGTTAGTATATAAGTATCATGTTTGTCTTCATGATTCTTGATATTCGAAAGATAGTTTCGATATCAAGGTAATCTAGGAGTTGAAAGAGTTGTTTCAGAAACCATGATGTGTGGAAGATATTGTGATATCTGAAACGAAGTTTGGGTTACAACATGATAGAGTATAATATGGCAAAGTTCATGTTCTCATATTTTGATGAGAATTTACAAACGGTTGGAGACACTTGTTGTCCTAATCATCCAAAAGTTTTTGGATAGCAACATTATACTCATAAATTCATCGTTATAAGCTAAAAGTAGCTTGATCATGGATGATTACATGATAAAGGTGAATATTTGATGTAGGTAAAATGTTTACTGCACCAAGAGATTACTAAAGAAAGGAATTTGAAAGAACACCAAACATTTGATGATGGTAATCTACTTCAAAGTGCAAGTCCAAAGACATTGGTATTTAATTATACACGTTTTGGACTATATGTGTCATATGTATGACTCCACTATTGATGTTGATAGATTCTTTCAAACAGAAAAGGAAATATTGAAAGAAAATCTCATAAGTATATGGCAGAAAAGAAAAGACTAGAATTGTTCAGCTTAAGTATATAGATGATATACCTGTTATGGCTATATTCTTTGCTTATTAAACAATGTGGTTCTTAAGTATTTTAGTACTGAATTTGTTGGTATGAATTGTCATACAAAACAACACAATTCATGAACTACAATGGCCTAAGTAAATAGCAAAAGAATATGTGATGATGTTCATCGAGAACAAATAAAGGGTTATTGTGTTGCTCGTTAAACATCAAAGCTTGCCTTCAAAGATTTGTTTTATCAGGTATTATGAGAACAAAAGGGTTGTTCAAATAATTGCCGTAATCCATAAAAGATGGATTCGCAAATCTCGTTGGAGACATCACATCCATAAAACAAGTGCTAAAGATGTCGAAAGACAAATTGATTGAAAGATCACTTAGGAAGTGACATCGCCGTTTAAATTATAATGGAAAGAAAACATGAAGAAACTCCATGTGGATGGAATTTTGGAGTCTTTTGATTTTGATCAAATGACGCTTGTGAAACTTTCCTAGAGATAATTGAAACTTCGTTCATAGGCCAAAAGGGAACGAAAGACTAGCTTATTGGAACTTGTATATATTGTTGTACAAAGTCCATTATGTGTAGTCAAGAGCGATGGATTTCAACTTCATATGCTTTCTCCAAAAATTCAAGTGAATATATGAATATTTACTTAATAAGGATGAAGTATGAAACATTTGAAAAGTTCAAAGATCTTCAAGATGAAGTGCAAAATCAATGTAACAAGAATATAAACAGTTTATGATAAAGATCATAAAGGAAGATATTTGAGTTACAGAGTTTAGCATAATACCTAAGATTTAAGGAATCGTTCCGTGGATTTACATTTCCCGAAATACCATAAGAGTATGGAGCGTTCGAGATATGTAATTAAACCTTGTTTGACATGGTAAGATCAAAGGTATAATTCATAAAACTGCCATTATATTTTAAAGATTAAAAGCATTAAAAGCTTTAGAGATTACCGTTTTTCCACTGAAAAGAGCTTCATCATAATCCGTTGAAATGACACCATACAAGGTTATGGTTTGGGATAAAACCCAAGTAGTCTTTTCTTAAACATTGGTATGCTATGCATAAGAAAGATGTGTGCAACCAAAGTCGAATGAGCCTGTCTTTGTATAACTGTTATGTATTCCTCCATAAACACCGGAGACAAAAGTATTTGTCGCTTAGAACGTCAAGTTTCTTTGAGAAGGAATTTTTTCGTGAATAAGTGGGAGGTCAATAGAACTTTGATAAGGTTAAAAGAACCTTAGCTATATGTGTAAAGTTGCGCAGCGCCGAAAAGGTGTTCCGGAGTTAGCAACAATGCTTATGGCTCGCATACCTCAAAGGTTGTGGTCGCGGAGATCTAATTTCCTATTGAAACAAGTAGGTCGGATGAACAATCAAATACCAAGATTTGAGAGTTAAATCATTATTTGACAATAATGATCCGACTGCAAGCAAAGAAGCGATGATGAGCCCTGACTCCGTCAAATGGCTTGAAGCCATAAGAATCCATGATAGTTCCATACACTAAAAATCAAGTTTTGAACTTGAAGGACCCTCGATAAAGGTGTAAGACCTTGCAGTCGTGTTTGGATCTATAAAGAAATAGACATGGATGATTTACATCTATGAAATAATCAACATGTTGGGAAAGAGTTCACAACAATGTTCAAGGGTTGACTATGACAAGATTTGATCTTTCATAGTGATATTTAGTCTAGACGGATTAATGTAGCAACCACTACATATAATTTTGTTATATGATAGTTGAATAAACAAAACAAGTTCTTCTAATAGAATTGTTACCTCGGACATGTGTATAACATGGTCCGGAGGGTTTTGTAAATTCAGAGGATGCTAAAAGCATATGCAAAACTTCAATAGTTAAAGTGAGCATCGATGAGTTGGAATCTTCACTGTGATGAAACTGTTAAAGGAGTTTAAAAGTTCATCAGAGACAATGAAGATGCTTGCATTTGCAAGAAATTAAGTGGGAGCGCTAAGACATGTTTCTAATACATTATGTGGAAGACATATTGTTGATTGGAAATGATGTATCTTTTATTAACACATAATAAGAATTTCATCTCGATGAAATACTTAGGCAAAACCCAAATATTTGTCATCAATAGATGCTAATATGGTTGTGCCAGAAGTACATAGACGAGATATTGAATGAGTTCAATATAGAAACTACAAGAAAGGTTCTTGTCGCACAGAAAGGATTGAAAGAGTTCAATGTTGATGATATATTCAAGTGTATTGACATTTGGTAAGTGAAACAAATATTCAAGTATAGATTGATACTTGATGTATGAAATCACAAAGGGTATTTATATCAATCATACTGTGATATGTACAAATCTAGATATGTCCTATGCTCTAAATGTTGTGAGCATATACCAGAATGATTCATAAGATAATCATTGGACAATAGTAAGGATATTCTTATGATCTTTTGGAAGAACTAAGAGTATATTATTTGTAGAAGTGACAAATAGATGGTTGGTTCATTGTATAAGTACTACATTGATACTAGTTTTTTCACAAAGTACAAATTAAGTTTATCTCAATCTAAACTAAGGGTGGCACAATATAATGGAAAGTAAGTTCCATAATGGATTTGGATGAGTTCCAAAGTTAAGACATTGTGACAGATACTACAACAAAAGGCTAAGTATATGACTGCTACTTTAGCAGCAAAAGAGGGCATTTGTGTCAAGTAGTTTGTTATCAAACTAGGTGTAGTTCACAGCGGGATAATACTATGAAGATATATTGTTCAACAATATTATCAACATGTTTTAAACCCAAAGAACTAAAGGTCACACCAAAAGGACCAAATTTATACGAAGCCATCTCATTAGAGAATGAGTGATGCGTAGAGATGCAAAGACATGCAATTACACACGGGCCTGGAAGTGTCAGATCCGGAGATCAGTTGACCACTAGCAATCGTGTACATACAACACCAGAAAGCCATAGGTGTTGAATACACAAAGGTTTGAAACTAGATTATTGACTCTAGTGCAAGTGGGAGACTGTTGGAGATATGCCCAAGAGGCAATAATAAAGTGGTTATTATCATATCTTCACACTTATGATAAATGTTTACATACCATGCTATAATTGTATTAAACGGAAACATTAATACTTGTGTGATTTGTAAACTAATAAAAGAGTCCCTAGTAAAGCCTCTTGTTAAACTAGCTTGTTGGTTAATATATGATCATGGTTTCCTGATCATGAACATAGAGATGTTATTAACAACAGGGTCATATCATTGGGAGAATGGTATGATGGACATACTCCTATAGATAAGCATAGCATAAAGATCAAGTCATTTCAATAGTTCAATTGCTATATGCTTTCTGATACATAGTAACCTAATTCCTTCGACCATGAGATCATGCATATCACCTTTACCGGATGGATGCTTTGATGTCATCAAACACCACACCGTAACAGGGTGGCTATAAAGGTGGCATTGAGTGTTCGGAAAGTGTTGGTTGAAACACATGGATTAAGAGTGGGATTTGTCCATCCATATGACGGATAGATATACTCCGGGCCCTCTCGGTGAAATGTCATCCAATTAGCTTGCAAGCATGTGACTGGGTCACAAGGGATCACATATCACGGGAACGAGAAAAGAGTACTTATCGGTAACGAGGTTGAACTAGGTATGCAGAGATACCGACGATCATAACCTCGGATAAGTAAACTATCGTGAGACAAAGGGAAATTGGTATCGTATGTAAGTGGTTCATTCGATCGCAAAGTAATCGTAGAAATATGTGGGAGCCATATGAATTTCCAGATTCCTCTATTGGTTATTGATCGGAGAAGTGTCTCGATCATGTCCGCATAATTCACGAACCGTAGGGAGACACACTTAAGGATTCGACGTTGTTTGAGTAGTTATGGAATGATGAGAAAGAGACCGAATGTTGTTCGGAGTCTCGGATGGGATCCGGGATATCACGAGGAGATCCGGAATGGTCCGGAGAATAAGATTCATATAAGGAAAGTCCCGTTTCGGAGTAACGGAATGATTCCGGTGTTTTCATCAAGAACATTCTAGAAGGTTCCGGAATGTCCGGCACTCCGGGGGGGAAGGGGTACATGAATGTGTCATTACATGTTGGAATGATTGCATCATGTACTTAGTGTTATCGCTGTTCCAAATAAGGGATTAAATCAAATCCTAGTTTGAAAAGTCAAACGGCTAGTTTGAAAAGTCAAACGGCTAAAATTGGAAAGTGGGAAAGAGGAGGAGCTCCAAACCGAGTTGGGGAGGGAGACCTCCTCCAACCGGCGGCCACCAAGGCCGACTTGGGGAGGAACTCCTCCCCTTGGGCGCCGGCCCTCCCACCTATAAAAGGAGGGGCAGGGCTCCCCTCCTTGCACACACTTGTTCCTATCTATTTCTCCCGGTTTAGAGCCGTTTGGGTTTAGAGCTTCTAATTGCTCCGACCTTCGGTTTAGAGCCTTCTAATTGGTTTAGAGCCTTCTAATTGGTGTGTCTAATTACTAGACCACTAATAGCCTCTAAATAGCCTCTCTCATACTCCGCCATACTCGCACCGGCTTAAGGCGAAGCCCTGCGGGATCTCCCCTCTACTTCCGGTACCACGCCGTTGTGCTGCCGGAATCGCGAGGAGAGTGCTACAACCTCCGCTGCCTGCTGGAACAAGGGAGAGGAAGGTCTTCGTCGAGTACCGAACGTGTGACCGACTGCGGGAGCGCTGCCGGAACGTGGCGCCAGAAGGATCATCTACGCGATCTTGAGATCGGAACGAGTATGACTACATCGTCCACGAGAATCCGCTCTCGTTAAACACTTTGGAATCTTCGAGGGTAAGATACTCCATCGACTCGTTGCTACAATCTAATAGATAGATCTTGGCTTGATTGGTTGTATGCGATAGAAAATTTTTGTTTTCCATGCTACGAAACCCTACACATATGGCTCCCGCCGGTTGCCGACTTACAATAAGGAACATTGCGTATATCATATATAATCACAATCATGGCCATATCACATCACGGCACACCCCTGCAAAACAAAGTTAGACGCCTCTACTTTCTTTTTATATTTTACGTGGTTTGGGGCTTTCGATAAGTGACGTTCTAACTTACGAACAAGAACCACAACATTGATACTAGTATTGTCAATCACCCGTTGTAAATTGGATCTTAACTATGCTAGGAGAAACAGGCACCCGCAAAGCCACTTATGCAATACAAGTTGCATGTCAAACGTGGAGCAAGTCTCATGAACGCTGTCATGTAAGGTTAGCCCGGGCCGCTTCATCCCAACATACCGCAAGATGCAAAGTACACAATAAGCAATCGATAATAAAAGCATCAACGCCCACAATGACCATTGTGTTCTACTCGTGCAACAGATCTACATATAGACACGGCTCTGATACCACTGTTGGGGTTCGTAGCATGGAAAACAAAAAATTTCTATCGCATACAAACAAACAAGCCAAGATCTATCTACTAGATTGTAGCATCGAGTCGATGGAATAACTTACCCTCGAAGATTCCAAAGTGATTAAAACAAGCAGATTCTCGTGGGTGATGTAGTCGTACACCTCCAATCTCAAGATCGCGTAGACGATCCTTCCGGCGCTGCGTTCCGGCAGCGCTCCCGCAGTCGGTCACACGTTCGGTACTCGACGAAGACCTTCCTCTCCCTTGTTCCAGCAGGCAGCGGAGGTTGTAGCACTCTCCTCGCGATTCCGGCAGCACAACTGTGTGGTACCGTAAGTAGAGGGGAGATCCCGCAGGGCTTCGCCTTAAGCCGGTGCGAGTATGGTGGAGTATGAGAGAGGCTTTAGTGGTCTAGTAATTAGACACACCAATTAGAAGGCTCTAAACCAATTAGAAGGCTCTAAACCGAAGGCTAGGGCAATTAGAAGCTCTAAACCGAAACGGCTCTAAACCGGAGGTAGAAGATAGGAACTTGTGTGTCTTGGAGGGGCAGCCCTGCCCCTCCCTTTATAGGTGGGAGGTGCGGCCAAGGGGAGGGGAGTCCCTCCCCAACTCGTCCTAGAGGTGGTGCGCCGGTTTGGGAGGAGGACTCCCTCCCCAACTCGGTTTCACATAAACCTCCTTCTCCTCTTTACCAAAACTAGCCGTTTGACTTTTCAAACTAGGATTTGAATAAATCCTCTATTTGGTACAGCAATGACACTTAGTACATGATGCAATCATACCAACTTGATATAACACATTCATGTACCCTTCCCCCCGGAGTGCCGGACATTCCGGAACCTTCTAGAATGTTCCCGATGAAAACACCGGAATCATTCCGTAACTCCGAAACGGGACTTTCCTTATATGAATCTTATTCTCCGGACCATTCCGGATCTCCTCGTGATATCCCGGATCCCATCCGAGACTCCGAACAACATTCGGTCTCCTTCTCATCATTCCATAACTACTTAAACAACGTCGAATCCTTAAGTGTGTCTCCCTGCGGTTCGTGAATTATGCGGACATGATCGAGACACTTCTCCGATCAATAACCAATAGAGGAATCTGGAAATTCATATGGCTCCCACATATTTCTACGATTACTTTGCGATCGAATGAACCACTTACATACGATACCAATTTCCCTTTGTCTCACGATAGTTTACTTATCCGAGGTTATGATCGTCGGTATCTCTGCATACCTAGTTCAACCTCATTACCGATAAGTACTCTTTTCTCGTTCCCTTGATATGTGATCCCTTGTGACCCAGTCACATGCTTGCAAGCTAATTGGATCACATTTCACCGAGAGGGCCCAGAGTATATCTATCCGTCATATGGATGGACAAATCCCACTCTTGATCCATGTGTTTCAACCAACACTTTCCGAACACTCAATGCCACCTTTATAGACACCCTGTTACGGTGTGGTGTTTGATGACATCAAAGCATCCATCCGGTAAAGGTGATATGCATGATCTCATGGTCGAAGGAATTAGGTTACTATGTATCAGAAAGCATATAGCAATTGAACTATTGAAATGACTTGATCTTTATGCTACGCTTATCTATAGGAGTATGTCCATCACATCATTCTCCCAATGATATGACCTTGTTGTTAATAACATCTCTATGTTCATGATCAGGAAACCATGATCATATATTAACCAACAAGCTAGTTTAACAAGAGGCTTTACTAGGGACTCTTTTATTAGTTTACAAATCACACAAGTATTAATGTTTCCGGTTAATACAATTATAGCATGGTATGTAAACATTTATCATAAGTGTGAAGATATGATAATAACCACTTTATTATTGCCTCTTGGGCATATCTCCAACAAAGGGAGTACATCAATAAGGACTTGAACCTAGATACCGTGAGTGTATAGACACACCCCTAACCGAGTGATCTAGCATCACTTCTCGTAAATTAGCTATCAAACCGAAGACAAGATATCCTCCTGAGAGATATAGATAACTAAATGAATAAACAAATCTTTAGATTTTTACCGAGACATATTATAATTAAACACATTATTATTTTTATATAGATCATCCTAAGTTTATTTAAGAAGAGAAAAATAGATATCAATGCTTGAATCCGAGTTAACAACAATGAGAACTCACAACTATTTCTTTTAAAGAATGAGAACCTAAGTTTTTGTACATCCACTTTGTCGAAGAGTGAGCTAGCAACGGTTATGATAAGATTATATATTAGATCACAAACAAAATGAAATAATATATTTGGAATTCATCCTAGACATATCTTAGTTGATGAATTATTATTTTCTATTTCCACATGTAGAAACCAAATAGAATTTCATAAGTGTACCGATCACATTTGGTAGATATATATCTTATAACTTGACTTCTAATTAGGAGGGAAAGTCATCGTCTTATACATTGATTCATGCACGCAACTATCTTTATTTAATAGATTTATAATAATGCAGATAATAATTCATACCTACACCACATCGATTGTCTCCCCATTATACAACAACTATTAACTCATAACTGTACATGAACATTTCCTGACCCATATTTTGATAGACTTAATTATATGTGATGCACAATAGATAGATATTCATAAGTTTCTTACCGGACTTTAGTTTGTATAGCAATATAATATATGAAGCTCATCTTGAGTAAGTTACCATCCAAATTATGAAAATGACCAACTATCCGAACTGGTCATCCAGTTGGATAATTTGTTTTTCGCATGTAGAAGTATAATATATGTATATGTTCTTAGAGCATCTCCAGTAGAGGCTCTATTTTAGAGTGCCGGAGGGCGCGTTTGCAGCGCGCGCTGCAGCGTTCGGGCGCTCTAAAATAGGACGCCCACATTCAGACGCGCTAAACGGCGCGCGCCATTTTTGCGCGCCCCATAGCAGAGACTCTATTTTAGAGCGCGCAAACAAGGTTGTCACACGAATCGCAGAAACAAAGATCTAGAAAATGCATTAAAATTATTTCAGATGAACACAAATTAAACTAGACGAACATAAATTAAACTAGATGAATATTTAAAAAGTACTCCTCTACTCCTCGTCGGACACGGTGTCGTCGGACACCTCCGACAGATCCAAATCCTCCCAGCGTGGATCATTGTCCGGGATAGTCTGCTCGATCTCGATCTGGTCATTGATGAACTGCCGGCGCCAGCGCCGGTCTGCGCGCTCGGACCTCCGCTCCGCCTTCCTCTGCGCAAAGAAGTTGCGCTCGTTGATGACGTCCTGCGGGAAGCGCCGGCACCACTCTGCCATGGCGCGCTCGTCCCCCTCGGCGACGGCGAAGCGCCGTTGAAGGTCGCGGTTGCGGCGTCGATCCTCCGCCGTGACGAGGGACGGGTCCGGCGCGAGGAACTGAGCCTCCTCGAAGCTCTCCATCTCCGGAAAATTCATATCGCGCCGGGGCCTGCCGAGGCGCCACGCGTAGGCGTCGTACGCGCGGGCGGCCTCCTCCGCGCGCTCGTACGTTCTAAGCACGAAGCGCGAGCCGCCGGCGCGGAGCTCCGCGTAGAACGTCACGTTCTCGCGCGCGCGCACGCCGCGGAAGCCGGAGGCGGAGCGGGAGCGGCGGCGGAGAGCGCGGGAGAAGAGGATAGGAGTGCGCGGGAGGAAGAAGAAGAGCGCGCGTGGCGTGGATAGCGCGCGCTGTATTCGGCGCGCGATATATAGCGCACAGGATAGCGCAGAGCCCCGCGCGCGGCAAATTTTAGCGCGCGCTATTTTCCCGCGCCTGCTGGAGGTGTTTTCAGCGCACGCGCGGCAAATTTTGGCGTTGCGCTATTTTAGCGCGTCTGCTGGAGATGCTCTTAATGTCTAGAATTTTACTAGAAGGATTTCACATGTATGTTCAAAGGATTTCACATACTTCATGAAAGAAAGAACATATGCTTGTTCTTTTTCACTAGTTGATTGATGTTTCAACTTTGACCGATCCATGAATTTGTAATAATTCTTATTGGTACTCTATTAATAAAAAAAGGCTATATTGATGTAGAGGCCAGGTTCTATTCCTCTTTTTGAAAATTAAACCATCCAAATTATGCAAATAAGCAGCTAGCAGAACTGGCCATCTCTCTAGAATTAACTCTACAAACTACACATTCAGATGGATATTTTGTGTTTTAGATATAGTAGTGTGATCTATGTGTATGTTCTTAAAGGGAACGATTTTACTACAGAACTAAAACCATGTAAGTTCAATGGGTTTCATATCGACGGAGTATATACTGAACACAAATATGGAAAGCAACTCCAAGGTTGTCAACCGATTCTGTATCGAACTCGACTGTTTTTTGAGAAGACATGTATGTCAAAAAAATTATGCTATGAGTCTAGGACTTGGCAGATAGACATACATACTTGAGTAAAACGCCAATTTGATACATCAACATACATACTAGACATATCTACTATGTCACCAAACACAATTTTGTGTTGATGTTAATATTATTTTTTAACCGGATATTAATTTTTTCCTAATCTTTTATGAAATCAAGAATATGTGTCATTGCAATCACATAGTAAACTAAGTATATGTTTAAGTTATTAAAACTATGCCATTCGTGTCGATAGTCATATTACATGACACGACAAGTAATTTGAGCCAGCAGGGAAACAGTTAAAGATAATATATAAGACGAATACTACCCTAGGAGCAAAATAAGTGATTCCTTGGAAAACTTGTAGACGAAGTTCCTTAATTGTTTTATTGTATAAAATATGAAAAAAATAAAAAAATAGTTTATATATTTTTGGAATATAATCATACCATAATATTCAAACTTTAATCTTTGGGAAATGAATTTTACAATGGCGGAAGAGATAAGAAGTCTGTAATTCTTTTTTTGTCTCCCTCCATTATGCGGATCTATTTTTCTATAATATGGCCATTCTTAATAAATTTCTAGGATGACATAATAATATTTTGCTGGAAAATTAAGTGACTACGAATATTTCCCATAGAACTAATATTTTATTTTACACATTTGTGGTGGCTAGAGAACCAGCATATACTTTGTGAAAGCATAAATTTCCTTGTGAGACAAACTAGACGCATTTGTGAGGTCCACCATGCTCGCTATTCTGAATTCCGAAACAAGATTTTAATCGCTTTGTGTAATAATCCAGGGCACCTTCACTGTTGACCTCCGTTTGTCTGTTGAGTGGTGTACCAAACGCGCGCGATGGAGACATGAAACGGACCGGTTCTCTGTGTCATAGTCACGTTAACAACCCAGTAGAGAATGCTCTTTTGTTGGCATATGATGATGACCAATTTACCCACCGTCCCAGAGCCCTATAAATCCCCTCTCGCTTCGAGATGTCTCATGTACTTCATTCAAGCAAGCAACAGTCACAATTACTAGCAGACAAACAAAGAAAAACGTCACAAGTCAGCTGCCAACAAGCAGGTATATATATATTACGTCTCTCTCTTTGGTGGTTTTTATTATATACAGTAGTATGTCATTGTGAACTTGTTGCTAACATATCAAATAATTGTGCGGGCATGCATATAGAGAATGTTTGACCCAGCGAGCATGTTCCGCACGATCCTAGCTATCGTGACCATGGTTACGGCGATGCTGAAGGCGTGTGAGAACAAGAGCGAGAGCATGCACAGGTGGCTGGAGCTGGCGGAACGTGTGAAGGATCTGGCCGCAAGTGACAGCAAGGCGACGGCGGCACCCGTGCAGGAGAGGCTCAAGGATGCCATCGACGGAGCGTTCAAGCTCATCAAGTACTGCCAAGAGGTCGGCATGTTCTCCGGTAACGTCAATCAGAGTATCATCAACTCCATGAAGGAGCTCATGACATTAATCCAAGAAGAAGAAGAAGAAGAAGAAGAAGAAGAAGAAGAAGGAGGAGGTGCCACCACCACCAGCACAAGCAGTGCTGCGTCACATGCATGGTGCTACCTCACGCCGACGGAGCACGGCCATGTGCGTGGTGACGGCCTAGTCCTTGCACCGTCGTCGCCATCATCGGGGACGAATGCCGAGTGGTGGGAGGAGCATCGTTTGGTGGAGGAATCCCTGTCATTGGCGCGCGCCACGGAGGAGGCCGCTATGAATCGCGCAAAGGAGGAATCCCTCGAGTCAAAGCGCGCCAAGGAGGAGGAGGCCAGTACGAGGCCTTGTTTACTTCTTCGGTATTTTTATCCCGAAAAGACGCCGGGATATGCGGGGATTTGGTGTTCGCCCAATACTCTCAAATTCTCTCAAATACCCTTCCCCAAAAATACTCTACCATGATGGAAAGTTTTTAATCTAATAAAAAATACACTAGTGTGGAGGAGATTTGTGGGGATATTCCGGGATTATCCCCTCAAAACCCGGCCTAGTAAACGACCTATCGGAAAAATTCCGAGATACAAAATAAGAATAATCCCCTCTCATCCCCTGAAATACCCTAAAAGTAAACAAGGCCTGAATCGGGCAAAGGCGGAATCCCTGTCATTGGCACGCGCCATGGAGGAGTCCGCTATGAATCGCGCCAAGCAGGAATCCCTCGTGTCCAAGAGATCCCTTTCATCGGCGCGCGCTGAGGAGGAGGCCGCCATGAATCGTGCAAAGCAGGAATCCATTACCTTGGCGCGTGCCAAGGTAGAGGCAACTATGGATCGCGCAAGGAAGGAATCCCTCATGTCGGCGCATGCCAAGGAGGAGGCCACTATGAACCGAGCAAAGAAGGAATCCCTCGCACACTACAAGAAGACCCCCTCTTTAGCAACGTACTTATGTGTATCTAAATGCCCATATAGGCGTTGCTAGCGACTATACCAACGGATAATTATGTGTTGCGTTTTTTGGCGTTGCAAGGGTACAATGCAACGCATATAGCTGTGTTGGTAACCAATGGGATAAGCGTTGCAATGTGGCTACAGAATCCAAGCAACAACTATATGCGTTGGTAAATGTATCATATAGGATACGGTCTAAAATTTCTAATCCACAAAATATTATGAGTGGAATAGATGGTTTAATTGCTCTAGAAGTTGGAAGATTTTTTCCCATGAGAGAACATTGCTCCAATACATAGCACAAGATACATAAATCATACAATATGATTGCACCGCATCACAAATAATTCAATATATATTATTGGAACATATCATTTCGTATACAAAAATTATTTGAAGAGTAGAAAATTTACAATCTTGCAGGAAAATATGACATCCTACTTTGTCCTATATATAATATTTTTGAAGCACCATTGCATAAATAATATTTGAAAAGAGAACAATTTACACGACAACATGATATTCTACCTAGTCCTATGTATATTCCATCAAATATTTTTCCTAACATGATCAGGGTTGACATCCGACTATCTCGCAAGTATTGTTGATGTCCGAGACCTGCAAATACAAAATTTCATTATAAACATCACTCAGTGGCAAAATATAGTGTAAAGGGTGTATTTAATTCTACTAAGTACTTCCTTAAAACTTTGTAGGTATACTCACCATGATGGCACGCAAAAGGTAAGTCAACACTCAAGACAATTTGGCTCTTCTGTACATTGAAATAGCTCATCGGACCAAGAAGTCATAGTGACACAGATGGAAAAAACAAAAGGAAACCTGGATAAGAAATAACCATGATGGGATCTAAATGAATCCTTCAAACAGAAGATTAAATCCTTTAATTAGATAGATCGCGCATCTAACAACATATTAATTAGCTCATCAGACCCACAAGTCATAGTCTGGCTACCAGGCCGATGGAAAAATAAAATAAAATTAGTATAACCACGATGGATACTGAAGATAAAATGAGAGGAGTTAATACCTGCCGATAGTACTCGGTTGTTGCTACTGATGTGCACCCGTTTGCGGCTTCTTGTGGCGCCATCTCATGCCACCACCACCAGCGATGCTGTTTCTATCTAGAGATCCATCTCACATATCTTGTATGATATAACAGAAGTAGCCAGAGATCAATAACATTATATAAATCACGGTGTGTATTGATAGACTGCAGTTTGTATCAAGAGAAACAATCAAAATTATGATTTGGCATGGCTCTGCTGCAACTCTAGTATTGTTGTACACATACAGTAGTGTGGAATACCTGCCATCAAATTCAATCAAACAGGCTTGCTTCCTTCCCTTCCCAGGTGCACAAGAAATTAGAAACAAACTTGGCGCACAATTTCTATCTGCTCATTGCAGGACTTACAAGGGCAGCGGTTGTATGAGTACTGGACTTGCAACAAGGGCGACACCGGCGGAAGCAGTGGTCGACGAGGACCACAACGATGACGTAGCTGACCATGTAGGCATGTAGCTCATTGATGGACTTGTAAATACGCGTGTACTGATTTCGACCTAGCCCAATATATGAACCACAAAAATATAGAATGATCGTGCCAAAAATAAAGATAGCTTAGTACTGGATTCAGATCATTGCATACCAGAAAGTCACACTTAAAATATATAAATATGAAACGGATGTTTCAGAAAGTAAATACTCAATTGCAGAATTTATTTTGGTATGTATTGAGCAAATGTAGCATTCCAGTAAAATATACATGTTCCCAAATCCCAAAGGTCCATGTGTTATCACTAGATACCTGCAGATTAAAGGAAGAAAGATTAGAAGAAAACTCATTGTAATTGGATAACCAGTCTCGCTCATTATTGTACACAGGCCGTCAAATAAAAATGGTCTACACATGCACATCAGATTTTTGGGGAAAAGAGTCCTGATGGTATTGATGGTCTGATCCGTGCTCTAATACTGAACGCGAAAGATACTTGAGTGACTTTGCTTGCCATCTATCCAATGCAACTAAGAAAAAAATGACAGCACAGGACTGCGGCGGATGGCAGGAATCAACAAGCATGCACAAGAATCCTAGAAACTTGTAACACCGGGTCAAACCAAGGGAAAAGAGAGAGTAATCTGAGAGGAGAAAGGGAGAAATTGTATATAGCTGGAGCCAAACCTCTGTTGTACCATTGCTCTGCCGCACCCCATCTGGTTCAACTCGCCGCCGCACAGTTGTTAGTGTGATGTGCGTCACCGGCGCCACCGGTTACCAGCGAGGGATTGCAGGCAATCCTTGCGGACGACCGAGAGACATCATGGGGAGAGGAGGGAGGCGGCTAGGTCTGGGGAGGCGAGAAGTGGTACTGCAGACGCGGGCATCAGATCGTGGCTGGTGGAGTTAACCTAAGGAGACGTGTTTAGTGGGTTGGGCTCTATTTTTGTTTCTTACTTGCAATCTGTATAATTGAACGGATGTAGCCGGCAACACATATATTTGTATCTACGTTAAAATTCCGCAACAGATTTTTTTAGCGTTGCCAAGTATGTATTGTTGTACCAGGGGTTTTCTTGTAGTGGCATCAGCTCGCGCCAGGGAGGAGTCCGCTATGAATCGCGCAAAGGAGGAATCCCTCGCGTCAAAGCGCGCCAAGGAGGAGGAGGAGGCCAGTATGAATCGGGCAAAGGCGGAATCCCTGTCATTGGCACGCGCCATGGAGGAGTCCGCTATGAATCGTGCCAAGCAGGAATCCCTCGTGTCCAAGAGATCCCTTTCATCGGCGCGCGCTGAGGAGGAGGCCGCCATGAATCGTGCAAAGCAGGAATCCATTACCTTGGCGCGTGCCAAGGTAGAGGCAGCTATGGATCGCGCAAGGAAGGAATCCCTCATGTCGGCGCATGCCAATGAGGAGGCCACTATGAGCCGAGCAAAGAAGGAATCCCTCGCATCAGCTCGCGCCAATGAGGAGGCCGCTATGAATCGCGCTAAGAAGGAATCCCTCGCGTCGGCCAAGGAGAAGGCCGTTTTGAATCGCGTCATGGAGGAGTCCTTCGCATCGTATGTCCAGGACATGGTGCGGGCCTTGCGTGTCGCTGTCAACAACAAGGACATCATATTTCAGCATCAGGGGTTCAACTAGTACTGTTGGCTGCATTATTATTTGGCATCATATCTACCCTTTCATTTGCAATGGAAGTATGTATATGATTGTATACGTCTAAGAGTTGTTCGGCGTGTGTTTGTATGTATTTTACTATATCTGATATACTACTTTCATATGATCAATAAAGTCGGATCTTTTTTATATAAAATATAAAGCGACAAAAGAGACGGTTTTCATGAGAATGCAATATATGTGAACCATGCGCCTTTAACATGCATCAGAACTTTCATAAAAGGAGGGTGTTTATTCTTTAATAACTCTTGTTACAGTCCTTCCTCGTGCAATCTGCCGCCCACAGCTATTGATCGGTTATATAATTGGTGGGGTACTAGGACTCACCACAAAAATCAAGCATTTTTGGTGGTCCGATCGTGCCAGCCAACGGATCCTGGGCGTTCGTTTTCTGACTACTATTCATGTGGGCTACATGTAAATGACTATAAAGGGTAGAAAATCTGGTGTAAATATGTTCGGTTGCTCCACACCGTTTCGTTTTCTCTGACTATACTGGCCCAAAAAGTAAGTTCAGTAGACGAATTATGAGTACTAGCCAAGTGCCGGTGCTTGCTACGGCTAAATTAAGATTAAATGTACCATGTAAAAATTGAATGAATGTACGATGTAAATTCAGACTTGCTTGAAAAATTGTAAAGGGAGGGTGTTTATTCTTTAATAACTCTTGTTACAGTCCTTCCTCGTGCAATCTGCCGCCCACAGCTATTGATCGGTTATATAATTGGTGGGGTACTAGGACTCACCACAAAAATCAAGCATTTTTGGTGGTCCGATCGTGCCAGCCAACGGATCCTGGGCGTTCGTTTTCTGACTACTATTCATGTGGGCTACATGTAAATGACTATAAAGGGTAGAAAATCTGGTGTAAATATGTTCGGTTGCTCCACACCGTTTCGTTTTCTCTGACTATACTGGCCCAAAAAGTAAGTTCAGTAGACGAATTATGAGTACTAGCCAAGTGCCGGTGCTTGCTACGGCTAAATTAAGATTAAATGTACCATGTAAAAATTGAATGAATGTACGATGTAAATTCAGACTTGCTTGAAAAATTGTAAAGGGAGGGTGTTTATTCTTTAATAACTCTTGTTACAGTCCTTCCTCGTGCAATCTGCCGCCCACAGCTATTGATCGGTTATATAATTGGTGGGGTACTAGGACTCACCACAAAAATCAAGCATTTTTGGTGGTCCGATCGTGCCAGCCAACGGATTCTGGGCGTTCGTTTTCTGACTACTATTCATATGGGCTACATGTAAATGACTATAAAGGGTAGAAAATCTGGTGTAAATATGTTCGGTTGCTCCACACCGTTTCGTTTTCTCTGACTATACTGGCCCAAAAAGTAAGTTCAGTAGACGAATTATGAGTACTAGCCAAGTGCCGGTGCTTGCTACGGATAAATTAAGATTAAATGTACCATGTAAAAATTGAATGAATGTACGATGTAAATTCAGACTTGCTTGAAAAATTGTAACAATGAATCTTTGTCAATATAGCAGCAATACCTCTCATATTATATGCAATAATAACTCTCGAGAATCCCAAATAACAATAATCATTTTCTAAGACATCCTAATAATGGTACCCCACCGGCAGGGGCGCATGCTACTCCACCTGCGCGCTGCTGTTGTCCTGAATCCTGATCAGCTGTGCGGTGCCAATGCGGCACTCTAGGTATGCGGTGGAAGAGCTCGCCACCGGCACAGTGCTTAATGACAATGTGCCCCAAACTGCCAGTGTCGCGGCTTCTTCCCGATGCAGTAATGGTCCCGTAGGTTGCCTTGCGGTGTCGTTCGAAGCACCCACACAGACCGCCTGGTTGCCGTTGATGGGGCCTCGTACTATTGAGTTGTCTGTCCCTTCCAGCTGCGTTGACACGCAACCTATATCAGGAACCACACAAGCGACACCATGGATCAACAGAAACAAAGATGTCAGAAATCAGGGGGCACTAGTGGGGCACAACGGTCTAGAAGCACCACGGTCTACGTCAACAATATACTTCTCTGCTTAGCCAAGCCTGCGACAATCACTCGACATCGACTCATGGGACGAGAACTTCTCGCTCGTTTGATCAACACAACCAGCTTCTCGTCGTCGCCAATTTGCACTGCCACACGCCAGAATCGCCTTCACAAAGCTGTACGAATGCATCACGCTACAAGAAATTTGTCGAGCATGTCCATGAGAAGCTATGTCGACATGCATCCATCCACACGACAGGCCGGTGTGGAACACCACCCCTCCGACTTCTCCGACATCAAGGTTTCGACATCATCGTCTCCACAAGGGACGCCTTCAAGCAACGATCATCGCCGACATGCCTACTTCTTCATCACCGACACATCATCGTCAAGGTCTATATCAATGTGGTCTTCATCAACATCTTTGTCAACACATCGCCACTCCGCTATACCCGTCCACACGATGGACATACAACTATGACGTCCTCTGATAGTACAACTACAAGGCACGACGACGGCATTGTCGTGTCCACGACCCTGACGACTGCATCAACAAACCGCCATCACAATTGTGATGCCCCTACTACCGCACATACGGTTCTGGCAAAACTGTGTGTGCTTGGTGGGTTTCTCCAGTTCTGCCAAAACTGGTGGTCTCACTTATTACCGCATCCAAGAGACGCCCCGACGGTACCTCTACAAGGTGCAAAACGTCAACAACTGCAGCTTCGTCAACAACAACAAGAAAACGCGTAATTTTTTGTACCTCCGACAATGGCGGCCAGATAACATACGGCGACTACAATATCGACTATAGCTACATCACGATCGGATACCTCGACATCGATCAGAACAACGTCTATAGCTACACAATGGCAACAACTCCACTCAACGGTGTTCGCGTCATCATCTGTGTCCACAACACTCACAATGTGACCGTGGGAGGGAAGAGAGGCACCATAAGGAAACGCAGTCACCGCCCCTAGGTGTTGGCCATGATCATTAGAGCAGTTGATGATGACAAGGAGAAGAACAAGGCGGACTTCAAATCCAGTCACAATCGTCCTCTTCACCCCCGCTACGACCGAGGGGATGTAAGAATATGTATACGTGTATGGCTAGAGATAGACTAGGACTCTTCAACTTCTACTCCAATTCTCCACCTACCCCCGTATATATATATATATATATATATATATATATATATATATATATATATATATATATATATATAGAAACCCTATTCAGCACCCAGGGTGCAGAATAGTTATTTTGCACCCAACATATCTTTATGTTGTTAGATTTAAAAAATTATGTTTTGTATACGAATAATTATGTTCATATATTCACCACAACTAAAAAAATTGACACAAAAATAAATTTTATGAGTCATTATAGTGTAAAAAACACCAAAAATATGTCTTTTACGTCGAATTTTTTTACGGCATGTAAACAAAAAAAATTATGTCATTTCTAAATTTTATTATGTTCTTCTCGACTTACGAAGTAATACAAAATTTACGTGACGTAAAAATAATATACGGTTCTAAAGATAGAGGGTGAGTGTAGAATAACTATTCTACACCCTGGGTGTCAAATAGCGCCACCCTATATATAGATATATATTACCTGTAAAGGTCAAATCAATACAACAACAAAATATTAGAGTTCAATATTTTCCACACGAAGAACTCATCTTTTATCTCTAGCAATTTATAAGATCAAGAATACATATAGCGACTTTGTTGTCACCAGAAGGAGGAATAGTGTAGCGAGGCATAGAGAATATTGCACTATTAACTGAAATAAAGAAATTAATAATACCAAAGAAACGCAGGCGAGCTAGAAGCACATTTTGTTATATCTCACTCCTGAACAAATTGCAACAACCTACTTCCTCTATTTAAAAATATAAGATGATGGTGTCCCTACTCTAGGTGGGATGATGGTGTCTCTCAGTATTGACTCTCAATATTTGTCGGATCCTGCTAGTCAGGATCCAACAATCGGCTCCCGATTTGGAGACCCGCGATAAGTAGGGATTTTTCTACGAAGTTAAACCTAGAATGGAAAGGAAGAACAGGAAAATATAGTCGGGATAATATTCATTCGATAGCTCAGTCTTGCCCAGCTGGGGACTTCGTATAGTCTCATACAGTAACTCACTTATTACAAGTTTAACATAAATGCACTTGAGGTAATTAAGGTACAATAAATCCCTATTCAGTTATAGCCATTGGATTGTGCATCGTCAGAGCCAATGGATCTTCATAACCCGCAAAGCGTTATCCTGTTATAACTAGATGGAGTGCAGCGTATCCTGATACCGTCGCCCGCCGCCCCTCTGCTCCACGATCTCGTCCGCTTCCATGACGCTGCAATGGTCCCTCCTTGTATCACCCATCGCGGCATCTCCCTCTTCTGTCCCCATCGTCTAATTAAGTTAATGTGTTTTTTCCCCTTTTCTTTGGAAATGGGCGCTTTATTACTTAACAGTAAGTTTACACCCGGCCTCTGCATAGCTAGGATGCACACAGACGAATAACCACACAATACAAAATAATGTAAATGAAAACATAGTTCTGCAAATTATCTAGTACTGTTGGCTGTCAACAACAAGGGCATCATATTTCAGCGTGAGGGGTTCAACTAGTACTGTTGGCTGCATTATTATTTGGCATCATATCTACTCTTCCATTTGAAATGCAAGTATGTATATAATTGTGTATGTCTAAGACTTGTGCGCGTGTGTTTTTATGTATTTTCTAATGTATTTCATATGGACCACGTAATCTATATATCAAGATGAGAATAATTTCGAGATTATTCAAATAGAGGAAATATAGCTTCAAAGATTTTATGTAAATTTCCATAGTATCAGCAATATGTGTTGTTCACTTGTATGTTACTTTTCTATAGTATCTCATATACTACTTTAATGATCAAAATAAAGTCAGATCTTTTTATAAAAAAATATAAAGCGACAAAATAGACGTTTTCCATGAGAATGCAATCTAAAGATATAATTGGCGGTGAAGGGATCGTATGGACACCTAGAGGGGAGGTGAATAGGTGCTACTTCAAACTTTATCCTTTTTTAATTTAGGGTTTGACATAATAGGTAAATTCTCTAGATATACAACTAAGATGAATTTCACTATATGTCACCCTAGGCAGAATGGACGAAAATAACCTAAAAAATAACAATGTCACGAAATAAACTCTGGCCAGAAGAAATTCACGGAACTAACCCTTTTTGCAACGCCATACAGCGTGACGCCGCACCGTGAAGAGCGGCGCCATTACGCCTGGCGCCGCGCACCTGCCAGCGTGGCGCCCCGCGGGCCCCGGTCCCGCTAGTGCGGCGCCATGTAGCGTGGCGCCGCACTC
The DNA here is from genome assembly GCA_910589765.1 of Avena atlantica. Taxonomy (NCBI): domain Eukaryota; kingdom Viridiplantae; phylum Streptophyta; class Magnoliopsida; order Poales; family Poaceae; genus Avena; species Avena atlantica. The sequence goes on from OU342736.1 coordinate 510,025,668, forward strand.
TGTAGTGCAGCGCCGTTGCACCTGGCGCCGCACTTTAGGTCTTGTACTAGCGCGGCGCCAGCCCTCCCTAGACCCATCTCATTCATCTCACCCTCACACGAGCGCATGGCGGCTAGGGTTTCTCGGCCCCGGTGATTCCCCTCTCCAAAAACCCAAGATTTGCTGGATTTGTCCAAGGATCTTGCTCCCAATCCCTTCCCCAGGTATCTCCTCTCAAATCCCTTGATATTTGTCCAAAAATTTCTTGCTAATTTCCCCTTTTGTTCAAATTTCGGTGAAACCCTAGGTTCAATTAGATGTAGAGATTGAGATGAACCATTGCAATGCTTATTTGATATTTAGGTTTAGATATGGCATAGTACTCTTTGGTAGAACTCTAGTTGGTCTATTTATCTTTGAAGTATATGTTAGGTGCTTTTTCATATTAGCAATTCCATATGGCTAGAGTAAGATGGAGATATGGTGGAACTCTAGTTGGTGTTTTGATTTATCTTACAATTATATGGTAGAACTCTAGTTGGTTGATTTAGCTTGCAATTCTAGATGCTAGAACTATAGGTAGAGTAGGATGAATATGTAGGATGTCTCTATAAGATGGACAAAAGCTAGAATTATATGCTAGAACTATAAGATGGTTGATTTAGCTTGCAATTCTATATGCTAGAACTATAAGATGGACATTTTGTAATTGTTCTTATTCTCTCTATTGTTTTGAATATGTAGGATGTCTCTAAACCCCCTTCTAAACAATGCTCACTATGATGTTCAACGCCGTGCCTACAAGATGTCGGAGAAGAGACAGGTACTAAAAACTTCAATGCAAGTCGAACAAGATGCCATGTTTGTTTAGATGGAAATCTAACATTTTGCCATTGTATGTTTGCAGGAGCTTCAACCCCTTCGACTTAGGTACCACGAGGTCTCGTCCGGCAAGATGCCTTATGATGCACGGTACACTCCGTACATCCAGCAGCTAGGACTCCTCCCCTTTATCCACACAGTCACTCGGTCCACACCGGCCTTCAACCCTGCTGCGATCACCGCGCTTGTGGACCGATGGAGGCCGGAGACGCACACATTTCACCTTAGGACCGGTGAGACTACGGTCACTTTGCAGGACATGAGCATGATCCTGGCACTCCCAATCGAGGGAAACCCTGTGTGCATGTCCTCGGATTCAGACGGGTGGCGTGAGCAGATGGTCTCCCTTATAGGGAAGGATCCACCCGAGGCTATAAACAAGAAGGGGGAAAAACTGAGGGTCGCTTCCGGGGCTACTTTTACTTGGATCATCCAGAATTTCAAGATTTGCCCCGAGGATGCCGATGAGGAGACGATCAAGACATACACTCGTGTGTATGTGTGGTACATTATCACGAGGACTCTGTTTCCTGACAGCAGTGGGGATCGTTCTCAGTGGCATTGGCTCAAGTTGCTGGTTTTTTCGACTCTACCTTCAGTTGGGGTTCTGCGGCGTTGGCCTGGTTGTACCGTCAGGTAATGAGTTATTTACAAATGTTGTTGTATATTTCTGCACTATCTCAAAAAAATTTGTTCTTACCAAATGGTTGTTCACTTCATCTGCAGCTGGATGACGCTTGCCTTAGATACCCATGGTCAACACACTAAATAGATACCCATGCTAACATTAACACGATACCAACCCATATGCCAATACAACAACATTGTACCATGCATCTTACAAAACAAACTAGGGTTTACAAGATATGGACCAAAACAAGAAATTAATGGGTCAAATCAAAGATGAAGGGGAAGAATACCTCAAGGCACTTGGGGGGGTCGAACTCCACGGAGAGAGGCTTCCGATTTGGACACTAGGAGGGAGAAGGTGGAGGAGGGAGAAGAGCCGCCGCCGTCGCTGCAGCTCCTGTGTGGGTGAGAGGAATGAGCCGGGTCGAGGAGGGCTGGCTCGCGCGCTGGTACAAGACCTAAAGTGCGGCGCCAGGCGCAACGGCGCTGCACTATACAGTGCGGCGCCACGCTACAAGGCGCCGCACTAGCGGGACCGGGCCCCGCGGGCTCCACGCTGGCAGGTGCGCGGCGCCAGGCGTAATGGCGTCGCTCTTCACGGTGCGGCGGCACGCTGTATGGCGTTGCAAAAAGGGTTAGTTCCGTGAATTTCTTCTGGCCAGAGTTCATTTCGTGAAATTGTTATTTTTGGGGGTTATTTTCGTCCATTCTGCCGTCACCCTAGCACAAACCACTAAGTAAAAACAAGATATAAGTAAAGTGCGGTAAAGGATAAAAGTAACCAAAGTAGAGCACGCGGAGACACAAGGATGATTTCCCGCAGTTCCTTCTTTTTGAGGGAAAGTACGTCTGTGTTTGGAAAAGGGGTGGTTTCAAACCTCCAACACTATGAAAGGCCTCCCTTGTTCTCCGATAAACCTCACCCTAAGGGGATCGATTCACTCTTCCACTATATTGGCAACCTTCGAGGTAGAAGCCGACACCTTTACAACAAGTTTGAGGCACACATCCACAACTGTATTGGAGCTCCCGAATGCAAGCAAGCTATCACAACAATCAAAGATAAGCTTGTAAGAACCAAATTAAGATCTAGGGTTTCCAATGAACCACTAGAGCAAGGGGACCTCAAGTGAATGAGGGGGAAATGAAGATCTCTCTTGGTGAAGTTGTAGCTCAAGGTCTCCTTCTTCGATTCTCCAAAAATCGGGGACTTTGGATGGTTGGAGGTGGAGATTGTGGAAAATATTGAATCCCTAATATTTCAATGTTGTTTTAATCTGACCTTTTGGAGGATTTATATAGAGTTACACGGGGGTAGGAGGAGACTTAGAGTACAAGTTGTAGAGTCATAGTCTATCTCTAGACTATACGTATACGTACTCTAACATCCCCCCTCGGTCGGAGCGGGAGTAAAGCGGACGCTTGCGACTGGATTTAAAGTCTTGTGTTTTCGTCGTCTTCACCTCCTTGTCATCATCACCTACGCGACCGAGGAGAAGATTAATCTCCCCAGAGGCGGCGCGATGCGGAAGTGGTGGAAGAACCTAGGATCAGCGCCATGAGGCTAACCGCTCTGATACCATGTGGAAAATATTGAATCCCTAATATTTCGGTGTATTGATTTGACCCTCATGGGGAGTATATATATATATACGTACAAACTTGGAGGGAAAGAAGCCTATGACTTGGAATACAAGATAATATCTAAAGTCCTAGTCTATCTCTAGTTGTGTACGTATCCTAACGGAGATCTTGTTGATTTGGTGGCTCTAATGAAGGTGGTCTTTCTTTTTGAAAACGAGTAGCTAGAAGAAGGGGATGAGGTTCTCTATTTATATCTCCCACTGCTTCAGACTGTTTTCTGTCCATTAGGGATTTTCCACACCGGATATTCCGGTCTGGAGACCGGAAACTCCGGTCTACACGTGTCTCAGACCAGAGACTCCGGTCCATTTCCGGACCCCCATACAGAATGTCGTGGGCCTGGACTGAAAACTCCCTCGAGGGATTTTGCCAAAACTCCGGACCGGGCTGAAACACTAATAAAAGGACGCCCTCCTAGGAGGGCGCTCCACCTTGCTCACGGTGCCACCACATGGCCAACGCAGGAACATCTTGTGCCTGCACCTTCCAGCCCCTCTGCTTGACACGTGCCGACACCTGAGTGCGTCTGTGATGTCTCCTGTTTTTTCGTAGATCTGAGTACGAAAACTGAAATATCCTTCGAACCTAGAATCCAAATCCTGATATGTTTTTATAGTTGTCTTAGTTGCATCAAGATCTTTAAAACTAGATCACATATAGATATATTTTGATGGATTGTTTATTTACTGTATTTTGCACCTACATATGTGCTGCCTTTGTGTTCTCTAGTGCATGACACAGTGTCCTGGTAGTGCATCGATCATTCACTGCCTTATTGTATTACATTGCACTGCCTTCGGTCATAGTGCATGACACGGTATCCTGGCAGTGCACCGGTATTGTGTTGCACTGCTTTAGGTTGCAGTGCACCGACCATGCACTGCCTTGTTATATTGTACTAGGTACGTGCCCGTGTGTTGCAACGGAAACTTAAACATTTTGCATTATGTGTCTTCACTTATATATTTGTATTGCTAAAACTCTAGTGAGATTTCAATCACTGTGATTTAATATATGGAGTAGAGTAAGAGAACATTTAGCAATATCTTTCTCGATTAGGAGAGAGAGAGAGCTAATAGCATATGTTGTAGGTACAATGCACTAATGCAAATTATTTTATTTTGTTTCAAAATTATACTAAACACCAAATCCTTATGTCAACAATTAACATTAAGCTAAACAAGCATATATTTGCAAAATTGTTTCCATATAGAAGGTATAATTAATCAATTATTAACTTTCCAATATAATTTATAAACTTTGCTAAAAGACATTGTTCCCTTGTTTTTAACTTCCATATATAACAGTCGACATATTTGAAGGTTCATGTAGATATTGTGGTGTAGGCCCGTCCCTTTGACTATGATCAACACCTGGTACTCCTCGATGGTCTTGAGCATATCGTTTTTGAGCTTGTACAAGGGCAGGTTCTTCCTCTTGTCATGGAGCTGCCTCTGCAATGTGACCCTTCACGTTTATGCCCTCGGCCAGTTCGTCCATCTCGACTCCGGTGTTGGCGCCTACGGCCTACCTGAACCGTCAACTTGACAAACTTGACTGTGTTATCCAAGATGGGCTCGTATGTGTCGTCGGCTCGGCCACTATCATCTGATTCAAACTATAAATGTGTTTTCCTTACATGTTGCTCGCTCTTCCTTTTAGCTAAGGTCGGAGATTGGATAATTTTTAACAAGGGCATGTTCTTAAAAGGAATACTAATTATTAAGTAACTTCAGCAAGTAGTAAGTATAAACTAAAAATACATTATCTATTCTTGATGCTAAGAAGAAAATATACGGAAACCCCTTTTTACAGCCGGGTGCATATATGCACCCGGTATGAAAAAAATATTTTTCAAAAAGTTGAAAATTTTGAAAGAAAATATGATCATATGTAGCTTTATGTTTGAGGTGCACACGAAGTCATCCAAAATAAGTAATCTATACTTATTACCATTAAAATAACTACGATTTACAAGCATAAATTGGAGACCAGTTCTTCAATATAATGGATTGTAATATCCTTTGATTGAACGAGTAGACAATGTGCATACACAAACATGTTTTGCAGGTCACTAATCTTGTACATATAAACATCCAAGCATTGGTGGTAAAAAAATCCATGGTCTATTGCTGAAACAAATAGGATTGTCAGAATGGTCTGCTAAAACAAACCTTCGCTAGAAAAACTTTAATTCTATGGACACCCTGACAGCAACCATTTAAATGCAGCATATAAATACACGGGTGCAGAAATTTTGACAAGATGGTCTCAAGAAACACACTACTTGCCTAGTAGTAGAATATTTTACGCTTTCTTTCCACTTCCAACTCGCAAGAAGAACAATATGTTGCCCTGCTGCATGAACCTTCTAAGAATACACTAACTTTCACCATAGTTGTAGAGGCATTAAAACTAATGCAACTATGATAGTGTGCACAAAAAAATTATGAATAATGATTTCCTGTATTATCTTATTATGACAAAATCTACAAATGGCGTAAAACCAAGGAACCCACATAGGGATTTCACATGTTTTGACAAGACAGATAAATGTGAATGCTCATAAGGTGTACTTGATTATCCTCACGAATATTATTTAAATGCAAAACACTCATACCGTAGAACATGATTTGATATATTTTTAATTATGACAAATGATGGTTAATATCACGTTCAATGGGCAGTTGCTATAGGGAAATATCTATATAGATATGCTATATTTTATCTCTAAACAAAAAATTGTGCTAAGAAAAAATTGTATAAACACTACCCCTCAAGTAAAGTAGGCTCGCTCTAGTGTGTTTCATGGTTATATTTTCCATCTTTTCTTTTTGTACTCTTGACCATCTCTTGCCAGTGATCTTGATTTTGGATCAATTTATAGAAGTTTCTCTGATATTACTCACATGTATCTACACACTAAAAACGCATGTAAATACATGTGTCTACTCTAAGCCGTGTCATAAGTAGATTTGTTATCTTCGTCACGCAGTGCTCCAAGGTATCCACAACATGGATGCACATATGAGGTGCCAAACACAAAAACAGAGTTGTAGAGCATAAAGAGTTTCAGGGATGTGGATAAGTTTCCTGGGACATCCGTGTAAATTAAAAATGAGATAACTAAAATACATGAAGCTGAAGTTCAGAGACGTAGTATCATCATTGGAAACTGCAATTATGCTCCCACTATTTTGCGATATATAGAAATAAGTAAATACAATTGTGTTCCATAGTCAAAGATGTGAATACCAGATTCAGATACAGAACTGAACAAAGAACTATTAGTACTTTGAATTAAACGCAAAAGAAGATAATAATAGATTAACTATCTTTGGTCTAGAATCTGCTCTCTTGGCAGATGACTCTTGCAAACACTTAGCTAATATTCCATGCATGAAGAAAGAAATTCTTAAGTGAAATATAAACATCTTGTAGTCCGCTGAATATTTAACCAATATCAGAGACAAATCGACAAATGTCCATGCATAAAGTGTAAGAAACTAAAAATTAGGAAATAAGGGGCATCTTGCAGCGCACGGAATATTTAACATGCATACTATGACAACTCACATTCATGAATAAGCGTGCGCAAAGGATCCCCACGTGCGTGGCCGTCAAAAATAAATTGAAAGATAGGGACACATAACCTCTCAAAAAGAACATACAAATAATTCATGATGAGTACTCCAAATATGCCCATACTCAATTCCGAAATATTCATGTACCAAGAAAAGAAATTTACAATCTTAGCTTCGCCATCACCAATTCATCTAATAAATACTCGTTCACACCAAATTACTTCGCTCAAATGAGCTAGACATCATAGAGTAATATGAGAGGAAGAGAGCACATACACGTGTGGTTGCAGAAATGATCTCCAATGGAAAACATCTGTTGTTCAACATCTTGTACTAACCACAGGTGAAGGTTTGTACTTGAGAACGATATATGAAATACTAATACCAAAATCGACCAGCGTGTTAGTTTGAACAGGGGCTGTGCTCAGATCAGGTTCAATGTGGGCATTCTGGCACATATCTTCTAACCCTGTATGTGGGAATTCTTGCATATATCTCCTAACTATGTCCTTCTCTCCGGACAATTTATTTCAGTCTACGTCCTATTTTTAAGTTCAGTTAACCTCTCGACATCAGCTTCCATATGCCTAATAAATTAAAGATGTAACAAAATGATTAAGGTATGCAATGGAAATGTATTAAAAAGGAAGAAAAATGTGAACCGGTAAAACCTTATTGACGACAACTGCAGAGAACACCAGAGGACATGATTCCTTCTTCTGGTGTTATGAGAATGCTGATTACTTTGATGAATTATCTATTCTCCTCTTTAGAAGAGTCCATTAACTTCCAAAGCTGACGTAATGACTCCACTTTGATGAATTGGTTGTTTGAGAATCAGTAATGCAGAATCAGTCCCTACCTAATATCAACCAAAGATGAGATTTAAAAAACTATGGCATACAGAGTTTGCACTTTACATGATAATCTCAAAAAGATCTAGACCTCATTTTTCTGAATATTATTCACAAGTACCACAAATGTCACTATCCTTGATGGAAATAGCTATGTTTGAACACTGAATGGACTATGCGTGATCAATACGATGAAGGTAAGTGAGCTCTTCAACTTGCACAATACGCACTTAAACATAGCTGAAAGCAACACAAGGTGAAGAGCTCACGGTAAGATGTAGCGCACCGGATCCCGGCGAGTTCCTCCCAGAGTACAACTCCCAGTTTAGAGCCATTTCCCCGATGGAAAAAATGTTTGGTTTTGGCGAACATAACGATGGCGCGCCACTGCTGCCAGTCTAAGAGCTCGATCGCCACGGTCGGAGCAATCTCCGCGGATCCACCACATCACCACCAGCAATTCGAGACCGCGGGTAGGGCTCAAAAATCTGCTTGGTAGTAAGCTAATTAGTCCGATGGGGTGATCTAATTAGTTGGAGCAGAAAGCAAGAAATAAATAGTAACCTTGATGTAGAGCACATCTCCGATTGGATGGAGTCGTTGTCCTTTGTGATGGTGGACTGCTCGTTAATTGGGATGATCTCCACGAGTGGACGTATGCAATTCACTCGATGCCCGGAAGTGGATTACAGTCTTCCAGAGCAGAGCATCTTGAGTTACATGCCGAAGCATTTCACCATGAACGTCTTCTTCTTCGGATGGGCACCACCACGGAGCGCGACGAACCTCTCCCATTTGCTCCGTTGCTCCTTCTCTATCTCCACGGCCGTCCATCTGCCCGTCTCGACAACCACAACCATGGAGCAAGACGGCCGGCTCGCCCCTTCGTCCTCTGCTCAGCCAGGCACAGCTCTCATCTTTCCCCACATGCGGAGATCAACCAAGGACGGTGTGGATATAGGGGAGGCGGTGGAGTGGACGAGCGGAGAAGGAGGCCTAGATTGAGGCAGAGGAGGGGCCGCACCAGCTAGCTCGATGCAGGGGGTGGGGGCTGGTGACGGCGATCTCGATACATGGGATTGAAGGGCGGTGTCGGTGGATCGATCCAAGGGCCATGAGCTCATCGTCATCAGCCAGTTGCCCTTTAGGACACACTGGGACGGGTGTGTGTGGAGTGGTGGCCATGGAGTAGCAGCTGGCGCACAAATTTGTGCCAAATTCGGGCGCAACGGCCGGCGACCTCGCCTCCGTCTGGATATGGGGCGAGGGCCAGCGAAGCGAGGAAGGCGGTGGGACGGAGGTGTAGGGGGGAAGAGTAGTACGAGCTGGAGGATGCGTCGGGAGATGCGGGATTAACGGATGGATTAGGCTTGGTAACCACCATCGCTTCAACCCGTTAGAAAAGGGCCCATCGTTCGGCTCCGCAAGTTGGAAGGACGGACTAAGGGATCGACGGAAGCAACGACGTATCGGGCGACGACCGAACGTGAGATTTTGATCATAGTACACGGCGTGATATTTTGGCATTCATGCACTGTCTTTCTGTTCTGTGTTGCACCGTCTTCGATCACATTGCACGGTACGTGTCCTGGCAGTGTACTGCCCTTACACTGTTTTTGTACTACGTTGCATCGGTCTTATTTTTTCACTGTATGGTTCCCTAGCGATACACGGACGACCGTGGTGGTGTAGTGACGGTGCACTGACTTTCTGTTTCGTGTTGTACTATTTTTTTGATCGTAGTGCACAATGCTTTTTTGAGTTTGAGGTGGAGCCGTGATCTTTTTCGAGTTCAAGTTGTGCGATGCGGAGCGGAGCAGTAATACGTAGGCGGAGCAGTGCGACGTGGGTGGAGTAGTGTCAAGCGGCCAGGTGGCGAGCAAGGCATGTAGCCTCGATTCCCATGCGCGTTGCGCGCGGCCGCGTGCTGGAGAGCACGCACCCTTCTGCTAGTCGTTCTCCAGACCGGGGCACATCAGAGACTCCGAACTTTTCACTTCGAAGACTCCGGTCTGATCGAGTACACCAGAGATTCCAGCCCGTCTCCGGAACATCTCTGGACCCCCACTCTGACTATCCCTGGCATCTTCTGGAAACCACTCCGGAGATTTGTGGCAGAACTCCGGCCCACACCAGAGACTCCGGTGTCTGCACACCGGAGACTCCGGTATGGAATCTCCAGGAAACTTCTGTTTCTTCCAGAAATGTTTTCATTATACCATGGACTTTTCTCTTCTCAATATATTAACCTGGTAACATCAGCACACTGTAAAATGATCCTCAATCTGTTAACGAACACCATGAACTCTATTCATCAACAAGAAGGAAAGAATACTGGTGTAGGGAAAGATGAATTAGGCGGCACTACCTAGGGCTACGATGTCAACACAATCCGGGTCAGGTGAAAAGTAATGACGTCAGCCTTGTGGATTGATCTACTTTTGTCACGAGAGGGTCTTTGCTGGGAGGGCACTCCTAGTAATTAAATCATGGCCTTAATTTGTAGATCCAACGGTCAATATAATTTAGGTGATGTGGACCAACCTAGTGCCTCCAAAAACATCCTTATATTGCTTTTAGTATATAACTAGCAATGTGGCCCTCGCAAATGTGAGGGCATGCTCTAAGCATATTGGACATGTCCATGAAATTAATTTATCTTTTAGAGATACTAACATATGGAATTCTAAATTACATGATTTTATGACCACCAATTTTTTTTATATTAAGTAAACTAATACCTATTTGAAAATTAGTTAGAACAAATTTATTTTGTTGCCTAATATTAATTGTGACATTTCCAAAAATGGCATGTCAACATTTTGTAACATAGATAGAAGAGTGGTGTTTTGATCTAGTTTCTACCCTTCAATTCAAGTTATTGTTGCCTGTCAAAACCCACCGGCGAGCAGCGACGAGCAACACGAAGAGCCGGGAGGCTCCCAGAACTGCTGGTGGGCCCTGGTCCCTCGGGCAACGGCCCGCAAAACTCCGGCACACGTCCTGGCTGATGCAAGGGCGTTCCACCTGACCTATACCTGGTCAGGAAGGTGATGGATTGCTTCGATTAGTTTCCTGCATGGCAAACAAGCATACGTAAAATTCGAGCCGCGACCGGCTCCCAGGTTTCCCTGCGAATCGGCTCCTGGAGCCGATTATCCCATGGTTCTGCATTAGATCTATGATAACATGGGGTTTTGCTTCATCAATACAAGTTAAGTCGATCTACGACAGTTTAACGTTTTCACCACGTAATTGGAACGTCCTACACGTAATTGAGCCTGGTAGATGCAAAAGATAATAGAAAACTAACCCTAGAGAAGGCCTAACAACCGACGTAAAGTCGATTCCCGGAACAACTCCCCTCGAATTGGCAAGCCATATCCTTACATACTACTGGATCGTTCAACCCGTTTGCAAGGCCTGACTATGTGGATATCAAACTAAACCTTGGAAAACAAGGCAAAACTATAATAGGTCAAATCGACTGAATAAAGACCAAGCAAGATGCTGCCCTTACACCCGAAAAAGGTGCCAAGGCAGCGAGATAACTAAAGGCAGCATAACTAAGCAATCATAACAAAAAAGGTACCGATGCTAGCCCAAACAAATCTATGATAACAGTATTACTCGCCATCAACAAGGCTTCAGTACGAGTAACACTAAATAACGCATAAGTAGATACTGCCTAGACCGCAAGATGCGATCTAGGCAGCATGACACTTACCCGAAAGAAATCCTAGAAACAAGGGGTAGCGATGCGCCGAGATTGTGTTTGTTGTGAACGTGATCGTCCTCCTTTTCTCAATAACCTTAGGTACATATTTATAGTCCGGAGACTTTCTATCTTGGGAATAACCCTAACAACTCTATCTCTTACCTAAACCGAAACGTAACCTACTACAATATACAGATACACGGGCAATTTAGCCCAAATCCACGCACAAGGCCGATCCAGCAACACGTTGCGTATATGTATCTGTTATCGCCATATTTTGGCCTACGAAGGAGATGGGCCGTGATCAAGATGGGCTTGGAGGATACATATATTCAACATGTTGTTGGATCGGCCTAGTGCGTAGATTTGGGCTGAATTGCCTGTGTATCTTGTATCATAGTAGGTTCCGTTTCAGTTTAGGTAAAAAATAGAGTTGTAGAGTTATTCCAAAAGTAGAGAGTCTCCGGACTATAAATATGTACCTATGGTTATCAAGAAAAGGAGGACAATCACGTTCACAACAAACACAATCTCGGCGCATCGCCACCCCTGGTTTCTAGGGTTTTTCTCGGGTAAGTGCCATGCTGCCTAGATCGCGTCTTGCGATCTAGGCAGTATCTACTTATGCGTTGTCCGGTGTTACTCGTACTGAAGCCTTGTTGATGGCGAGTAACACCTTTATCACAGATTTGTTAGGGCTAGCATCGATACTTTTTACTATGATTGCTTTGTTATGCTACCTCTAGCTATCTCGCCGCCTTCGCACCTTTTCCCGGGTGTGAAGGTGGCATCTTGCTTGATTTCTACTTGGCCGATTCGATCTGTTATAGTTGTGCCTTGTTCGTCAAGGTTTAGTTTAATATCTACGTGGTTTGGCCTTGCAAACGGGTTGAACGATCCAGTAGTGCGTAAGAATGTGGTTTATTCGTTCTAGAGAGGATGTTCCGGTAATTAACTCCGTGTTGATTGTTAGGCCTTCTCTAGGGTTGATATTCTTCATCTCTCGTATATACCAGGCTCAATTACGTGTAGGACGTTCCGGTTACGTGGTGAAAACACTAAACTATCGTAGATCGATTTAACTTGTAGTGATCAAGCAAAACCCCATGTTATCATAGATCTAATGCAGAACCATGGGGTAATCGGCTCCGGAAACCGATTTACAGGGAAACCTGGGGGCCGGTCACGGCTCGAATTTTACGTATACTTGTTTACCATGCAGGAAACCAATCGGAGCAATCCATCACCTTCCTGACCAGGTATAGGTCAGGTGGCACGCCCTCGAACCAAGACAGGACGCGTGCGTGCCGGAAAAGCTTTGCGGGCCGTTGCCCGAGGGACCAGGGCCCACCAGCAGTTCTGGAAGCCTCCCGGCTCTTCGTGTTGCTCGTCGCTGCCCGCCGGTGAGTTTTGACAGGCAACACATTCTGGCACGCCCGGTGGGACATTCAACAACGTCTACATCAATGTCCGACGCTGCGATGGAGAACAGGCCAGTCACGTACGACGAGCTTCCTGCTGAGCACAAAGCGAAGTATGACGAGATCAAAGAGCTCTTCGAAGCCGACCTCATCGGCTCTTTCGAGAGGACCCGTACGCGTGGCATCAAATGGAGGGGATTCTCCCCCGAGGGCGCTCTCGATGAGGTGGATCTGTCTGTTCCTTCGGAGGAACGCTCCAGGGCTCTACGACAGGAGGTCAACTACATGGTGGCTCATTCTCTGCACCGCCACTCTGAGAGCCTGGTGAACGCTTTCGAGCGGGTCGCGGTTCGCGTAGTTCAGGAGATCATGAAACATCAGTACTCTCCGTCGGGGCCCACTTTAGGGACCCACCAAGGAGAAAGACCGCTCCATACCAGGCCGCAACTGCCATTCACACTCGCAGCTCCAGAACCGCCAGGATCAGCAGCATACATTGTCTACAAGGCTGGAGGCGATCCAGGCGATTGCCAATTCCTGTTTGAGCCACCCAAGGAGATCCCGCACGGATATATATGCGTCTACGTGCCGGACTGCAACAACCTGGCGCGCACCAGCCAGATCGCAACCGCAGGAGTGTCCGCGGCAGGGGTTCCTGCTACAGGATCTTCAGGAGCAGGCGTGCCTGGAGCAACGATGTCTGGGATGGACGCTGACAAACAGGCGTGGCTAGCCAAGTATGCCACTGGAACAAGTCATGAGAATCTAGCCCCTGCAGCTCAAACAGTGGACCAAATCACTACCATCCTGAGAGATCAGTTCGGCTTCGTGCCGAAAAGGCGGACAATCGGCTACTCAAAGCCGTACCCCAACGAGTTCGACCTGATTCCGCTGCCACCCAAGTATCGGCTCCCTGAGTTCTCCAGGTTCAGCGGGGCAGAAGGGTCAAGCTCAATCGAACACATAAGCCGATACCTGGCACAGCTAGGCATGATTTCGGCATCGGATCAGATGCGCGTAAGATATTTCGCGCAGTCCCTGACGGGGCCAGCCTTTGGGTGGTACACCTCGCTGCCACCTGATTCGATTCGCACCTGGAAACAACTGGAAGAGCAGTTCCACATCCAATACCATTCAGAGGCTAATGAAGCAGGCATTGCAGACCTGGCGCAGGTGCGACAGAAGCGGGGAGAAACTGTAGCCGAATACATCCAGCGCTTCAGGACCGTCAAGAACCGATGTTACGCCGCTCGTTTAACTGAGAAAGAAGCGGTAGACCTGGCGGCGTTGGGTCTCTTAGCACCCATCAAGGATCTGGCTTCCCAAGTGGAGTACAACTCACTGGCGCACATGGCCCAGAAACTGACGATGTATGAACAGCGTCACCCTGAGTTATACCAAGACAGGTTCAAGCGTCCCGTAAGCCTGGTCGTTACAGAAGAAGATGATCCTACACAAGACCAGGAGGTAGCCGTAGCCGAGTGGGCTCGGGGGGCAGACCCCGTGTCCTGCAAGTGGGTGAAACAGCAAGGGCCTTTGAAAGGGTTTGACTTCGATGTGAGCAAAGCCGAGCAGATATTCGATTTACTGCTAAAGGAGAAACAGCTGAGGTTACCCGAAGGCCACAAGATCCCTACGGCTCAGGAGATGAACGGGAGACCATACTGCAAGTGGCATCATTCGTTCACCCACACCACCAACGATTGCAAAGAGCTGCGTCGCCAAATCCAAATGGCAATAGAACAAGGCCGTCTGGTCCTTGGGCAGTTTGCCATGAAAGTAGACACGAACCCGTTCCCCGGTGTCAACATGATCGAGCTCAGCCGCTCCGTGAGGCGTCAGCTGGACTTTTCGTTCGGTGTCAATATGGCTGGGTCTGGGTACCACCATGACACGTACAAGGAGGAAGGTGGTCACCCTCGGGGCAAAGAAAGAATGGAAGCCGGTCCATGCGACTGGCCCGGCCACAAGGACAGGCGGTACTTGACAGAGGAACAGGTGAGGAGGGTGCGGTATCAGAAGCCACATTCCACGCATCTCCTCAACAAGTATGAGCGACGACGCCAGCGCGATGAACACGGCGAAGGATATAAGCGCTTCGCCAGGGGACCGTCCAAAGACGAGGAAGGCGCAGCCAGACATTGGGATTGTCCCTTCTTCAAGCATTGCTGGGACGTGGGAATGAGCCGATTACCTACAGTCGACAACTGCCCAGAATGTGGACCACAAAAGGAGGGTACGAGGCCAGTGTCAGTGTTCAAACGTCTAGGGCCTCTCCAACCTCAGAGCCGTCACAGGGAGTCCACTCGAGCAAAGGGCCTCGAGAGGCCAAGAGATGACAAAGAAGAAGACAGGTTTCACCGTCCAAGGTGGTGCCCCGATGGACTCGGACACACCCAAAAGCGTAGGGTGAAACGGCTGCGTAACCTGGAGGAAGCTGAAGCGCAGTATCTCCACGCTCTAAAGAAGGCACGACCTGATCTGGCCGTCAAAGTAAGGCAGACTTTGGAGACAGAGGGCCGCACGACAAGGAAGGAGTGGCGCCCCAAGCCAATAAAAGCCGATGCACAGACATCGGCTGGCACAAACATGGTGTTCGTACTTCCGGCAGAATTCTGCGCGCCACGAACCCATGTGCTACCAGTGGCACAGTTGGACTGCGGTCCACGGCCGGTTATCTTTGAGAAGCCACGTGAGAAAGGTTATAAACATCTGAAAGCTCTGTACCTGCGGGGCTACATCAATGGGCAACCTGTTAGCAAAATGTTGGTGGACACCGGAGCGGCAGTCAATATCATGCCATACTCCATGCTACGACGTTTGGGACGCTCCACTGCGGACCTGATCAAAACCAACGTCACGTTAAGCGACTTCAACGGCCAGTCTTCGGAAACGCAAGGCGTACTGAACGTGGATCTGACGGTGGGCAGGAAAATCATACCCACGTCATTTTTCGTCGTGAACAGCAAAAGTACTTACGCCGTCTTGCTAGGAAGGGATTGGATCCACGCTAACTGCTACATTTCATCCACGATGCACCAGTGCCTAATACAGTGGGACGGAGACGAAGTGGAGGTCATCCATGCAGACGATTCTATCGAAGTTTCCATTGCTGGCATGAACGTCTGGGAAGCAGAAGACCAAGAGCCGATCTCTGGAATCAGTTTGGACGGCTGTGAACGCATTGAAGCTACAAAAAACGGGGTGAGGCTGGTCTTATCCACTGGCCTGACAGAGTAGAAAGGTCCACGATCACACGTGGTACGGCCGATCCTCGCGATCGGCCACAAAAAATAAAAAGCAACGATTATACGACAAGCATATCACGTAGTCGTAGCAGGGAGATGCCCTGCCATTGTGAAACAATAAGGTGTAAGCCACCCTCGACTAATGCAATCAAAAAGGGGGCCGATTCAGGCAATCGGCCCAAATTATTTTTGTTGTCCTCACCTACTGCTTGCCCTGTGTTTAGCGTCGACTTGACGGGTGACGGAAAGCTAGGGTATGGGTTTACATCCGCTGATGAACTAGAAGAGATCGACATTGGTCCTGGGGATAAGCCACGACCAACATTTATCAGCAAGAAGCTAGATCCGGGGCTGCGAGGCCCAATGATCGCTCTGTTGAAACAATATCCAGACTGCTTCGCCTGGGACTACACAGAGATGCCTGGGTTAGACAGGAGCATCATTGAGCATCGGCTCCCGCTTAAAAAGGGATTTCGGCCATTTCAGCAGCGAGCACGGCAAATGAAGGCCGAAATTCTGGAAGAAGTAAAGAAAGAGGTCGAGAAAATGTTGACGGCCAAGTTAATCAGGCCATGCAGGTATGCTGAGTGGATTTCTAGTATAGTGCCTGTAGAGAAAAAGGATGGCCGATGGCGCGTTGCTATAGATTTTCGGGATCTCAACAGAGCTACCCCAAAGGATGAGTATCCGATGCCGGTAGCAGAGACGTTAATCAATGCAGCGGCTGGTCACAAGATCTTGAGTTTCATGGATGGCAATGCTGGGTACAACCAAATCTTCATGGCTCCAGAAGACGTACACAAGACTGCATTCAGAGTCCCAGGATCGGTGGGGTTGTTTGAATATGTGGTCATGACGTTTGGACTAAAGAATGCTGGCGCCACGTACCAGAGGGCCATGAATTATATTTTCCATGATCTGATCGGCAAACTGGTGGAAATCTACATCGATGACGTGGTGGTCAAGTCTGCTTCAGCGCAAGGGCACTTGGGCGACCTACAACGCGTCATGGACCGAACAAGAAAATTCGGCCT
This sequence comes from Avena atlantica, assembly GCA_910589765.1. Classification (NCBI taxonomy): domain Eukaryota; kingdom Viridiplantae; phylum Streptophyta; class Magnoliopsida; order Poales; family Poaceae; genus Avena; species Avena atlantica. The sequence continues at coordinate 510,042,662 of OU342736.1, forward strand.
ACGGATGAATCCAAAGAAGTGTGCCTTCGGAGTGACGGCCGGTCAGTTCTTGGGTTTCTTGGTCCATGAACGCGGGATTGAGATCGGCCTGAAGAGTCAGGAGGCAGTGCGAACAATGAAGCCACCCACTACAAAGAAAGAACTGCAGTCTCTCATCGGCAAGATCAACTTCGTCAGAAGATTCATCTCAAACCTATCAGAAAGGATAGAGCCGTTCATGGGACTCGTAAAGATCAAAACTGACGAGGAATTCCGCTGGGGGGCAGAACAAAAGCGAGCCTTCGACGAGATCAAAGAATATCTGACAAAGCCACCAGTGTTAGTTCCACCCCAGCCGGACAGACCGTTCTACATTTACTTGTCAGTGGCTGACACGTCCATCGCCTCGGTGGTGGTGCAAGTGTATGATGGGCTAGAGCGAGTCGTGTTCTACATAAGCAGAAGGATGCTGGACGCGGAGACAAGGTACCCCGATATCGATAAGTTGTGCCTCTGCCTGTTTTTCACATGCACCAAGCTGCACCACATCTTGCTATCGGCAGAGGTCATCATCATATGCAAGTCAGACGTCATAAAGCACATGCTGTCGGCTCCTATGTTAAAAGGCCGACTGGGCAAATGGATGTTTGCATTATCAGAGTTTGACATCCGGTATCAACCCGCGAAAGCAGTTAAGGGACAGGCGCTGGCTGATCTTATTGCTGAGAGGATCAACACTAACATAGCAGCGCTGTCCATCAAAGCGTGGGCTATGTTTTTCAACGGATCAGTTTGTGACGATGGCTGTGGCATCGGCATTTTGCTCGTGTCGCCCCGGGGGGCAACATTTTCCTTCTCCATCAGATTGTCTACCCTTCGCACCAACAATGTAGTCGAGTACGAGGCGATACGCAAGGGAATGGAGTTACTCCTCGAAGCCGGAGCGGAAGCAGTGGAAATTTTTGGAGACTCCAAGTTGGTGATTTCCCAACTCACGGAGGATTACAAGTGTGAGAGCGAGTCCCTCTTCCCAATATGGTTGCACTGCCGGGAGCTGATGGCACAGTTCCGGTACATAAACTTCACCTGGATCCCGCGGACGCAGAACGTAGAGGCAAATGATCTTGCACAGATGGCTTCAGGCTACAAGGATGCAGCAGAGGGAACCGATATTCAGGTACAGCTCCTGGAAGCTGACGACTGGAGAGCCGATATCTTCAATTACTTGAAGGATTCGGCTCGGGGGGCACCTAAACGGATAAGGTACAAAGCCATGAAGTATGTACTTATTGGGGACGACATGTTTTACAGGACCCTGGAAGGATTATTGCTCAAATGTCTGGGGACAACCGAGTCTAATCGGCTCCTACACGAAGTACACGAAGGCGCCTGTGGGACTCACCAGTCGGCTCATAAGATGAAGTGGTTGATCAGGCGATCAGGGTTTTATTGTCCTACCATGCTCGAGGACTGCTTTAAGTACTACAAAGGGTGTCAAGCGTGTCAGATATTTGGAAAAATCCAGATGGTACCCGCATCAGCAATGAATCCCATCATCAAGCCTTGGCCGTTCCGAGGTTGGGGCATGGATATGATCGGCAAGATCAATCCTCCGTCAAGCAAGGGCCACATGTGGATCTTGGCCATCACGGATTATTTTACCAAGTGGGTGGAGGCCGTCCCTATGAAGTCAGTAAGTTCAAAGGATGTTGTGAATTTTGTGAAGGAGCACGTCATTCATAGGTTTGGGATTCCTCAGACTATCACAACCGATGGAGGTTCGGTTTTTACTTCTCACGAGTTCAGGGAGTTCTGTGAGGACACAGGGATTAAGCTGATTCGGTCATGTCCGTACTATGCGCAAGCAAATGGGCAAGCTGAGGCGTCTAACCAGAGTCTTATCAAATTGATCAAGAGGAAAATCGATGAGCACCCTAGGCGTTGGCATGAGGTTTTATCAGAGGCTTTATGGGCTTACCGCATGTCGTGTCATGGAGCGATAAAAACCTCTCCGTACCATCTGGTCTATGGACAAGAAGCCGTGTTGCCTTGGGAAATTACGGCTGGATCGAGACGCGTCACCTTTCAGAACGATCTAACGGCTGAAGAATATGCAGCTTTGATGAGTGACAGCGTTGAAGATGCGACTGAGCTTAGGCTGTGGTCGCTGGAGAAAATTAAAGAGAACAAGGCCAAAGTAGCTCGTGCATACAACAAAAAAGTGAAGCCAAAGGAGTTCCACGTTGGGGATCTGGTATGGGAAGCTGTGTTGCCTTTGGGAACTAAGGATGCAACATATGGTAAATGGTCTCCAAATTGGCACGGGCCGTACAGGGTCGACCAAGTTTTAAGAGGGAACGCGTACATCCTTGAGCAACTGGACGGTGTGAAATTCCCAGTGGCGGTCAACGGTCAACATCTCAAGAAATATTTCCCAAGAATGTGGGATGTTGGACAGTAAAACTAGAAGGGCCCGTACATGAAATCGGCTAGGCAAAACACGTAAGACGATGGACAATAAAAATATGGGGGCCGATGTTCAAAATCGGCCGATTAAAAATTCGAATATAGCCGATGCAAGGTCATCGACTCTAGTGGTTCACACAAATTACATACAGATGTCAGCCTGCACATACGAGCTACTGAAGAAATGCTTCGAGGGCATAAAGGGTGTCAGCACGGACGTGGCCCAAATTGGTGATTTCAGCTTCGTCACCATCATCCTTGCTGGTCACGAGTTGTTCGTTCAGGGCACGTTTTTCGATGGGCAATTGGAGTTTGGGTCGCCCATTTTGAAAAAGGGTCGCAGGTTACCGTTTTAAACCAAGAAGTGGCCGTTTTGATGTGCCTAAAGATGCGACCAAATTTTATTTTTCACCAACGTTCATGTCGCTAAGGATGGGCGTGCAATGAAACCGTACGGTGTCAACATTTTGGTTTTCGGAGAAGCCGATGGGTGGTCATCGGCTCTTTGCTATTTGACCTGTTGGACTGCATGCGTGTAGTATGATGAGAGCCGATATGGTGTTATCGACTCTTGGAGCAACGACCTATTTTGGCAATCGACGAAATCAGGGGCAAAACAAGAAAGAGCTTTGGAGAACAGATTCTCATTCATTTGAAGATGATTGATTACAAAAGGATCGTCGCTTACAAAAGGGGCCCGGCTACTACTACTACTACTGTTGCTAATTCCTAGTCTAAAGGGCGAGATCGTCGCCGCTGTCGTCGCCGCCGTCTTCTGCGCTGTCTTCGGCGCTGCTACCGGCATCGTCTTCGCTGCTGCTGCTGAAGAAGCCAGTGGGGACTTCATCGTCTTCATCGTCATCTTCGGTATCCTCGCTGGACCCGGCGCGGAAACGCTTCGTCGGCGGATACTCATCGGAGGACGAGTCCTCCTCCGATTCCCCCTCCTCGTCGGAGGACTCGACGCCGTCCCAAGACCAAGCATCGTCGCTGCTTTTCGCCTCCAGCTCCCCGTCGACAAGGAACTGTAGGTTCTCCTCGCCGTCCGTTTGGGACGCATCGTCCTCCGATCAGACGGCGAAGTCCCAGTCCTTGTCGTCCCACCATCGTGGGGCGAAGGTACTATAGGCGGCCGTGGGTGGGTGCTCCGGAGTCGGCTCGCGGTCACTAATGCTATTGGAGGCGTGGGAGGATAGGCCGGAGGAAGCAGAGGAAGCCATGGCAGAGAAAGGGTTTTTTCCGGTGGAGAAAGAGGGTTTTCTGGCTACGGGAGGAAGATGGAGACTGCGAACTGTTCAGGCAAGTTTAAATAAAAGGGAATAGTGGAGAGATGATTCAATGCCATAGCAGTTTCCAAGATTGTGCTGCCAAAATCGTCAAATCATGCACTGCGGAGGAGTTGAGAAGACAGGGCATCATGATGAAGGGGTAGCGTGACGATCCGGTTCTGCCACGCGTTCTGTCGAACGCGTAACCCGATACAAAAAAAAAACCCAGGAGAGGAAAAAACACAGAGTGGTTTTGGAACTATCATTGCCAAAACCAGGGGGGCATGTGTTATCGCCATATTTTGGCCTACGAAGGAGATGGGCCGTGATCAAGATGGGCTTGGAGGATACATATATTCAACATGTTGTTGGATCGGCCTAGTGCGTAGATTTGGGCTGAATTGCCCGTGTATCTTGTATCATAGTAGGTTCCGTTTCAGTTTAGGTAAAAAATAGAGTTGTAGAGTTATTCCAAAAGTAGAGAGTCTCCGGACTATAAATATGTACCTATGGTTATCAAGAAAAGGAGGACAATCACGTTCACAACAAACACAATCTCGGCGCATCGCCACCCCTAGTTTCTAGGGTTTTTCTCGGGTAAGTGCCATGCTGCCTAGATCGCGTCTTGCGATCTAGGCAGTATCTACTTATGTGTTGTCCGGTGTTACTCGTACTGAAGCCTTGTTGATGGCGAGTAACACCTTTATCACAGATTTGTTAGGGCTAGCATCGATACTTTTTACTATGATTGCTTTGTTATGCTACCTCTAGCTATCTCGCCGCCTTCGCACCTTTTCCCGGGTGTGAAGGTGGCATCTTGCTTGATTTCTACTTGGCCGATTCGATCTGTTATAGTTGTGCCTTGTTCGTCAAGGTTTAGTTTAATATCTACGTGGTTTGGCCTTGCAAACGGGTTGAACGATCCAGTAGTGCGTAAGAATGTGGTTTATTCGTTCTAGAGAGGATGTTCCGGTAATTAACTCCGTGTTGATTGTTAGGCCTTCTCTAGGGTTGATATTCTTCATCTCTCGTATATACCAGGCTCAATTACGTGTAGGACGTTCCGGTTACGTGGTGAAAACACTAAACTATCGTAGATCGATTTAAATTGTAGTGATCAAGCAAAACCCCATGTTATCATAGATCTAATGCAGAACCATGGGGTAATCGGCTCCGGAAGCCGATTTACAGGGAAACCTGGGGGCCGGTCACGGCTCGAATTTTACGTATACTTGTTTACCATGCAGGAAACCAATCGGAGCAATCCATCACCTTCCTGACCAGGTATAGGTCAGGTGGCACGCCCTCGAACCAAGACAGGACGCGTGCGTGCCGGAAAAGCTTTGCGGGCCGTTGCCCGAGGGACCAGGGCCCACCAGCAGTTCTGGAAGCCTCCCGGCTCTTCGTGTTGCTCGTCGCTGCCCGCCGGTGAGTTTTGACAGGCAACAGTATCTTCCAAGCCCATCTTGATTACGGCCCATCTCCTCCTTTGGCTAAAATGTGGCGATAACACATGCCCCCCTGGTTTTGGCAATAATAATTCCAAAACCACTTTGTTGTTGTTTTTCTTCCCCCCTTCCCTTTTTTTTATCGGGTTACGCGTTGCAGAGCAGAATCGTCACGCCACCCCCTCATCATAACGCCCTGTCTTCTCAACTTCTCCGCAGTGCATGATTTGACAATTTTGGCACCACATTCTGCGAAACCGCTATGGCATTGAACCACCTCCCACTATTCCCCTTATTTAAATTCTTCTGAGCAGCCTGCACCCCCATCTTCCTCCACGCCGGCAGCAGCACTGATGAAAGCGAATACGACGACGGCGAAGACAGCGGCGACGACACCGGCCTCTAGATTAGGAACTAGTAGTAGTAGTACTAGTAGCAGATTTCCTTTTGTAAGCAATCGGCTCCATTGTAAATAATCGTCTTTTGAATCAACAAAGATTGCTTTTCCAATTCGATTTTGCCGATATTCAAAATAGGTCAACGTTCCAGAAGGCGATAGTAATGTATCGGCTTTCACCATACTACGCTCATACAGTCAACCAAGTCAAAGCCCAAAGAGCCGATGGTAACACATCGGCTTTTCCCACAAACGTTGACAAGGTAAAATTTGGTCGCATACTTAGACAAATCTGAGCGGCCACTTTCCAGTTTCAAACGGTAGCCTGCGACCCTCTTAAAAAAAGGCCAACCCAGATCTCCAATTGCCTCGCCGAAATAGATTGAGCTTACAGCGACAGGAACCCTCGATCCCCAATTGCATAGATCCATCTCCGCCGGCAAACTAGATGGCGGAATCGTCCAACACCAACACAACGGTCTCTGGTCTGAAGGTACGCCTACTCCTCGCAGTCTGAACACGGTGCTAGAATTAATGGCAAACACCTGAATTAATGCTTTATTCCACCATTAAATTTTTAGGTTTCAGACATTCTGCTGCCGCATCCTTCTCTCCCAAATTCTCTTTGTCTTGGCCCCCGTACAGAATCTAGTCCTGCCCATCTGATTTCTTGCGAGGCAAACAGAATCCCCTTCGTAAGCCAAAACCTAGATTTGAATTCTTGGGCCGACTGCTTGCGAGCCTGGCCTAATCCTCCTGAACATTGGGTCTCTTGGTACAGCAGGGTAGCCAAAACTTACCAATCTCAATGGGAAACCACGGGAATAGCCGATGCCTTGTATTTGTCATTGTCTCCCCTTGAGAAACATGAAAATCTTCTAAAAACCATCGGCTATTTCTGGTCTGATGCTCTGAACTGCTTCATGTTCGGTCATGGCCCCATGACACCAACTCTGTTAGACGTGGTGATGATTACTGGTCTGGACGTTACATCACCCAGCCCCTCTGCTTTTAATCTGACAAAGGTCCCCTACAAGCTTTCTTCCAAAACAGACTGCATGAACTGGGGTGCCTATATTCAAAGCCATATGAAAACTAAAGGCCATGTCACAGAAAAAGAACACACGGCTTTCCTCAACTTCTGGCTGGAACATTTCATATTCTGTGGCCCTTCCCTTGCTCCAACCAAGAATTATCTCTCCTTGGCCTACGAACTTGCCAAAGGCACTCAACTTGGCATCGGCAAACTGTTCCTTGGAGAGGTCTATCGATATCTCTAGTTGATGTCTGTCAAACTATTCTCCGGCATAGAAGTCAAAACAGGAGGTCCTTGGTGGTTCATTCAGCTATGGGCTCAGCTGTATTTTCAAAACCATGTCCCAAACTTCCCCCTTTTGGCGATTTGCACCTTTCCAGATGCCAAAGGGAAGCAGATCCGATGTACCAGCTACGGTCAAGCTTTGTATAGACTGCCAGGTAGTAAACTGATCCCTCAGCAAGCATCCAAGTGGTTCAGTATTTTCTTCCAAGGCCTGGACAATCCTATCTTCTTTCCTTACATGGAAGAATCGGAACATTTTGAAAATCCAATTTCCTTCAGGCTAGACAACTTTGCCGATGACACCAGCACTCGGCAGCTATTTTCCACTGTGATCCGTCCCTGTTTCCTTCCAGTTGGCATGAGCACATCCAACAGAATAATCAAGCCTGGATACGAATTCTACCAGCCGGTCGTAGTGGCTCGGCAATTTGTCCTTGGACAAGTACCACCCCATTTCTTTCTCCACCATCTCACAGAGAGCAGAGCTGACCTGCCCGATCCTCTCACCAGTCAAAGGTGTTATTCCTTCTTCGATGCTCTGACCATCCCAATTCCTAACAACCTCACCTTCGCTTCATCAACCGATGGTTTTGAGAACTGGTGGTCGATGTGGAAGACTCATGCCTTCAGGAGAGCTCTGGGACCGTTGCTGAAACAGCTCGATGCTGAATATGATATCCCCGTAGAACAGGTACCACTACTTGTAAATTTTCTTGATGCAGCTCACAAATGATTCTTCTAATAACCCACTCTGTCTCCTTGCAGCAACAAGATGGTCCTGAACCTACGCACGGTGATGGCTCCCCCTTCGAATTCTTCCCACCAGCTCCTGTGGTCCTTTTCTGCAAAAACTCGCCACCTTTGAAAAAGGTCGTGATGCAGAACCAGCCGATATCACCACAATCGGCTTCCAAGAACCAAGCAACTTCTAGGTCAGCTACCTCTCGAGTTCCAACTAAAACAAGAACCGTGATGAGGAAGGTAGCTGCCAGGAAGACTTTGAGGCGCCGGAGCCCTTCTCCAGAAAGTTCGCATGTACGCTGATCCATGCCTTGGTTGACCTCTTTCATCCTTGCAAACATGCTCGTACTTACTAGCTCTCCTTTTCTTACAGGCTTCCGTCGAAGACACCTCTAGTGAGGACACACAATCCAATCGAGGAGAATCGGGCCCAACAGACTCTGAGAGGACCGTCACACCGAGCCAGCCAGATTTGCCACCATCGGCTCCCAGGAAAAGGCCGGTTCCTGAACCTACTGCCCCCCGAGCATCAATCGAGGCGGGGCCGGCTGTGAGCCCCAAGAGGGCTCGCAAGGGACTGCAAACTTCTTCGTCAAGCCAGGAGGTTTCGAAAGTCATCACCCTCCATGCTCTCACCAATCGTTTCTTTTTCTATCTGCCGATTCATCACTATTTACATCGGCTAAGCACATTCCATGCAGACGACTGACACTTCTAGTGGGAAAGCCGGGGCAGTGCCGATGCCCCTCGCAAGGCTGGATCTATTAATCCCTGAAGGCGTAGATGAAACGGTTACCACTTTGGCCAAGCCCCCAGCAACAACACACAAGTCGATTGTCTCGTCATCTGCTATCCCTTGGATCTTAGGAGAGGTACGTTCGCTTCGTTCGGCTCATCCTTCCATGTTGGAACGCATACTGACGCCACTTCGGCCTGCCAGGTTGTGATATCTCAGGCCTGCTGACGTTCGACCCTGAATCCATCGAACCAACTCCCTCTGTTGCCAACGATGAGCCACGGGCCAGGGCTATTCCACCTCAATTCCAGCGTCACAAAGTCTTGCTGTCCTCCCCGATCGAGAAGTTGATCGAGGGTTCTGAAGAGGTGAAGAGCGTTCTTGCCGAAATCAAGGACCAACTCCCAGTAGCATTGCAGGTGAAGCTTTGGCCAGTTGTAACTCTGTCTTTCTACGGGTCAAGGGTGAAGTCGGCTCGTGAGAGGATTAATCTGCGCCGCGCCCAACTCCCGCTGAAGGCCAATATTGCAGACAAATGTCAGCAGCTCAACGAGAAAAAGGCGTCTCTGGATGCCAAAACTGACACCTCTGTCAGCACCGCCGAGCTTGCACTCTTGAAAAAGGAATTGGAAGATCTTGAAGAGAAGGTCCGGGCGACTAAACAGCTCATTCGTGACAAGGAAGCATTCATCGCCCGCTCCCAAGACGAAGCAGAAGGCCTCAAAGCTCAACTGAAGACTGATCTGGCGGAAATACGTGCCCTGAACAAGCAGCTAGTGACGGGCAAGGACGAAGATGACGAAGCCGAGATCGCCGAGGTGGATCGTGTCCGTGCTGACGCCCTCCACGCCTTCGAGGCATTCCTTCAGTAGCTTATTCACGTAAACTGATACCTGCTCATAACAGTTTGAACCTCTAGAGTCGATGGCTGTGCATCGGCTATATATATTTATTTATTTTTGGCCAATTTCATGTATCGGCCCCCATATCTCACTGTCCATCATCCCACATGCTTGGGAAATATTTCTTGAGATGCTGACCGTTGACAGCCACTGGGAATTTCACGCCGTCCAGCTCCTCAAGCATGTACGCGTTCCCCCTTAAAACTTGATCGACCCTGTATGGCCCGTGCCAATTTGGAGACCATTTACCATATGCTGCATCCTTAGTCCCCAATGGCAATACAGCTTCCCATACCAGATCGCCAACGTGGAACTCCTTTGGTCTCACCTTCTTATTATATGCACGAGCTACCTTGGCCTTGTTCTCTTTGATTTTCTCAAGCGACCACAGCCTAAGCTCAGTTAAGTCCTCAACACTGTCACTCATCAGGGTCGCATATTCTTCAGTTGTTAGATCGTTCTGAAAAGTGACACGTCTCGATCCAGCCGTAATATCCCAGGGCAATACGGCTTCTTGTCCATAGACTAGATGGTATGGCGAGGTTTTTATCGCTCCATGACATGACATGCGATAAGCCCATAAAGCCTCTGACAAAACCTCGTGCCACCGCCTAGGGTGCTCATCGACTTTCCTCTTGATCAGCTTGATAAGGCTCTGGTTGGACGCTTCAGCTTGCCCATTTGCTTGAGCATAGTATGGAGATGATCGGATCAGCTTAATTCCCGTGTCCTCACAGAATTTTCTAAACTCATGAGAAATGAAGACCGAACCTCCATCGGTCGTGATAGTTTGGGGAATCCCGAACCTATGAATGACATGTTCTTTCACAAAATTGATAACATCCTTCGAGTTCACTGACTTCATAGGGACGGCTTCCACCCATTTAGTGAAATAATCCGTAATGGCCAAAATCCACATGTGGCCTTTGCTTGATGGAGGATTGATCTTGCCAATCATATCCATGCCCCAACCTCGGAATGGCCAAGGCTTGATGATGGGGTTCATTGCTGACGCGGGTACCATCTGAATTTTCCCAGATTTCTGACATGCTTGACACCCTTTGTAGTACTTGAAACAGTCCTCAAGCATGGTGGGCCAATAAAACCCTGATCGCCTGATCAACCATTTCATCTTGTGAGCCGATTGGTGAGTTCCACAGGCGCCTTCGTGTACCTCGTGTAGGAGCCGATTGGCCTCGGTTGGCCCCAGACATTTGAGCAGTAACCCTTCCAGAGTCCTGTAAAACATGTCGTCCCCAATAAGCACATACTTCATGGCCTTGTACCTTATCCGTTTAGGTGCCCCCCGAGCCGAATCTTTCAAGTAATTGAAGATATCGGCTCTCCAGTCGTCGGCCTCCAGGAACTGTACCTGAACATCAGCTCCCTCTGCTACGTCCTTGTAGCCTGAAGCCATTTGTGCGAGATCATTCGCCTCGGTATTCTGCGATCGCGGGATCCAGGTAAAGTTTATGTACCGGAACTGTGCCATCAGCTCACGGCATTGCAACCATAATGGGAAGAGCGACTCGCTCTCACACTTGTATTCCTCCATGAGTTGGGAAATCACCAATTTGGAGTCTCCGAAAATTTCCACTGCTTCTGCTCCAGCTTCGATGAGCAACTCCATTCCCTTGCGTATTGCCTCATACTCAGCGACGTTGTTGGTGCGAGGGGTAGATAGCCTGATGGAGAAGGAATATGTTGCCCCCCGGGGCGACACGAGTAGAATGCCGATGCCGCAACCATCATCACAAACCGATCCATCGAAAAACATAGTCCACGCTCGTATAGACAGCGCTGCTATATCAGTGTTGATTCGTTCAGCAATAAGGTCGGCCAACGCCTGACCCTTAACCGCTTTCGCGGGTTGATACCGGATATCAAATTCCGATAATGCAAACATCCATTTGCCGAGTCGGCCTTTCAACATAGGAGCCGACAGCATATGTTTTATGACATCTGACTTGCATATAATGATAATCTCCGCTGAGAGCAAGATGTGGCGCAGCTTGGTGCAGGTGAAAAACAGGCAGAGGCACAACTTATCGATCTCAGGATACCTTGTCTCTGCATCCAGCATCCTTCTGCTGATGTAAAACACAACTCGCTCCAGACCATCATAAACTTGCACCACCACCGAGGCGATGGACGTGTCAGCTACTGACAAGTAAATGTAGAACGGCCTATCCAGCTGGGGCGGAACCAACACTGGCGGCTTCGTTAGATATTCTTTGATCTCGTCGAAGGCTCGTTGTTGTTCTGTCCCCCAGCGGAACTCCTCATCAGTTTTAATTTTCACCAGTCCCATGAACGGCTCTATTCTTCCTGACAGATTGGAGATGAATCTTCTGACAAAGTTGATCTTGCCGATGAGAGACTGCAGTTCTTTCTTCGTGGTAGGTGGCTTCATTGTTCGCACTGCCTCCTGACTTTTCAGGCCGATCTCAATTCCGCGTTCATGGACCAAGAAACCCAAGAACTGACCGGCTGTCACACCGAAGGCACACTTCTTTGGATTCATCCGTAGCCCGAATTTTCTTGTTCGGTCCAGGACGCGTTGCAGATCGTCCAAGTGTCCTTGTACTGAATCAGACTTGACCACCACGTCATCGATATAAATTTCCACCAGCTTGCTGATCAGGTCATGGAAAATGTAATTCATGGCTCTTTGGTATGTGGCGCCGGCATTTTTCAGTCCAAACGTCATGACTACATATTCAAACAACCCCACCGAACCTGGGACTCTGAATGCAGTCTTGTGTATATCTTCCGGAGCCATAAAAATTTGGTTGTAACCGGCATTGCCATCCATGAAGCTCAAGATCTTATGACCAGCCGCTGCGTTGATTAATGTCTCTGCTACCGGCATCGGATACTCATCCTTTGGAGTAGCTCTATTGAGATCCCGAAAATCTATGGCAACACGCCAGCGGCCATCCTTTTTCTCTACAGGTACGATACTAGAAATCCACTCAGCATACCTGCATGGCCTGATTAACCTAGCTGTCAACATTTTCTCGATCTCTTTCTTGACTTCTTCCAAGATTTCGGCCTTCATCTGTCGTGCTCGCTGCTGGAATGGCCGAAACCCCTTTTTAAGCGGGAGTCGATGCTCAATGATGCTCCTGTCTAACCCGGGCATCTCTGTGTAGTCCCAGGCGAAGCAGTCTGGATATTCTTTCAACAAAGCTATCATTGGACCCCGCAGATTCGGATCTAACTTCTTGCTGATAAATGTTGGTCGTGGCTTATCCCCAGGACCGATGTCAATCTCCTCTAGCTCATCAGCGGAGGTAAACCCATACCCTAGCTTTCCGTCACCTGCTAAATCGATGCTAAACACGGGGCAAACAGTTGGTGAGGATAACAAAGATAATTTGGGCCGATTGCCAGAATCGGCCCCCGTTTCGATTGCATTAGTCAAGGAAGGTTTACAACTTATTTGTGCTCTACAACGGCAGGGAATCTCCCTACTACGACTGCATGACCTGTTTGTCGTAAGATTACTCCTTTTTATTTTTTGTGGCCGATCGCAGGGATCGGCCGTACCACGTACGATCGTGGTCTTTGCTACTCTGTCAGGCCAGTGGATAAGACCAGCCTCACCCCGTTTTTTGTAGCTTTAATGCGCTCACAGCCGTCTAGACTGACTCCAGAGATCGGCTCTTGGTCTTCTGCTTCCCAGATGTTCATGCCAGCTATGGAGATCTCGATCGAATCATCTGCCTGAATGACCTCCACTTCATCTCCATCCCACTGTATTAGGCATTGGTGCATCGTGGATGGAATGCAGCAGTTAGCGTGAATCCAATCCCTCCCCAGCAAGACAGCGTAGGTGCTTTTGCTGTCAACGATGAAGAATGACGTAGGGATGGTTTTTCTGCCCACGGTCAGATCCACGTTCAGAACGCCTTGCGTTTCTGAAGTTTGGCCGTTGAAGTCGCTTAACGTGACGTTGGTTTTGATCAGATCTGCAGTGGAGCGTCCCAAACGCCGTAGCATGGAGTATGGCATTATATTGACTGCCGCTCCGGTGTCGACCAACATCTTGCGGACAGGCTGCCCATTGATATAACCTCGCAGGTACAGTGCTTTCAGATGTTTGTAGCCCTTCTCTCGTGGCTTTTCAAAGATGACCGGCCGTGGGCCGCAGTCAAACTGTGCCACTGGTAGTTCTTTGGTTCTTGGAGCGCAAAACTCTGACGGAAGTATGAACACCATGTTTGTGCCAGCCGATGTCTTTGCATCGGCTTCTACTGGTTTGGGGCGCCACTCTTTCCTTTTCGGACGAGCGTCCGTTTCCAAGGTTTGCCGAATTTTCACGGCCAGATCGGGCCGTGCTTTCCTTAAAGCGTGGAGGTACTGTGCTTCGGCTTCCTCCAGGTTACGCAGTCGCTGAACTCTACGCTTTTGGGTGTGTCTAAGTCCATCGGGACACCACCTTGGCCGGTGATATCTGTCTTCTTCTTCTTCACCCTTTGGCTCCTCGAGATCTTTTGCTCGAGATGACTTCTCTTGTCTGTTCTGAGGCGGGAGAGGCCCTAGACGCTTGAACACTGAAACTGGACCTGTGTCATCCTTCTGCTGTCCACATTCCGGGCAGTTGTCGATTGTAGGCAATCGGCTCATTCCGGCATCCCAGCAATACTTGAAGAAGGGACAATCCCAATGTTTATCCACGCCTTCCTTTTCCTTTGACTTTCCCCTAGCGAGGTGCTCATATCCTTCATCATCTCTATCGCGCCGGCGACGTCGGTCATACTGACGCTCATACTTGTTAAGGAGATGCGTGGAGTGTGGCTTCTGATATCGCACGCTTCTCACTTGCTCCTCGGTTAAATACCGCCTGTCATCATAACGGGGCCGGTCACGTGGACCAGCCTCCTCTCTTTCTTTGCCCCGAGAGCGACCGCCTTCCTCTTCCTTATATGTGCCATGGTGGTACACAGGTCCTGCCATATTAAAATCGAACGAGAAATCCAACTGACGCCTCGTGGAGTGGCTGTGTTCTACCATGTTGACGCCGGGAAACGGGTTTGTGTCTACTTTCATGGCGAATTGCCCAAGGATCAGACGGCCCTGTTCTATCGCCGTTTGGATCTGGCGACGTAGCTCTTTGCAATCATTGGTGGTGTGGGTGAACGAGTGATGCCACTTGCAGTATGGTCTCCCGTTCATCTCTTGAGCCGTAGGGATTTTATGGCCTTCGGGTAACTTCAGTTGCTTTTCTTTCAGCAGTAAATCGAATATCTGCTCAGCTTTGCTCACATCGAAGTCGAACCCTTTTGCAGGCCCCTGCTGCTTTACCCATTTGCAGGACACAGGATCTGCCCCGCGAGCCCATTCAGCCACGGCCACCTCCTGGTCTTGTATAGGATCCTCTTCTTCTGTATCGACCAGGCCTATCAGACGTTTGAACTTGTCTTGGTACAACTCAGGGTGGCGCTGTTCATACATTGTCAGTTTTTGGGCCATGTGCGCCAATGAATTGTACTCTACTTGGAAAGCCAGATCCTTGATAGGTGCTGAGAGACCCAACACCGCCAGCTCGACTGCTTCTTTCTCAGTTAAATGAGCCGAATAACATCGGTTCTTGACAGTCCTGAAACGCTGAATGTACTCGGCTACCGTTTCTCCCCGCTTTTGCCGCACCTGCGCCAGATCTGCAATGCCAACTTCGGTAGCTTCTGAATGATACTGAATGTGGAACTGCTCTTCCAGTTGCTTCCAGGTCTGGATCGAATCAGGTGGCAACGAGGTGTACCACCCAAAAGCCGGTCCTGTCAGAGATTGCGCAAAGAACCTTACGCGCAACTGATCCGATGCTGAAATCATGCCTAATTGTGTCAGGTATCGGCTCACATGCTCGATCGAGCTCAACCCTTCTGATCCGCTAAACCTTGAGAACTCAGGGAGCCGATACTTGGGCGGCAGCGGAATCAGATCAAACTCGTTGGGGTACGGCTTGGAATAGCCGATTGTCCTTCTCTTCGGCACGAAGCCGAACTGGTCTCTCAGGATGGTACAGATTTGCTCCACCGTTTGAGCTGCAGGGGCTGAATTCTCATGACTCGTTCCGGTGGCGTACTTGGCTAGCCATGCCTGTTTATCAGCGTCCATCCCAGACATCCCTGCTCCAGAAATACCTGCTCCCGAAGCCCCTGCTCCAGAAACTCCTGCCCCAGAAATCCCTGCGGTTGCAATCTGGTTCGTGCGCGTCAGGCTATTGCAGTCAGGCACGTAGGTGCACACATATCCATGTGGGATTTCTTTAGGCGGTTCGAACAGGAACTGGCAATCGCCTGGGTCACCTCCAACCTTGTAGACGACGTACGCCGGTGCCCCTGGTGGCTCCGGAGCTGCCAGCGTGAATGGCAGCTGTGGCCTGGTCTGGAGCAGTCTTTCTCCCTGGTGAGTCCCTAGAGTAGGCCCCGACGGAGAGTACTGATGTTTCATGATCTCCTGAACTACGCGAACCGCGATGCGCTCGAAAGCGTTCACTAGGCTCTCAGAATGGCGGTGAAGAGAATGAGCCACCATGTAGTTGACTTCCTGTCGCAGAGCTCTGGTGCGCTCCTCTGAAGGAACAGACAGATCCACCTCATCAAGGGCACCTTCGGGCGAGAACCCTTTCCACCTGATGCCATGCTTACGGGTCCTCTCAAAAGAGCCGATGAGATCGGCTTCGAAGAGAGCTTTGATATCATCATACTTCGCCTTGTGCTCCTCAGGCAGATCATCGTACGTGACCGGTCTGTCCCCCATCGCAGCGTCGGATGTTGATGCAGATGCTGTTGAATGTCCCACCGGGCGTGCCAGAATGTGTTGCCTGTCAAAACCCACCGGCGAGCAGCGACGAGCAACACGAAGAGCCGGGAGGCTCCCAGAACTGCTGGTGGGCCCTGGTCCCTCGGGCAACGGCCCGCAAAACTCCGGCACACGTCCTGGCTGATGCAAGGGCGTGCCACCTGACCTATACCTGGTCAGGAAGGTGATGGATTGCTTCGATTAGTTTCCTGCATGGCAAACAAGCATACGTAAAATTCGAGCCGCGACCGGCTCCCAGGTTTCCCTGCGAATCGGCTCCTGGAGCTGATTATCCCATGGTTCTGCATTAGATCTATGATAACATGGGGTTTTGCTTCATCAATACAAGTTAAGTCGATCTACGACAGTTTAACGTTTTCACCACGTAATTGGAACGTCCTACACGTAATTGAGCCTGGTAGATGCAAAAGATAATAGAAAACTAACCCTAGAGAAGGCCTAACAACCGACGTAAAGTCGATTCCCGGAACAACTCCCCTCGAATTGGCAAGCCATATCCTTACATACTACTGGATCGTTCAACCCGTTTGCAAGGCCTGACTATGTGGATATCAAACTAAACCTTGGAAAACAAGGCAAAACTATAACAGATCAAATCGACTGAATAAAGACCAAGCAAGATGCTGCCCTTACACCCGAAAAAGGTGCCAAGGCAGCGAGATAACTAAAGGCAGCATAACTAAGCAATCATAACAAAAAAGGTACCGATGCTAGCCCAAACAAATCTATGATAACAGTATTACTCGCCATCAACAAGGCTTCAGTACGAGTAACACTAAATAACGCATAAGTAGATACTGCCTAGACCGCAAGATGCGATCTAGGCAGCATGACACTTACCCGAAAGAAACCCTAGAAACAAGGGGTGGCGATGTGCCGAGATTGTGTTTGTTGTGAACGTGATCGTCCTCCTTTTCTCAATAACCTTAGGTACATATTTATAGTCCGGAGACTTTCTATCTTGGGAATAACCCTAACAACTCTATCTCTTACCTAAACCGAAACGTAACCTACTACAATATACAGATACACGGGCAATTTAACCCAAATCCACGCACAAGGCCGATCCAGCAACACGTTGCGTATATGTATCTTCCAAGCCCATCTTGATTACGGCCCATCTCCTCCTTTGTCTAAAATGTGGCGATAACAGTTATCTACAACCTAAACCACACATATATGTTGTGTGCAATCACATCACTAAGCAACCTCATATTTCTCATAACTTAAAGAATAATTATTCACAAATTTACTATACTAACATGTCTGCCACAATCTTCTCCATGAACCGTTGATTCACATGGATAATTATTCTATGAGTTTCCTTGTTTCTTGATTGGCTCAGGAATGGAAACAATTTGGTGGCATGAATTTCTAGAGCGGAGCTTGAACATAAATAATTTGGGGGCACTACCAGTGGCATATATGCGAGAGGGACACACTAACTTTGAGTCTAATTTTATGGCAAAAGATGAAATGCAAATGCATGCGCACCCTTCTACCAAAATGTATCTTTGTCAAGATGTCTTTGTGAACATTGTTGCTACGAACATTGTGCGCTCAAACATCCTAGGGTCCCATGTTCATGTATGTGCCTCTTTGCTTCGAAGACACGCAAGGTTAGTCTAAACTTTGCTAAGAACTAATTTCATGCGTATTCGTCACCGGTGACATGGAAAACTATAGGATTCATAGGAAGAATAGTTGATTTTGAGGGATCATGACCGAGCATTGATTTTACTAGGAATATTGTTTTTCCTTCAATTTATCTATCAATTAAGATTTACCCTATTTCCTTTGTGAGAGATGTGGCTATGGCCATTTTTGCACTCAAAGATCTGACTCCTTCCTTTTTAGGTGGTTAAAGTTTGATTCGAAATTCTAGAGGGACTTATAAACCCAAGAAGAGGGAGTATACCTTCTTAATTGTCCCATAAATTTCACAATCCGGGTATAATTGATGTCTTCTTGATATGAAAATATTCCTTTTGTCAAAAAATTAGCCCATAAGATGATTTAAGTTTTATTTTCAGGACATCCTCACTTGGCTTTAATAATTGGTATGTCAGTTGCTAGCGGTCCATGCATTCTAATTTTGGTTCTTGGTGCACTCCTACTAACCCATGAGCTTAAGCAACGGAAGTCAAAGTCATTGAGGCGTAAGTTATTCACTCAAAACTGTGGACAACTGTTGAAGCAGCTTGTATCTCACAGGTCAGACATCGCTGAAAGGATGCTCATTTCTTTAGTGGAGCTAGAGAAGGCTACCAACAATTTTTATCAAGTTCGTAGGCTCGACAGGGGAGGGCTTGCATGTTGTGGCCATCAAAAATTCAAATATTGTTGTCAGGAGAGAAATTGATGATTTCATAAATGAGGTTGCCATACTCCCACAAATCAATCATCAAAACATTGTGAAGCTCCGCTGATGTTGCCTCGAGACAGAAGTCCCTTTTCTAGCATATGAGTTCATTTCCAATGGCACACTCAATGATCATCTTCACACAAAAGAAACCAAATCACTACCTTGTAAAGAGAGGCTAAGGATCACAAGTGAACTAGGCAAAGCTCTTGCTTACCTTCACTCTGATGTTTCTGTCCCCATAATACATAGAGATATCAAGCCTTCCAGCATACTCCTAGAAAACTCTTTGACAGCAAAGGTGTCAGACTTTGGAGCTTCAAGGTACATCCATGTGGATCATACAGGAACGACAACCGCGGTCCAAGGAACTATAGGGTACTTAGATCCTATGTATTATTATACGAGGCGCCTAACAGAAACTAGTGATGTTTACAACTTTGGATTCCTTATTATTGAATTGCTTACTAGAAGGAAGCCCACTTTGTATAGATCTTCGGAAGGAGATGGGATTGCCATGCAATTTGTTACTTTACTTGCGAAAGGAAATCTGGATGAACTACTTGATCCGCAAGTTATAGAAGAGGGAGGTAGAAAAGTCAAAGAGGTAGCTACTCTAGCCGTGTCATGTGTGAAACTAAAAGCAGAAGAGCGAACAACAATGAGGCAAGTGGAAATGGCGCTGGAAGCCCTCGAAGAACTAATGGAGTTTGATCTGGGTGTTATGGTAGAAGAAACCGACGGGGAGAAATATGCATCAACGAACTATCCATCGACCAGCCATCAAGCAAAGTGAAGCAAGCAGATGTCATAGCCAAGAAGAAGAGTTCATGTTGTCTGCGAGATGCCCTCGATAGCATTGGTTTTCTATGAGTGAATTTTCCTATGGTGTATTTTTCATAGTTATTGTTCACTGTATAATACTGAATCAGTATATTTTTAGTAAGAAGATATGTGTTATACTTTGTCCGTAAAGAAGTCAATATTGTTGTCAAGAGAGAAATTGATGAGTTCATAAATGAGGTTGTCATACTCTCATAAATCACGCATAGAACATTGTGAATATCTGCGAATGTTGCCTCAAGATAGAAGTATGTTTACTGGCATATGAGTTCATTTCCAAAAGTGACCATCTTCACACAGAGGAACTAAATCTCTACCTAGGAAAGAGAGGCTAAAAATCACAAGTGAAATAGCCAAATCACTTTCTTTCCTTCACTATGTTCTCCTGATCCCAATAATATATAGAGATATCAAGCCTTCAAACATACTCCTTGACGACACCTTGTTAGAAAATGTGTCAGATTTTGGAGCTTCAAGGTACATCTGTGTGGATCCCTGTCAGACTTTGGAGGTTCAAGGAAATATGGATGAACTACTAGATCCGCAAGTTGCAAAGGAGGGAGGGACCAAACTGAAAGAAGTAGTTGTTCTAGTTGTGTCGTGTGTGAAACTGAAAGTAGAGGAGCGATCAACAATGAGGCAGGTGGAGATGGTGCTGGAAACCCTCCAAATGGTAATGGAGTTTGGCTTAGGTGTTTTGATAGAAGCATTTGATTGGAATAAAGATGCATAAACAAATTATCCATCATCCAGCCAATGACCAAAGTGAACCTAAGATGGTAGATGTCATAGCCAAGAAGAAGTGTTTATGTTATCCACCAGATACCCTCGATAGTTTTGATTATTTTTGAGTGAATTTTCCCCTATTATGCATTCTTGCGGTGATTGTTAGTATCACTAACTAAATATCTATTCAGTATGGAGATATGTGGTGATCTATGGTGTACGTGAGTCGGAACTCCAAAATGTCCCCAACAAATGTGTGCGCAATTTTTTTTTGTTTCTTCTTCCTTTACTTCTCTTGCACCACTTCTCCTCGGGAGTTTCCCGGGTCTTCCCAGCCCATACCCTCAGGGCCGGACCCAGAACCAAAATAATCCGGTGTCACACAACTAAGTCACACATTTTTTTACATAGAATTGGGGGTGTCACACACTATAAATGGATGAAATATGTCAAAGAATTCCATATTTACTCGGATTCCTGTGACCCTAGGGTCTATAACCTAGGTATGCCCCTGCATACCCTCCTTCTTTGGCAGCGCAGTTGTGTGGGACAAGGACGGGAGAGGAGGCTAGGGTGTTGGGGTTCTACATGGTAGAAGTGAGTGTAGATTTAGGTTTTGTCATGCGGTGGTGGGTGTACTGCGTGATGCCATGATTGTACTTTGTTCTTTTGCCTCCAGGTTGCTCGTGCGAGCAACGCATGGAGGATGTTGGATATTCCTCTTGTTGGTGACAAATCCAACATTGGCACCCTCAATAAGCTTGTTCTCCCTTGTGTTTGGAGGTATGGCCATCGTCCCTCGATCTCTTCTTTCATCTGCCATCATGTTATCTTGGTATGAGCTGGGCTCATCATTGGTGGTGAATGTTGTGATCCTTGGTGCGCGAGGAAGAAGCAACGAAGATCCCTCCCAGTATGTAGGTGGCTTGAAGGGAGGCAACCCATATCCATGGCAACATATGTTTCGTTGACGTCCTCGAGGAGGAGACAATGGTGTGGCAGCTCCATCACTCCAAGTGGTTTCATCCCGGACGACGGTGGAGTGGGCAATGTGATGGAGATGACCCACGAACCTGATTTCTTTTTCAATTTTCTATTAGGGTATTCCTGCAATTTCTAGGGACAAGTTTGCAATTGTTCTTTTCTTGTGCCCTTAGGCTGCTCATAGTGGGAGTAACATGAGTAGTAACGTAGATGCCATATAGACTAAAATGATGATATGGCAAGCAATTATTGAAGAGAAAGACAAATGGAGTAATATAATATGTTACCATCATATCACACTTTCCAATACAAATGAGTCTATAAAACAATGCTCTAAGTTACTTTCACTATGAATGTAGTAACTTAGACTAGTAACATATATACTATGCACTATGACCAGCCTTAGGGATTTTCTGTAATTACTGGCCTTATCTAAAGAATAGTCCTTCTGGACCAACAATATTATTGACTAGTTACCCACGCAAATTGCCCGGTCCACACGTCCACAGCTGTCACGCATATGTGTTTCACGTACGTTACCATAAATTCCACCCATAGTGAAAGAGACCAATAAGTTTCACAAGACTAGTCACAGCACCTGCCAAAAATAAGACCACTAGACAGGTCAAGAGACGAGTTTGCATTTCGATGTGTGATTCCTTTTGGACCACTAGAAACTAGTGGAGTGGCACTGCCCGCAGTCAGTCAGCTCTATATGTTGACTGACCCAGTCAATAACGCTCGACTAGCCAACCAAACCCTTTGCCAATCAGGTCCTGTAACTCATCTCCTTCAAGTTCGGAAAACCCGCTCTCGTCCCCTCTCTCTTCCTTCTCTGGTTCTTCTTCCTCCGGGCCGATAGGCCCCTCCCCCCCTCCTCTCCGGCTGTGGCCGGCGTTGAGATTGGGTGAGGGACCCTTCCCCCTGTACAGCAGTAGCTAGGGTTGGCTTGTTTGGTGTGTGCCCCTGTGGCGTCTGGCGTCATGCCGTTCGGGATCTTGTCGTTGGGGTTCGGGAGTGACCTCCGGCGGCGGGTGGTGGTGATCTGCTTGCTTGTGGTGCTCCATCGGTGGGAGCCGGAGACGAGCTGCGGTATGGCGACCACGATCCTCTTAATAAAGCTCCTTTTGCTCTCCCCAGATCGAGGCGGAGCGGTTGGAGTTCTTCCCCCAAGCCATCGAGGTGGTGGTGTTAAGGGAAAGCTTCGATTCGCTGCGACCCTTTGCCGATCTGAGGAGCGGGAAGATGGGAAGACTGCGGCGGTCTTCTGGAGCGGATCCTCGGTGGCCCTTCACCGGCATCGTGTCGGCCCGCCACCGACTGGCCGAATGGCGGCTGCTCCGAGCTCTGGCACCGGCCGCTGCCCGGTGTCATCTCACCTTCTACCTCCAGGCCGATGTGCCATGTCGGAGGCCCTTCATCTGCTTCGTCGCCGGGAGCCCCGACTGCATCACACCAAGTGGTTCTGTCCCCGGTCGTGGTGTTGACGCCGGCGATCTGAAGCTAGAGCTCGTTTCTGGTGGAGAGGGACCCGATTGCTTTTCCTGTTTTAGTCTTGAGGTCCTGGATGCAATGTGGGAGGACTATTTTGTAATTTTTACTTTCTTTGAGATCCTCCATGTATTTTGTAAGCCCACCGTTGATGATTAATGCAGTGTTCTGGGTCCTTCGGGGCCCTTCCCGTGTTCAAAAAAAAAAAAAAAAATCAGGTCCTGTCAGAAGGTTGGTACTACTAGTACAAACAAGAACATGCTACCTATCTAAGGCTGTTCATTATAGTGGAAAGTAATTTAGAACAGTAATATGCATATGTTACCAGTCTAAGTTACTACTCCCTCCGTTTGAAATTACTCTGTATTTTAGGTTTGGTCAAAGTCAAACATGTTAAAATTTGACTAAACATCTTTGATAGAATAATAATATTATAATATCAATTATATATAATATAAACGTATATTTTGTGGCGAGTCTAACTATATTTATTACATATTTTAGATATTAATATTTTTTCTTATATTCGTAGTTAAAGTTTATGAAGTTTGACTTTAACTAAACCTAAAACGCAGAGTAATTTGAGACAGAGGGAGTACCTTCATAATGAAAAGTAACTTAAATATGGTAACATGCAATGTCACATTAATTAGACTGTAGACACACTTTACTTTGATATATATGATATTATAATAACATGCTACTCAATCTATTTTTTTTATTAAATCACTACCACATAAACAAATACTGATTTGTACTTTTATAGTTACTAATAAAGTTACCCTTCTACCAGTCTAAAGATGCATCTCCATGCATTGATGAGCAACGCGGCGCATGGTTACCAGCCCACGACGCCGCGAAACGACGGCCCTTCCTAACGGCCTAACGTGACAACAAGTATATTCCACTCACTCGGTGAAGGGCCCTCTGTCTCTCTCAACGAACGACCAGGCTAACGGCCCAAGAGACGGGTGGCCCCGTTCTACGCTTCAAGCAACCCCCACCGAGCCGAAGCTTGAATGAATGGCCGGTCCAATTTGCTCGATCACATTTTTTTTCTTCTAAATGTCGGTTTCCTTTTGCTTTTCGAAGGTAGCATCACTTCCGTTATACTCCCTCCATTTCAAATATAAGATATTTTAGTTTTATAAAACAAATATATCTAGACTATTTTTAATATGTAGATTTACTTATGTTTAAAATAAATCTACACACTAAAACATGTTTAGATATATTTTTTTACAAATCTAAAACATCTTATATTTTAAAACGGAGGGAGTATATATATATATAGAACAAGACCCTTTTAGATGTTTCTACAACCCCTTTCCTAATAAAGACTTTCTACAAATTAGCCATCCCCGCTCCACCTCCGGTGCGCCGCCCCGCCAAACCTCCCGTGTCGTCCCCGCCCCACCTCCGGCGCCGCACCCGTCCCACCTCCCACACACCGCCCCCGCCACACCTCCCACGCCGCCCCTCCCCACCTCCGGCGCCCCGCCCCCAACCCACCTCCCGCGTGCCGCCCCCTCCCCACCTCCTGTGCCGCCCTCGCCCCACCTCCCACGCCGCCCCCTGATAACCCCCAAGTGCATGGGATCACCGTAGTACAATTCGATAAGTACTTGAGTGTCGAATCCACGAGGAATTGAAGGTAAACTATCTATTCTCTAAAGCCCTATGACCCACTTATATGGCCTTGTATGCAAAGTTAGGATGTAAAGTGTATGTGGTTGTTTTTGGTATTAACTAGAAAATAATAAATTAGTTGAAATAAATACTATAAGTAAAATAATGCAAATAAAGTAAAGCTAGTGGAGTGTATGTGAATAATCTATGGGAGCAAATGTTGAGGCAAATTGCTATTTCATTCATTTGGTTGTCAAAATTAGTGAAACATATACATAGTATTTTTATTGTTTTTTCTAGAAGGATCCATAACTAGATGTAGCCATAAATACGAGCAAATACACCAGTAGTGATTGATCCCAAGTCCAATTAAGAACAAACAAGGGAATATTAAGACATAAAGTATAACCACCTCATTTAGATCTAAGGTCCCCATGATAATACCCCCATTGATTAATCATGAATTAATACTACATATATTTCTAAGACTTGGGATTCGGCTTCTGTCAAACTCCGTATATCCCTCATACTATCAACATGCAATGGTGACAACCTTGTGCATCCCCCAACATATGTGTGCACTCATATGTTAGTGCATCAAGATCATCATAGAAAATAACATATACTTGTATGCAACCAAAACAAACTAGATCACACACTAGTAGAAAAAGGCTATCTGTTCATGCCTCCTAATAGCATTAGTCCCGGTTCCGCCATGAACCGGGACTAATGCTGGCACGCGTCCCGGTTCGAGCGGGCACGGAGCCGGGAGGCATGCGTCCCGGTTGGTAGAGGAGAATACGTCCCGGTTTGTAACACAAACCGGGACTAAAGGTTAGGTGTGTGCCACGTGGCGTGGCACACACCTTTAGTCCCGTTTTGTGTTACAAACCGGGACGTATGCTCCGCCCTCTATAAATGCAACGCCCCAACCCTCTGCCTTCACTCTGTTTTTTCTTGGTGGAAGGTGTGAGGGGTGTGCTAGTTTTTTCCCCTATGCATGCATTCAAGGTGTTTGATGAAATGTTTGAGTGAATGATCCCGTTCAATTTCTCATAGAACAAAAATATAGAAGGTGTCCGAGATGCACTTGAGATTTCTCCTCTTTATTTCCCTCGATCGAGGTTAGCAATCTTATCTTTTCTCTGTCATTAATACAATGCATGTGTCGATGTGAATTGGTCATTTCACTATTTATGATGTCCTGTTTTTGATAAACTTACTTATATGATGCAGATGAACGGCCGGGAATGGATGTACGGTGACCGGCGTGTACTCAGGTATATGAAAGGCGTGGATAAATTTATCGATGTTGCTACGGCAAACAAAGAGAATGGTTTTATACGTTGTCCATGTGTTCAATGTCGGAAACAAGGAGTACTCTTCCTCGAAAATCATTCGTGGCCACCTAATTATGAAAGGTTTCATGCCCAACTATAATTGCTGGACCAAGCACGGGGAAAGAGGGGTTATGATGGAAGATGGTGAAGAAGAAGATAATGATAACAACTATCATCATATGTTTTCTGAATACAGTGATACTGCAATGGAAGACAATGGAGAGGAAGAGGTGAAGAACGGGCATCAGATGAGCCGGCTGATGAACTTGGTAGGGTCATTTCTGATGCAAAGCGAGACTGTGAAACAGAAAATGAGAAGTTGAAGTTAGAGGGCATGTTAGAAGATCCCAAGAAATTGTTGTACCCAAATTGTGAAGATGGCAGCACAAAGCTCGGTACCACACTAGAGTTGTTGCGATGGAAGGCAGAGTGTGGTCTAACTGACTCCTCATTTGAAAAGATGCTAAAAATAATGAAGACGAAGTTTCCAAAACATAACGAACTTCCCGAGAGTACCTACGAAGCAAAGAAGACTCGATGTCCTCTAGGATTAGATGTGCAAAAGATACATGCATGCATTAATGACTACATCCTCTATCGCGGTAAGGAGTATGAGAATTTAGATAAATGTCCGGTATGCAATGCACAATACAACAAATTGGTCATGTAGAGACGCACAATTTGAGGGCTAGAGACATTTTATTTCATCTCTATGGCACCATAGAGTCGTAGTTATAAAGCGTCTCATGAGCGTCTTCTTATGCACCGTCTCAAATCTCTAAGAGACGTTTTAGTGAGCGTGTCTATGAGGAGATGAGACGTTTATATTGCATCTCGACAAACCTAAAGACGCTTTCATATATGGATTTGCACGTCGTCTGTATGATCCCTTGTGACGCTATATTGCGACTTGAATATATTCAGGACCTCGTCTCTACCATCCCTTGTGATGCTATTGAATATATTCAGGACATGATCGCTCCATGGTACAAAGGACATCGCCAATTTTGGTTTTTAATTGAAATATTATAATAGTTTTTCCTTTTTCATTGAAATATTATTATGGCTTGTAGAACTGAAAGATTTGTGCACGCATTTACATCATAACAACTAAAAGATGTTTCATGTGTTCTTAAAGAAGGCGTTACCTATACAAAATTGCATTGTTCAAATACAACATCAAGAAAACATAGTGGCTCGCTAAGAATTGATTCAATTGACAACAGTTGAAAGCATCCACACGAGCTGGAAATACAATTGGAAAAAACATACAAATTTATATTTTATCTCTGTCCAAAATAACATGACCTATCTAGGAATTTTCTCTTTCCAGGAATCCAATATCTTCAGTGTCCTTTCAATACGTATGTTCATGTCCTTTGCAGCCATCATATATCTGCAGAGGATTCAGAACTTATATAAGTTAACAGGATCGCAAGTTCATTGAAACGATACATCACAAAAATTTAAATGCTCATTCCACCGTCGTAGCAAATTTTATAGCAAGTCAAGAGAAGAAGTTAACTGACTAGAAAAAATAAAAATCTACAGATCATACTTTTCATACATGACAATGTGCTTGCTGCTTCGACAGTCAATTCCACTGATTCCGCTCCAAGAACTCTACAAGAAAAACAATGGTGGCATCAGAATCAGTTGAAACTTTCAGCGTAAAAGTGTATTTAAATGTCATACTAGTTTTATCTTTCAGGGAATAATACCAAGAATCCCATAACAATAATGCCTCTTCAGATATTTCCCATGAAAATTAAGTAGATGGAAAATGTTTTACTTCACTCAATAAAGATTGATCCATGCCATTAGTAGTCCCAGACTTTACCTTATGCTCCTGTTTGTAAACAAATCCAAAAAAGAAAACATTAAATTTCAACTACAAATATCACATCGAGTAACTTAAATGGACATGGTAAGGAGAACGAGGCCATTATAGAAACTTCACAATGGAAGAATCGCATAACTGGCCATAGAAAGAATCCACAAAACCAATTGAGCTGCCCTCGATTTAATAGGTCTGTAACTTCCTGTACAGATTTGTTACGTTCAAGCTTGTATACAGAAAACTTAGATATGCAAGTTGTAAGTTCTCTGACATATCTCTTTGGTACCGCATCCATGTAAAATACCATACGTTGGCTGTATTGACGGAACATAACAGATGATGCCAACCTCACCCCTCCCCTTCGATCATAGACTCAACTTCCACCCTAAAAAGATCTACCGCTTTTGTTTTCAAGTTGAGGGGCACATCCCTCAATTTCATTACCAGAATGAAACCAGATAAAACAAGATTCTAGTATGTTGAATCTTACTTAAAATGCTACTGATTATCCAAAACTGTGAGATCAGAGTGAATGTAAATCAACACAAATTTGGGGGCAAACCTTGTACTCTTTGAACCAAATCAAGTAGAGCCGCCGGTGAATGTTGGGCCGGGGAAGGAGGGGCTTGGCCTGGAGCTTGCATCACACGGAGAAGGGGGTGGTTGTCTCGAGGAAGGCGACGAGAGGGCAATGCTCGCTGGCCGGCTAGAGCTGGCTGATGCAGATCTCATTGTTGGCGAACGGCAGGGTGCCCTCGGTGTCGCTCTTGGTCGAGGATGTCGCTGACGTGCTGCCTACGAGCGGCGAAGGGCACATCATCGCCACGGGGTAATCAGAGGGATATGGAGACTGAGATGGGAGAGGGGAACGATGGAAGGGGCGGAGAGCGTGAGAAGCGCACGACCGCCGTCACGCCGTGCGTGTGCTCTGATTCGATGGAGGATAATGTGGTGCACTGTTCTATTATCTAAATCACGGGGAGAGAGAGAATTAATCAGATGGCCACCGTGGGGATTCTAGTTTTTTTAAGTAACAGTGTATATTTTGGGACGCCTTAGTTAGCGTCTCAAGGAATGTCCCTATACATCGTTCATTATTCACGTAAAGACGAAGATAAATTGCGTCTAATAAACAACGTCTTTATATGATCATTTTGTTGTAGTGGCATTGCGGTATAAGATCAGACGAGATGACCCTGGTGATGTTGAGGGAGAGCCCCTCCGGAAGAGGGTTCCTGCTAAGGTTATGTGGTATGCTCCTATAATACCAAGGTTGAAACGCATGTTCAGAAACAAAGAGCATGCCAGGTTGTTGCGATGTCACAAAGAAGACCGTAAGAAAGACGGAAAGTTGAGACACTCTGCTGATGGGTCACAGTGGAGAAAAATCGAGAGAGACTTCCCAGACTTTGCAGGTGACGCAAGGAACTTATGGTTTGGTCTAAGTACAGATGGCATGAATCCTTTTGGGGAGCAGAGCTACAGTCACATCACCTGGCCCGTGAATCTATGTATCTACAACCTGCCTCCTTGGTTGTGCATGAAGCGTAAGTTCATTATGATACCAGTGCTCATCCAAGACCCGAAGCAACCGGGCAACGACAATGATGTGTACCTTAGGCCATTAGTTGAAGAACTCTTACAGCTGTGTGGCAAACCAGGTGTACGTGCGTGGGATGAGAACAAACATGAGCCATTTGATCTACGAGGGTTGTTATTCGTAACCATCAATGATTGGCCTGCTCTTAGTAACTTTTCAGGACAGACAAACAAGGGATATAAGACATGCACACACTGTTTAGATAAGACTGAAGGTACATATTTGCATAAATGCAAGAAGGTTGTGTACTTGGCGAATCGACGATTTCTTCCGACCAATCATCCCGTAAGAAAGAAAGGCAAGCATTTCAAAGGTGAGGCAGATCACGGGAAGAAGCCTGAACTCCCTGCTGGTGATGATGTATTTGGTATGGTCCAGGACATAGAAGTAATCTTTGGAAAGGGTCCCGACGGTCAATCAGTTCCGAACGACGTCGCTACAGGACACGCACCCATGTGGAAGAAGAAATCTATATTTTGGGAGCTGCCATATTGGAAAGTCCTGCGTGTCCGCTCTTCAATCGACGTGATGCACGTGACGAAGAATCTTTGCGTGAACCTGCTAGGATTCCTAGGCGTGTATGGGAAGACAAAAGATACACCGGAAGTACGGGAGGACCAACAAATTATGAAAGACCCAAAGAACATGCATACATAGAACAAGACGGATAAAGGGCGTCACTTAAGTCATGCCATCTACGCTCTTACCAAAGCAGAGAAGGAAATCTTTTTTGAAGTCCTTTACAGTATCAAGGTGTCGTCTGGCTTCTCATCTAATATAAAGGGGATAATAAATATGGCAGAGAAAAAGTTCCAAAACCTAAAGTCTCATGACTGTCACGTGATTATGACGCAGTTGCTTTCGATTGCATTGAGGAGGCTTCTACCGGAAAATGTTCGAGTACCCATTGTGAAGCTGTCTGCATTCCTCAATGCAATATCTCAGAAGGTAATCAATCCAGATATTCTGCCAAGGTTACAGAAGGATGTGGTACAATGTCTTGTTAGTTTTGAGTTGGTGTTCCCACCATCCTTATTCAATATTATGACGCATCTCCTGGTTCACCTAGTGGAAGAGATTGCCATTTTCGGTCTGGTATTTCTGCACAATATGTTCCCCTTTGAGAGGTTCATGGGAGTCTTAAAGAAATATGTTCATAACCGTGCTAGACCAGAAGGAAGCATCTCCAAGGGATATGGAACAGAGGAGGTCATTGAGTTTTGTGTTTACTTTATTCCTAACCTTAAGCCGATTGGTGTTTCTGACTCGCGGCATGAGGGAAGACTAAGTGGAAAAGACACGCTGGGAAAGAAAGCAATGATATGTAGGGACGGGGATTCTTTCACTAAAGCACACTACACCATTCTACATAATTCCACCTTGGCAGCTCCGTATATCGAGGATTACAAGAATATTGTATGCTCCAAAACCCCGGGGAAGCCTGAATGGATTACAGATGAACACATGAAGTCTTTCAGTGGTTGGATGCGGACACATCTCTTGAATGACACCACTGTTGGAGATCAGCTATACTTGTTGGCCGCGTCACCATCTTCTACTGTATTAAATTTCCAAGGGTACGAAATAAATGGGAATACATTCTACATGATCGCCCAAGATAAAAAGAGCACCAACCAAAATAGTGGTGTCCGCTTTGGTGCAATAGACGAGAATGGACAAAAGGACACATACTATGGTTACATAGAGGAGATATGGGAACTAGACTATGGAGTCTCTTTTAAGGTCCCTTTGTTTCGCTGCAAATGGGTCAACCTGAATGGGAAAGGGGTAAAGATAGACCAGTTGTACGGAATGACAACAGTGGATCTCAACAATCTTGGTTATAGAGATGAACCATTCGTCCTAGCCAATGATGTGTCTCAGGTTTTCTATGTGAAGGACATGTCCTACAGACCGAAAAAAAGAAAAAATATGCAAACGAATACATCATATGATGAGCCAAAGCGTCACATAGTTCTTTCAGAGAAAAGAAACATCGTGGGGAATCGAGGACAAGACAGACATGTCAGAAGATTATAATAAGTTTTATGAAATTTCGCCCTTCACAGTGAAAACTGACCCAAATATTCTGCTAAGTAAAGAAGATGCTCCATGGTTACGTCTGAAGCGATCATAAGGAAGGACATATGCCAAGAAGTTCATGCTCATATTATGTAACTCTAGTTCATGTCTTTCGCGGTTTGTGGCTTGACCGAAGGATATCTTTCGCGGTATGTGGCTTGACCTAGACTATATATAGGGGGGCCTTTAGTCCCGGTTTTGTAGTTTCAGTTTTTAATATTAATAAATGTCTTGAGTGTTAGTCCCGTTTTGTGGCTGGACCGGGACTATGAAGAAGTTGTCCCGATTCGTACTTACCATTAAGATCTGATCTCCAAACGCGCGTGGTCACATATTAGGGAGTGCCTCTATGAACAGTTTCTTGGAGATGCCGGAGGACTGGGATCCGGTGGCATCTTCCTAAAACTGGTCGTAGTGGTGTCCCTGCTCTCGAAAACCATCTTGCAGCTTGTATCTTCTCTAACTAGATCAATATACCTGGGAGCTAACTAATTTCACATATTAGGGAGTGCCTCTATGACCAGTTTCTTGGAGATGCCGGAGGACTGGGATCCGGCGGCATCTCCCTAAAACTGGTCGTAGTGGTGTTCCTGCTCTCGAAAACCATCTTGCAGCTTGTAACTTCTCTAACTAGATCAATACACCTGGGAGCTAACTAATTTCACATATTAGGGAGTGCCTCTATGACCAGTTTCTTGGAGATGTTGGAGGACTGGGATCCGGCGGCATCTTCCTGAAACTGGTCGTAGTGGTGTCCCTTCTCTCGAAAACAATATTGCAGCTTGTAACTTCTCTAACTAGATCAATACACCTAGGAGCTGACTAATTTCACATATTAGGGAGTGCCTCTATGACCAGTTTCTTGGAGATGCCGGAGGACTGGGATACGGCGGCATCTCCCTGAAATTGGTCGTAGTGGTGTCCCTGCTCTCGAAAACAATATTGGAGATGCCTCAATCTGGCTGGAGGACTGGACTCACAAGGATGCCTATTTATAGTACAAGCAGCTCGGCATAGTGTCGACACTTACGACATAATGTCGACACTCACCCCTATTATTAGTGTTGACTCGTGTTTTGTCCTGGTTGATTCTCCAACCGGGACTAAAGGTTCATCTTTAGTCCCGGTTGGTGACACCATCCGGGACAGGGAACACGCCGCACGACATAATGTCGACACTCACCCCTATCATTAGTGCTGCCTGCCCCAGCCTGCCGAAATCTCTCCAACCGGGACTAAAGATGAACCTTTAGTATATTGAAAATCCGAACAATGAAAATCCTTCGCGTGGTGTCATATTATGTGACATAGTTGGTGCATAACGTTGGTATACCCGGTCCAGCTCAAGGAAGGCCCATGTGAAGACCTGCAGCCCAGAAAGATTTTGGGTCGCCCAAGCCCACGGCAGGTTCGACTCCTTGGAGGACAAGTCTAGATGTAGATAGAATTTCAATGGGTTCAACCATAATCTGTAACCGACTCGACTTATCCCTGGACCTGGCCTATCTATATAAAGACAAGGAGGGTACGGCGAGAAGGACCTCAACACCTCATACACACACCTCCACACCAGATTGCATCTGCGCAGCCCTGTAACCTTCGGTTCCGCCGTAATCAAAAACAGACAAGCAGGAGTGAGGTTTTCCCTCCGAAAGCCTGAACCTGGGTAAACCTCGTGTCTCCGTGTTGCTTGCCTGTTAACCGTCTCGCACTTCCAGCATCCCCATCTTCTCCAAAACCCAAGTCCATTATATAATGGGTATTGACGCGTCGAACCCTCGTCAATAAGACTAGCGTCAGTCAAATACCATCATGCCACTGGTGCTCGCAGCTATGAGGCTTTGTGTGACATGGAGGAATGTTCCAATGAACTTCATCTTCCAAATGACAATGTGAAATAAGTAACGGTAAGTGCTCCATAATACTATCCATCTTCGTAAAATTTAGTGTCCTATTCTTCCAAATGCAGTCTTATCGGTCCAACTTTGAAACAAGAAAAAACAATTGGGATGGCCCTAAAACCAATCTACATCAACCAAACGTACGCTAGCTGGCTAGTGTCGCTTGCAAGATGTGCCCAAATCTTCCCAAGAGGATGGGAAAAAATCTCGAAATTTAGCTATCTGGACCTGTAGGTACCAGAATAACTGAATTTTAGCTACCAGTATAACTCTCGCTGGTTGCAGGTATCCAGAATTCCAGATAGCTAGACCAAGAGTTCCTCATCTCCGTCCTGCCATGACGCTAGCCAGAAGTTGGCCATCCATTATAGGGGTGCTGGTGCTGCTGGTCTCCGTGCCGGCGGTGGCCAATCTGGCGATGCCGCGGATAGGGCTGCCAGGCTGCAACACCACCTGCGGCAACGTGAGCGTGCCGTACCCGTTCGGCATGGGCCCGTCCCGTTGCTATTACTCGCCGGGGTTCAAGCTCACCTGCGACCAGCATGGGCCCCCCAGGCTTCTGCTCGGGGACGGCCGCTCCGGCAAGTTCGAGGTCGTCGACATCTCCCTGAAGAACACCACCATGCGCGTGGTAAGCCACGGACCGCACTCCGTAAACATGAGCGGCGGTTCAGGCATGTGGAGCCTCGGTGACACCTTGGGCATCTTGCCGTACTTCGTGAAGCCATATGACAACGAGTTCATCCTCGTGGGTTGCGATGTGCAGGCGACGCTGCAGAGGAACGGCAGCCTCGTCAGCGGCTGTGCCTCCGTCTGCCTCCGTGTGCCTCGTCAGAGGAACGGCATCCTCGTCATTGGTCCGGGAGGGAGCCCCTGCACCAACATCGGCTGCTGCGAAATGCCCATATTCACTGGCAGCGCGTCCTACGTCGTGGAGCTCAACCAGCTCGACGACCAGAGGCAGAGCCTGCCGGCGGAGCCAAACATTTTGGTCATCATCGCCGAGGTGGGCTGGTTAGGCAGCACAAGTTCGGGCGAGAATACTATTGATGTGGTTCTGGACTTCAACATGTACAAAACAGATCTTGTCTCGCGGCGGAGGGCTGATCATCTCAGGGTACCCGTTATTCTCCAATGGACGGTGGCACACGATGTATATGCAGCTGCTAATCATTCCGTGGGATTGTCGTCGTCATGCCCCAAGGATGCAGCCAGAAGCATCTGCAAGAGCACCAACACCAAGTGCATAGACGAGACTTCGTCTACACTCGGAGTCATATCCCCCGAACTCGGAGGCTACTCGTGCCAGTGCAAGAAGGGCTACCAGGGCAACCCTTACCTCACCGCCGGATGCCAAGGTGATATATAAAACGGATCGATCGCCATTAATAAAGTCTTCTATGCTATGCTTTACTGCTTGGTCCACAATACGTGATGAGAACTATACTGTGTATATATGTGTATACATAGATATCAAAGAGTGCGATAGAAAAGAAAACAATGGCTGCTTCGGCGACTGCGAGGAACTGCCGGGGTCATTCCGATGCCGGTGCCCGAAAGGAACCCATGGCAACTACAACGTGCCGGGTGGCTGTGTCAAGACTGCAGACACAAACACAGGTATGGTGATCACCACCGATGATGATGATGCAGTGTCAAATTATTATACTTGCTAGTGCTTGAGCAAATAGTAATCGAAATTTGTAAACATATATATGTGTGCGAATTGTTTTGTAGCTCATCGGAACTTCGATTTCTAGTGGTATATATATATCATATTTGCAACATATATATATATATATATATAACTCATATAGTTGATTAGTTAAATCATGGTTAAAGTTTGATTGGAAATTCTAGGGGGGACTTATAAACCCATGCAGAGGGGGTATACATTATTAATTGTCCCATAACTTGCACAAGCTAGCTGGGTATAATTGGTGTCTTCTTGATATTAAAAATATTCCTTTTGTTAAAAAAATTGGACCATAATAACATGATTTAAGTTTTATTTTCAGGACATCCTCGCTTGGCTTTAATAATTGGTTTGTCAGTTGCTAGCGGTCCATGCATTCTAATTTTGGTTCTTGGCACACTCCTACTAACTCGTGAGCTTAAGCAACGGAAGGCAAAGTCATTGAGGCGTAAGTTCTTCACTCAAAACCGTGGACAACTGTTGAAGCAGCTTGTATCTCATAGGGCAGACATCGCTGAAAGGATGCTTATTTCTTTAGTGGAGCTAGAGAAGGCTACCAACAATTTTGATCTAGCTCGTAGGCTCGGCGGGGGAGGGCATGGCACCGTGTATAAAGGAATCATGTCAGACTTGCATGTTGTGGCCATCAAAAAGTCAAATATTGTTGTCAGGAGAGAAATTGACGAGTTCATAAATGAGGTTGCCATACTCTCACAAATCAATCATAGGAACATTGTGAAGCTCCGCGGATGTTGCCTCGAGACAGAAGTCCCTTTATTGGCATATGAGTTCATTTCCAATGGTACACTCAGTGACCATCTTCACACGGAAGAAACCAAATCACTAACTTGGAAAGAGAGGTTAAGGATCGCAAGTGAAATATGCAAAGCTCTTGCTTACCTTCACTCAGCTATTTCGGTTCCCATAATACATAGAGATATCAAGCCTTCCAATGTACTCCTCGATGACTCCTTGACAGCAAAAGTGTCGGATTTTGGAGCTTCAAGGTACATTCCCGTGGATCAAAATGGAACAACAACCGCGGTCCAAGGAACTATAGGGTACTTAGACCCTATGTATTATTATACAAGGCGCCTAACCGAAACTAGTGATGTTTATAGCTTTGGAGTCCTTCTTGTCGAATTGCTTACTAGGAGGAAGCCCTCTTTGTATAGATCTTTGGAAGGAGATGGGCTTGTCATGCAGTTTGTTACATCACTCGCGGAAGGAAATCTGGATGAATTACTTGATCCGCAAGTTGTAGAGGAGGGAGGTAGCGAATTTAAAGAGGTAGCTACTCTAGCTGTGTCATGTGTGAAGCTTAAAGCAGAGGAGCGACCAACAATGAGGCAAGTGGAAATGGCATTGGAAGCCCTGCAAGGACAAATGGATTTTTCCCTTGGTGTTTTGATAGAAGAAACCGATCGGGAGAAATATACATCAACAAACTATCCATCCACCAGCCAACGAGCAAAGCAAAGCGAAGCAAGTAGATGTCATAGCCAAGAAGAAGAGTTCCTATTGTCGGCAAGATGCCCTCGATAGCTTCGGAATCTTTGCATGATATTTTCTATGGTGCATTTTCACAGTAATTGTTCGTTGTATAATCAGTTAATCAATGTGTTTTTAGTAAGAATATATGTGTTGTACTTTATCCATCAAGTCAAATACTATTATCAAGGGAAATGGACAAGTTCATAAATGAGGTTTAAATACTCTCACAAATCAATCATAGGAACATTATGAAGATCCGTGTGGATGTTACCTTGAGACACAAGTATGTTTACTTGCATATGACTTTATTTCCAATGGCACACTCAGTAACTAGCTTCAGACGGAAGAAACCAGATCACTACCTAGGAAAGAGAAGTTAAGGACCATAAGTGAAATATGGAAAGCTCTTGCTTACCTTTCACTCTGCTATTTCGGTTCCGTAATACATAGAGATATCAAGCCTTCCAATGTACTCCTCGACGACTCCTTGACAACAAAAGTGATGGGCTTTGGAGCTTGAAGGGACATCCATGTGGATCAGAATGGAAAAACAATTGTAGTACAAGGAATTATATGGTACTTAGATCCTACGTATTATTATACATGGTGCCTAATATAAACTAGTGATGTTTATAAATCTGGAGTCCTTCTTTTTGAATTTCTTACTAGGAGGAAGCCCTCTTTGTATTTATTTTTGGAAGGAGATGGGCTTGTCATGCATTTTGTTACATTACTTAAAGCAGAGGGGCAACCAACTATGACGTAAGTGGAAATGGCACTAGCCCTCCAAGGACCAACGGATTTTTTCATGGATATTTTGATAGAAGAAACCGATCAAAAGAAATATGCATCAAAAAATATCCATTGACCAGCCAACAAGCAAAGCTAAATGAAGCAAGCAGATGTGAGATCCAAGAAGAGTTCCTATTGTACGCGAGATGCCCTCGATAGCTTTGCTTATTTGTGAGTGTCTTTTCCTATGGTACATTTACACGGTAATTGTTTGTCGTATAATCACTAAGTCGATGTATTTTAGTAAGAATATATGTTATACTGTTGTCGAGAAAAATCGACGAGTTCATAAATGAGGTTTTCATACTCTTACAATTCAATCAGATGAACATATTGAAGCTCCATAAATGTTGCCTCGAGACAGAAGTACCTTTACTAGCATATGAGTTCATTGCCAATGGAACACTCAGTTACAGAACAAACCAAATCACTACATTGTAAAGAGAGGCTAAGGATCACAAGTGAAATAGGCAAAGCTCTTGCTTACCTCCACTCTGATGTTTTGGTCCTAGTAATACATAGAGATATCCAGGTTTCCAACGTATTCCTTGACGATACCTTTGATAGTAAAAGTGTCAGAGTTTGGAGCTTCAAGGTACATCCTCATAGATCAAAATGGAACAACAACTATTGTGGGAGAAACTATAAGTTACTTAGA
The DNA here is from genome assembly GCA_910589765.1 of Avena atlantica. Taxonomy (NCBI): domain Eukaryota; kingdom Viridiplantae; phylum Streptophyta; class Magnoliopsida; order Poales; family Poaceae; genus Avena; species Avena atlantica. Next base: position 510,080,189 of record OU342736.1, read on the forward strand.
TTATATGTATTGTTATACTATGTGCCTAACGTAGACTAGTGATGTTTATAGATTTGGAGTCATTCTTGTTAAATTTCTTACTAGGAGGAAGTACTCTTTGTATAGATCTTCTAAAGGCGATGGGCTTGTTATTTTATTTGTCACATTACTTGGGCTAGAAGGAAATATGGATGAACTAATAGATCCACAAGTTATAGGGGTGGGAGGTAAACAAGTGAAAGAAGTAGCTGGTCTAGTTGTGTCATGTATGAAACTAAAAGGAGAGGAGAGACCAACCATGAGGCAAGTTAAGATGGTGTTTTTTAAAGAAATGTGATAAATGAAGGCTTTACAACAATGTTTTTTATAATAAGAACTCAAATCTAGGTCCACGGAGACTTGAACTTGGGTGGTTGGGTTGTACATCCACTTCTCTAACCAATTGGTATATACTCAGTCCTTGTTGAGATGGTGTTGGAATCCCTCCAAATACCAATTGAGTTTGGCCTGGGTGTTTTGATAGAAGAATCTGATGGGAATAAATATGCATCAAAGAACTATCCATCAACAAGCCAATGATCAAAGCAAAACGAAGTGGGTAGATGATATAGCCAAGAAGAAGAGTTCATGTTGTCAACAAGATACCTTTGGTAGTTTTTGGTTAGTTATGGGTGAAGTTTTACCTATTCTTTATTTTTGCAGTCATTGTTAGTAGTATCATCTAACTTGATATCTATTTATTGTGGAGATATGTGTTGAAATATGGTGTACATTGATAGTGAGTCAAAACATAGAACTGTCCCGAACCAATGTGAGCGGAAGTTCTTTTTTGTTGCTTCCTCGTTTCCTCCTCTCTTCCATCGCTTCTCTTTGAGAGTCATTTGGGTCTTCCCAACACCCATACCCTCCTTGTCTGGCAGCATTGTTGTGTTGGACAAGGATGTGAGTGGAGGCTGGCTTATTGGTGTTGTACATGGTAGGAGTAGGTGTGGATTTAGGTTTTTTCTTGCGGTAATGGCCGTATTGTGTGATGTCATATTTTTGCCTCGTCATGTTGCCTCCTTATTGTTCCTACGAGCAATGCATGAAGGATGTTGGATCTTCCTCTTGTTTGTGGCAAATCCGACGTTGGCACCCGCCATAAGCTTGTTTCTACCTCGAGTATAGAGGTATGACTATCGTCCCTCGATCTCTTCTTTAGTATGCCATCATGTTATCTCGGTCGGCTCTAAGGTCATCATTGGTGGAGAATGTTGTGATCCTTTGTGCGTGTTGCATCTTCTATCTTCTCGCAAAGGAAGAAACAATGAAGATCGCTAGTCAGGTTCGTTGCCGCCGAATCCTCTAACCGAATGGCTGTCATATGAAGAATTCCTCCCAGCCGGCAGATGGCTTTAAGGGAGGAAGCCTATATCCATGGCATCATACATGTCATTGATGTCCTCGTAGTGACAGGAGATGGTGGCGGGGAGCTCCATCACTCCAAGTGGTTTCATCCTTGACGGCGATGGAGTGGGCTCGCGGTGGATATGATCTAAGGACCTGATTGCTTTTTTAGTGCTTCTGTTAAGGTCCTCCTCACAATTCCTAGGGACCATTTTGCAATTGTGTTTTTCTTGTGCCTTTTGGGATTTTCAGGAATAAGCGACCTTATCTAAAGAATAGTCCTTCTGAACCCATCCCTGTTACAAAAGACTTTTGAGTACTACTAGCAATGTTTTGTTCGTACTCTACATAATTTTTCCACACATATTGCCGCCTCCACGTCCACAGCTGTCACGCATATGTGATTGACATCTAGTACAGGAAATTCCACTCATAGTCAAGGAGACCAATAGCTTCCACAAGACTAGTCACGGCTCCTGCCAAAAATTAGACCACTAGAACTAAGACTAGTCAAGACCCGAGTTTGCGGGTGCAGGATATCTCGCTCATGTTGGCAGCGCTGCACTCGCTGAAGCTTATGCGTGTCAGAAAGCCTTGCATGCTGCAGCAGATTGGGGAATGGGAATTCTGCAAGTGGAGTCTGATGCACAAAATCTAGTCAGAGCCCTTCAAGAGCAAACCTTTGATCGTACACCTGAAGGCGTGATCTATCGATATTTGCGTAACTTTATACGTCTGAATTTTTCTTTGGTCTCATTTTCTTTATATGTCTGCTGTGTCTTCGGGTTAATGGAATTGAGAATTCCATGTCAAAAAAAAAAAAGATCCGGGTTTGCATTTCGCTGCCTGTTCCTTTATTGAACCAGTAGAGAGTAGAGACTAATCGCAGGGAAGCCGCAGACAGTGAGCTATGTTGACTGACCCAGTCAATAACACTTCATTTGCCACTCGATGCTTGCAGAGCACGACGATATCATATGCCCTCCAGACCATGGCCACTATCGATGCCTGCTATAATTATTTGGGAATCCATCCTTTCAATAGTTATGTGGCACAGCTCGTCAATCGAATTAGACGAGCAGAGCACGCCTTTAAATTAAGAGTGAATTCCACATTTTACTCTTTATTTGTACATTTAAGACACTAATTACCCTATTTAGTAGAAGTTGTACTCAAATGTTCTATTTAATAAAATTCTAAGCATAATTTTATTCTGTTTTAGCATTCAACACATGTTCTTGTATAAGGCTGACATACTAGGACAATGTGCCGCCACAAAATATGTCAAGATCGGAGGACGTCGTCATCGATCATATCTACCCTTCTCTGCACCAAATGTTTTATTCTTTGTTGCCATCTCGATAATTTTGAAGTTCAATCGTCACCTCACACCTCGCCCAGTAGATATGCATCAGAAAATAAGGGTTTAAAGTTTCTAAACATGGTAATTTAGATAAATTTTCACTATATAGGGTAACTAATGTCACAAATGTATAAATAAAGGGTAAAAATAAAATTCACTCATTAAATTAAATAAAGCCTCAACCAGCAAAGTACAAACGCGATAGCGGTAATATAATCCAGGGATCGTATATAGACCATCCAACTAAAAAAACAGCCACACCAAAGGAGCTGCAACCCCCCACACACAAACAGTGACATGCAGTCCGGCCGTGCCTAAGGTAGGGGTGGAATCGAGCCGAGCCGAGCCACAAAGCTTGCAAAAATCGAGCCTAGCATGGGCTCCGCTTGGTGCAGGAAAACAACTGTAAAAAGGGCTCGTGGCTTGGCTCGCGGGGCTCGTGGCTCGTTCGAACGGCTCGACGAGCCGGCCACCTATCCCCGAAAATATCCCATCACCGCGGCCAGTCTCCGTGCCTCTCGCAGCGACTCTCTCCCTCTCGATTTATCTCGCCAGAACACCGACCGGCCCCGTCCCCGTCGCCCGCCAGGCCGCCAGCAAGGTCGGCTGCCGCCACCAAGGTCCGACGCGCCGGCGCCCGGCTGCCTCCTCTCCTCCTTGTTCCTTCCTATCAATCCCCGCGCGCCCGCACCCTCCTACCTCCAGCTAGGGTTAGGGTTAGCGGCAGCGGGGGCGCCGGTCCGCCCGCCCCGCCGGGCGGCACTAGGCCGCCAGCCCTCCGGCCGCCACACGGGCCTCACGCCACCTCCTCCCAGCACGAACGACTGCAGCAGCAGCTCAGCAGCTCAGGTTCAGCCTTCAAGTTAGTCGCGCACGCGAGGCTTTGTATGACTATTCTTTACTTTGTATTCTCTGTTTGTTTTACACGATACGATATGGGCAGCGGCTATGTACTCTACAAATTTTAGGCTGCAGCGGAGGTTGAGCGTGCGATAAGCACCAGTATCAAAATGTGGTATAGTTTGTATGATTAGGCTCTAGCGGCTCTGTACTTTGTATGATTAGGCTCCAGCGGCTCTGTATTTTGTACAATCTTGTTCTTTTTAGTGATAATATCTGGGCAGTACCATTATTGTGATAATATCTAGTTCTAAGAAATACAATTTTTTTCTTTTTTGGGCAGTACCATTGTTGTGATAAAATCTTGTTTCTTTCTAATTCTAGTCTTGTCAGTAACATTGTGACTGTGTAAAATTGTGAAGGATAGAGAAATTTTTTTGATGTGCTATTGTGGTGGAAGCTGAATGCCCATAGACACCCCGTCGTGTCAAAGATGGCAAAGGATTTCTTGTCTATACCGGCGACTTCTGTGTCTTCGGAGTCTACTTTTAGCATCGGGGGCGAGTTCTAGATGACTATAGGAGCTCTCTAAACCCAGCGATTGTGGAGGCGCTGGTGTGTGCTTCTAGTTGGATTAAAGGTGCTCACAATGACAACAAAGTCTCGTTGGATGTGGTATGTGCCTTGTTGATTCATTTTGTTGCTAGTTAGTCTACTATACTATGTCTTATACATACCTAACTTTCATCATTTTCACTCTTTTAGGAACCAGATGATATTGATGATGTCGAGTGTATTCCATTTCCAAAAAGCGTGGTGGGGGGCAACTAGTAAGTATATAGTGCTATTTTGTTTCTCTACTTGCTGTAAATTTTTGTACAAGAACACAAGTAATGCAAAACTCATTATATAATGCCATTTCGCTCACTTGGTGTAACATATCTGATGCAAAACCATGTATGTGATGATTTCTTTTTGTCTTTGTGATAAACAGATTCGACATATGAGTGTATGAATGAGCTGCAGGAGATGACAGCAAGGGTAGAGGCCAAGGAGATGTTAATAGTTGATGTTTATGATCAGATTTGTGATACCATGGCTCCTGGCTCCTGTTACTTTTGTTGAAGTTGAACTATGTTCCCGTGTTTGTCATGTACTCATGTTCATGTGTTGGACTATGTTCCTGTGTTGGACTAAGTGGTCAGTTTGTGTTATGAAATTTGTGTTGTAATGGAACTATTATGGTTGTTGGTACTTTATTTAACTTGTTAGACTATTTTGTTGATGTATTTGTGGAATCATGATCAAATCTTGTATAAAACTGTGAATTCTTACAATTTCAGCAAAGGTCATGGCAAATTTTTTAATTTCATCAAGCTTTCGAGCCGGCTTGCAAGCTTCAGCGAGCCGGCTTGTCGAGCCTCGAGCCTGAATAGCAAGGTTTAGGCTTGGCTTGACCATCCTTCAAGCCGAGTCGAGCCCGAGCCGAGCCTCGAGCCTCGAGCTGCATGTCCACCCCTACTGCCTAGAAGGAAAATATGCAAGATGCAGCAAATCAGGCAATCAACGTTTCATTGACAGAAAAGAAAAAAAAACTCCTGCGAATCAGGTAATGGGAAATCAGCCCAATGGCTTGTCTCAATCCTAGGAGTCCACTCGTCTCATCTTGATCGATCTAAAAACACATAGTGGACGACTAAACCAAGCCACCTAGGGCCAGCGCCAACCATGCCCCTCCAAGTGAGGTCCAGGAGCAGAGCGGATTGTCGTTACGAACTTTGGAACTAGGCGCAGGTTAGGCATCACGCCGCTAGACACCAGTTCACCCTTCGGCCTTCGCCCACTGCATCCACACGCCACAAACCAGCCGGTTCGTCCTTCGTCGGCCACGGAAATTCCATGACCATAAGGCAATGGATACCAAGTAATAATCGACGCCGGCACGCCATCGAGATTGTACGGCAATCTGTGACCTATGATTCTACTGTCACAAAGCTAGTTTTATTGTCTATACTCACTAGCAAATATGTTCGTGTGTTGTAACGAGAAAATCAATAGTGCATAAATATTATTACACCCTCTCGTCTGAATTAATTACCGATTTTGCTAAGACCTGTGACAATTAAATTGGATTGGAGGTTGTATGCATTTTTCTATTCGTCAAGTCTGGTCGTACAAAGTTTGCAGCATGAAACAAAGCACAGCACTCTGGTTGTATACATAGATATCAAAGAGTGCGATAGAAAAGAAAACCATGGCTGCTTCGGCGACTGCGAGGAACTGCCAGGGTCATTCCGATGCCGGTGCCCGGAAGGAACCCATGGCAACTACACCGTGCCGGGTGGCTGTGTCAAGACTGCAGACACAGGTATGGTGATCACCACCGATGAGTACTTGTCAGTGCTTGAGAAAATAGCAATCGGGTAATTTGCAAACATATGAGTACAAATTGTTTTGTAGCTCATCAGAACTTGGATTTCTAGTGGTATATATATCATATTTGCGACATATAACTCATATATAGTTGATTAGTTAAATCATGGTTAAAGTTTGATTCGGAATTCTAGAGGGACTTATAAACCCAAGCAGAGAGAGTATACATTCTTAATTGTCCCATAACTTGCACAAGCCCGGTATAACTGATGTCTTCTTGATATTAAAATATTCCTTTTGTCAAAAAATTGGCCCATAACATGATTTAAGTTTTATTTTCAGGACATCCTCGCTTGGCTTTAGTAATTGGTCTGTCGGTTGCTAGCGGTCCATGCATTCTAATTTTGGTTCTTGGTGCACTCCTAATAACCCGTGAGCTTAAGAAACGCAAGGCAGAGTCACTGAGGCGTAAGTTCTTCACTCAAAACCGTGGACAACTGTTGAAGCAGCTTGTATCTCATAGGACAGACATCGCTGAGAGGATGCTCATTTCTTTAGTGGAGCTAGAGAAGGCTACCAACAATTTTGATCTAGCTCGTAGGCTCGGCACGGGAGGGCATGGCACCGTGTATAAAGGGATCCTATCAGACTTGCATGTCGTGGCCATCAAGAAGTCAAATATTGTTGTCAAGAGAGAAATTGATGAGTTCATAAATGAGGTTTCCATACTCTCACAAATCAATCATAGGAACATTGTGAAGCTCCGCGGATGTTGCCTCGAGACAGAAGTCCCATTATTGGCATATGAGTTCATTTCCAATGGTACACTCAGTGACCATCTTCACACGGAAGAAACCAAATCATTACCTTGGAAAGAGAGGTTAAGGATCGCAAGTGAAGTATGCAAAGCTCTTGCTTACCTTCACTCAGCTATTTCGGTTCCCATAATATATAGAGATATCAAGCCTTCCAATGTACTCCTCGACGACTCCTTGATAGCAAAAGTGTCGGACTTTGGAGCTTCAAGGTACATCCATGTGGATAAAAATGGAACAACAACCGCGGTCCAAGGAACTATAGGGTACTTAGACCCTATGTATTATTATACAAGGCGCCTAACAGAAACTAGTGATGTTTATAGCTTTGGAGTCCTTCTTATTGAATTGCTTACTAGGATGAATCCCTCTTTGTATAGATCTTTGGAAGGAGATGGGCTTGTCATGCAGTTTGTTACATCACTCGTGGTAGGAAATCTGGATGAATTACTTGATCCACAAGTTGTAGAGGAGGGAGGTAGCGCAGTTAAAGAGGTAGCTACTCTAGCCGTGTCATGTGTGAAACTTAAAGAAGAGGAGCGACCAACAATGAGGCAAGTGGAAATGGCACTGGAAGCCCTGCAAGGACCTATGGATTTTTCCTTGGGTGTTTTGATAGAAGAAACCGACGGGGAGAAATATGCATCAATGAACTATCCATCGACCAGCCAACGAGCAAAGCAAAGCGAAGCAAGTAGATGTCATAGCCAAGAAGAAGAGTTCCTATTGTCCGCGAGATGCCCTCGATAGCTTTGGGATCTATGCATGATATTTCCTATGGTGCATTTTCACAATAATTGTTCGTTGTATAATCAATTAATCAATGTGTTTTTAGTAAGAATATATGTGTTGTACTTTAGCCATCAAGAAGTCAAACACTATTATCAAGGGAAATCGACAAGTTCATAAATGAGATCTAAATACTCTCACAAATCAATCATAGGAACATTGTGAAGATCCGTGGATGTTACCTTGAGACGCCAGTTTGCTTACTGTCACATGAGTTTATTTCCAATGGCACAATCAGTAACTAGCTTCACACGAAAGAAACCAGATCACTACTTAAGAAAGAGAAGTTAAGGATCATAAATGAAATATGGAAAGCTCTTGCTTACCTTTGGCTCTGCTATTTCGGTTTCGTAATACATAGAGATATCAAGCATTCCAATGTACTCCTCGATGACTCCTTGACAACAAAAGTGTCGGGCTTTGGAGCTTCAAGGTACATCCATGTGGATCGGAATGGAAAAATAATTGTAGTCCAAGGAACTATATGGTACTTAGATCCTATGTATTATTATACAAGGCGCCTAATAGGAACTAGTGATGTTTATATATTTGAGTCCTTGTTTTTGAATGTATTACTAGGAAGAAGCCCTCTTTGTATGTATTTTTTTGGAAGGAGACGGGTTTGTCATGCATTTTGTTACATTACTTAAAGCATAGGGGCGACCAACCATGAGGTATGTGGAAATGGCACTAGAAGCCCTCCAATGACCAATGGATTTTTTCATGGATGTTTTGATAGAAGAAACCGATCGAAAGAAATATGCATCAACAAATATCCATCGACCAGCCAACAAGCAAAGCTAAACAAAGCAAGCAGATGTGAGAACCAATAAGAAGAGTTCCTATTGTACGCGAGATGCCCACGATAGCTTTGCTTATTTGTGAGTGTCTTTTCCTATGGTACATTTTCATGGTAATTGTTTGTTGTACAATCACTAAGTCGATGTATTTTAGTAAGAATATATGTTATACTTTGGGCATCGAGAAGTCTAATATTGTTGTCGAGGAAAATCGACGAGTTCATAAATGAGGTTTTCGTACTCTTACAATTCAATCAGATGAACATATGGAAGCTCCATAAATGTTGCCTCAATACAGAAGTAACTTTACTAGCATATGAGTTCATTGCCAATGGCACACTCAGTTACAGAACAAACCAAATCACTACATATGAGTTCATATCCAGGTTTCCAATGTACTCCTTGACAATACCTTTGATAGGCAAAGTGTCAGACTTTGGAGCTTCAAGGTGCATCCTCATAGATCAAAATGGAACAACAACTGTTGTGGGAGGAACTATAAGGTACTTAGATTATACGTATTGTTATACGATGTGCCTAACATAGACTAGTGATGTTTATAGATTTAGAGTCATTCTTGTTAAATTTCTTACTAGGAGGAAGTACTCTCTGTATAGATCTTATAAAGGCGATGGGTTTGTTATTCTATTTGTCACATTACTTGGGCCAGAAGAAATATGGATGAACTAATAGATCCACAAGTTATAGAGGTGGGAGGTAGAGAAGGGTTAGAAGTAGCTGGTCTGTGTGCCATGTGTGAAACTAAAAGGAGAGGAGCGACCAACCATGAGGCAAGTGAATATGGTGCCTTTTTAAAAGAAATGTGATAAATGAAGCCTTTACAACAATGTTTTTATAATAAGAACTCAAATCTAGGTCCACGGGACTTGTACTTGGGTGGCTGGATTGTACATCCACTTCTCTAACCAAGTGGTATATACTCAGTCCTTGTTGAGAGATGGTGCTGGAATCCCTCCAAATACCAATTGAGTTTGGCATGGGTGTTTTGATAGAAGAATCTGATGGTAATAAATATGCATCAAAGAACTATACATCAACCAGCCAATGATCAAAGCAAAACGAAGTGGGTAGATGATATAGCCAAGAAGAAGAGTTCATGTTGTCAACAAGATACCTTTGGCAGTTTTTGGTTAGTTATGGGTGAAATTTTACCTATTCTTCATTTTTGCGGTCATTGTTTCTATTATCCGCTAACTTGATATCTATTTTTTGTGTTGAAATATGGTGTACGTTGATAGTGAGTCAAAACTCAGAACCGTCCCGAACCAATGTGAGCGGAAGTTCTTTTTTGTTGCTTCCTCGTTTCCTCCTCTCTTCCATCGCTTCTCTTTGAGAGTCATTTGGGTCTTTCCAACACCTATACCCTCCTTGTCTGGCACCATCGTTGTGTTGGACGAGGATGTGAGTGGAGGCTGGCTTGTTGGTGTTGTACATGGTAGGAGTAGATGTGGATTTAGGTTTTTTCTTGCGGTGATGGGCGTATTGTGTGATGTCATATTTGTGTCTTGCCATGTTGCCTCCTCATTGCTCCTACGAGCAATGCACGAAGGATGTTGGATCTTACTCTTGTTGGTGGAAAATCCAACGTTGGCACCCGCAATAAGCTTGTTTCTACCTCGAGTCTAGAGGTATGACTATCGTACCTCGATCTCTTCTTTCGTCTGTCATCATGTTATCTCGGTCGGCTCTGAGGTCATCAGTGGTGGAGAATGATCCCTTGTGCGTGTTGCATCTTCTATCTTCTCGCGCATAAATAAACAATGAAGATCGCTAGCCAGGTTTGTTGCCCCCGAATCCTCTGACCGAATGGCTGTCATATGAAGAATTCCTCCTAGCCAGCAGATGGTTTAAAGGGGGAAAGCCTATATCCATGGCATCATACGTGTCATTGACATCCTCGTGGTGACAAGAGATGGTGGTGGGGAGCTCCATCACTCCAAGTGGTTCCATCCTCGACGACGGTGGAGTGGGCTCGCGATGGATATGATCTAAGGACTGTTAGACTTGTAATCTCCTATTCCCTCTGTACGTGGACTGGTTCACTACTAGGAAACCAGCTATAGATAGATAAATCTTCCGTGGTGCATATGTGTGACCATGCGCTATAGATAAACTCCAGTGACGTATTTCAGACAATGCGTCATAGAAATCTTCACACTTCTGTGACGCATATAGGAAAAATGCGCCACAGAATATGCGCCACAGAAAGGGAGGATAGGACCCACCACAGTATTCAGTTGACCAATGTTTTGTGGCGTATATCTATATATACGCCACATAAGTTATATCTATATATGCGCCACAGAAGTTCCAACTTATATGGCGTATATATTGATATGCGCCACAGATCCCAACTCCCTGGAATGCCTTTTAACTTTTATAAAAAATAAACGAAAATGATAAAAAAAATTCAAAAAAAAAATTCCTTTGAGATGTAGTTGTATTTTGGGGTATAGTTGTAGGGAAAATTGGAAAAAAAGAATTTTGATGTATTTTGCAAAAAAAAAGGTCATGGGACAGTAAAACGGCCATAACTTTTGCATACGATGTTAGAAAAAAAAAGTTTGATATATCAAAATGATCGTCTCGAAATTTCCTACTCGATTTCAACCACCGGAGGCTGTCGAAGTTTTACAGCTTCCCCAAATTCGAAAAGAGTAAAAAGTTATGGCAGAAAGAAGATTTTTTCCTGCAAAAAATAAAAAAGGGGGACAAACTTCTGTGGCGCATTTCTCACATATGCGCCAGAGAAGTGTTGGGATTCGAATTTTGAATTTCTCTAGTGCCCCCCCTATCCTTTATCCTTCTCCCCTCCTCCACTTCTTCTCTTCCTCCACTTCCTCCTCTCCTTCTTCTCTTCCTCCCCTTCTTCCTCTCCTTCTCTTCCTCCTCTTGTTCTCTTCCTCCCTTCTTCCTCTACTTCTCTTCCTCCTCCTTCTCCTACTCCGGTCAACTCCTCCTCTTACTCCGGCCATGGCCTCCACCACCTCCGGCGACACCTCCTACTACTCCTCCTCTTCCACCGACGGCCTCCTTCTCCTCCTACTCCGGCGACCCCTCCCCTCCTACTCCACCTACATTAGCGGCCTCCTACTCCGGCAACCCTTCCTCCTACTCCTCGTACTCCTACACTAGTGGCCTCCTACTCTAGCGACCCTCCTCCTCCACCCTCCACCCTGCACCCACCACCCACCTCCCACTCTGGCCAGATACTCCGGCCACATCTGGCCGGGTTTTTTTTGAATTTTGAAAAAAACATTAGTGGCGCATATTGGCAATATGCGCCACAGAAGTTTGAGATCTGGTTCGGGACTTCTGTGGTGCATTTTGGCAATATGCGCCACAGAAGTTTTTGAGACTTTTGTGGCGCATTTCAATATGCGCCACAGAACTACACTTTAGTGGAGAGATATCAGTGGCGTGTAACATATGTGCCACAGAAGTCCCAAAATGATGCGCCACTAATAGGACTTTTCCTAGTAGTGGTTCCGTATATGTACGCATATGTGACTTGGAGTAGTACTCCTCTCACCGTTGCCCTATCTCTCTCTCTCTCTCTCTCTCTCTCTCTCTCTCTATATATATATATATATATATATATATATATATATATATATATATATATATATGTATGTATGTACGTTGCCACCGATGGGGCTATTCCCCTGATATATTAACGCGTAACCGAGACCCGAGAGGGTCATCGTTCCCTCCAGGACTAGATCACTGATATGGTATCAGAGCCTACCTCTTCCCGACCTAGCTGCCGAAAAACCAAAAACCACTGCCGCCGCCGGTGATCCCCTTGGTTGCCCGCTGCCGCCGCCTCCTACAACCACAAACCCATGACACACCCAGAAAAACTCCTCACCGCCACTGCCAATCGCCTTGATCCGTAGCCGCCGCAAAACCACACACCAAAAACTCAAAAACAAACTGCCGCTGTCGCCGATCCTGCTGAGATCTGCCGCCGCCGCTGTTAAAAACCCAAGACATAACCCAAAAATCCCCGCCGCCTCCATCAATGATACCCTGATCCGCCGCCACCGCCAACATAGACACCACCATGAACGACTCCTCATCCTCGTCGGCCACCCTGCCCACTCTCCTCGGATCTCCCCATGCGCAGCTTCTCACGCGGGACAACTTCATCCCGTGGAGTGCCTTGATGCTGCCTGCCCACTGGGGTGCCAGGGTGCTTGATCTCGTTGAAGGGAGAGATGATGTGCTTGCGAAGAACATGGAGATTTAAGACAAGGAGGGCAAGAAGCTCAAGGTCTAGAATCCCGGTTGTGCTGCATGGTTCACACGGGATCAGCAGGTACTTTGGGTTTTGCTGAATTCCATGTCCCCTGAAATCCTTGCCCATGTCACCGGGATGGACACAGCCGCTGCAGTATGGGCTGCACTCAAGGAACTTGTCTCCTCCCAATCACGGTCGAGGATTCAGGCTCTCCCTGGTGCCCTCCAGAGCACAAAGAAGGGAACTCTCTCGGCTGCCAAGTATGAGGCTAACAAAAGGCCATCATGACGGAGCTCGCTGTCGCTGAAAAAACCCTCGATGAGGATGAGCTGATCGGGTCCATCCTCAACGGGCTCGACAAATCCTGGAACCCCTTCAATACCGCCATCAACGTCAACCCCGGTACAACTTTATCTGATCTTATTAATCAACTTGTTGCGTATGATGCCTTGCAAGATGATCCAAACGACACCGAGGACTTCACTTCCTCAGCCAACATCACTCGCCGTGGAGGCCGCAGTGGCGACACTAGGCCACCACGTGGCCGCGCCGATGACTGTGGGCGGTAGGAGGACCTCCCGCGCCAAGGAGATCGAGGACACCGAGATGATCGTGACCGTGGCTATGGTCGCATGCGCTAGGAGGATCGTGGGTATGACCGCGGTTATGACCGTGGCAATGATCGTGGACGCCAAGATGATCGCGGGTATCGCCGTGATCGCTATGATGATGATCGTCGTGATGGAGGAAACTGGCGTCGCTGAGGCCGTGATGATCGCCATGATGATCGGCGTGATGGTGGGCGTCGGCGGGCACCCATAGCCTATGTTGATGTGACCTGTCAGATTTGCAAGATCCATGGCCACCCTGCCAGCGGCTGTTGGTGGCGGTTCCAGAATGATCGTGATGATGGTGACAAGGGTGCAAACATTGCATCATATGGCGTCGACACCAACTAGTACCCGGACTCGGGTGCCACCCATCATCTCACCTCCGAGCTGAACAAGCTCAACATGCATGAATAGTAGAACGACAATGACGGCGTCCACACGGCAAACAGTAACGATATGCAAATAAGTCATATTGGTCATTCTATATTATGTACCCCACATGATTCCTTACAACTTAAATATGTTCTTCATGTTCCAAATACTTCAAAAAAATCTCTTATCCGTTCATAATCTTACACTTTGATAATAATGCTTTTTGGAGTTTCACCCTTGGTTTTTCTTAATTAAGGATCGGGACACAAGGAGAATTCTGTGTGAAGGGCCATGCTCTGGTGGTATTTATCCGCTTTCTCTACACCTACCGGGTCGTCTAAGCAAGCTTTCATCACAATAAAGCCATCGTCTTCTACATGGCATCGCCGTTTAGGCCATCCTTCATCCTTTGTAGTTCAACAAATTCTTAGGAAAAATAATATTTCTCATTCTCCTGAAATAAACCCCTACATTTGTGATTCATGCCGACTAGCTAAGAGTCATCGATTTCCATATCCTGTCTCTACTAGTTTTTCCACAGTTCCTTTGGAACAAGTGTTCTCTGATGTATGGGGGGCAGGACTTGAGTCTACTGGCAAACATTCATATTATGTGAGATTTATCAATGACTTTAATAAATTCACTTGGATATATTTACTCAAGAAGCGTTCTGATGTTTATCAAGTGTTCATTAATTTCCAACAACTTGTTGAGAGAAAATTTGATATAAAAATTATTACAATACAAACTGATTGGGGAGGCGAGTATGAAAAACTCAACAATTTCTTTCAAAAGGTTGGCATCACTCATCACGTGTCCTATCCTCATGATCATCAACAAAATAGCTCTGCTGAAAGGAAGCATCGTCGTATTGTTGAGGTGGGTCTTGCTTTGCTTGCTAATGCCTCCATGCCTCTCAAATATTGGGATGAAGCGTTTCTCACCGCCACTTTTCTTATAAACCTTCTTCCTAGCAAAGTCATTAATCACGAGACACTTTTTGAATGCCTCCTCCACACCAAGCACAACTATGAATCTCTTCCTGTTTTTGGTTGTGCTTGTTGGCCAAACCTACGTCCCTATAACACAAGAAAACTATATTTTCGTTCCACACGATTTGTCTTCTTAGGCTATAGTCCTCGTCACAAAGGAGTCAAGTGCTTAGATGTGTCCATCGGGCATGTCTATATTTCTCGCGACGTAGTGCTTGATGAAAACATCTTCCCCTTAGCCGAGCTGCATCCTAATGCTGGCTGTCGCCTCAAGCAAGATATTTTTCTCTTGCCTAAAAACACATCAAATAGTAGGGATGCTAATATTAATGACTGTATGCCTTTGCCCGTTGTGCTAGTTGTTACTCATAATAATGGTCAAGATGCTGCAGATATTCATCATGGTGTAGATTTGTTTGTTGAAGAGCAAGAATCTGAAGAAAATTTAGGCTTAAACGCTCTAGAATCAGAGCACATCATCCCCACAATAAACGCCAGCGGAGATAATCCCGAGGTTGATCCGACTGCCCCGACACGGACTGATCCTAGGAGGATTCGATCCGATCCGGTCGGGCGGGACCACCTGACGATGGCGTAGATGACGCACACGCGCGCAACGCGCGCCATACGCACCGTCCATGCGCGGGCGAGCTCCGGACCGACACGTCTCCCTCCCGGATCCCGCCTTCCACGTCTCGGTCTGCCTCGCCTCGATCTTTGCGCGCCTCACGTCGTGGCATCCCGACGTCGCGGTTCCCGCCTCATCATCACGCCATCATGAGCCGGCCGATTCTCCCGCTCAAACTGCTGATGGCGCCCATCCCGAGGCCGGCTCGCGTGTTCCCTCTCTACAATGTGACAACGCCGCACAAAATTCTCCTGGTCGTTTCAGCAACTCGGGCACATCATGTGGCATCCCGCAAAAACCACTACTAGAAAATCGCGTTGTTTTTGTGCATTGCATCGTCATCATCATGCATTGTTTGTCTGCATTATTTTGAAAAGCCTAGTTTTGATTTATACAAATACCCCTCTTATTTTTTTTAACACAAAACCCCGATCACATCGGAGATTTTATTTGTCTAAAAACTATTTTGTAAAGTGGCTTTGTTTTAATTTATACAGAACCAAACAAACACAAAAACTAAAACAGCTCCCTCTAAAACCTATCCCCACCCAATCCTAATCTACCTACCAACCAAATCGTGCCACCTCACCCTCCCCCAAACTTCCTACCCACCCTGCCACCTCACCAATCCCTCTCCTTTTCCCACCTCTCTCTCTTTTCTCACCCGCAGCCTCTCTACCCTCCCTCTCCTCTCTCTCTATGCCCCGGGTCCCACCCCACAGTCCCTCCTTCTCCAACCACCAACCCGCCGGCCCCACCCCATACCCTGGCCACTCCACCCACTCACGCACGCACACGCCGCCAGCCCCCAACCCGCTGACCCTGGGCCCGTCCCCACTCCCTGCCCCACCTGTCGGCCCCCCACGCTCCCCGCGCAGCCCGCGTGGACCCCGCCCTGGCCCCGCGTGTCCCCACCGCTCTCTTCCTCTCTCCTTCCCCTCTTCCCCAACGCGACCGTCCTCTCCCTCGCTCCCTCCCGCACGAGCCGACCCTTCCCCCGAGCGCCCGCGCCGCCTCTGGCACCTGCCGCCGCCGCCGCCCCCAGGCAGCCGCGCGCGCGCCGCCGCTGCTCGCCACCAACCCGCCCGCGTCCCGCGCCCCCAACCTCCATCTTCCCCTCCTCTGGCCGCCCGCCTCCGCGCCAGCGTCGCCGTCGCTCCTCCCGCCGGCCGCCTCCCCCTCTGGTCGCCGCCGCCCCTTCTCCGTCTCCCTCCGCAGCCGCTCGCTTCCCCGGCCTCCTCTCCTCGCGTGCGCGCCCTCACCTCTGGCGCCGACCCCAACCACCTCCTCCGCGCTCTGCTCCCTGCGAGCTCGCCCCCGTCCGGCCGGGCTCCTCCCCTCCGCCTCCGCGCGTCGACCCTCCTCCACCGCTCCCGCTCGAGCTCACCGCCGGCCCCGCCAACCCTCCCCGACCGCGGCGCAGCCCCCGCGTCCCCGACCCCAAGCGCCGCCCCGACCCCTCCGCCTCGTCGTGCGGCCCCGGGCTCCGCCCGCAGCCGCCTCGGCCCTCCCCGTTTGAGCCTAGCTCTGCGTGGCTGCCGCCGTCGCCCGACCCCGCCGGCGCCGCGCAAGCCGCCACCGCCCCTGCTCGCCAGCGACCGCGGCCCCTCCAGCACGCGAGCCCGCCCCCGAGCCCGGCCGCGCCCCTGGAGCTCCGCCTCCTCCTCCCAACCGGCTCGTCCCCGCCAGCGACCGCGGCCCGCGTCCCCGCCGGCCCGCGCTCCGGCCATCGCCCGTCCTCCCTCCGGCGCCACCAGCGGCCTCCGCGTCGACCTCCGCCAAGCTCGCCCCAGGCCCCCTGGCGCTTGGTTGAGGCTGCTGTGCTCCTGCTAGACGAACTGCCTAGTACCTGTGTGCTCGCATGCGACAAGGCTCGACAAGATCTCCCGAAGACAAGGATGCGTGGTTTGGCCCTCTGCCGAGGAGTGCATGATTCGGAGATGTACAGGGACCAGGCGACAAGATCGACAACGGGAAGCACAAGCAGGACCGATGACCGGATTAGCCAAGATCTTCACGGAACCCAGACGTCGAGACCGGGGTACGCCTACAAGGGTTCGATGACCGAAGGAATTCTGCACGGACGCCAAGTACTCCGACACGGACCCGAGTATCCGAAGGCCTTCTTCCTGGATCCCGAAGACCGAAACCGTGGAACCGACAAGCCCTACGCGACGATAAGGACGACAGTGACCAGGAGAATCCGATGCGCCCCTGACGCCGGACCAAGTCCTGCTTCCCGGATGCCGAGGTCACGGCCCAGAACAAACAAGATCTACTTCGCGGACACCGTGCGACAAGATCTATCCCGCTATCCGAGAACGATCCCGGAGTCCGAGAACGCTCCCGCCGAGACCGAACCATCGAACCCTGGACCCTGAGACCAACCCCGAACCCCGGAACCCCAAGATCGTCGAGACCCCTCAATGTGTGAACCCCTTCCCGACACCCTATTTTATAACATAATATAACTTTTCGCATAATAATTTTCTTGCATGCATACATTCATGTGGTTTGGGGGCCTTATGCCGATTCACCTAATAATTAAATCTGGGGCCCATATGCGGGCAAATCTAGTCTTATATCGGCCTCATTTAAACATGTGTAGCGAATCGGTATCTTATCTTGCCTTGTTAAAACAACATTTAATTTGCGGGGTAGATAAATAACATGAACCACCTAATTAAATGTCGGGACCCCGGTTCCACTTAATATGACCTAATTGCATTGCACCTTCACCATGCCATGCATCATACATGCATCATGCCCGATCTTCTGCCGTAGTATTAAATATTGCATCTGGTGTTTATTCTAGTGGTTTGCTTCTTCGCGGATAAGGCCGTTGAGTTGATGTGATCTTCGCCCCGATCTTCGGTTGAACCCTCGGCAATGTTTTCAGGCGAGCATCTCCCCCTTTCTACCTGTCTAACTTTTATAGTATTTATTTCCTCCTGTTGATCTATTGCTATCTGTGTTGCGATGCTTTAGTTTCCGTACCTGTGATATACCATGCAGCCCTATATTGCCTTGGACACATCCTATTACCTGTTGTTTGGTAGATAGTTGGACCTGCGCATCGTAGTCGCTTGCTCAAGTGATGTTGCGTGTCGTCCAGTGCCACAGTTGTTGATGTATTGCCGCATGTTGATGTTGGAGATGGTTCATAGTTTTACTTATCGTTCACTTTAATTCCTGTTTAACAACTAAAATTGAATTAAGCAGAGGCATCGGTGGGTGATAGGTAGGATTTGGTTTCCGACCGCCCACTTGTGTCCCGTAGGACCCGAGTTCTTGACACCTGTTCCGAGATGGAGCGCGCTAACCACAGGTGGGGAGATATGGGCCCCCCATTGATTATTACCTGATTTCAAAGTATTGTAGTGGGGGCCACAACTAGTTTGAGGATTTATTTACTATCCTGTACCTATGCCATGCTTTACTGCTTTATTTACGATTGTGTGAGGAGCACGCTGTACTGTTTTGGAAGCGGAGTGTTTTCGCTGTATCGACAGTCCCCGTTTGGGGATTTGCTGTCGTTTACAGCCACTGACGCAAACCCTAAGTCCGTCTCGGAGACCGGCCGACTTCGTTGCGGGTGTACTTAGTGGGGTGGCCCCCCGTGCTTGCTTTGGGTCTGGGAACGTCGTGACTTAGGCCCCGCCGACATACCGATGGGTGTATGTTAACTGATCTGGCAACAAGGGTCGAAGTGCCTGTGGATACTTTGGTGCACCCCTGCAGGGTTAAATCTTTTCGAGAAGCCGTGTCCGCGGTTATGGACGACTTGGAGCACAGTGCTTGATCATAGACAACTATAACTAAAGTTTACTGTTATAAATTGACTTGTATCCGATATGACTAGTAATCAGCTCCACTACAACGGAATGGCTAAGTGAAAGTACCAACAACTGCTGGGTTTTGGGTTATCTCATGCTAATTGTATCTGACTAGTAAGTGTTGCCACTATAGCGGAATGGTTAACTAAAAGTGCCCACTGCTTACTTTATCAGGATGATTATCTAGACCTGACTAGTAAAGTGCCGCAACTATAACTGAATAAGTAAAACTGCCAACTGTGTGAGTTCCTCGGTTGACTTCCTCGTTTGGTCTCGAGGGGGAAACGCCAGGATGGGTTTGTTTGGTGTTAGTATCAGGCTGATTCCGTATAGGTCTTTCTTACCCCCTCTGATTGCCGCCAGTTGTTTCGAGTCTCTATAGGTTGTTTAGTGCATGCTGCCGCTGCCGCTTCAGTCCACCATACCTATGTAGGCGAGGACCGCCGAACTCTAGCCTCGCCGTGTACTGGCCTCAGTACTGACGCTCCTTCTTTTTTCCTTCGCCCTTTGTCGGCACCCCTTTTGTTTGAGCAGGTTTGAGATCGACGTCGTTAGCAGGGTTACCCTTCCGGCTTGGCCTGGGCAGGGTTATGGACGCCATTGGTTATTCTTCAGGGCTCTTAGCCCCATTTGCATCTTGTCCGTAGCTGGACGCTCTATCGTTTTCAAGGTGATTTGGATCTTTGTATATTATACCTGTATTCTTGACTCTTTGAGTCGCTGTTATATATATCTGTTCTGTGGGTCCCATCGAGGACTGTTGTGTAATGTTATTACTTCGTTTTCCACCCGCACGAAAGTGCCTGGTGGGCACCTTTGAATCGTTTCTATGCGGGTTTGGCGGATTTTGCTCAAACTTGCATAGGGTCGATTCTGAGGGTGTTACACATCGCCTCCTGCATCTCCGACCCCTACACCGCCTCCCGCACCTCGTACACGGCTCCAAAAAGTATCCGTCAACCAAAACAGTATACTGACAGAACAATTCGCTATGGCATGTTTACATCCAAAGGTGAACCTAGTAAACTCTTGGAGGCTCGTGGGGATGATCGCTGCCGCAAAGCTATGGAAGAAGAGTACACTGCGCTTATGGACAACAAGACGTGGAATCTTCTTCCTCCACACTGTACCAAAAATCTTATTGATTGCAAATGGGTATATCATATTAAGAAAAATGCAGATGACATAATTGACAGGTATAAGGCATGCTTGGTTGCAAAAGGATTCAAGCAAAGGTATGGCATAGACAATGAGGATAATTTCAGTTCGGTTGTTAAGGCAGCTACTATCAGGCTTGTTCTGTCAGTTGTTGTTTCCAGGGGCTGGAGTCTGCGACAACTGGATGTCAAAAACGCGTTTTTACATAGCGTTCTGGAAGAGGAGGTTTATATGAGACAACCCCCAGGTTTTGAGTCTTTCGCTACTCCGAACTATATTTGCAAGCTTGATAAAACTCTTTATGGCCTCAAGCAAGCTTCCCGAGCATGGTATTCTAGACTCAGCACCAAGCTGCAATAGCTTGGTTTTATTTCCTCCAAAGGACACACCTCACCTTTTATTTACAAGAAAGACAATATTATAATGTTTGTTCTAATTTATGTTGATGATATCATAGTCACCAACTCATCAGACAAGGCTATCTCTGATCTTTTCTTCATGATCTTAATCATGATTTTGCCCTCAAAGATTTGGCATATCTGCATTTCTCTTTGGGCACTGAGGTAAAGAAAACTCAGAATGGTTTACTTATCACTCAGGAAAAATATGCTACTGATTTGTTGGCTAAAGTTGGCATGAAAGATTGTACAATCTCCCCATGCCTCTATCATCCACTGAAAAATTGTCTTTAACTGAGGGCTCTTCTCTTGGTCCAGCTGATAGTACACAATATAGAACTATTGTTTGTGTCTTATAGTACGTACCTAACATTGATATGACCTGATATTTCTTTCTCAGTTAATAAAGTCTGTCAGTATTTGCATGCTCCTACTACTGCTCATTGGACAGCTGCAAAAAGAATTTTAAGATATGTTCAGGGTATTATACATGTTGGCCCGACTTTCCAGAAATCTTCTTCTGGATGATAGGAGATCTACTGGAGGTTTTGCTATATCTTTTTGTCCAAATCTAGTCTCATGGAGTGCCAGAAAACAAGCCATAGTTTTTCGGTCTAGTACTGAAGCTGAATATAAAGGCTTGGACAATGCTACAGCTGAATTGATATGGGTTGAAGCTGTTCTTAAGGAGCTTGGTGTTACACTCCAGGTAAAACCATGTTTATGGTGTGATAATTTGGGTGCTAATTACCTGTCTGCCAACCCCATGTTTCATGCCAGGACCAAACATATTGAGATAGACTATCATTTTGTTCGAGAAAGAGTTGCAAAGAAAATGCTTGACATCCGTTTCATATCGAGCAAGGATCAAGTTGCAGATGGTTTTACAAAGGCTTTGACAGTCAAAGATTTAGATGAGTTTAAGCATAATCTCAACCAGTCTGCAGGTTGTGATTAAGGGGGCTGTCAGACTTGTAATCTCCTATATGTGACTTGGAGTAGTACTCCTCTTACCGTTGCGCGCGCTCTCTCTCTTTCTCTCTCTATCTACGTTGCCACCAGTGGTCAGTGGGCCTATTCCACTGATATATTAACACGTACCCGAGGCCCGAGAGGGTCATTGGATGTTTCCGCCAGGACTAGATCGCTGATAAGGACCTGATTAGTTTTTTAGTGTTTCTGTTAAGGTCCTCCTCACAATTCCGAGGGACCAGTTTGCAATTGTTTTTTTCTTGTGCCTTTTGGGATTTTCAGGAATAAGCGACCCTTATCTAATAAAGAATAGTCCTTCTGGACCCATCCCTGTTACACAAGACTTTTGTGTACTATTAACTTTTTTTGTGGTGTGCTTTGGTCCACTAGTAATGTTTTTGTTCTTACTCCACATAATTTTTCCACACAAATTGCCGACTCCACGTCCACGGCTGTCATGCATATGTGATTGACATCTAGTACAGGAAATTCCACTCACAGTCAAGGAGACCAATAGCTTCCACAAGACTAGTCACGGCGCCTGCCAAAAATAAGACCACTAGAACTAGACTAGTCACGGCGCCTGTGATCACCAGAGAGTAGAGACTAATCACAGGGAAGCCGCAGCCAGTGAGATATGTTGACTGACCCAGTCAATAACACTTCATTAGCCACTCGATGCTTGCAGAGCCACTTCATTATTCGGGAAATCCATCCGTTCAATAGTCAGCTCGTCAATCGAATTACAAACGAACAAAGCAGAGCATGCCTCAACCAGCAAAGTACAAACGCGATAGATCCAACTAAAAAGGCAGCTACACCAAAGCTGCAACCACACACACAAACAGTGACAGATCTACCGGGTACATACCCTGCAGTCCGGCCGTGCCTACAAGGAAAATATGTAAGATGCAGCAAATCAGGCAATCAACGTTTCATTGACAGAAAAGAAAAAAAAACTCGCCCAACGGCTTGCATCAATCCTAGGAGTCCACTCGTCTCGTCTTGATCGATCTAAAAACCACTTTTGCTTCCCCCCCCTCCCCCTCCCCCTCCCTTATTTTCAAATTTTGACAAATAAAAACTCGATACCGATTGTTTAGAGGACCGTACAAACTCACCCAAAGTCCGTATGGTCCTCTTAGATGTATACTCAATGTACACGTACTTGTGTGTCTGCGAAGGCAAAAATCAGAAGTTATATAAAAACAACAACAAAAATTTAAAATATGACATGCAATGACGTAGCCTGTTCCGGCAACACTCCAACTCCTAGATCCTATACCGGAGCGCGTGGAGCAGGCCCGAACGCCCCAACTCTGCGGACCTGAAACCGTAGAGCGGAGCGGCCTGTAGTGCAAAATTGCGGAGCGACACTTCCATCGCTCCTCGTTGTAGGAAAAGCCGGATTTGATTGAAATTATGGGAATTTGCCACCGCTAAGTGGCCACCAAACTGGTACGCCTTAATTTTTTCCTTCTCTCCTAGTCTATCAATCGTAAACAGCCCCGACCTGGAGAACTCGAGCCCACGCCCAGGCTGTTCCGCGCCTGCCGCCGGCCGATTCGAACGCAACGCCCTCGAATCAGGCTTCCCGCCGCCAAATCTTGCTCGCCATCGCCCGGTTCATGTTCCCCGCTATCTAAATCCTACTCGCTTGGCCCGTCCAAATTGTCCATGAATTACCTGCCACTGCTAGGACCTCGCCGCCGCCGTCACGACCTTGCTCCGGGGCCAGGAGCTCTCCACAACCGCGTCTAGTCCTCCATGGTGAGCTGTTGCTCAATTCCAGTCGGCAATTGGCCTAAAGCCCATCATACTAAAGCTCCGACAAGACTGTTACCGCCTAAGCAGGCTCCATCTACCTTTATTGGGATGTCAGCCCAGGATCTCGCAGATCGGAGCAAACCGAACACCGATCGCTCCATCCTCTCAATCGGGAGAGTGGGAGTGGCTCAGAGTGGAGCGGAGAGTGATTTCTGGGAGCAGTGGGTTGCCGAACGGTCCCGTAGATCGCGATAATGGGAGGTGGAATCAGCCAACCAAAACGTGGATTATATCCATTTCGACCGAATACACATTTACGAAGATATATCACTAGTAGGAAACAGGACATCCGTCCGCCCGTGCAAACGACGTTAGTCTCGGTTCCGCCACGACTACTGCTAGCTTGTGTCCCTGTTCCTGCGGGCCGGCCTGCCGCACGGGGTCGGAGGCATGCGTCCCGGTTGGTGAGGGAGCATACGTTCCGGTTTATAACACAAACTGGGACTAAAGTGTGTTCGCCGGACACGTGGCCTGCCACATACCTTTAGTTCCGGATTATGTTACAAACCGGGACGTATGAGCTAGCCCTCTATAAATACGACGCCCAGCCTTCTGCCTCCCCTCTGTTTTTTCTTGGTGGAAGATGTAAGAGGTGTGCTAGTTTATTTTTTTCCTATGCATGCATGCGAGGTGTTTGATGAAATTTTTGAGTGAATGATCCCGTTCAATTTCTCACAAAACAAAAATATAGGAGGTTCCCGAGACGCACTTGAGTTTTCTCCTTTTTCTTTCTTCCTCGATCGAGGTTAGAAATCTTATCTTTTTATCTGTCATTGATACAATGCATGTGTCGATGTGAATTGTTCATTTCACTATTTATGATATTTTATAATGGTTTTTGATAAGCTTAATTATACGATGCAGGTGAACTATCGGGAATGGATGTACGGTGACCGACGTGAACCCAGGTACATTAAAGGTGTTAATAAATTTATCGATGTGGCTATGGCAAACAAAGCGAATGGTTTCATACGTTGTCCATGTGTTCAATGTGGAAACAACAAAGAGTACTCTTCCTCGAAAATCATTTGCGGCCACCTGGTTATGAAATGTTTCATGTCCAGCTATAATTGTTGGACCAAGCACGGGGAAAGAGGGGTTATGATGAAAGACAATGAAGAAGAACAGGATATGATGATAACAACTATCATCATATGTTTTCTGAATGCGGAGATACTGCAATGGAAGACAATAAAGAGCAAGGAGGTGAAGAACGGGCATCAGATGAGCCCGCTGATGATCTTGGTAGGGTCATTTCTGATGCAAAGCGAGACTGTGAAATAGAAAAGGAGAAGTTAAAGTTGGAGAGCATGTTAGAAGATCATAAGAAATTGTTGTACCCAAATTGCGAAGATGGTAGCACAAAGCTCGGTACCACACTGGAATTGCTATGATGGAAGGCAGAGTGTGGTCTAACAGACTCCACATTTGAAAAGATGCTAAAAATAATGAAGCCAAAGTTTCAAAGCATAACGAACTTCCCGAGTACGTACGAAGCAAAGAAGACTCTCTGCCCTCTAGGATTAGATGTGCAGAAGATACATTCATGCACTAATGACTGCATCCTCTACCGCGGTAAGGATTATGAGAATTTAGATAAATGGCCGGTATGCAATGCATTGCGGACCCTGGTGATGTTGAGGGAGAGCCCCCTCGAAAGAGAGTTCCAGCTAAGGTTATGTGGTATGCTCCTACAATACCAAGGTTAAAACGCATGTTAAGAAACAAAGAGCATGTCAGGTTGTTGCGATGGTACAAAGAAGACCGTAAAAAATACGGGAAGTTGAGACACCCCGCTGATGGGTCACAGTGGAGAAAAATCGAGAGAGACTTTTCGGACTTTGTAGGTGACGCAAGGAACTTATGGTTTGGTCTAAGTACGAAAGGCATGAATCCTTTTGGGGAGCAGAGCTGCGGTCACAACACCTGGCCTGTGACTCTATGTATCTACAACCTTCCTCCTTAGTTGTGCATGAAGCGTAATATGCCCGAGAGGCAATAATAAAGTGGTTATTATCGTATTCCTTATTTATGATAAAATGTTTATTTTGCATGCTATAATTGTATTAATATGGAAACGTTAATACATGTGTGTTTAATAAACAAAAAGGAAGTACCTAGTTATGCCTCTCTCATAAACTAGCTCGTTGATTAAGGTTTCCTGATCATGGACATTGGATGTTGTTAATAACGAGGTCACAACATTAGTGTAATGATGTGATGAACATTCATCTGAAGTATAGCATTACGATCAAAGTCATTTGGTTTATATTTCTATAACAACTTACGAAGTGATCCTAATCCTTAGACCATGAGATCATGTCAATCACTAACACCGGAAGAGTTTCTTGATAACATCAAACGTCACACCGTAATAGGGTGATTATAAAGATGGGTTTAGAACTACTAAAGTGTTATGTTGAGTCCCATGGATCGAGAGTGGAATTTGTTCATCCCGATGACAGACATATATGCTCTGGTCCCTCTCGGTGATATCATATTGATTAGCTTGCAAGCAAGTGATTTGATCACTAGAATGCTATATCACGGGAACGAGAAAAGAGTGCATGTCAGTAACGAGATCAAACTAGGTATGGAGATACCGATGATCGAATCTCGGACATGTAATATATCGCGAAACAAAGGGATTAATATACTAGCGTAAAAGTTTCCGACGGTGACAAGAAAGTCATCGTTGAATGTGTGGGAGTCAGTATGGGTCTCCAGATCCTGCTTCTGATTATTGATCGGAGAAGGGTCTCGATCATGTCCGCATTATTCACGAACCGTAGGGTGGCATACTTAAGAGACACCAACATCCATTTGGAGCAAAATTTTCGTGCCGGAAAGAATAACAAGCGTAGGAATTTATTTCACTAGATACCGAAATGGGTTTTCGGGTGAAATTGCAGAAAGTGTTTTGCATGTGAATGAAATAATAACAAGGGGTTATATGAGAATGTTTGTCATTAAATTAATTTACAAAATTCTGAATAAATAAAAGGAGTTTTATTTAATGAGAGTTTGCATTAAATTTGGTGGAAATTTAATGGAAATTTGAGTGGGTTTTGGAGTGAAGGAAATTGAAAGGATTTTGTGTGAGTGGAGTGTCCACCCACATGAATGAAAGGAGGGGAGGGGGCAGCCCCATGGCTGGGCGCATGGCCCCTTGGATGCCCCCTCTCCCTATAAAAGGAGCCCCCCTCCCTCTCTCTCTCACTTACACCTCCTCGTGAAGGATCTCTCTCCCCCTCTAGTATTTATTCCCCATGGTCTCGGACTAGCGAGATACATGTTCCTGCTGGCTTTTCGGAAAGAAAGAGTTGTGCTTCCGCTGCGAGCGAGGAGGCGGAGGTTGCTCGGTGCCTCGTACGTGTGTGCGAGCAAGGATGCGCCGCTGTTTTGCGGCGCTAGGACTTCCTCTTGATCTTGAGATCGGCAAGAGATCGTCTACATCAACCACGAGTTTGGACTCGTTAAGCTTTGTCGGTCTTCAAGGGTATGTTCTCTACGGATATACATCCGCCCGTTGCTTTTATCTATTAGATAGATCTTGGTACATAGTTGTTCCCATCGTAGGAAATTTTTTGTTTTCTATGATGCGAACACAGCCGGATCTATGCGTAGATGCTTTGCACGGGTAGTACACATATGAGTATGTGGGCGATGATGATCATTTTATTGCTTCTTAATTATACTTTGGATATTGGTGGCATAGTGGGATGAAGCGACCCGGACAAAATTTACATGTCCTCGCACATCAGACATGTTCCACGCTTGACATGCAACTAGTTTTGCATAAGTGGCTAGCGTGTGTCTGTCTCTCCTACTATAGTCAATATCTAATTTGCAACGAGTTGTCAACAATTTGATTATCCTCGTTGTGGTTCATGTTCGTAAGAACGGTTCTATCTTCGAAAGCCCTAAGCCACGTAAAACTTGCAATGGATAAATTAGAGGTGTCTAATTTAGATTTTTGCTAGGCTAGTGTAATGATATGGTGATGTTGTAAGTAGAAGTATGAGATGATACTCTTACAACACACATAACGTGTAAGTTCCATAAACCTTGGCCTTACACATAAATGTATGATAGTGATCATACCACGGTGCACATGATGGAGATCATATTCATGAACCATATCATTTCACTTATAAACATGTGATGTTTAATTGCATCTTCTATTGCTTGTTTGGCGTTTTATAAGCATAATAAAATGATCCCTCATTTAATTATCAAGATAAGAATATGTTCTTCCTTAAGTATGCATCGATTATGTTTCGTCGCTCTAAGACATCACGTGATGATCGGGTGTTATTGGATCCACGACCATATTACGGGTGTAAGACAGTTAAACACGCGAATGCTAAGGTTCTTACTTGGCGAGCCTAGCATGTACAGACATGGCCTCGTAACACGGACCGAAAGGTTAAGCATGAGTCATATGGTAGATATGATGCCCATTTGATGCTCGCCTTTGAAGCTACACCGACTCACGTGATAATAGGACTTGGTGTAGTGGATTTGGTTCACGTAATCACCAAAAATACACGAGGCATGTCGTTTTTGAGTGGAAGTTCATTTCTAATTTGGATTAGTAGAACTCAAATTATCATAAATTAAATCAAAGTAAATTTGCATAATTTGTTGTAGTCATTGGTATTCGTTCACCACCTTATGCTTAGTTGTAATTGAGATAATAGAACTATAGAATTCTGGATATTTACTTTACGAACTGGTATCGTATTGTGTTGAGTGTCAATCTAGAGTTTAAAGTCCTATTGCAAACTTTCAACAAACTTTGTTTACTCTTTGAAATTTAATAATTGATACTAAATCGAGAGTAACAATTCCAGTGTTAGTATCTTAAGTATCATGTTTGCCTCCATGATTATTGATTGTTTTAATATCAAGTTTATCTAGGAGCTGAAAGAATTGTTTCATAAACCATCATGTGTGACAGATATAACAATATCTGAAACAATGTTTTGGTTGCAATATGATAGAGTATAATGTATGTTCTCATATTGGATGAGAATTTACAAAGGTTGGAGATGTTAGACATCCTAATCATCCAAAATGGTTTTGGAAAGTAACGTTGTACTCACGATTCTTCTTTATAAGCTACATTAGCTTGATCATGAAAGTCGTCATGATAAGGATGAATAGAAGATGTATATAAAGTGCTTACTACACTAAAAGATTACTAAAAAATGGATTTTGAAAGAATGCCGATCATTTTGATGATGGCTTGTGATTCAATAGACTCCCAAAGGAATGAAAATAAGGAGACAAATTAGATCAATGACTTGGATCTACCGGTACCTCTTCGCTCATGGGGATAGGATCAGGATTCATAAAATTTAGACCATGTATGTAATGTCCACCAAATACCGTACATGGCCGAAGCGTGTCAGTTATCGGTTATTTTGCGCATGCGATGTGGAAACATAAGTTTCGAACTCTAATACAACACTTGCACATGTGCGCTGACATTGCAACACTGCGTACGCGGTTTACGGTGAGTTCTTTTGGATCCGTCGGTGGGCTACCCTCACACGCCCTCCTCTAATACGCACTGGGAAATTATACTCTTTGGGACATTAACAAATTTTCAGAGTAGGGGGTCTATGGAATCACACCTCTTTGATGATGGTGATCTACTTCAAAGTGCAAGTCCAAAGGTATTATTATTTGAATATACACGCTTTGGACTGTGTCATGTATATGGCGCCATTTTTGATGTTGGTAGATTATTTTAAAAGGAAAAAGGAAATATTGAAAGAGAATCTATAAAATATATTTGGCAGAAAAGAAAAGACTGGAAGTATCCAGTTTAGGTATATAGATCATATACATGTTATGGTTGTATTCTTTGCTTATTAAACAATGTGGTTCTTGGGTATTGGATACCGAATTGGTTGGTATGAAATTTCATACGGAACGACGCAATTCATAAACCATAATGGCCTAAGTAACTAGTAAGAGAATATGTGATGATGTTCATCGAAAACAAACAAACCGTTGTTTGTATTTCTCGTTGACATCAAAGCTTGCCTTCAAGATTTGTTTTAATAATCGTTATTTAAATCAGGTATTATGAGAACAAAGTTGTTCAAATAATTACCATATTCCATATAAGATGGATGATTTACAAGTCTAGTTGGAGAAATCACATCCATAAAGCTAATGCTAAAATGTCGCAAGACAAATGATTGGAAGATCACTTACGAAGTGACATCGCCGTTTAAATTATATTGACATGAAAACATGAAGAAACTCCATTTTCATGGATTTTTGGAGAATTTGATTTGATCAAATGACGCTTGTGAGACTTTCCTCGGGATAATTAAAACTTCGTTCAAAGGCCAAAGAAGAACGATTGACTAAATTATTGGAATTTATACATATCGATGTATGCAGTCCATTAAGCGATGTACTTCAACTTCATATGCTTTCTCTAAAAATTTGAGTGAATGTTCACTTAATGAGAAAGAAGTATAAAATATTTGAAAACGTTTCAAAGACTTTCAAGATGAAGTGGAAAATCATTGTAACAAGAAAATAAATGATTTATGATTTTATCATAAAGGGATTTATTTGAGTTACAAGTTTAGCAAAACACCTAGATTTACATCTCCCGAAACACCATAGGAGTATGGAGTGTTTGAGATTTGTAATAAAACCTTGTTTGACATGGTTGGATCATAGGTGTTATTTATAAAACTGCCATTATGTTTTCAAAGATTAAAAGCTTTAGAGACTACCGTTTTTACACTGAAAAGAGCTCCATCTTGATCCGTTGAAATGACACCATGGAAGTTATGGTTTGGGGTAAAACCCAAATTGTCATTTCTTAAATTTTGGTATGCTAAGCATAAGTAAGATGTTTACAACCAAAGTCGGATGATCATGTCTTTGTAGGTTATTTCGAATAACCATTGGATATTCGTCCATAACACCGAGGACACAAGGGTTTGTCGCTTGAAATTTGAAGTTTCTTGAAAAAAGATTTTTTCGCAAAAGTTAAGTGGGAGGACAATAGAACTTTGATAAGGTTAACGAACCTTAGCTAAATGTGCTGAGTTGCGCAGCGCCAGAAATCGTTCCGGAGGCAGCCATAATGATCATAGCTTATGTGCCTCAAAGATTGTGGTCACGGAGATCTAAGTTCTTATTGAACCAAGTAGGTCGGATAAAAAAATCAAATGCTGAGATTTGAGAGTAAATCATTATTGTTTGACAATGATGAACCGACTACATGCAAACAAGCGATGATGGGCCCTGACTCCGTCAAATGGCTTGAAGCCATGAAATCCGTGATAGTTCCATATACAAGAAATCAAGTTTTTAGAACTTGGAATATCCTCCGGAAAGGTGTAATAACCTATCGGTCCTATTTGGATCTATAAAGAAACAGACATGGATGTTTAGATCTATGAAATAGTCGATATGTCGTAAAGTATTTTATGACAATGTTCAAGGAGTTGACTATGACCAGATTTGATCTTTCATAGCGATATTTAGTCTGGACGGATTAATGTAGCAACCACTACATATAATTTGGTATATGGTAGATGAATAAACAAAACAAAATTCTTCTAATAGAATGGTTACCTAGGACGTGTACATGACACGATCCAAAGGGTTTTGTTAATTCAAAGGATGCTAAAAGGGGCATGCAAACTTCAATGGTTGAAGTAAGCATCGCGGAGTTGGAATCTTCATCGTGATGAAAACGGAGTTTTCATCAGGAGACGATGAAGATGCTTGCATTTGCAAGAAATTAAGTGGGAGCGCTGAGACATATTTCTAATACTTTATATGGAGGAAAACTTGTTGATTGGAAATGATGTATATTTTATTGACAAAGGTTAAGAATTTCATTTTGATGAAAGATGAAAGACTTAGGCAAAACCCGAATATTTAGCATGAATATTTACATGGATAGACTGTGACGCTAATATGGTTGTGCCAAATGTACATATATAAGATATTGAAGGATTTCAATATAGAAACGACAAGAAAAGTTTCGTGTTGCATGGAAAGGAATTGAATCAAGATTCAAGTGTATCGACACTTGATAAGTGAAACAAGATTCAAGTGCTTTGACACTTGATGAGTGAAATCACAAGGATGTTTTGATCAATCATACCATGATATGTACACATCCAGATATGTCCTATGCTCTAAGTGTTATGAGCATATACCAGAATGAATCATTAAATGATCATTGGACGAGAGTGAGGATATTCTTATGATCTTTTGGAAGAACTAAGAATATATTTGTGTAGAGGTGACAAACAATTAGAAATAGTTTATTATAAAGCGTTACATTGATACTAGTTTTGTCACAAGATACAAATTAAGTTTATCTCAATTTAAACTATGGGTGGCACAATGTAATGGAAAGGAGATTCCATGATGGATTTGGATGAATTCCAAAGTTAAGACATTATGAGGATACTACAACAAAAGGCTAAGTATATGTCTGCTATAGTAGCAGCAAAGGAGGGAATTTGTGTCAAGTAGTTTGTTATCAAACTGAGGTATTGGGAATATGCTCTAGAGGAAATCATGTATGATGAGATTTCCCATTGTATTCATAAAGATATTAAGTAGTCCTTGTATAAACATCTGATGTGTATCATTGAATATGTGATTCGGTTGTGGAACTATACATTCCTGTTGTTTGTACTAAATATCCTTGGTTATTGAGGTTGTGCTGGACACACAACATAGATGAATGTGAAAGTTGGCTTGATGACTCGGTTCCACTTGTCATGGGCATTGAGATGCTATTCCAACTTTCACAGATTTGTCTAATGAGTTTAGCGATTCGGATTGACCCAAATTGAGGTATAACGAACAAGTTGTCATTTGTATATCTCAATCAATGTAATCCTTAGAGCTGAGGTTATTGCATAGTCCAAGTTGAGGATCACCGACTTAAATTCTGTCAAACGCTGATCCGTAACTGGACAGTTATAAAGGCAGAGTTCGGATCGACTGAGAATCGAGCTGCGTGATGTGAATAACCAAGATGGGATTTTGCCCCTCCATTTGGCGAGATATTCTCTGGGCCCTCTCGTGAGATATGATTCAAAAATCATGGCCATGCACGACTCGGTTAAGTGTTAACCAAGGCGATCGACTAAGAGTTAGTCAGGTGAATCACTTATCTCGGGTCGAGAAGAGAGTCGGACTATTTAAGGGATGACAAATATTCGCCTATAGTCCGACAAGGTATATCGTGAGGCAAAAGGGACTCGGACGCAAGTCACATTGGAAAGGCAAGTCGTCATGACTCTTTGGTACTTGGGAGTCGGCACGTTCTGCTAGGAGTCGCTGTCGACTAATCGATTGTGAGTTGGACTCCAATCGTGTCCGAGTAGCCATGAGCCTGCCGTGTCACACACTTAAGAGCGGGAGCAAGTTCGGATTGGATTTGAACTGGAAATCTGGTTGGGTTGGACCCGAGTCTGATTTGGACTGAGTCAGTGAGTCAGACTCATAGGGACTAATATTATATGGGCTTTAGTGAATGGGCCGCGTGAGCAGAGCCCACGTTCACTCCCTATATATAGTGGAGCACCGTAACCCAGAAAGGTTAATTGTTGTTCGGTTAGGTCATTCCATGTGTTGGAAACCCTAACTCCACAGCACTCCTACCGTCGTTACGAACCTAGCAGTTCGCCGCCGGTGCTCGTCCTTGTACGTGTGGATACCAGCAGAGGTGTTGTACGATCAGCACTAGACCGATCAGATCGTAAAAGAC
This sequence comes from Avena atlantica, assembly GCA_910589765.1. Taxonomy (NCBI): domain Eukaryota; kingdom Viridiplantae; phylum Streptophyta; class Magnoliopsida; order Poales; family Poaceae; genus Avena; species Avena atlantica. Next base: position 510,113,370 of record OU342736.1, read on the forward strand.
TGCACTGCATCAACTGACGCGTTTCATCTGTAATCCGCAACTGCGCTTCTAGTGGTAAACCTCGTGGCCTTCTACGTTAGCTGGATCTTGGGATCACCACGTTAGAGGAAATTTTTTGTTTTATCTCCGCGTGGCCCAACATTTGACACTTGATGAGTGAAATCACAAGGATGTTTTGATCAATCATACCATGATATGTACACATCCAGATATGTACCATGCTCTAAGTGTTATGAGCATATACCAGAATGAATCATTAAATGATCATTGGACGATCGTGAGGATATTCTTATGATCTTTTAGAAGAACTAAGAATATATTTGTGTAGAGGTGATAAACAATTAACAATAGTTCATTGTAAAGCGTTACATTGATACTAGTTTTGTCACAAGATACAAATTAAGTTTATCTCAATTTAAACTATGGGTGGCACAATGTAATGGAAAGGAGATTCCATGATGGATTTGGATGAATTCCAAAGTTAAGACATTGTGACGGATACTATAACAAAAGGCTAAGTATATGACTGCTATAGTAGCAACAAAGGAGGGAATTTGTGTCAAGTAGTTTATTATCAAACTAAGGTGTGGTTCGCAACGGGCTAACACTAAAGATGTATTGTACGACAATAGTATCGACAAGATTTAACCCCAAGGAAGTAAATGTCTCACCAAAAGACCAAATTTATACAATGCCATCTCATTGGAGAATGAGTGATGCGTAGAGACGCAAAGACATGTAAATACACACGGACCTGGAGCATCAGATCTGTAGATTATGTTAACCACTTGCAATTGCGTATATGGAACACCACAAAGCCATAGGTGTTCAATACGCACAGTTTCTAAATTAGATTATTGAGCTGTTAGCCCAGGATCTCGCAGAGCGGAGCAAACCGAACACTGATCGCTCCATCCTCTCGATCGAGAGAGTGGGAGTGGCTCAGAGTGGAGCGGAGCAGAGTGATTTCTGGGAAGCAGTGGGTTGCCAAACGGGCCCGTAGATCGCGATAATGGAAGGTGGAATCAGCCGACCGGAACGTGGATTATATCCAGTTCGACCGAATACACATTTACGGAGATATATCACTAGTAGAAAACAGGCCATCCGTCCGCCCGCGCAACGACGTTAGTCCCGGTTGTGCCATGAACCAGGACTAATGCCAGTGCAAAAAGGGCTACCAGGGCAACCCTTACCTCATCGCCGGATGCCAAGGTGATATATAAAACGGATCGATCGCCATTAATAAAGTCTTTTATGCTATGCTTTACTGCTTGGTCCACAATACGTGATGAGAACTATACTGTCTATATCAAAAAGTGCGACAGAAAAGAAAACCACGGCTGCTTCGGCGACTGCGAGGAACTACCGGGGTCATTCCATTGCCGGTGCCCAAAAGGAACCCATGGCAACTACACCGTGCCAGGTGGCTGTGTCAAGACTGCAGACATAGGTATGGTGATCACCACCGATGAAGCGGTGTCAAATTACTTGCTAGTGCTTGAGAAAATAGTAATCGAAATTTGTAAACATATATATGTGTGGGAATTGTTTTATAGATCATCGGAACTTTGATTTCTAGTGGTATATATATCATATTTGCAACATATATATAACTCATATAGTTGATTAGTTAAATCATGGTTAAAGTTTGATTCGAAATTCTAGAGGGACTTATAAACCCAAGCAGATCAGGGAGTATACATTCTTAATTGTCCCATAACTTGCACAAGCTGGGTATAATTGGTGTCTTCTTGATATTAATATTGTCCTAATTTTGTCAAAAAAAAAATTATCCCATAATAACATGATTTAAGTTTTATTTTCAGGACATCCTCGCTTGGCTTTAATAATTAGTCTGTCAGTTGCTAGCGGTCCATGCATTCTAGTTTTGGTTCTTGGCGCACTCCTACTAACTCGTGAGCTTAAGCAACGGAAGGCAAAGTCACTGAGGCGTAAGTTCTTCACTCAAAACCGTGGACAACTCTTGAAGCAGCTTGTATCTCATAAGGCTGACATCGCTCAAAGGATGCTTATTTCTTCAGTGGAGCTAGAGAAGGCTACCAAATTTTTTGATCTAGCTCGTAGGCTCGGCGAGGGAGGGCATGGCACCGTGTATAAAGGAATCGGGTCAGACTTGCATGTTGTGTCCATCAAAAAGTCAAATATTGTTGTCAGGAGAGAAATTGACGAGTTCATAAATGAGGTTGCCATACTCTCACAAATCAATCATAGGAACATTGTGAAGCTCCGCAGATGTTGCCTCGAGACAGAGGTCCCTTTATTGGCATATGAGTTCATTTCCAATGGTACGCTCAGTGACCATCTTCACACGGAAGAAACCAAATCACTAACTTGGAAAGAGAGGTTAAGGATGGCAATGCAAAGCTCTTGCTTACCTTCACTCAGCTATTTCGGTTCCCATAATACATAGAGATATCAAGCCTTCCAATGTACTCCTCGATGACTCCTTGACAGCAAAAGTGTCGGATTTTGGAACTTCGAGGTACATTCCCATGGATCAAAATGGAACAACAACCGCGGTCCAAGGAACTCTCGGGTACTTAGACCCTATGTATTATTATACACGGCGCCTAACCAAAACTAGTGATGTTTATAGATTTGGAGTCCTTCTTGTTGAATTGCTTACTAGGGGGAAGCCCTCTTTGTATAGATCATTGGAAGGAGATGGGCTTGTCAAGCAGTTTGTTACATCACTAGCGGAAGAAAATCTGGATGAATTACTTGATCCGCAAGTTGTAGAGGAGGGAGGTAGCGCAGTTAAAGAGGTAGCTACTCTAGCTGTGTCATGTGTGAAACTTAAAGCAGAGGAGCGACCAATAATGAGGCAAGTGTAAATGGCATTGGAAGCCCTGCAAGGACAAATGGATTTTTCCCTGGGTGTTTTGATAGAAGAAACCGATCGGGAGAAATATACATCAACAAACTATCCATCGACCAGCCAACGAGCAAAGCAAAGCGAAGCAAGTAGATGTCATAGCCAAGAAGAAGAGTTCCTATTGTCGGCAAGATGCCCTCGATAGCTTCGGAATCTTTGCATGATAATTCCTATGGTGCATTTTCATAGTAATTGTTCATTGCATAATCAGTTAATCAATGTGTTTTTAGTAAGAATATATGTGTTGTACTTTAGCCATCAAGAAGTCAAATACTATTATCAAGGGAAATCGACAAGTTCATAAATGAGGTTTAAATACTCTCACAAATAAATCATAGGAACATTGTGAAGATCCGTGGATATTACCTTGAGACACAAGTCTGTTTACTGGCATATGAGTTTATTTCCAATGGCACACTCAGTAACTAACTTCACACGGAAGAAACCAGATCACCACCTAGGAAAGAGAAGTTAAGGATCATAAGTGAAATATGGAAAACTCTTGCTTACCTTTCACTCTGCTATTTCGGTTCTGTAATACATAGAGATATCAAGCCTTCCAATGTACTCCTCGATGACTCCTTGACACCAAAAGTGATGGGCTTTGGAGCTTCATGGTACATCCATGTGGATCAGAATGGAAAAACAATTGTAGTCCAAGGAACTATATGGTACTTAGATCCTATGTATTATTATACAAGGCGCCTAATAGAAACTAGTGATGTTTATAAATTTGGAGTCCATTTTGAATTTATTACTAGGAGGAAGCCCTCTTTGTATTTATTTTTGGAAGGAGACGGGCTTGTCGTGCATTTTGTTACATTACTTAAAGCAGAGGGGTGACCAGCCATGACGTAAGTGGAAATGGCACTAGAAGCCCTCCAAGGACCAACGGATTTTTTTCATGGATGTTTTGATAGAAGAAACCGATCAAAAGAAATATGCATCAAAAAATATCCATTGACCAGCCAACAAGCAAAGCTAAACGAAGCAAGCAGATGTGAGAGCCAAGAAGAAGAGTTCCTATTGTACGCGAGATGCCCTCGATAGCTTTGCTTATTTGTGAGTGTCTTTTCCCATGGTACATTTACACGGTAATTGTTTGTTGTATAATCACTAATTCGATGTATTTTAGTAAGAATATGTGTTATACTTTGGGCATCGAGAAGTCAAATACTGTTGTCGAGGAAAATCGACGAGTTCATAAATGAGGTTTCCGTACTCTTACAATTCAATTAGATGAACATATTGAAGCTCCATGAATGTTGCCTCAAGATAGAAGTACCTTTACTAGCATATGAGTTCATTGCCAATGTCACACTCAGTTACAAAACAAACCAAATCACTACATTGTAAAGAGAGGCTAAGGATCACAAGTGAAATAGGCAAAGCTCTTGCTTACCTCCACTCTGATGTTTTGGTCCTAGTAATACATAGAGATATCCAGGTTTCCAACGTTCTCCTTGACGATACCTTTGATAGTAAAAGTGTCAAGAGTTTGGAGCTTCAAGGTACATCCTCATAGATCAAAATGGAACAACAACTGTTGTGGGAGGAACTATAAGGTACTTAGATTATATGTATTGTTATACTATGTACGTAGACTAGTGATGTTTATAGATTTGGAGTCATTCTTGTTAAATTTCTTACTAGGAGGAAGTACTCTTTGTATAGATCTTCAAAAGGCGATGAGCTTATTTGTCACATTACTTGGGCTAGAAGGAAATATGGATGAACTAATAGATCCACAAGTTATAGGGGTGGGGGGTAAACAAGTGAAAGAAGTAGCTGGTCTAGTTGTGTCATGTGTGAAACTAAAAGGAGAGGAGCGACCAACCATGAGGCAAGTGAAGATGGTGTTTTTTAAAGAAATGTGATAAATGAAGGCTTTACAACAATATTTTATAATAAGAACTCAAATCTAGGTCCACGGGGACTTGAACTTGGGTGGCTGGGTTATACATCCACTTCTCTAACCAAGTGATATATACTCAGTCCTTGTTGAGATGGTGTTGGAAGCCCTCCAAATACCAATGGAGTTTGGTCTGGGTGTTTTGATAGAAGAGTCTGATGGGAATAAATATGCATCAAAGAACTATCCATCAACCAGCCAATGATCAAAGAAAAACAAAGTGGGTAGATGACATAGCCAAGAATAAGAGTTCATGTTGTCAACAAGATACTTTTGGTAGTTTTTGGTTATGTTATGGGTGACAGGAGATGGTGGTGGGGAGCTCCATCACTCCAAGTAGTTTCATCCTCGGCGGCGGTGGAGTGGGCTCGCGATGGATATGATCTAAGGACCTCATTGCTTTTTCAGTTTTTCTGTTAAGGTCCTCCTCACAATTCCTAGGAACCATTTTGCAACAAAAAAATCTTGTGCCTTTTGGGATTTTCAGGAATAAGCGACCTTATATCTAATAAAGAATAGTCCTTCTGGACTCATCCCTGTTACAAAAGACTTTTTGAGTACTATTAAATTTTTTTGTGGTGTGCTTTGGTCCACTAGCAATGTTTTGTTCGTACTCCACATAATTTTTCCACACAAATTGCCGACTCCACGTCCACGGCTGTCACGCATATGTGATTGGCATCTAGTACAGGAAATTCCACTCATAGTCAAGGAGACCAATAGCTTCCACAAGACTAGTCACGGCGCCTGCCAAAAATAAGACCACTAGAACTAGGCTAGTCAAGACACGAGTTTGCATTTCGCTGCCAGAACTAGACTAATCACAGGGAAGACGTGCTATAATAGTTATCTGGCACAGCTCATCAATCAATTAGACGAGCAGAGCACGCCTTTAAATTAAAATTGAATTCCACATTTTACCTTTATTTGTACATTTGAGACACAAATTACCCTATTTAGTAGAAGTTGTACCTAAATATCCTATTTAAGAAAATTTTAAGCATGATTTTATCCCGTTTTAGCATTCAACACTTGTTCTTAGATAAGGCTGATATATTAGGACAATGTGCCGCCACAAAATATGACAAGATCAGAGGACGTCGTCGTTGATCATATCTACCCTTCTCTGCACCAAATGTTCTATTCTTTATTGCCATCTCGATAATTTTGAAATTCAATCGTCACCTCACACCTCGCCCAGTAGATATGCATCAGAAAATGAGGGTTTAAAGTTTCCAAACATGATAATTTAGATGAATTTTCACTACATAGGTTAATTAGTGTCACAAATGCACGAGTAGTGGGTAAAAAGTGGAATCCACTCTTAAATTAATAAAGCCTCAACCAGCAAAGTACAAACGCGATAGCGGTAATATAATCCAGGGATCATATATAGACGATCCAACTAAAAAAACAGCCACACCAAAGGAGCTGCAACCCCCCCCCCCACACACACACACAAACAGTGACATGCAGTCCGGCCACTGGTGGAAAAAGGGCCTCTAGTCCCGGGCCGCAACGGGCTCTAGTCCCGGTTTTGGGTCCGGGACTGCGAAAACGGGACTAGAGCCCCCCTCCTCTAGTCCCGGCTCGCAACGGCCCGCGACTGATAACAGCCACGTGGCTGTTTCAGCGCCGCGGGGGGCGGAAACCCTCTAGTCCCGGGCTGTAACACCGCCCGAGACTAAAAGGTTTCCTGCCGCGGCAGAGAAACACCACATTTCTCTGCCGCGGCAGAGATTGTGTATTTCCTTTTTTTTGCCATTTTGTTCCTTTTTCGTTTTGTGTTTCACTATAACAAACATATATTTCAGTAGACATATTATACGCTACTACATACACACTACACGTCGACGCATTTATATAAGATCGATCCCTTGCAAGCATACATATAATCAATCATATCAAAAGAAAGAAATGTTTTGAAATTACATGGTCATTGATGAATATATATATCATATGAGCTACATGGAGATGACTAAGGCAAATCGAGTTCCACGTCATCCGCATAATGCTCTCCATGTACATCAAGGACTTCCTTCATCATAAATCCCGCCAGCTCCTCTTGAATTGCTCTTATGCGCTGTTCTGGCTCTAGTTTCTCCCGCAAATCATAAATATAATGTGAGCCAACTTTTCGCTCACTGGTCAACTCTCGGATGTACTCGCAGACGTAGTATCCACATAAATGAGTTCCCGGTGGCTGCTGTAAACTCTTCGCCATTTTATAAGTTAGCTCCTCTTTGAATGGACCTGGTATTTTCTGTCTGAACCGTGTCCAACACCTGCTCGGCAAAGAAAATGAACAAAGGAGTTATTAGTTACTTGATATCAGGAAATAAATGAAAGGGGACGATATAATGCGATAATGATTGAAATTACTTATGGAGCATTTCTTTCATGTCGCTCCACTTCTCTTGGTCCCAACTTAATGAGTCATGGACTTCAACTAGGGAATTGTCAACTTGAATGTTTAGCAAGATCCAGTGGAATCTGCGGACATTTACATAAGCATACATGCATAGCTCATCCAGTAAGCAAAAATAAAATGTGTACAAGATATAAACACTCACTTGAAGTTGTAAGGAAATAGTATTTCCTTAACAAAATTATGCTCGGTTAAGAACCTGGACAGGTCTTCCTCCACGTCTTTGGGGTGATTCTTTAACGTATATTCATTAATGATATATGGGTCAATGAACCCAACGTCGTATCTTCTAGCTCTTTTGCATTCAAGCATCTTCATTCTACGGAATATAATATCATCATACAAAAGGATATATAGTTAGGATAATATATTAAATGCAATGAACGAGCTGAAGCTACAAACTTAATTATAGAAATAAATAACTTACAGACAATAGCAACCAATGATAGATTTGTCGAGGGCGCGCTGGTTGTATAACTGAAACAGTTCGGTCATTTGAAACATGGTCGAGTATGGTTTGAAGTGATGCTACTTTCTAACCTTCACCAGAAACCAATCTTTATGATGCTTTTTTTCTGCTTGCGACATGTGGCATCCCGCAAAACCACTACTAGAAAATCGCGTTGTTTTTGTGCATTGCATCATCATGACTTCATGCTCATGTCATCATGCCACATTGCATTTGAGCATCGTCATGTCATCTTGCATTTGTTTGCATAAAACTATTTTCGAAAAGCCTGATTTTGTTTTCTAAACGCCCCGTCTTGATTTCAAATTAAAACCCGGGTCTCCGGATTATTTTGTTTTGTCTGCTATCGGTTTGCAAAAGCCCGGTTTGAAATAAAGAAAATATTTAATTATTTTTAGTGGGGCAGTCGAACGGGCCGATTCGACCCGAACGACCACCCCGAGAATAAAAATCGGTCCAGCTTAGACCCCACCCCAAGTCTTTTCTTACCCCAGTCCTATCTACCCACCCTGCCTCCACCTCACCCCAACCAGTAGCAGCTCGCCACCTCACCCAGCCCCTCCCTTTGGCCATTCCTCTGCTGCCACCTCACCCCCCCTTTTCCCCCTCTCTCTCTACCCCGGTCCCACCTGCCAGCCGGACCCCTCCCACCTGTCCCCCACCGACCCACCTCTCCCTGGGTCCCGCACCCTGGCCCACCCCTGCCCCGCGTCTCCCACCTCCCGTCTCCTTCCTCCCCCGTCTTATTCCTCCTGGCTCCCTTCTCCAACCCCCCTGCTCCCCTTCCGCTCGCCCCTCTCCCCTCAGCCTCCCCGCTCACTCCCTCTGTCTCCCGTCCGCCGCCGCGCCCCGCTGCGCATCCTCCCGTCGCCGGCCCACGCCCGCCATGCTCCTCCTCCTCTCTGGCCGCCCGAGCCCCGTCCGCCTCCGCCGGCGTCGCCCTCACCTCGTCCCCGCCCGTCCTCCTCCCCGCCGCCATCGGCTCCGCCACCGAGCTCCGCGCCCGGCGCCCCCTATCCTCCTCCGTTCCGTCCCCGCGGCCGAGCCCGCGCCTCCCGGCCCCTCCGCGCCAGGCGCTCCCGCCGCTTCCGCCTGCGAGCTCTGGCCGCCCGCCGCCGTCGCCAGGAGGACCCCGCCGCCAGGAGCCGCGCGTCCCCGCCGCCTGGGCGACCTCTCAGACCCCGCCCTTCTCCTCCTCCGGCGAGCTGCCGCCGCCAGCGGGCCCCGAGCCGCCTCCACCCGCCGAGCTTGGTCCCGCCCCCCTCGCCAGCGACCACCGGCATGCGCCCCTGCTCGCCTCCGTCCCCGCGGTTCCGCCGGCCCGAGCCGCCCCTCCAGCCGCCTGCCGGCCTCCTCCATCGTCGTCGGCTCGCCCGCGTGTGAAGGCCTCGGTCGAGCCAGTACGGGTCCTGTGTGCCTCTGCCACGTTCTGCATGTCAGATGTTGTCAGTTGTTGCCGCTGTTGAACCCGTTCCGCGTGTGTGTGCCCGCTGGTGCTCTAGCGGAAGACAAGACCAACTCGAGACCCCGAAGGACCCCACAAGACCACGGGCGCGAGACTCCAAGACCGTACCGAGCCGAAGGTGTCCGGATAATCCCCGACAAGAACTCCATCACGGAACATCAAGTACTCCGACAGGGAACCCTGAAGACCTCGGTGACGAGCCCCAAGTTCGCCTCCGATAATCAAGATGGTACCCCAAGATCTCCATCGTATGTGTCGAGTCCAACACCAAAGCGATGACAAGATCTACCGATGACCGAGAACCCTGACGCCAAGATCGCCACCGGAACGACAAGCACTTCGCCGTCGCACGCCAAGTCCTTCATCCCGAACGCCATGACCGTCTACACGGGCCGAAGACCACGGATGCAACAAGACCTACCTCCGTTATCCGAGACCAAGGCCGTCGAACCCTGAAACCTGAGACCGACCCCGAACCCCGGAACCTCAAGTTCGTCGAGGCCCTCTAATGTGTGAACCCCTTCCCGAAAACTCTATTTTATAACATAATACAACTTGTCGCATCTTAAATGTTCATGCATGCATATTTGTGTGGTTTGGGGGCCTTATGCCGATTCACCTTATAATTAAATATGGGGCCCATATGCGGGCAAATCTAGCCTTATATTGGCCTCATTTAAATTTGTGTAGCGAACCCGGTGCTATCTTCTGCCATGTTAAGACAACATTTAATTTGCGGGGTAGATAAATAACATGAAAATTTAATTAATTGTCGGGACCCCGGTTCCGCTTAATATTGCCTAATTGCATCGCACCTTGCCATGCCATGCATCATACATGCATCATGCCCGATCTTTTGCCGTTGTATTAAATATTGCATCCGGTGTTTCTTCTAGCGTTTTGCTTCTTCGCGGATAAGGCTGTTGAGTTGATGTGAGCTTCGCCCCGATCTTCGGATGAACCTTCGACAATGTTTTCAGACGAGCATCTCCCCCTTTCTACCTATCTTACTTTTATAGTCTTTATTTCCTCCTGTTGATCTTTTGCTATCTGTGTTGCGATGCTCTAGTTTTCGTACTCGTGATATCCCTTCCAGCCTCATATTGCCTTGGACACATCCTATTACCTGTTGTTTGGTAGATAGTTGGACCTGCGCGTCGTAGTCCTTTGCTCAAGTGCTGTTGCGTGTCGCCAAGAACCACAGTGTTGGAGTAATTGCCGCATGTTGATATTGGAGATGATCATGGCTTTACTTTTCGTTCATTTTAATTACTGTTTAACAACTAAAATTGAAGTAAGTAAGCAGAGGCATCGGTGGGTGATAGATAATGTTGGTTTCCGACCGCCCACTTGTGTCCCGTAGGACCCCGAGTTCTTGACACCTGTTCCGAGATCGAGCGCGCTAACCACAGGTGGGGAGATATGGGCCCCCCATTGATTATTACCTGATTTCAAAGTATTGTACTGGGGGCCACAAACTAGTTTGAGGTTTTATTTATGATCCTGTACTTATGCCATGCTTTACTGCTTTATTTACGATTGTGTGAGGAGCACGCTGTACTGTTTAGGAAGCGGAGTGTTTTCGCGGTATCGACAGTCCCAGTTTTGGGATTTCCTGTCGTTTACAGCCACTGTCGCAAACCCTAAGTCCGTCTCGGAGACCGGCCGACTTCGTTGCGGGTAGACTTAGTGGGGTGGCCCCCCGTGCTTGCTTTGGGTCTGGGAACGTCATGACTTAGGCCCTGCCGACATACCGATGGGTGTATGTTAACTGATCTGGAAAAAAGGGTCGAAGTGCTTGTGGATACTTTGGTGCACCCCTGCAGGTTTAAATCTTTTCGAGAAGCCGTGTCCGCGGTTATGGACGACTTGGAGCACAGTGCTTGATCATAGACAACTATAACTAAAGTTTATTGTTATAAATTGACTTGTATCCGATATGACTAGTAATCAGCTTCACTACAACGGAATGGCTAGATAAAAGTACCAACAACTGCTGGGTTTCGGGGATATCTCCTGCTAATTGTACTTGATTAGTAAGTGCTGCAACTACAACAGAATGTTTAATTAAAAGTGCCCACTGCTTATTTTATCAGGACGACCATCTTTACCTGACTAGTAACCGCTGCAACGATAACTGAATAAATAAAACTGCCAACGGTGTGAGTTTCTCGGTTGACTTCCTCGATTGGTCTCGAGGGGGAAACACCAGGATGGGTTTGTTTGGTGGTAGTGTCAGGTTGGTTCCGAATAGGTCCTTCTTACCCCTCTCTGATTGCCGCTAGTTGTATCGAGTTTCTATAGGTTGGTCAGTGCATGCTGCCGCTGCCGCTTCAGTCCACCATACCTATGTAGGCGAGGACCGCCGAATTCTAGCCTCGCCGTGTACTGGCCTCAGTACTGACGCTCCTCTTTTTCCTTTGCCCTTTGTCGGCACCCCTTTTGTTTTAGCAGGTTTCGACGTCGTTAGCAGGGTTACCCTTCCGGCTTGGCCTGGGCAGGGTTATGGACGCCATTGGTTATTCTTCAGGGCTCTTAGCCCCATTTGCATCTTGTCCGTAGCTGGACGCTGTATCGTTTTACAGGTGATTTGGATCTTTGTACTGTATATCTGTATTCTTGACTCATGGAGTCGCTGTTATATATATATGTTCTGTGGGTCCCATCGAGGACTGTTGTGTAATGTTATTACTTCGTTTTCCACCCGCACGCAAGTGCCTGGTGGGCACCTTTGAATCGTTTCTATGCGGGTTTGGCGGGTTTCGCTAAAACTTGCATAGGGTCGATTCTGAGGGTGTTACACGACATGTACCATTCATGCAGATTTCGCATATGTGTGGATAGACGCGCGAGCTCCTCATTACTGACTAGAGGCTGCCCTTGGACATACTGCCGTACTATCTGACCCACTGGATTATCTTTATAGCCTAAATATTGACCAAGAGACATATTTGCTTTGTTAGCAAGTGCTTTGGCCTCCGATACAATGATTCCCATAAGTGCAACATTATTACGGGCTCTAGGGTCCATTATTTGCATGTCCATATCCATTTCAGCTCTGAAGGCCTTATCGAGGTCTGAAATGACTTTGAGCGGGGCGACCGATTGATTCTTCTGTGCTCCGAGCTGGACAACTTGCTTCTCGCTTTTTGCACTTGCAACCGATCGACGAGAAGCCAGACGGGACCATAATACTGCTTAGGCATTCAAAAAATATTTCCTTCTCTTGTTTGGTAAGAGCATAGCTGGCATGACCTTGAAACCATTCTGGATGGAAGCCATCTGGGTCTTTCATACGTTGATGGTCCTTTCGTGCTTCCGGTGTATCTTTTGTCTTCCCATACACGCCCAAGAAGCCTAGCAGGTTCACGCAAAGATTCTTCGTCACATGCATCACATCGATTGCAGAGCGGACCTCTAAGAATTTCCAATATGGTAGCTCCTAAAATATAGATTTCTTCTTCCACATGGGTGCGTGTCCTTCAGCGTCTTTCGGAACAGATTTTCCTCCAGGACCCTTTCCAAAGGTTACCAGTTGATCCAAATCTTTGACCATATCAAATATATCAGCACCAGTACGCTCCTTAGGCTTCGTCTGGTGACATGCCAGACCGTTGAAATGCTTGCCTTTCTTTCTTAAGGGATGCTTGGCCAAAAGAAATCGACGATGCTCATTGTATACATTCTTCTTACAATGTTCCAAATATATACTTGCAGTCTCATCTAAACAGTGTGTGCATGCATTGTATCCCTTGTTTGACTGTCCTGAAAGGTTACTAAGAGCAAGCCAATCATTGATTGTTACGAAAAGCAATGCTCGGAGGTTAAATTCTTCCTGCTTGTGCTCATCCCACACGCGTATCCCGGGTTCATGCCACAACTGTAAAATTTCTTCCACTAATGGTCTTAGGTACACATCAATGTCGTTGTCGGGTTGCTTCGGACCTTGGATCAACACTGGCATCATAATAAACTTCCGCTCCATGCACAACCAAGGAGGAAGGTTATAGATGCATAGAGTCACGGGCCAGGTGCTGTGACTGGAGCTCTGCTCCCCAAAGGGATTCATGCCATCTGTACTTAGACCAAACCTTAAACTCCTTGCGTCATCTGCAAAGTCCGGGTACTTTCTATCGATTTTTCTCCATTGCGACCCATCAGCGGGGTGTCTCAACATCCCGTCTGACTTACGTTCCTCTTTATGCCATCGCAACAACTTGGTGTGCTCTTTGTTTCTGAATAAGTGTTTCAACCGTGGTATTATAGGAGCATACCACATCACCTTCGCAGGAACCCTCTTCCGGGGAGGGGGAGGGGGGGGGGGGGGCTCGCCCTCAACGTCACCAGGGTCATCTCGTCTAATCTTATACCGAAGTGAAGTGCATACCGGGCATGAATCTAAATTCTCATACTCCTCACCGCGGTAGAGGATGTAGTCATTAGGGCATGCATGTATCTTATGAACCTCTAAACCTAGAGGGCAGACAACCTTCTTTGCTTCGTATGTACTGGCGGGCAATACATTATCTTTTGGAAGCATATTCTTCATCATTTTCAGCAACTTTTCAAATGAGGAGTCAGGTATAGCACACTCAGCCTTCCATCGCAGAAATTCCAGTGTGCTGCCCAGCTTTTTCAGACCATTTTCGCAATTTGGGTATAACAACTTTTTGTGATCCTCTAGCATGTGATTGAACTTCTCCCTATCCTTTTCAGTTTCACAATCTCTTCGTGCATCGGCAATGGTCCGACCAAGATCATCAGCGGGTTCATCATGTGTCTCTTCTTAATCCTCCCCTTCAGCATCCCCCATGGAAGTATCTCCGTACTCAGGGAAACCATGATAGTTGTCATCCTCCTCCTCTTTTTCATTGTCTTCCATTATAACCCCTCTCTCTCCGTGCTTGTTCCAACAATTATAACTGGGCATGAAGTCGGACTTCAACAGGTGGCTATGAAGGGTTTTTGAGTCAGAGTGATCCTTCTGATTCCTACATCCATTACATGGACAGAATACAAAACCATTGTGCTTGTTTGCATCAGCAACACGGATGAATTCATGCACGCCATTAATAAACTCGCCAGAGCGTCGGTCAGTACCGTACATCCATTCCCGGACCATCTGCATTATAGTAAAAGTATATCAAAAACCATTACACAACATGATAAAATTATTACAAGTTATATTGAGAGCTTCTAGAGCATTAATTTTGAATTTTGAAAAATTTACATGCACCAATTTGTGAATTGGAGAAAACAATCAACATGATAAATGTGGAGTTTTTATTATTGTTCTATCAGTGAAAACCTCATTCCATTCTAAGCTCTGAAACTCTAAAATTACACATTTCAATTTTTAGTAACTATGTGCCTAATCAAAATTTGTTACACATATATATCAAAATCCTTCTAGCTACTTCTAGAGCATGCATGCATTTGATCATATCTCTATACTTCTAGAGCATTATATAGAGCTAAAGTAGCAATAAGAGATGAAAGAATGAAGTTCTAACCTTTTAAAGCTTTGGATTTAGGTGTTGCAAACTAAATCTTGAAAAAAAAATGGCATGAACTCTCTTGCTTTCTTTGAGAAAAATTGCCACCATATGCTTTAGGGCAGCTGGCCAGGGAGTTGTATATATAATGATAGACAATTAGTCCCGGGCCGTGATACGACCCGGGACTAATAGTCCCCGAAAAGATCTGTTGCCCCGTTCCAGCTTATTAGTCCCGGGCCGTATTACAGACCGGAACTAATGCTCTGGTCCGGCCCGGGACTAATGTTTATGGCCATTTCTAGCCGTTGAGGGCCTCACGGACCGGGACTAGTGCTAGCACTAGTCGCGGTTCGTGATGGGCCGGGACTGCTGGGCTTCCAGTGATCGAACCGAAGATGGTTTTTCCAGTAGTGGGCCGTGCCTAGAAGGAAAATATGCAAGATGCAGCAAATCAGGCAATCGACGTTTCATTGACAGAAAAGAAAAAAAAAACTCATGCGAATCAGGTAATAGGAAATCAGCCCAATGGCTTGTCTCAATCCTAGGAGTCCACTCGTCTCGTCTTGATCGATCTAAAAATACATAGTGGACTAAACCAAGCTACCTAGGGCCAGCGCCGACCATGCCCCTGCAAGTGAGGCCCAGGAGCAGAGTGGATTGTCGTTACGAACTTTGAAACGCCAGTTATATTGACGCAGGTTAGGCAGCACACCACTGGACGCCAGTTCGCCCTTCGCCCACTGCATCCACACACCGCAAACCAGCCGGTTCGTCCTTCGTCGGCCACGGAGATCCCACGACCATAAAGGCAATGGTTACCAAGTAATAGACGCTGGCACGCCATCGAGATTGTAAGGCAATCTTTGACCTATGCGATTCTACTGCCACAAAGCTAGTTTTATTGTTTATACTCACTAGCAAATATGCTCCAACGGAAAAATCAATTGTGTATAAATATTATTACACCCTCTCATCTGAATTAATTACCGATTTTGCTAAGACCTGTGACAATTAAATTGGATTGGAGGTTGTATGCATTTTTCTATTCGTCAAGTCTGGTTGTACAAAGTTTGCAGCATGAGACAAAGCACCGCACTCTGGCACTAAAAGACAGAGAAGTTCAACTCATTGAGGTTTTATATCTATTTTCAGTGCACCAAGATCATTGTAAATCCAATAACGATAGTATCCGCCATGCCTTAAATTATAAGATTTTGCTAAAACACAACTAAATCAGTAACCGTTGCTTTTTGTTGGTTTTACGATCCGTGCCGGTTGTTTGCTGGTCGTTGCTTTTTCTCCCGCGTTGCTTTTGGCCCCTGGTTGCTGTGTCCGAGTGGGCTTTTTATTGTTTTTGGGTTGCAGTGTTACTAAATATAGTTGTTATGTTCTTTTTTTTGGGCTGTATTTTATTGTCATTGGTCCATGTTCACTAGTGCAGAGCCCCCCCTTTAACTCCGGTTGGGAGGGCCCTCTAACAGCGGTTCCCCAACCGCTGTTGAGGGTTCGGTGTTAGAGGGGGGGCCCTTTAACACCGGTTCCTATACGAACCGGTGTTAAAGGGTGGCGCACGTGGGGCTGCCGCAGGCCTCAGGCCCCCCCCTTTAACACCGGTTCGTATCTGGAACCGGTGTTAAAGGTTCTTCTGCCGCGGCAGAGATTTAGGCCGTTTTCCTGCCGCGGCAGAACTCTGCCGCGGCAGGAAAACGGCCTAAATCTCTGCCGCGGCAGACTTCTGCCTCTGCCCCGTTCTGGGCGTATTTCTGCCGAAGGGGGGGGGGGGGCAGAGCGAGGGGAAATCGATCGGGAGCCGTATACTTATAAATCGTCATCGGTACATACGAGTACATGAATAATTAAGCAACTATTATTATACACAAACATCGCCATCGGCACATACATCGCCATCGGCACATACATCGGCACATACATCTACATCGCCGGAGGTGGATATCTAAAGAGTTCTCCGCCAGGCGTGACGACCTCATCAAGTATGAACCCCGCCAATTCCTCTTGAATGGCTCGTATGCGTTCAAATGGTAGGAGTTGGTCCCGCATCCGTTCGATCTGAATATATATGAAGAATGGGCCGTCAATATATATATAAGAATAAAACTCAACACAATTGATGGTAATAAAATAATATTGTGGACTTTGTTTACTTACTCTAAGTTGTTCTAGTGCGGCTTGGCCTGTCGCACATATCGTGTTGCGAATGAATTCGCAAACATAGTACCCACATAAGTTATTGCCGTGTCCTTGATGCGCGCACTTTACGAGAATAGAGAGTTCAATCAAAATAATAATCAATAAAGCATGATATAATGGAATTGGAAGCTAGCTAGTATTACTTACATTTTGGTCTACAAATTTTAGTTCTTCTGACCATTCACCCACGGCCCTGCCCGTGAACATTTTCCAAACCCTGTCCGACAAAGAAAATGGATAAAGGAGTAATTAATTACTTATTGTCACGAAAGTTGCCGATCTAGTGCGATAATATGATTGAAATTACCTCTGGAGCATCTCTCTAAAGTTTGCCCATAGCTCTTTTTCTTTTCGTAACGAGTCCATGACAAGGACTTTTCCTGAGTCGGGTTGAATGACTAGCAGAATAAAGTGGAACCTACGCACGCATAACTCATCATCAGTTACACTTAACATCGAGTAAGCCGAAACAGAATGTGTACAAGAGAGAGGGTAACAGTACTCACGAGAAGTTGTAAGGCAATAGTATTTCCCTTTTGGTTTGTTGTCTCAGTAAAGACTTTAGCAAGTAATCTTCTGTTTGCCCGGGTTTGTCTCTTACCACTTCTTCATGAACTCTATTTGGGTCAACGAACCCAATGTCAAAAGGGCCTCCTTTCCTGCATTCCATAACCTTTTTCCTGCATAATAGTATATACATATATGGTGAGCATATATATATACATGCAATTAATGAAGTGAATGAGTTGAGATAAAAATTACAGAAATAGTACTTACACACAATAAAGGCTGATGGCAGATTTGTCGAGTTCCTTCTGATTGAATAGAAAATGCAAGTCTTGAATGTTGAAGTCGATCGCGTCGTCTCCGCACAAGAAAATCTCATCTCTTATATGCGCCGTGATCCATTCTTCTTTTCTCGTCTTGCAGAAATGAAGGTACCACTTGTGCAATTTTCGCATCTTTGTTGGTAGATTTTTGAGCTCCTCTTTCTTGACTAGATTCTTCCCATACTTCCATGGCTGTATGGGGTTGACATCGCATTTGGGCAAGTTGTCTCCCATGACGTTCAAGTATGCAATGTAAGTCATCCCCATCTCATTGGCCTTTCTTTGTAGCTCTGCCTCGTAATCATCTACGGGAGGAGCGTCCCGTTTGTCAAACATTTGGAGCGGGGCGCATGATTGGTTTTCCTGCTCTCCGAGCATGGGAACTGTTTTGTGGGGTGCCTCACGACTGCTACTTTCAGTCTCCCTACGGCGCCTTGCATCCGCCTTCAAAATCTGGCGCTCGTAGTCCGGCACAAGTGGGGTTTCAGGTTTCAAAAGATTTTTGTAAAACTTCTCCACCACCGCCGGATCTATTTTCTCCTTTGGCTCGGCCCGTCTAGGTGCAAAGAATTTCTTGACCTGTTCTCCCGAGATCCTATTGGTCTCCTCGTCGCTGCGATTCCACGGTAAAACCGGCAATGGCTTGGCGGAAGGCTGCGGGACGTAGTTTTTTGAACTCTTTGGCGTACGGTTTCCTGCGGATTTCTTTGTGGCAGTGCTACTGATGCTCCTCGTGGCAGTGCTCTTCCGCTTACGCTGAGGAGATGGCTGAAGCACCGGAGATGGCTGACGGGCCGGAGATGGCTGCCGCGCAGGAGATGGCTGACGGGCCGGAGATGGCTGCCGCGCAGGAGATGGCTGACGGGCCGGAGATGGCTGCCGCGCAGGAGATGGCTGACGAGCCGGAGATGGCTGCCGCGCAGGAGATGGCTGAAGCGGCTCAGACTGCTGACGCTGCGGAGACGGCGGGGGTGCCAGTGACCTCCAATTTGGAAGCACAATGTGTTCCTTCTTCCAAAGAATGGTTGTTTTCACTGCAAATTTGAGTTGAGTTTCCCCTTCACCTGTAGCATGGTCAAGCTGTGCTTCCTCATATTCCTTCACAACCTCATCCACCCCGACAATAGCATAGCCATCTGGAATCGGTCGGCAGTGGTAAGTTCCACCAGCTACAGGAGGTAAGGCATAGCCGACAGCCACCTTAATGGATAAGCCCATTAATCTCACATGCAGCTCAGCGTGTTCGCTCTCCGTGATCTCATCAACGGGGTATCGAGGACCCGTCATTTCAAGCGTTGGCTGCACGTTCTCCGTGGAAGCCACACTGCTTTTCCGCGCAGAGTCTGGGCCGCGGGCAGCTTCCAATGCAGGCTCTTCATGCCGCTGAGATGGGCCGGTAGCTTGATGGCTCTGTTGTGCATTCACTTGCGTCTGCAGCGCCGCAAGTGCATGTTCTATCTGTGTCATCCGATATGTACGCTCTTTTTCTTTTCTGCCGCGCCATCTGTAAGAGTCGCTCCAGTCGGCAAACCCATCCTTCCACGTCATACCCCCTGTGCCTCGTGCATGTCCAGGGTGTTCTTTTTTACCGATGGCGCGTGTGAGCTGGTCATTCTCTCTGTCGGGATGGAAGATCCTGGCGGATGTTTCCTCGTATGCCGTGATGAGTTCAGTGACGGGTTTGGCAAGGATGGTTGGGAAGATACACAATCCTGTTTCTGGGTCCAACCTTGCCCCGATTCCGTAGAACCAAGTCTTTGCACGTAGGTCCCACCCATCTGTCTGGGGTGTGATCCCTCTCTCGCGCAGGGCCCTCTCAGCTTCCTCCCACTTAGGCCTCTGAGATATGTAGCCACCTGACCCCGTCCTCTGGTGATATTCCTTCTTCAGGGCATTAAGCGTATTGGTTTCTGACCTCTTTTTAGCTATAGCACTTTTTTTATATGTCTTAAATTCGGGCCAGTGAGGTCTTATCTTCGCATAATATGCGTCTTCGAAATTTGGAGTCTCGCCAGCTTTGAAAAATTTGTTCAATTTTGTCTTCCAGTTGCGGAAAGCCTCAGCCATCTTCTTTAGAGTCCACTCTTTGACCTTGTTCTTTATAACCGGGTTGTTTTCATCCTCCTCTGGCGGAAGGGTGAAATTTACCAACAACGAATTCCAAAGCGTTTCTTTGGATCTGTCATCGACAAAGGTACCGTCGCCCTTCTTTGGCTTATTCCAATTTTCAATTATGATTGGGATTTGGTCCCTAACAAGAACTCCAGCCTGACGTATAAATTTGTCTGCGGCCTTCTTGGGCTCCATCGGCCTGCCATCAACACGGACTGCTTCGATCGTGAACTTTGCACGATCTTTCAACCGCTGGCTCGCGCCTTGCTTGCTCTTTTTCGTAGAAGAAGATGGTTGCTGGCTGGTCGATCCAGAGGGATAAAAGAAGAAAGAAGCGTTAATTAATACATGTAGAAGAAGATTGTTGGTGGAAGTCAGCTGAGGCTTAATCAATGCATATACCTCGCCGGACTTTGTAACCATTAAATTGCGTTCACCGGAGTCTTCATCTTCTCCATGACTAGTACTTGAGCTGTCGTCGTCATGTCCCTCCAAGTTCAGATATTGTGAGGTGTCCTCATCAATAATGTTCTCCATTATTTCTTCTTCTTCAAGGTTTCTACTAAGTGGATCCATAGTTTCTAAAACAATAATATTATCTAGAGTAAGAGTGTAAACATTCAAGTGGACTTGGATTCATACACAAATATACATATTATTCATACCAAAATACACAAATAAATACACAAATGAGTCAGAGGTCCAATTTGTATACAAGTTTTAATCTATGCATGTAGTACAATTTATCGAGCAAACAAGTTTTAATCAGGATGAGTCAGCAATCACACACGTGGCAGACACGTGGCGCTCACCGGTGGGGTGACGTTGGTCTCGTCGGGCGGCGGTGCTCGTCGGACGGATGCGGCGGTCTCGTCGGGCGGCGGTGCTAGCGGCGGGCTTGTCGGGCGGCGGGCGGCGTCGGCGTTGAGGCGTGGCCTACGAGCTCCGAAGCGGCGGCGGCGAGACGCTCCTGCACGGGGAAGAGAGCGAGATGGTCAGGGCTCCTCGAAATAGGCTTGCGCCCCGCTATATTAATATAGCAATCACAAGATACAACGACAATGTTCCTGGGGTTTGTCCCTCTGCTCAACAAGCCTGCCGCATCTCCCCTCTTTGCTTCGCCGGTTCCCACCTCCGAGCGTCACCCGCACCCTCCCCATCGAACTCCCCTGCATCCACCCCCTCCGCCAGGCCGTCGACCCACCCCGCCAGCTCCCTATAGTTGCCCCGTGCCGGCGAGCCCGCGGCCTCCCTCCGCTCTGGCCGTCCGCCTCGCCTCTGCTTCTGTCTACTCTCCCGTCACCACTCGATGAGCTCGCTGGGCCGAGCGCCGCGCCCTTGCCTCGCCCTCCGGCCGCTCGTCCTCAGCGCCCCAACCTCCGCCGCCGGGGCCCTCCCCACACCTCCTTCTGCGACGCCTGGCCGCCACCGGGGCCGACGGCGCCGCCTCTGCACTTCCCCGACGCCAAGCCCGAGCCCGACCACGGCCTCGCCACGCCAACCTTGCGCCCTCGTCAACTGGACCCACCCGTCATCCCTAGGCCTCTAGCTAGATCACATTAGTTCCTCTCGAGATATACACAAAATAAAGGCGCGCTCATCGATCAGCGGCGTGATGATATGATGAGGTTGGAGGTGGATCGGAGCACATTAGTTTCTCAGGATACAACCTTGCGCCCTTGTCAACTGGACCCACCCGTCATCCCTAACCTACGACCATCCATCTGAGCAAGCTCACACGCAGGGAGGGGAGGGGCTCGCCGCGCCCTCGCCGGCGACCGAGCTCGCCGCGCTGCCACGCCGCGCCCTCGCCGGAAACCGAGCTCGCCGCTCCGCGCCCTCGCCGGCCACGCGCGCGCTCGCCGGCAACCGAGTTCGACGCGCCCTCGTCGGCCACGCGCGCCGCGCCCTCGCAGGCAACCGAGCTCGCCGTGCCGCGCCGCGCCCTCGCCGGCCGTCTCGCGCTCTCACTGGCCCCGCACGTTCGCCGGTCTACTCTGTAGGAAGTGGTGGCGGATGGAGGGGCCGGAGCAGCGGTGGCCGGCGGCGGGGAGCGGCAGCTGGCCGGCGAGGTGCGGGGCGGCAACCTGCTGCCTGCCGGGGGAGGGCCGGCCGGTGGCGGAAGGAGGTGTTAGAGGGAGGGGAAGGATGCGGGGGCGGCGAACCTCGAGCTCCGAGCGGCGGCGGCGAGACGGCGGGTCGGCGGGACGGGCTCTGAAGCGGCGGCAGCGAGACGGCGGGTCGGGGGCGGCGCTTCTATCGATCGATCTGGCTCAGTGGGGGAAAAAAGGAAGGGGAGGAAGGTGAATAAATACACCCCCCCTTTAACACCGGTTCCAGCCACGAACCGGTGTTAAGGGGGGGGTTCCCGCGCGCATTTATTACCCCCCCTTTAACACCGGTTCGTGGCTGGAACCGGTGTTAAAGGGGGGGGGGGGTTCCCGCGCGCATTTATTACCCCCCCTTTAACACCGGTTCCAGCCACGAACCGGTGTTAAAGGGGGGGGTGTTTCCCGCGCGTATTTACTACAGGGGCTTTTTCATATCAAAAAATATGATATGAAATTTAGAAAATTCATATCTTTTTCATTTCAACTCAGAAAAATATGAATAATATATCATAATTTTCAGAAAAATAATATCTATCCATTCATGTAAATCATTTTATATTTACTTTACATGAAATTTTTTAAAATAAATAAACACTTATTTCATGCATTAAAGGGGCTTTTTTAATTCAAAAAATATGATATGAATTTAGAAAATTCATATCTTTTTCATTTCAACTCAAAAAAATATGAATAATATATCATAATTTTCAGAAAAATAATATCTATCCATTCATGTAAATGATTTTTATATTTACTTTACATGAAATTTTTTAAAATAAATAAACATTTATTTCATGCATTAAAGGGGCTTTTTTCATTCAAAAAATATGATATGAATTTAGAAAATTCATATCTTTTTCATTTCAACTCAGAAAAATATGAATAATATATCATAATTTTCAGAAAAATAATATCTATCCATTCATGTAAATGATTTTTATATTTACTTTACATGGAATTTTTTAAAATAAATAAACACTTATTTCATGCATTAAAGGGGCTTTTTTAAGATATATAAAAGAACTGAAAATTAAGATACATGGCCAGATTAAGTAACAATCGGCCGAAGTGGAACTGAAAATTAAGATACATAAAAGAACTGAAAATCAAGATACATGGCCAGATTAAGTAACAATCGGCCGAACTTGTTTCGGAATGTTGGAGTGATTTAGTCATGCTCCTGCCTACACCTGTAATACTCGCCACTGTAGTCGTCGTACTCGCCGCCGCCGTCATCGCTGTCGTCGTCGGGGTCACCGTAATTGAACCTCTGGAGAGTACGCGTGGGCTGGACTTGATGGTAGCGCGTGGGCTGGACTTGAGGGTAGCGTAGACGGGGGTTAGAGTCGGCGGCAGTGTCATAGGCCATGACGCTCTGGAGAGTCCGACCGCGCCACCATAGCCGACGGCCGGCCTCGTTGAAGTTAGGAGGAGGTGGGCCGTCCTCCTCGTGCCTGGCGAGCGCCCTCTCATGCCGATCCACGAAGAAGGCTTCCCAAGTAGAGAAATAGTCGGGATGCCATCTGGGATTCCTCCGCTGCTCCGGCGTCAGTTTTCACTGTGAAGGGCGGAATTTCATCAAACTTATTATAATCTTCTGACATGTCTGTCTTGTCCTCGATTCCCACGATGTTTCTTTTCCCTGAAAGAACTATGTGACGCTTTGGCTCATCATATGATGTATTCGTTTGCATATTTTTTCTTTTTTTTGGTCTGGAGGACATGTCCTTCACATAGAAAACCTGAGCCACATCATTGGCTAGGACGAATGGTTCGTCTAAGTTCTTCATAAGATTGTTGAGATCCACCGTTGTCATTCCGTACTTCTTGTCTACCTCAACCCCTCCTCCTGTTAGCTTGACCCATTTGCATCGAAACAAGGGGACCTTAAAATTAGGTCCATAGTCAAGTTCCCATATCTCCTCTATGAACCCATAATACGTGGTCTTTTGCCCATTGTCTTCTGCTGCATCGAAGCGGACACCACTGTTTTGGTTGGTGCTCTTTTTATCTTGGCCTATCGTGTAAAATGTATTCCCATTTATCTCGTACCCTTGGAAAGTACATACAGTCGAAGACGGTGTCCTGGCCAACAAGTACAGCTGATCCCCAACAGTGGTGTTATTCGTGAGAAGTCTTTGCAGCCAGCCGCCAAAACTCGCCATGTGTTCACTTATAATCCATTCATCAGACTGCCCCGGGTGTTTGAGGCGTATTAAATTCTTGTGTTCATTGATATACGGGGCAACCAAGATAGATCTTTGTAAAACCGTGTAGTGTGCTTGATTGAGAGAATGCCCGTCCCTACATATCATTGCTTTACATCCTAGGGTGCCTTTTCCACGCAGTCTCCCCTCATGTCGTGATTCTGGAACACCAATCGCCTTAAGGTCAGGAATAAAATCAACACAGAACTCAATGACCTCCTCTGTTACATAGCCCTTGGAGATGCTTCCTTCTGGCCTAGCACGGTTATGAACATATTTCTTTAAGACTCCCATGTACCTCTCAAAGGGGAACATATTGTGTAGAAATACAGGACCGAGAATGGCAATCTCTTCTACTAGGTGAACCAGGAGATGCGTCATAATATTGAAGAAGGATGGTGGGAACACCAACTCAAAGCTGACAAGACATTGGGCCACATCTGTTTGTAACCCTGGTAGGCTTTCTGGATCGATTACCTTCTGAGATATTGCATTGAGGAATGCACATAGCTTCACAATGGGTACTCGAACATTTTCAGGTAGAAGCCCCCTCAATGCAATCGGAAGCAATTGTGTCATAATCACGTGGCAGTCATGAGACTTCAGGTTTTGGAATTTTTTCTCTGCCATATTTATTATTCCCTTTATATTCGACGAGAAGCCAGACGGGACCTTGATACTGCTCAGACATTCAAAAAAGATTTCCTTCTCTGCTTTGGTAAGAGCGTAGCTGGCAGGAGTTAAGTGGCATCGTTTACCCTTCTCGTTCTCAGGATGCATAGGCTCTTCAGGGGCCTTCAGACGTTGCTGGTCCTGTCGTGCTTCCGGTGTATCTTTTGTCTTCCCATACACTCCTAGAAAGCCTAGCAGGTTCACGCAAACATTCTTCGTCACGTGCATCACGTCGATTGAAGAGCGGACCTCTAAGACTTTCCAATAGGGTAGGTCCCAAAATATAGATTGCTTCTTCCACATGGGCGCGTGTCCGGCATCGTCATTCGGAACAGATAGACTGCCAGGACCTTTTCCAAAGATTACTTCTAGGTCCTTGACCATACCAAATACCTCCTCACCGGTACGGAGGACAGGCTTCCTCCGGGGTTCTGCCAGACGTTTGAAATGCTTGCCTTTCTTTCTTACTGGATGCAGGTTCGGAAGAAATCGGCGATACCCTAGGTACACAACCTTCTTACATTTATCCAAATATACACTTTCAGTATCATCTAAACAGTGTGTGCATGCATTGTATCCCTTGTTTGTCTGCCCTGAAATGTTACTAAGAGCAGGCCAATCATTGATGGTTACGAAAAGCAATGCTCGTAGGTCAAATGGCTCCCCTTTGTGCTCATCCCACATACGTACACCTGGTTTGGCCCACAGCTGTAAAAGTTCTTCAACTAATGGCCTTAGGTACACATCAATGTCGTTGCCGGGTTGCCTCGGGCCTTGGATGAGCACTGGCATCATAATGAACTACCTCTTCATACACAACCAAGGAGGAAGGTTATAGATACATAGGGTCACAGGCCAGGTGCTGTGACTGCAGCTCTGCTCACCAAAAGGATTCATGCCGTCTGTACTTAGACCAAACCTTAAGTTCCTTGCGTCACGTGCAAAGTCCGGGTACTCTCGCTCGACTTTTCTCCACTGTGACCCATCAGCGGGGTGTCTCAACATCGCGTCTTTCTTACGGTCTTCCATGTGCCATCGCAACAACTTGGCATGCTCTTTATTTCTGAAGAGACGTTTTAACCGTGGTATTATAGGAGCATACCACATAACCTTGGCGGGAACCTTCTTCCTAGGGGCCTCGCCCTCAACATCGCCAGGATCGTCTCGTCTGATCTTATACCGCAGTGCAGTGCATACCGGGCATGCATCCAAATTCTCGTACTTCTCACCGCGGTAGAGGATGCGGTCATTAATGCAGGCATGTATCTTCTGCACGTCTAATCCTAGAGGGCAGACAACCTTCTTTGCTTGGTATGTACTGTCAGGCAACTCATTATTTCTTGGAAGAAGATTCTTCATTTTTACCAACAACTTTGAAAATGCGCTGTCAGTCACACCATTCTCTGCCTTCCATTGCAGCAAATCCAGTGTGGCACCTAGCTTTTTGTGGCCATCTTCGCAAGTTGGATACAACAATGTTTTGTGATCCTTTAACATCTGCTCCAGCTTCTCCTTCTCCTGTTCAGTTTCACATTCTTCCTTTGCATCAGTAATGGCCCGACCAAGATCGTCATCAGCGGGCCCATCTGCTCCCTCTTGATCTTCATTATCTACCCCCGTTGCAGTATCATCATATTCAGGATACATATTATGATAGTTTTCATCATCCTCTTCTTCTTCGTTGTCTTCCATCACAACCCCTTTTTCTCCGTGCTTGGTCCAACAATTATAGCTGGGCATGAAACCAGATCGAAGCAGGTGGGCGTGAATGGTTCTGGTATTTGAGTAGTCTTTCTTGTTCTGACAGTGAACACACGGACAACACATAAAACCATTGTGACCACGGTTTGCATTAGCCACAACGATGAAATTTTGGAGGCCCGTAATGTACTCGGAAGTGCGGCGGTCACCGTACATCCATTGCCGATTCATCTGCATTAATATGTAGTATATATCAAAACATAATAGGGAGATGGCCATTTATATATATAGTACATCAATGACACATGAAACTATAGTTGCCGACCTCGACCGAGACGGAAAGAGCAACAAGAAAGCTTATTTTGAGCTCTCGGGCATTTCACCGAACACCTCTAGTGCATATGAAAAAAACACAAACTAGCACTCTTCCCACCCTCTTGCTAGGCTCCAAAATGTGAAAAAATGAAAGAGTGGGGTGTGTGTGGGCTGGGGTGGTGTCTTATATAGCCCCCACCCCTTTAACACCAGTTCGTGCCACGAACCGGTGTTAAAGGGGGGGTGCGCGGGCCACTGGTGGAGGGACCTTTAACACCGGTTCGTGCCACGAACCGGTGTTAAAGGGGGGGCTCCTTTAATGCCGCAGAGGCCACGCTGGTACGGCCCCCCCTTTAACACCGGTTCGTAGAAGAACCGGTGTTAAAGCCCATTTTCGGGATCAACAAAAGCCCGCGTTTCCACTAGTGGTTTTTTCTGTGTTTTTTTTTGGAATTTGCTAGTTGAGAAATAAGTTACTATGTCACAATTGATAGTGTCAGGATTCATGCGTTAGTCACATGTGAGTCAGGTTGTCAAAACCTGACGTTCTCCAGTGGGCTATTTTCGTTATTGTCTAGCCCGTTTGTTGTTGTCGTGTGCATGGTTCTTTGTTCGGCATTGCCTTTTTCCTATCAAGCAGTTGCTCTGCTTGCCTTTTAAAAATAGGAGATTAGAAGCAGCGAAGGCTATCAAACAATGGAGAAAAAAGTGTAGCAAAAGAGTAGAGAAGCTTGAAAAATGAGGGCTTGGTGCACATGTGATGCAGCCCAACACATGGCGTTCACTATTGGTCCACATCATGCTACGCTAACCATCACTCCAAAGATGAATTCACTCCTCACCTTCACTTCCCTTGGTTATCATGAGAATGTGAGGCTACTTGAGACAAATGCCCATGATGTGACTAGGTCCATGACTACACTACTAAGAGGATGCGACAAGGAAGAACCTGGAGCCAACAACACCCAAGCAAGAGGCCTGAAAGAGAAGACGCAAGAATCTGCTGAAGCCAAACCGGAGACTCCGACCTATGACACCGGAGTCTCTGGCCCAACTCCAGACCGGCCCCCAAACCAAAGCCTGGCACGTACTGTATTCCCCTCCGAAGACTGATCGGGGACTGACCGAAATCTCCGGTCCTGGCCGGAGTCTCCGAACCTCTACATTGGAGTCTCCGGGCCGTGTGTCTTGGGCCTGCGCACCTCAAGTTGGGCTTGGCCCATGTAACGCTCAGAACTTCCTGTTTATGCCTTTTTACCCCTAGTTCGTGGCTGACCTATAAATAAGCCTCCACCCCCTCCTCGAAACGCTAGAGTTGAAGATGAATAAAGGCTTGTGCCTAACCCTAGATGTGAACCCCTCTCAATAGTTAATCTATGAGTTGTACAAGGGCCTTAGAGTTCGGTGTTCTTCTCCAAGTTGTCAAGACCCTCCCCAAGTGTTTGGTCTCTCCTTGTCAAGGATTCTAGTAGTGTTAGGTATCTTCCCTTTGGGATTCTACTTGGTTGCTACTCTCTCCTTTGATTTGGATTCTATCATCTAATGCGTGTTGACGCCCCGTTGGGAAACCCCAAGAGCAAGGTATGATGCAGCACGGCAAAAAGTTTTCCCTCGGTAAGAAACCGAGGTTATCGAACCAGTAGGAGGAAGGAAATGTCTCAAAAGTGTTGCAAGCAACGTAGAAACCTGCACAACACAAACTCAAGACTTTGCCCCAACTAATAGTGAGGTTGTTAATCTCACCGGTTGTTGTAACAAAGGATTAACTGTATGGTGTGGAAGGTGATGATGGTTTGCAGCAAGTAAACAGTAACAGTGGAAGATGTATCAATGATAAAGATTGGACCGGGGTCCATAGTTCACTAGAGGTGTTCTCCTTAGATAAACAAACATGGCATGCTGGGTAAACAAATTACAGTAGGGCAACTAACAGGACTGAGCAAGGCATAATAATGCAATACTAGACATAAAGATCTAATGAGATTCGATTGGGAAATACAACAAGATATATAGACCGCCATCCAACTGCATCTATGACTAGAAGTCCACCTTTGGGTTATCATCCGAACCCCCTCCAGTATTAAGTTGCAAGCAACAGACAACTGCTTTAAGCAAAGTGTGTAAGGTAAACAATCCACTTGTTCCATGAACAAGAGACCGTTGTTTTCTCCCTAGTGGCAACAACACATCTATATCCGTAGATATTTCTGTCACTTCCCTTGATTAAGTAGAGGCATGAACCCACTATCAAGCATAAATACCCCCTCTTGGAGTCACTAGAAACTACTTGGCCAAGATAGCTACTAACAACGGAGAGCATGCAAGATCACAAACAACAAAGACATGATAGAATCAATAAGACAAAATCATTAATCAATCTGACATAGTAATCTCAATATCCATTGGATCCCCGCAAACACAACATGCATGATTACAAATAGATGAGATCTTGATCATGAACGGAGCTCACAAGATCTAGACATGAAAGCACAAAGAGGAGATACAACCATATAGCTACTATATGGACCCGTAGTCCAAGGTGGAACTTCTCACGCTTCATACCGGAGGCTGGCATGATGAAGAAGAAGGCCTCCGGGATGATCTCCCCTCCGGCAGCGTGCCGGAAAGAGCTTCAAATCCCCCGATCTACGGACGATGGTGGCGGAGGCGATAGACGATTTCGTCGAATATAGATCGGGTTCTTAGGGTTTAGGCATCGGGGGCTTCTTATAGGCGAAGAGGCGAGGCTAGGAGGCGGCCAGGGGGCCCACACCCTGCCCATGCACGGGCCCACCCTAGGCTGCGCCTGGGGGGTGCAGCCGCCCTGTGGCGCCCCTCCGTCTCTCCTCTGGACTCCGTGTTCTCCTCGGTGAAATATTGACTTTGGCTTTTGTCCCGTCCAATTCCGAGAATATTTCCTTACTAGCTTTTCTAGAACCAAAAATAACAGAAAACAGGCAACTGGCACTGTGAAAACTTGTTAATAGGTTAGTACCAGAAAACATATGAAAAGCACCTCAAAGTGTGGAAAAAGCAAAGCAAAGTAGATACTAAACAAGCATGGAACATCAAAAATTATAGATACATTTCTGACGTATCAAGCATCCCCAAGCTTAACTCCTGCTCGTCCTCAAGTAGGTAAGTGATAAAAGAATAATTTTTGAGGTGACATGCACCATCAAAACCAAGATCAAACCATTTGTAAGCATTGAAAGCTGGGATCAAAGAACTCTAAAGATGTGCATGAAAGATATAGTTCTAACAATAAGACAAAGTAACTATGCATGCAACATGAAAGGCTACAAACAAACATTATGAATAATATGCATTGAAAAATGTTTGTTTGTTTCACATACAGAAAACATGGTATAGTGGCATTCATCTTGTCCCTCATGGAGTAGCAAATAGATGCATAGGAAACCTTCAAAGTTCATAAGAGTGGCTAGATACAAATAGCACAAGAACAAGAAATATCAACAATATGCATCAATCAATAAGTTTTGGGACACTTGATACGTCAGAAACGTATCTATAATTTTTGATGCTCCATGCTTGTTTAGTATCTACTTTGTTTTCTTTGTCTACACTTTGAGGTGTTTTTATATATTTTCTGAAACTAACCTATTAACAAGTTGCCACAGTGCCAGTTGCCTGTTTTCTTCTGTTTTTGGTTCCAGAAAGGCAGAAAATCAATATTCTCGGAATTGGACGGGACAAAAGCCAATGTCAATATTTTACCGTGGGGGACATGAATCCAGAAGACGAGACGGAGACGCGAACCAGGGCGGCCAGACCCCCCTAGGCGCGGGTGGGCCCTGCCCCGCGCCTAGGTAGGGTGTGGGGCCCTGGCCGCCTCTCGGCCTCGCCTCTTCTCCTATAAGAAGCCCCTGATGCAGAAACCCTAACGACCCGATCAAAACTCCACGAAACCTTCTGTAGCCTCCACCACCGTCGTCCCTAGATCCGGGGGATCTGAAGTTCTTCCCGGCACCCTGTCGGAGGGGAGATCATCCCGGAGGCCTTCTCTCTGGTATGATGCGTGAGTAGTTCTACCTTGGACTATGGGTCCATGTAGTAGCTAGATGGTTGTATCTCTTCCTTGTGCTTTCATGTATAGATCCTGTGATCTCTGTTCATGATCAAGATCTAATATGTTTGTAATCATGCATGTTGTGTTTGTGGGGATCTGATGGATATTGAGATTACTATGTCAGACTGATTAATGGTTTTGTCTATTTGATACTATCATGTCTGTGTTGTTTGTGATATTGCATGCTCTCCGTTGTTAGTAGCTATCTTGACCAAGTAGTTGCTAATGACTCCAAGAGGGGGTATTTAAGCTTGATAATGGGTTCATGCCTCTAGTTTCCAAGGGAAGTGACAGAAATCTCTTCGGTTGTAGATGTGATATTGCTACTAGGGAGAAAACAACGGTCTCTTGTTTATGAAACAAGTGGATCTTTTACCTTACACACTTCTCTTAAAACAGTTGTCTGTTCCTTGCAACTTAATACTGGAGGGGGTTCGGATGATAACCTGAAGGCGGACTTCTAGTCATAGATGCAGTTGGATGGCGGTCTATGTATATTGTTGTATTGCCCAATCGAATATCATAGGATCTTTTTGTCTGGTATTGCATTGTTATGACTTGCTCAGTTCCTGTCAATTGCCATGCTGTAATTTGTTTACCCTTCATGCCTTATTGTTTATCTAAGGAGAGCACTTCTAGTGAACTATGGATCCCGTTCCAATCTTTACCATTGATACATCTTCCACTGTTACTTGTTTACTTGCTGCAAACCATTACCTTCCACACCATATGTTTAATCCATTGTTACAGCAAACCGGTGAGCTTGACAACCTCACTGATTCGTTGGGGCAAAGTCTTAAGTTTGTGTTGTGCAGGTCTCCGTGTTGCTTGCAACACCTATGTGACTTTTCCTTCCTCCTACTGGTTCGATAACCTCGGTTTCTTACTGAGGGAAAACTTGCTGTTGTGCTGCTTCATACCTTGCTCTTGGGGTTCCCAACAGGCTTCACATTAGCCATCAACACAGCACATAGAACTAAGAATGGCAACTATGCTCTCTTAACTGGTGCCTAAATTTAGAAAGTGGAGACTCAATAATGGAGGAAGAAAGGCCCTTCATAAAGGGAAGAAGGGATTTCAAGTTTCGAAAGAGCTTCCAAAAATTATGGTACACTACTGGAAAAACCATCTTCGGTTCGATC
Organism: Avena atlantica; assembly: GCA_910589765.1. Lineage (NCBI taxonomy): Eukaryota > Viridiplantae > Streptophyta > Magnoliopsida > Poales > Poaceae > Avena > Avena atlantica. The sequence goes on from OU342736.1 coordinate 510,145,429, forward strand.
AGAACAAGCCCAGCAGTCCCGGCCCATCACGAACCGCGACTAGTGCTAGCACTAGTCCCGGTCCGTGAGGCCTCCAACGGCTAGAAATGGCCATAAGCATTAGTCTCGGGCCGGACCAGAGGATTAGTCCCGGTACGTAATACGGCCCGGGACTAATAAGCTGGAGCGGGGAAACAACTCTTTTTGGGGACTATTAGTCTCGGGTCGTATCACGGCCCGGGACTAATTGTCCATCACTATATATACAGCTCCCTGGCCAGCTGCCCTAAAGCATATGGTGGCCATTTTTCTCAAAGAAAGCAAGAGAGTTCATGCCATTTTTTTCTCAAGATTTGTCAAGATTTAGTTTGCAACACCTAAATCCAAAGCTTTAAAAGGTTAGAACTTCATTCTTTCATCTCTTATTTCTACTTTAGCTCTATATATTGCTCTAGAAGTATAGAGATATGGATCAAATGCATGCATGCTCTAGAAGTAGCTAGAAGGATTTTGATATATATGTGTAACAAATTTTGATTAGGCACATAGTTACTGAAACTTGAAATGTGTAATTTTAGAGTTTCAGAGCTTAGAATGGAATGAGGTTTTCACTGATAGAACAATAATAAAAAACTCCACATTTATCATGTTGATTGTTTTCTCCAATTCACAAATTGGTGGATGTAAATTTTTCAAAATTCAAAATTAATGCTCTAGAAGCTCTCAATATAACTTGTAATAATTTTATCATGTTGTGTAATGGTTTTTGATATACTTTTACTATAATGCAGATGGTCCGGTAATGGATGTACGGTACTGACCGACGCTCTGGCGAGTTCATTAATGGCGTGCATGAATTCATCCGTGTTGCTGATGCAAACAAGCATAATGGTTTTGTATTCTGTCCATGTAATGGATGTAGGAATCAGAAGGATTACTCTGACTCAAAAACCCTTCACAGCCACCTGTTGAAGTCCGGCTTCATGCCCAGTTATAATTGTTGGACCAAGCACGGAGAGAGAGGGGTTATAATGGAAGACAATGAAGAAGAGGAGGAGGATGACAACTATCATGGTTTCCCTGAGTACGGAGATACTTCCATGGGGGATGCTGAAGGGGAGGATGAAGAAGAGACACATGATGAACCCGCTGATGATCTTGGTCGGACCATTGCCGATGCACGAAGAGATTGTAAAACTGAAAAGGATAGGGAGAAGTTCAATCACATGCTAGAGGATCACAAAAAGTTGTTGTACCCAAATTGCGAAAATGGTCTGAAAAAGCTAGGCAGCACACTGGAATTGCTGCGATGGAAGGCTGAGTGTGCTATACCTGACTCCTCATTTGAAAAGTTGCTGAAAATGATGAAGAATATGCTTCCAAAAGATAATGTATTGCCCGCCAGTACATACGAATCAAAGAAGGTTGTCTGCCCTCTAGGTTTAGAGGTTCAGAAGATACATGCATGCCCTAATGACTGCATCCTCTACCGCGGTGAGGAGTATGAGAATTTAGATGCATGCCCGGTATGCACTTCACTTCGGTATAAGATTAGACGAGATGACCCTGGTGACGTTGAGGGCGAGCCCCCCGGAAGAGGGTTCCTGCGCAGGTGATGAGGTATGCTCCTATAATACCACGGTTGAAATGCTTATTCAGAAACAAAGAGCACGCCAAGTTGTTGCGATGGCATAAAGAGGAACGTAAGTCAGACAGGATGTTGAGACACCCCGCTGATGGGTCGCAATGGAGAAAAATCGATAGAAAGTTTGCAGATGACGCAAGGAGTTTAAGGTTTGGTCTAAGTACAGATGGCAGGAATCCCTTTGGGGAGCAGAGCTCCAGTCACACCACCTGGCCCGTGACTCTATGCATCTATAACCTTCCTCCTTGGTTGTGCATGAAGCGGAAGTTCATTATGATGCCAGTGTTGATCCAAGGTCCGAAGCAACCCGGCAACAACATTTATGTGTACCTAAGGCCATTAGTGGAAGAACTTTTACAGTTGTGGCACGAACCCGAGATACGCGTGTGGGATGAGCACAAGTAGGAAGAATTTAACCTCCGAGCATTGCTTTTCGTAACAATCAATGATTGGCCTGCTCTTAGTAACCTTTCAGGACAGTCAAACAAGGGATACAATGCATGCACACACTGTTTAGATGAGACTGTAAGTATATATTTGGAACATTGTAAGAAGAATGTATACAATGAGCATCGTCGATTTCTTTTGGCCAAGCATCCCTTAAGAAAGAAAGGCAAGCATTTCAACGGTCTGGCATGTCACCAGACGAAGCCTAAGGGGCGTACTGGTGCTGATATATTTGATATGGTCAAAGATTTGGATCAACTGGTAACCTTTGGAAAGGGTCCTGGAGGAAAATCTGTTTCGAAAGACGCTGAAGGACACGCACCCATGTGGAAGAAGAAATCTATATTTTGGGAGCTACCATATTGGAAATTCTTAGAGGTCCGCTTTGCAATCGATGTGATGCATGTGACGAAGAATCTTTGCGTGAACCTGCTAGGCTTCTTGGGCGTGTATGGGAAGACAAAAGATACACCGGAAGCACGAAAGGACCATCAACGTATGAAAGACCCAGATGGCCTGCATCCAGAATGGTTTCAAGGTCATGCCAGCTACACTCTTACCAAACAAGAGATGGAAATATTTTTTGAATGCCTAAGCAGTATTAAGGTCCCATCTGGCTTCTCGTCGAATATAAAGGGGATAATAAATATGGCAGAAAAAAGTTCCAAAACCTAAAGTCTCATGACTGCCACGTGATTATGACGCAAATGCTTCCAATTGCATTGAGGGGGCTTCTACCAGATAATGTTCGAGTACCCATTGTGAAGCTATGTGCATTTCTCAATGCAATCTCTCAGAAGATAATCAATCCTGAAGATCTACCATGGTTACAGAATGATGTGGTCCAATGTCTTGTTAGTTTTGAGTTGGTGTTCCCACCATCCTTCTTCAATATTATGACGCACCTGCTGGTTCACCTAGTCGAAGAGATTTCCATTCTCGGTCCTGTATTTCTACACAATATGTTTCCCTTTGAGAGTTTCATGGGAATCTTAAAGAAATATGTTCGTAATCGTGCTAGGCCAGAAGGAAGCATCTCCAAGGGCTATGGAACAGAGGAGGTAATTGAATTTTGTGTTGACTTCGTTCCTGACCTTAAGCCGATTGGTCTTCCTCAATCGCAGTATGAGGGGAGACTGAGTGGAAAGGGTACTCTAGGAAGGAATCAATAATATGTAGAGACGGACATTCTTACACGGAACCACATTACACCGTTCTACAGAATTCTATCTTGGCAGCCCCATATATCGAGGAACACAAGAAAATCTTACGCTCCAACAACCCTGGAAAGCATGACTCTTGGATTAGAGATGAACACATGAAGAGTTTCGGCGGTTGGTTGCAACATCTCATCAAAAACAACACTCTTGGAGATCAGCTATACTTGTTGTCTAGGTCACCATCTTCGACTATATCGACTTTCCAAGGGTACGAGATAAATGGGTATACATTTTACACGATAGCCCAAGATAAAAAGAACACCAACCAAAATAGTGGTGTCCGCTTTGATGCAACAGACAACAATGGGTCAAAGACCACATATTATGGGTACATAGAGGAGATATGGGAACTTGACTATGGACCTACTTTTAAGGTCCCCTTGTTTCTGTGCAAATGGGTCAAGCTGACGGGAGGAGGGGTTGAGGTAGATAAGAAATACGGAATGACATCGTTGGATCTCAACAATCTTGGGTACTTAGACGAACCATTCGTCCTAGCCAATGATGTGGCCCAGGTTTTCTATGTGAAGGACATGTCTACCAAACCTAGAAAACGAAAAAATAAGAAAAATAATACATCAGACGATGAGCCAAAGCGCCACATAGTTCTTTCAGGAAAAAGAAACATCGTGGGAGTGGAGGACAAGACAAACATGTCAGAAGATTGTGATAAGTTTCATGAAATTCCGCCCTTCGCGGTGAAGGATGACCCAAGCATCATGTTAATGAATGAAGATGCTCCATGGATACGACGGGATCAGAAAGGAACACACGCGAAGAAATGATATGTAATAATTGTAACATTTTATGAGTGAAGATGTTCCATGCATGTGTCCATTTTTATAGTGTTGTCTGCAAACAATCTTGAGTGTGTTAGTCCCGTTTTGTGGATGGACCGAGACTAAAGGAGGGCCTTTAGTATCGATTCATACTTACCATTAAGATCTGATCTCCAAACGCGTGATGTCACATATTAGGGAGTGCCTCTATGACCAGTTTCTCGGAGATGCCGGAGGACTGGGCTCCATCGGCATCTCCCTGAAACTGGCCGTAGTGGTGTCCCTGCTCTCGAAAACCATCTTGCAGCTTGTAACTTCTCTAACTAGATCAATACGCCTGGGAGCTAACTAATTTCACATATTAGGGAGTGCCTCTATGACCAGTTTCTCGGAGATGCCGGAGGACTGGGCTCCATCGGCATCTCCCTGAAACTGGCCGTAGTGGTCTCCCTGCTCTCGAAAACCATCTTGGAGATGCCTCAAACTGGCTGGAGGACTGGACTCACAAGGATGCTTATTATAGTACAAGCAGCTCGGCATAATGTCGACACGACATAATGTCGACACTCACCCCGATTATTAGTGCTGACTCATCTTTAGTCCCGGTTGGTGACACCATCCAGGACAAGGTACAAGCCGCACGACATAATGTCGACACTCACCCCTATTATTAGTGTTGCCTGGCCCAGTCTGTCGCAATCCCTTTAGTCGCGGTTTTATCCAACCGGGACTAAAGATGAACCCTCTCTTTATATAGGCATTTCCCTCTATTTATTAGGTAACACTCAAGACATTTATTAATATTAAAAACCGGGACAAACCGGGACTAGCTAACACTCAGGACTAAAGCCGCCCCCTTTAGTCATAATCATGCCTAGTCCTATAGTACACAGCTTCAGGGTCTTCATCGTCATTGTCATCATCACCTGCCACTCCGGGGATCCTCAACCCATCCATGGCATATACCAGGGGCTATTCCAGCCTCGGGTTCACGGCGGGCGGAAGAGGGGTCTCCTGGAAGATGATGTCGCTACCGCCAGGCCGGTGTGGGGCCAGTGGCGGGTGGACTCGTGGGCACCGTAGGCGAGGATGGTCTCCCCCGGCGATGTAGCGCATCACTCCGATGATAGTACGGTTCGCCCACCACAGAAGACGGCCGGCTTCGTTGTGGTTCACCGGTGGCGGGCCATCACCCTCGTACCTGGCGAGCTCCGTTTCCCGCCTATTAGCGAAGAAGGCATTCCAGGAATCGTAGTTGTCGGGATCCCACTAGGGATCCATCCGCTGCTCCGGCGTGAGCTCGTGGTAGAAGTGGTTTGTGATGGCCGCCTAGCGTGCGGAACCTTGAGGGACAGGAGGGACAGGAACCCCTCCAGCGCTCAGCATCCAGCCGGCGGGCGGCCGGTAGCCCGGCGGACAAGGGTAGTTGGAGGCGCACAGCGCCTCGGTCTCCTCGAGGGTCAGAATGGCCCAGTAGGCGTTGTCCATTGTTCTAAGAGAGGAAGGTGTGGATGTGTGGATAGCCATGGCACGATCGCCCTAAATATAGAGGGAAAGGGTGGGAAAACTTGGCATGAAGCTTTGGAAAATGGCGGGAAATATCTTTAGTCCCGGTTAGTGACTACATCTGGGACTAAAAGCTCTCGTAGAAAGGAAAGGGCAGGAAAACTTGGCGGGAAGAGGTGGGAAATGGCGGAAAATATCTTTAGTCCCGGTTTGTGACTACATCCGGGACTAAAAACTCTCGTAGAAAGGAAAGGGCGGGAAAACAGATAAATGGATATTATATTAAAATTCTTTATATTTTTTTGATAATAATAGACATATTATTTGTTTTATTTGGATTATTACAATAAAAGATATGATTTTTCAAAGTTTTTATATTTGATTTGAATTAAAAAAGAAAATTTACAAATGAAATAATTTATAAATGATGCAAACAGATAAATGGATATTATATTAAAATTCTTTATATTTTTCTGATAATAATAGACATATTATTTGTTTTATTTGGATTATTACAATAAAAGATATGATTTTTCAAAGTTTTTATATTTGATTTGAATTAAAAAAATAAAATTTACAAATGAAATAACTTATAAATGATGCAAACAGATAAATGTATATTATATTCAAATTCTTTATATTTTTTGATAATAATAGACATATTATTTGTTTTATTTGGATTATTACAATAAAAGATATGATTTTTCCAAAGTTTTTATATTTGATTTGAATTAAAAAAGAAAATTTACAAATGAAATAATTTATAAATGATGCGAACAGATAAATGGATATTATATTAAAATTCTTTATATTTTTCGGATAATAATAGACATATTATTTGTTTTATTTGGATTATTACAATAAAAGATATGATTTTTCAAAGTTTTTATATTTGATTTGAATTACAAAAAGAAAATTTACAAATGAAATAACTTATAAATGATGCAAACAGATAAATGTATATTATATTAAAATTCTTTATATTTGTCTGATAATAATAGACATATTATTTGTTTTATTTGGATTATTACAATAAAAGATATGATTTTTCAAAGTTTTTGTATTTGATTTGAATTAAAAAAGAAAATTTACAAATGAAATAATTTATAAATGATGAAAACAGATGAATGGATATTATATTAAAATTCTTTATATTTTTTTGATAATAATAGACATATTATTTGTTTTATTTGGATTATTACAATAAAAGATATGATTTTTCAAAATTTTATATTTGATTTGAATTGAAAAAGAAAATTTACGAATGAAATAACTTATAAATGATGCAAATAGATAAATGGATATTATATTAAAATTCTTTATATTTTTTTGATAATAATAGACATATTATTTGTTTTATTTGGATTATTACAATAAAAGATATGATTTTTCAAAGTTTTTATATTTTATTTGAATTAAAAAAGAAAATTTACAAATGAAATAACTTATAAATGATGCAAACAGATAAATGGATATTATATTAAAATTCTTTATATTTGTCTGATAATTATAGACATATTATTTGATTTATTTGGATTATTACAATAAAAGATATGATTTTTCAAAGTTTTTATATTAGTTTTGAATTAAAAAAGAAAATAAAATAAAAACAAATAGTCGCGGGTCGTGGCTGGACCCGGGACTAAAGGGTGAGTGCGCACGCGAAAACGAAGCGGCTGATAAAACCCTTTAGTCTCGGGTCGTGGCTTAGCCCGCGACTAAAGGGGGGTCTTTAGTCGTGGGTTAAGCCATGGCCCGCGACTAAAGGGATTTTAGTCGCGGGCGGTGGCTTAGCCCGGGACTAAAGGTCTGTCCCTTTATATTCTGGTTCCAGCGGAGGTGCTGCGCCCCAACACTTCGCATTTCTCGTCAACGACGAAGCACAGACGAAGACGAAGCACAAACGAAGATAGGGGAGGTGCTGTCCGATTCAGCCGCCGCTCCGCAATGACGGCGCCTCTGCGACGGTTAGGCTGGCCAGGGAAGGAAACGAGAGAGAGCTTGCGAGCCTAGGGGGATGAGAGGATAGGGGAGAGGGAGAGGCATGGTCTCCATGGCGGCGGCAGCGCGGATCGGCGACGGACACGGCCGGTGAGGGCGTTGCGCGCGCGCCACACCGACGCTTTGGCCAGAGGATGGGGAAGGACGGCCGGCGAGGTGGGCCATGTTGGGCTGCTGCCCTGGTAGGGGAGAGGGAGAGATGGGCCGGCCTGGTTGGGGTCGGGCTACTGTTTTTTTCCAAAAAAAATTATTTTTCTGTTTTTCCTTTTCTCTTTGTATTTTTTAAATACAAATCTGTTTTATATTATTTTTTAATTATTGTTTTAATTACAATTAGCTAGGATTAGGATTATATTGTTAGCCAGGGTTATTTTAATTATAATTAGCTAGGGTTATTTTTTTACTTATTGTTTTAATTATAATTAACTAGGGTTATTTTTTTAATTATTGTTTTAATTATAATTAGCTAGGGTTATTTTTTTTGTTTTAGTTATTAGCTATGATTATATTGTTTTACCACAATTAATATTAGGATTATTGCTTTACCACAAATAATATAAGGTTTTACCATAACTAATATTAGGAAATGTTATAATTTTTTTCTATAGTTTTTTCATAGTTTTTTTTATATTAGAGTTTTTTGTTTTAGTATTAGGATTATTGTTTTAATATTAGGATTATTAAGATTAGAATTAGGATTAGGATTAGGGTTATTTTTTTGTTTTAGTTATTATGATTATTGTGTTAGCACAAATAATATTAGGATTATATTGTTTTAGTTATTAGGATTATTGTTTTTTCTAACCTCTTTAACTCTCTTTTTGTTATAGATAATTAAGTCATGGATCCATCCGAAGATCCTGGTCGCATCGGTGAAGGTTTTCTTCAGGGCATGATAAGAGGTGAAATTCCTCTTAATATTACTACAGGCGCCGAAGATATTTTGCTCGAGGAAGAGATATCCTAATATCTGAATCCATCCGATGATGGACTAGAGGAAAACCAAATTTACCAAGGGGAAGACCCGATGGACGAAGGGCAAACAAATAACAACAATAATGATGGCCCCTCGATAGGATCCGGCGAGGTACATATATATATATATAAAGTCTCGTGTTACCTCTATTCATTAACTGATCTAGATATATATTAATCACTCTCTTCTTCTTTTAGCCCACCGGATCGAAGAAATCGACATCTCGAACGAAACGAGGCCCGAACAAAAAGTTGGATGGTAATCAGAGGTTCACCATCGAAGAAATAGATGATGATGGTGAACCAATTGCTCCAGAGAAGCACCGGAGGATGTTTATAAATCAATGCGGGGTGCTTGTTAGGGACAACCTTCCGATCACCATCGAAGAATGGAATAAGTCAAAGAAAGCCGGTGAAGAATCCAACAACTATGTCACCGATGATGCCAAAGATGACCTTTGGCAGAAGCTCATAGCGCATTTCATACTACCTCGAGAGTATGAGGAATTTGAGGTAGATGGTATTACCCCAAGGCCGGGTGGGCTTGAAAATAGAGCGAAAGTCAAGGAGTGGGTACTAAGAAAGATGGCTGAACTGTACCGGAACCACAAGAAAAATTTATGCGCGAAATATGTCGCGAAAAAGAAAACTCCGGACTTCAATGGAGTAAACGAGAAGTTGAAAGAACAGTGGCCCGATTTTGTACAGTACAAGAAATCTGATAAAGCAAAGGCAAAGTCGGCAAAGAACGCGTTAAATGCTGCCAACAAGAAATACCATCATAAAATGGGGACATGTGGCTACAAGAGTGCCATCCCTAAGTGGGAAACTATGGAGAAGGATATGAGGGCTAGAGGCGTCACTTCTGGTACAGATGGATGGCCCGAGAGGTCAAAGCACTGGTGGTACGGGCACGGGGGATCCTTGGACCCAGAAATAGGGAAGACATTATTTCATGATAAAATTCTAAAACCCTCCCAAGACCTTATTCAAGAAATGAACGATGCTCAGTTGGGATTGTTCCGTCCCGAGAGAGAGAACGACGAGCTGACACGCTCCCTAGGGAATCCTGAAGGGGGAGGACGAACACGAGGCAAAGGCGCCGGTATCTCGTGGAAGAAAGGGTTTCCTCAGTATGATGCCAGTTATAGAAGCCGTCAGAGAAAGAAGGACCGGGAGGCAGACCGGATCTCCAGGGTAGAGCAGGACCTAGCTGATCTGAAGAATCTCATGGATGAAATTAGCCAAAGGCCGCCGTCGTCAACTCACCCACGGTCTGATGATCCTGCATTGGATCTTACCCAACGGAGAAGCGGCGTGGCTTCCACGGAGGTCCGTGCCGATGATCAAGCACTGCTGGATGATGCACCGGCTCCTCACTACCCCGTGGATAATGTCAGAGAGATGGCACAATGTGAGCTACATCAGCCAATGAACAATCTGTCCTTCAAGGTGGCGATCGGCACTGCTTTACCTTGTCTACCTGGAGCACTCCACCATTCACTTCCGATTCCACCAGGCTATGCTCGTGTCACGGTGGATGACATAGTGGAGGATTTTGTGGACCTAGAGATTGAAATCGCTACGCCTGAAGGCCTTACGAAACTAGGAGATGTCAAGCGCAACATCAATCTATGGAATAAGAAGTACATCAAGTTTCCAGGCTCGGCGCCAAGGCCACCGACTCCAAGGAATCCAAATCCACCCCGCATCGAATATCGTCAACCACCAAGTCCACCCCAACCCGATTATCGCCAACCTCCAAGTCCACCCCAACCCGATTATCGCCAACCTCCAAGTACACCCCGCCCCGCTGACTATCGCCGCAGCAGGAGTACATAAACTCGATCTCCGCCTCCGCCTCCGTGCAATACTACTACCTCATCGAAGAAACGGAAGTTCGACGGTCCCCCGCGCCCCACATCGAAGAAAGGTCAAATGCCGAAGATAGTCGATATCACGCCGGCTCTTCCAAAGAGACCTTATGACAAGACCGATGAGGAAACTAACGCGGATGTGGCTGCCCAAGTTAAGGCGCATTTTGCACCCAAAAATCCTGAGCCAAAGCCGGTATATAACGAAAAAACCAAAAAGTGGGCTAAGTCCTTTCTTGAGCAACCATCCCAGATATCGATGAATCTGGAATCAGACTATGACCGGGAGATTATTAAGCAAGCACAGAAGAAAAAAATCACAAATGCAAAAAGCGGGAAGCAAGTTTCCCAGCTGGGAGCACAGAAGAATCAATCGATCGCCCCGCTCAAAGTCATTTCAGACCTCGACAAGGCCTTCAGAGCTGAAATGGATATGGACATGCAAATAATGGACCCTAGAGCCCGTAATAGAGCTGCACTTATGGGAATCACTGTATCGCAGGGCAAAGCACTTGCTAACGAAACAAATATGTCTCTTGGTCAATATTTAGGCTATGAAGATACGCGAGTGGGTCAGATAGTAAGACAGTATGTCCAAGGGGCGCCTCTAGTCAGTAATGAGGAGCTCACGCGTCTATCCACACATATGTGAAATCTGCACGAATGGTACATGTCGCAAGCACAAAAAAAGCATCAGAAAGATTGGTTTCTGGTGGACGTTAGAACGGAGCATCACTTCAAAGCATACTCGATACAGGTTCAAATGACCGAACTGTTTCAGTTATACAACCAGCGCGCCCTCGACAAATCTATCATTGGTTGCTACTGTCTGTAAGTTATTTATTTCAATAATTAAGTTTGTAGCTTTAGCTCGTTCATTGCATTTAATATATTATCCTAACTATATATATCCTTTTGTATGATGATATTATATTCTGCAAAATGAAGATGCTTGAATGCAAAAGAGCTAGAAGATACGACGTTGGATTCATTGACCCATATATCATTAATGAATATACGTTAAATAATCACCCCAAAGACGTGGAGGAAGACCTGTCCAGGTTCTTAACCGAGAATAATTTTGTTAAGGAAATACTATTTCCTTACAACTTCAAGTGAGTGTTTATATCTTGTACACATTTTATTTTTGCTTACTCGATGAGCTATATATGCATGTATGCTTATGTAAACGTCCACAGATTCCACTGGATCTTGCTAAACATTCAAGTTGACAACTCCCTAGTTGAAGACCATGACTCATTAAGTTGGGACCAAAAGAAGTGGAGCGACATGAAAGCAATGCTCCATAAGTAATTTCAATCATTATCGCATTATATCATCCTCTTTCATTCATTTCTTGATATCAAGTTACTAATAACTCCTTTGTTCATTTTCTTTGCCGAGCAGGTGTTGAACACGGTTCAGACAGAAAATACCAGGTCCATTCAAAGAGGAGCTAACTTATAAAATGGCGAAGAGTTTACATCAGCCACCGGGAACTCATTTATGTGGATACTACGTCTGCGAGTACATTCGAGAGTTGACCAGTGAGCGGAAAGTTGACTCACATTATATTTATGATTTGCGGGAGAAACTAGACCCAGACCAGCGCATAAGAGCAATTCAAGAGGAGCTGGCGGGATTTATGATGAAGGAAGTCCTTGATGTACATGGAGAGCATTATGCGGATGACGTGGAACTCGATTTTCCTTAGTTATCTCCATGTATCTCATATGATATATATATTCATCAATGACCATGTAATTTCAAAACATTTCTTCCTTTTGATATGACTGATTATATGTATGCTTGCAAGGGATCGATTAATTATATAAATGCATCGACGTGTAGTGTGTATGTAGTAGCGTATAATATGTATACTGAAATATATGTTTGTTATAGTGAAACACAAAACGAAAAAGGAATAAAATGGCAAAAAAAAGGAAATACACAATCTCTGCCGCGGCAGAGAAATGTGGTGTTTCTCTGCCGCGGCAGGAAACCTTTTAGTCTCGGGTGGTGTTACAGCCCGGGACTAGAGGGTTTCCGCCCTCCGCGGCTGAAACATTCACGTGGCTGTTATCAGTCGCGGGCCGTTGCGAGCCGGGACTAGAGGGGGGGCTCTAGTCCCGTTTTCGCAGTCCCGGGCCCAAAACGGGACTAGAGCCCGTTGCGGCCCAGGACTAGTGGCCCTTTTGCCACCAGTGGTACTTGTTAGCTTTCAGCCCTCATTGCCCCTATCATAAGCATCTTGAACTGATTAAGGTTAAAGTGAACAAACTATGGACTATATGCTTGACAAAGTATAAGTTGGCAATCTCATGTCCCTTGAATATAAGGGCCATACCTCATGCTACTCAACTTTAGTCACCTGTAAGTTCTTGTCATAGTAAGTACATGTGTATCATAGCGAACCGCCAACGGGGTACCCCTTGCACAATGTACAGGAGATTTCCAATAACCAAAATGACAAGGCAAGCAGACAATGAGCATCTCAGCGATCTTTTTATTTGCTATTTGCATAGGTTTTTATTGAGGATGCTTCACTGATTGCTCATTATGGTCATGCTGCAAGTTTCCACCATGATGAGGCATGGCTTAGGCTAGTGGCCCAGGCGTTTCTCTAACACAAAATACATAAATCCATGGACTTACAAGCTCCCTTTTTATTTCACACCGGCAACATCCATAGGCAAAAGAGCATGATATCAACTGTGTACAAAGTACAAGTGCAATGTTGAAAATGTTACCCATGAAAACATGGTTCTGCTAATTCCAACGTATAAGTGCAAGCATATACAACATAGATGACACAATGGTTCAAGTTTATTAGGGGCAAGGATTATAAATTGTGCCATCAAGTTCGTGAGAGCTTTAATCACTAAGTTTTCACATAACAAAATACTTTTTAATTGGAAGATAGCTGAAAGCAAGAATATACTTGGAATGGTGTAAAACACCATGCATAGGAGTTTACAGTGGACACTTTGGAATAACTTGGTTTCCTGGGAGTTGGAAGCATTAGTAGATCTTACTCATACAAGTGGAGGCTAGCAAAAGACTAGGAGTGACCAACTAAAAGAGCAATAATGGCCATAATCATGCAGAGCGACAAAATATTACTAATCAAAGCATAGAGTGGTACTACAAGTCAATGACTAAATGGTCATAGAGGCTATGGTGACTTGTTCATAGTCATAACATGGTGTGAGCATGTGCCAAGTCAACCCAAACAAAGCATCAAAGGAGAATACCACAATACTATGCTTTTGTATGCTAAAACAACACATGATTCTTTCAAGGAACACTAAGCAATCCCAACTTTTTGGAACAAGTCATGCTAAAGCAATAATCACTAAGAATAAGGTCAAAAAAACACCTAGCAAAACATGCTAAAGTCTAAGTCACAGTCAATGCAAGATCCTCTTGCACTTTCAAGCAAGAACTTTCTACTCCGTTCCAACAACAATGCTTATTTGAAACAACACAGCGAGAACGGGGTACAAACTACTTTATTCAAGCAAACTAAACAAACTAAGCAAAGTAAACAAAAACTAAGACGCTCCAAGAACAACACAACAGTACATGAAACAATAAAAACGAAGTGTCTAGAAAGAACTGAGCTTTTTATTGATGAAGAAGGGGATGCCTTGGGCATCCCCAAGATTTGATGCTTGTACCTCTTGGATATTTATTGGGGTGAAACCGGGGTGGCATCCCCAAGCTTGATCTTTTGTCCATTCTTCATCTTATTACATCATTCTATCTCTACACCTGAAATTTTTCCTTCATACAAAACTTCACACAAACTTCATTAGCAACATTAGTGTATTCAAAAGATAAGAGACCCTTGGGTTTAGCTTTAGAACAGCAAAACTTTCACTAAAAACACAAGCTACTATAGAAACTCCTTCAAAAAGCTCAATTTCCCAAAAATAACCCAAAAAGAAATCAATAAGAAGCAAATGCAAATAATGGCAGAAATCTATCAAAACAGACCACCAGGTAGAAACCGATATTTTTGAAGACATTCTGTTGCTCAAATCAAAACTTGTTGAACTAATGAAAGTTATCTAACATACCAGGGGATTTATTCATAAATGTTTAGCTTAATCCGACTTACAGAGACTCCTCACGAATTTTTATGGTGGAGGACATAAATATGTTTCGGGATAGCAACTCCACAAATCTTACTTTCCTCTCATTAGAAGTCATTCTTGGCACAAAAAGAAAACAAAAAGGATAAGGAGAGGTCATTACTGAAGTAATAACTTCCAAGACTCAAGGAAAGTCTTGGGTTATCTCCCAACAAATACTTTTCTTTAATGCCTTTAAGTTAGGCACAAGAAGCAAGAAATCAAGTATTTTCAAATGAAGAAGCATTAACATCAATACTTGCAAAGTCTTCAACTATGAAAGGTATCTCATCCAAATGAGTTTTGGAAGATCCCTTCTCATCTCTCTTTGGTTCACTACTTTCATCAAAAGGATTTTCAGGAACAATCCAGTCAAAGTTCTTTTCAAAGGCTTCATGCATCCCAACAAGCTTAAAGGGTATGAGTATCTTAAATTCCTCTCTAGGTTTGGTATATCAGAAGTACCCACAACATCTACACATGAGTATAGCATATTAAAATGCTGAAAGACCTTTTTTGCTTCCTTAGCAACATTATGGAACTCTTTGAGTAAAGTTTCAAGAATAAATTCTCTCTTTTCAGCATTCTTTTCTTCTTTTAGTTTTAGGAACAAAATTTGCATCATGGGGTTAAGGCTAACAAACCTAGCCTCCAACATATGAACTAAAGAAGCTGCAGAAATTTCATAATTAGGAGCAATTTCTGCTATAGATCTATCCTCAATATCCTCATGCTTGCAAACATGGTTGAAGAATTCTTCAATATTTTCTTTCCTAAGTATAGAGACACTACCTATCGAAAGGTCCTTCAAGGCGTGACATGGTTATACCCCGTGGGTGCATGATCTCAGCATACCTAGTCCAGCACAAGGAAGGCCCACGGCAAATGTACGCCGGCCCATGAAGACTTTCGGGTGGCCCAGGCCCATGATGCCTTCGGATCCTTAGAGAGAAAGACTAGAGTAGATAGGAAATTCAAAGGGGTAAAACCCTAGAACCTGTAACCGACTTGGTCTATGCCCGGGACCTGCCTAAGTCTATATAAAGGCCAGGAGGGCACGACCTAGATCTCTCGACTATTACTTTCGCATACACACCCTCCACGCCAGATTGCATCTGCGCACCCATGTAACCTTCTTTCCGCCGTAATCAAGAGCAGACAAGCAGGAGTAGGGTTTTCCCTCCGGGGGCCTAAACCTGGGTAAACTTTGTGTCCCCGTGTTGCTTGTTTGCTAACCGTTCCATGATCTCCAGCATCCCCATCTTCTCCAAAACCCAAGTCCATAACAATGGGCATTGATGAGATCGAAACCTCGTCAATTGGCGCCGTCTGTGGGAACTGGGGACGCTGATTGTGCGATCGTGACGGTCCCAACTCGATCGATCTACAACTCTGCAGCGACGGAGAGTCACCTCCTCTTCAGCGCTTTCGACTTCACCGGCCACCATGAAGGACTTCGAGCCCGTAGGCGACGGACTCGAGATCCTGTTTGGGAGCTTCTGCTTCTAGGTGGGGCAAACTGGCACCCTCCACCTCCCTGAGCGGGTGCCCTTACCATCAATCAGGTCCGCTTCGTGGGCCCCACACCCTGTGCTACGCACAACATCGTCAGCAGATGATTCCTACGACAGCAGCAGCTGCAACTCCGATCTGTGCGATCCGCCATCGGATGCAGGGACCTATGGTTCCGGATCTGAAAGCTGCGGCAGCAGCGGTCCAACCTACGAGCGCTACCAATGCGCCGCAGTCATCCAAAGCGACATGGATCAGCAAACACCCAACCCGCCGCCTAACCCGCCAGAAAAAAATGGTGGGAACAGAAGAAGCCAATCTCCCCCACCCGAAGGGGAAAACAACGGCAGCCACGTCATCGCCTTAGCAAAGAAGGATGGACCCAGGTCCGCGAAGCCGTGGCAGGCAACATAGTACTGCCCGCAGACGCCTCGCAGGATATGCTGATGGCCTACCACCTGCTCCTGATCGAGGAGCACAAGAACCAGGTCAAGATGCAGGAGGTGCTCGACAAACGCAAGCAAGCAGCCTCAGAGTGCAGCGCGCGACGAGCCGCGCTCTCCGCCATGTGCATCGGCTCCAGCTCGAACGCCAACCCAGGCAACAAGCACTGCTCTCGGATGGAGAACATGGATCCCATGGAGCGCCGCTAGTTGACGCGAACTCTCCACACATCCTTCATGGAGATGGACGCCGACGGCAACGTCATCCCGAAAACACCGCAGGCTGCGATCATGGCAGCCACTGCGTACCTAGCGGCCCACCCACCTCCCGAGGGGGACCCGAAGAGGGCCATGCACAAGTCCGCACTTACCGGACTCAGACTCGTCGGAGCCGCGCTCCACCAGGAAGCTCCCAAGGAGCCAAAGAAGAAAGCTCCGGTCAGGTTCGACCGCAGCCCCACCCCTTCATCCGAAGAGGAGGAACATGACCTTCCCCGAAGTAAGAAGAGTTCGCGACGCCGCGACCGCGACTACGACGCCAGAGATGCGCTCACACAGCGCAAAATCGACAAAGCGCGAGCTAAGCGCGCATGCTCGTGTGAATCCGAGATGGACGAAGACGAAGGAGAACTCTGCGGAGCCCGATGCTTCAGCAGATCCGTCCGGCGGACACGGATGCCGCGAAATTTCAAGCTTCCTTCGGATACTCCGAAGTTCGACGGCACTCAAGACCCAAAGGCTTGGCTCAGCGATCACTTATCATCCGTCAAACTGCACGGTGGAAACAAGGAGACCGCCATGCAATGCCTTCAGCTGCAGCTGATAGGCGCAACCCGGATCTGGCTCAGCAGCCTATCCTCAGGGTCCATCCGAAGCTGGGATGAGCCAGCTTCATCCGAAACTTCAAGGGTACCAGCAAAAGGCCCGCCTCACTCGAAGAATTGCGAGCCTGCACTCAGCGAACGGGCGAATCCATTCGCTCGTACATACTACGCTGGTCCAACACAAAGAACTCTGCAGCCCACATCTCCGAAGAGAGGGCCATCGACGCCTTCAGGGACGGCGTCAAGCGCCAAGACTTCAAGGAGGAACTTGGGCGCGTCAAACCCAAAACGCTCGATCACCTCATGGACATTGCCAACAGGTGGGCTGACGGAGAAGACTCCATTCACCGAGCACAATCAGAAGAAGAGGACGACTATGGTCGACGGCGAGAGCGCCATAGCTAGAGAAGATCGCGCGTCTACGACGATCGCGACGGACCCGACATGGTCGCGGCTGGCTACGCCGATCGCCGCAACGACGCCAACCGCAACAGCGGAGGATACCGCGGAGGAAACTTCCGTGATGGAGGACGCCCAGCGCAGTCGTGGCAACGACGCGACCACGATAACGGACCCTCAGCATACGAAAAGCTTTCGGGTCCATGCACCATCCACTTCTACATCGACAAGCAGGATGGCAAAAAGAAGGCGAGCCACATGCTCAAGGATTGCCGCGAGTTCCAGAAGCTCAGCGAAAGCATGGTGCAGATGAGGCAGCAAGCTCCAATCCCTGCATTCGGAAACGCACCCGCGCCAGGTGAGATAGCGCATGGAGCTCCTCCACCGCCACCTGTAGGAGGACCGAACCAACCGGTCACACCAGCACAGAACAACGCTGGGAACGGGTATCCCCCGCCGAAAGGAGCACTAATGATCCAGAAGGGGCGCCCTACGAATAGGGTGCATAAGAAAATCACCCGACAGATCAACCTGGCCGTGGCAACTCCACCCGCCATCCCTGAGTACCTCAGCGGATCGGAGTCCTGCATCACGTTCACTCGTTCGGATCACCCTTGCCAGATCCCTCGCCCAGGTCATGCTGCCCTGGTGCTGGAGGCGCAGATCGGAGGTTTCGAGATGAGTCGCGTCTTCATGGACGGCGGCAGCGGCATCAACCTGATGTTCGCAAGCACTCTGGCAGCAATGCGGATCCCGCAGTGCAGCCTGGAACAGTCAGACACAACGTTCCACGGCATCGTTCCAGGGAAGAGCATATTCCCCCTGGGCAAAATATGGCTCGATGTCATCTTCGGCAAGCCGGACAACTTCCGACTGGAACGGATCGAATTCGAAGTGGTGGACTGGCCATCACAGTACCACGCCATCCTCGGGCGTGTAGCATTCGCAAGGTTCCTGGCTGACCCACACTATGCATACCTGCTACTCAAGATGCCAGGACCAAAGGGCGTCATCACAATCCACGGGAGCTTCACCCGATCGGACCAATGCGATAGGGATTTTAACAGAATCTCCTAGTCATTCGGCATGCAGGAGGAGCTCCTAAGGCTCCGCGAGGTGACAGACAATGGGGCACCCCCGGTCGCACGACAAAACGCACCTGACATGTCTTTCGACTCCACCGTCAACACAAACAAGGTGCAAGTCCATCTGACGGATGCCTCCAAGACGGCGCTGATCGCCAACGACCTAAGCACCGCATAGGAAGGCACGCTCGTCGAATTCCTCCGTGAGCGCTGGGAAATCTTCGCTAAATAAGCATTTCCCAAAGGACCACTTCCCTCTTCCTCGGATCGATCATATCATCGATTCGACTGCAGGTTGCGAGAAACTCTCCTTCCTCGACGCCTACTCAGGCTACAACCATATTCGACTCAAGGTCGAAGATCAGGAGAAAACGGCGTTCATCACGCCGTTCGGAGTGTTCTGCTACAACACAATGCCCTTTGGGCTAAAGAACGCCGGTGCCATGTACCAGCGATGCATGCAGGCATGCCTCAAGGACCAGATCGGTCGCTACGTTCAAGTCTATGTCGGCGACATAGTCATAAAAACCAGGAAGGCAAGGAAACTTATCGACGATATCCGCGAGACGTTCGACAACCTCGATCGCTACAGGATTAAGCTCAACCCCGAAAAGTGCGCCTTCGGCGTCCCATCGGGTCAGCTGCTTGGGTACTTCATCTCTCAGCGAGGGATCGAGGCGAACCCGAAGAAAATCAGAGCCATCATGGCGATGGAGAAGCCGAAAAACATCAAGGGTGTCCAGCAGCTCGCAGAACGAATAGCGGCATTCAGCAGATTCATCAGCCACATGGGCGAGAAGGCCTTGCCATTCTACCAGCTGCTACACAAGGCAGATAAATTCGAGTGGACGCCCGAAGCCAACGATGCATTCGAAAGCCTCAAGCGGCTCCTCTCCACCTCGCCCGTATTGTTCACGCCAAAGGAGCGCGAGCCTCTGCTGCTGTACATAGCAGCCACACACCAGGTGGTCAGCACCGTACTAGTGGTCGAACGACCCGAAGAAGGCAAGACCCACGGAGTCCAGCGCCCAATCTACTACCTCAGTGAGGTACTGACACCAACAAAGCAGAGGTACCCTCACTACCAGAAGCTTGCCTACGGCGTGTTCATGATGGCTCGACGGCTGAGCCATTACTTCCAGGAGCACCGGGTGATGGTCGTCAACGAGGCACCCCTGAACAGCATCCTGAATAACCCAGAAGCCACAGGACGTGTGGCCCTATGGGGCATCGAGCTGTCACCCCTGGACATCATCTACGAGAAGCGACTCGCAATCAAGTCTCAAGTCCTCCCGGACTTCCTCGTACATTGGATGGAGCTGCAGCTGCCAGACACCCCAGACATGTCGCAGTCATGGACCATGCACTTCGACGACTCCAAGCGCGAAGCCGGAGCAGAAGCCGGAGCAGGAGCCGGGGTCATACTGACCTCCCCGCAGGGCGACCAGAGGAAGTACGTTCTCCGGATGAAATTCCGAGCCTCCAACAACGAGGCCGAATACGAAGCCCTCATCCACGGCATGAGAATGGCAAAGATCTGCGGCGCAACGCGCCTGGTCATCTACGGTGACTCCAACCTCGTCGTCCAGCAGACGATGAATGAGTGCGACGCACACGCCGAAAACATGATCCCGTACCGCGCGCTGTACAATGCACTCGAAGGAGAATTCGACGGCTGCGAGCTTCGGCACGTCGGAAGAGAAAGAAACGAGGAAGCCGACAGACTCGCCAACATCGGCTCCACTTGCGCCAAGGTGCCACCGGGTGTGTTCCTCGAACAGATCTGCGTGCCATCCATCAAGCGAAAATTCCCCAAGGGATCACCCGAGGAAGCAGAACACTCGGGGGCAATGCTGCCTGAAGGACAGGAAGGACCCGAGAAACTGGACACAGATGTCGCTATGGTCAACCTGATGCAGGTCATGGCAGTCGAAGAAATTGGAAGCGACCATACGTCCAGTTCCTGATACACGGAGAACTGCCTGACAGCCCGACAGATGCCCGACGCATATCTCGTCGGTCAAAAGCCTTCACCATCTTCAATGGCGAGCTGTACAAGCGCAGTATTACGGGTTTACTACAAAGGTGCGTCACCATCGGTGACGGGAAAGCCATCCTCCAAGACATCCACGAGGGCATCTGCGGCCATCACGCAGGCAGCCGCTCGCTTGTCGCCAAAGCTCTACGAGCCGGATTCTACTGTCCAACGGCCATGAGCGATGCAAAGGACATCGTCCGAAGATGCAACGGGTGCCAACGTTTTGCCGACAAACTGCACGCACCCGGGTCAGAGCTCAGACCCATACCTATAGCCTGGCCCTTTGCTCAATGGGGCCTCGATATGATCGGCAAACTGCCGAAATCCTCGAAAGGGGGACACGTTTACCTCCTGGTCGCAGTCGATAAATTCACCAAGTGGGTCAAGGCCATGCCGGTCACCAACCAAAAGGGCAAGACTGCCGTCAAGTTCTTCGAATCCATTGTCTACAGGTTCGGCGTACCACACAGCATCATCACCGAAAATGGATCGAACTTTATCTCCAAGGAATTCCAGGACTTCTGCGAGGGCCTCGAGATCAACATCACGTACGCCTCAGTGGCACACCCGCAAACGAACGGGCAAGTGGAAAAGGCCAACGGCCTAATTTGCGCTTGCATCAAGAAGCGCCTCATGATTCCACTCGAACGTAAAGCTGGAGCCTGGACGAAAGAGCTACCATTCGTCCTATGGAGCTTACGGACTACACCAAACAACTCCACCGGCTACACGCCGTTCTTCATGGTGCACGGAGCCGAAGCCGTGCTACCAGCCGAAGTACGCCACCAGGCCCCTCGGGTCGTCGCTTACAGCGAAGCCGAATCCACGGCCGCACTCGAAGACGCCATCGACACACTCGACAAAGCAAGAGATGTGGCAGCAGCTCGATCAGCGGTGTACCAGCAGAGTCTCCGCAACTACCACAGCCGTCGGCTACGCCCAAGGTCCTTCGTCGAAGGAGACCTCGTCTTACGACTCAAACTAGAGCGACCGAAGAAATTCGAGTTACCATGGGAAGGACCCTACATCATCACCGAAGTCATCCCAGGTGGCGCCTATCGCCTCAAGCACGTGGAGTCTGGAGTCGCATACTCCAACCCATGGAACATCGCAAATTTGCGGCGATTCTACCCATAGTTACCTACCCCTTTACTTTCAATAAGGCTTTTCAGCCAAGGCTATTCAGCCGAAACAATGTACTTCCTCCATTACGATATAAATAAAGCTAAGTGTCTCGCCCCAAAATTTCGTTTCGTTATTTGCAACTTTACTTTATGCTACAAACGCACTCGGGGGCTCCCCCCACCTCACGATTTCATCGACTGAGAATCACACGTGTACACCCGGAGTAGCTGACAAACGTCAGGCAAAAGAAAAGGAAACGTCCTCGAACAAAGCACTACGTGCTCACAACAAACAAACCTTTATAACAAAGGGCACAACACGCCCAGTCGGAATATACAAATTTTACATCTATCTCTTCTACAGGTACTACCTATCCTGAAGAATAACCTGAGCACGCTGCTCAAACAAATCTACGACCTGTTCGGCATACTGCCTTACAACCGCATAATGCGGACGGATATCCCACTCACCACCATCCGGTCGAAGGGGTGGCCCAGCTGCTACAACAGACAGATCTACGTCAGGTCGATGCAGCCTAATAAGGGACAAGGCAGCTTTCACCCCTGCGACGAGCTACTGCCTCACCAGTTCCTGGACGCGAGTCACGCTCCGAAATCTAGTCAGAAGGCCGGACAAGGATGTTGGCACAGTATCAAGGGGAAACATCACATGCAGAACGGATGAGAGCAAAGTCTGCACTTGACGAAGCACCCGAGAAACCTGGTGCACACGATCTTGCACCGTAGCCAGAACCATGGTACGGTCACGATCCATCCAGAAGAAACCGCTAGCCTCCATGTCCTGTTGAGTCAAGCAATTGACCCGAACAGTGACGCACTCTTTCTCCTCCCTAGGAGCAAGATTGGCACCTGCAACACTTGCACAAAATAAGACGCAAGGCCAGCAGGCGCATCCGAAAAGTTGAGCTGTAGCTCGAAACATAGAACAACTTACATTGAAGCTGCTCAGACAGCCGAAGCAGTTCTGCCATCAAGTACTCCTCTCTGGCTGCACCGCAATCCGCCTTGGACTTCCAAACATCGGCGTGACCACGCAACCCAAGCAAATCCCTCTCAAGAATACGAACATGGTCCCGAAGAAAAGCGAGTTGTGAGGAGTCATCCAAAGATGGACGCAACTGTGCTGCAGGCGAGGTGTCAACGGGGTCAGCACCCGAAGGAACCTAGAACAGTAGAAAAGAAAAGGACACAAACATTCAGACAGTGGTAGATCACAACTCAGAAGAATTCATTAAAGCATATAAAGGCCACTACGTGGCACAATGATTGCGTTCCTCAAAATATTTACAACAAAAGCAGACTACAAACTATCCCACATCTACAACGCCTAAGACGCGGCACCCTTAGTCGCCTCGGAGCCGGGTTGCCTCGCCTTGGCCTCCCCCTGTTGCCGCAGTGCATACTCAGACAGCAGATCAATGAGCTTGGGCCCATATCGCTTGCAACGAGCAGAATAGGCAGCAAAAGCTACCTCGGATCCATCCGCGGTCGTCGGCATCCGGGAGGTGATCTGGGGAAGGTCCAGCTCCACTCCAGCTGCCATGGCCATCGCCAGCCCGACGGACGCGCCGATGCCCTTCTATTTGCGCTTGTACGCCGCAGGCGCGTCGGCTGACAAAGCCTCCGCCAGGGCATCAACATCATCAAGGGCCGCGCCCTTGGGGACAAGCTCCTTGTAGAAGCGGCCAAGGACTTCCTTCGCCTTGGCGAGGGAGCTAACGACGGTGCTGCAGCGATCTTCGACCGCTGCAGTAGCATCATCCAGAGCACTCCCGTGCTCCAGAGCGCGGCGGTCAAACTCGATGCCTGCGGCATCTAAGACAAAAAAAAGAGAGAGAAGATTGAAGAAAGCAACACAGAACAAAGAAAAGACAGACGCAAAAATAAGGTACTCACCCGAAACTGCCTTAGCGGCAGCCATGAGATTGCCTGCCACCTCCCTCTCACGCGCAGTCGCGGCCATGGCAAGCTGCTCCTCGCAGTCCGTAGCCTCCTGCTGCAGACGCTCCTTAGCCTCGGCTGCCTTGGCCAGCTCCAGCTTAAGGCGCTCTTCGCACCGGCGGCGTCCGCAACCTTTTTTCTCCGCGAGACCAAGGCTCTTTTTGAGAGCATCAAGCTCACGGAGGGAAGTATTATGCTCCTCTGCATTCAAAACATAGAAGCGTCAGAAAGCAAGACAACAATGCAAAAAGAAAGAGGTACCAAATCAAACAGGTACCTTGAAGCTGTTGGAGGTTGGCCTCCAGCACCAGGTGCTCCTGCACCAGTCGCTTGGCATCCTGCACAAAAGGCTGCAGGAAGAAGAACTACCAGTAAGGACAAGGACTCGGTGAAGGCGCCCACCACGAAGGAACAAAAAGAAAAATTCGCACACGAAAACGCTCGGGGGCTCCCCCCGAAGACCCGAAGAATTCAGACGCTCGGGGGCTCTCCCCGTAGCAGGGAACAGAATACTTACATGCTCCGACGACGACCCCGAAGGCCCGCTCGCAGCCTTCTGAGGCGCAACCACCTGCACCTCTTGCAGAGGAGGGTTCGGAGCAGCGCCCCCCGAAGTTGCCACAGTTTGAGGAGAAGGAGACGCAACCTTCGACTATCCCATCATCTCCCGAGCACCATCGCTGGAGGAATCGTGGGAGGAGTGCCTGCACACGAAATATTTAGCACAAGAACAAAAAGTCAACAGCAGAAAGACAGCGGTATAAAGGAAAATTACGAGTCCAGCGAGCTCAGGTCGAAGACAGGAGGAGTCCTTCGGGCTCTCTTCTCCCCTTTCTTCTCTTCCTTCTTCTCTTCCTTCTTTTCTTCCTTTTTCCGCTTCGCTGGCGGGTGCGGCGCTACAGCCCGCACAGGAATGGCAGGAATGGGAGAGGAAGAGCCTCCATGCCCATCACTGTGATGCTCAAGGCATAGAGGGTTTCTGGGAGTCGGAGGAGTCGATGCATCCGAAGACTCGCTGGAGCTCCGTGATTGTTTGCGCGTATGATCCTCGCTCGACTCGTCGGCATCTTCCGCCGGAGATCGCGCCGACGGCAGCTCGGACACGGAATCTACCACGTCATTATCCGGAGCATTCAGATATTTTTCAGGCAATGGCGGCACCATGCCCGGCACCTTGAAGCTCTGCAAAAAAGAAGATACTTTATTAGCAAACAAAGGAAAATAAATACACAGTCGACGAAAAGCGCTACACGCACAAATCTACACCTGTGGAACAGCCAACGCCGAAGAAAACGGCGGAGTCAGCGACTTCCCCGGGATTTTCTCTCCGGCCTTGAACTTCAGCAGCGAGCGAAGGGTCCTGTCAAGACCCCCCTCGGAGATTTTTTCAGCCAAAACCCTCGTCGGATCACGGCGCCCAGAATAAAGAAACATCGGGTGCACCCTAGCCTAGAGAGGCTGCACCCGACGCTCGAGAAACGTGCGGATGATATCCACGCCGTTCACTTCCTTCTCCGGAATCAACTGGAGATCCTCCACCCAACGGTAAAGGGCCTATATCTCCGCATCCTCGCCATCCAAGATCTTGTTTTTCCAAGACCTTTTCGGCTCAATCTTTTGGGAGGGGTCAAAAGGAACAAGACCAAAATCTTGCCCAGGCACTACGGAGTCGCGGATATAAAACCATCGCCTCCGCCAGTACTGGACAGATTCGGACATGGAAAAGGAAGGCGAGAAACATAACCCGATACCCAGCTGGGGGACGGGGGATTACCTCGTTGCCGGGGAGTCTGACGGCCTCCCTATCCTACGGGATCAAGCCCCGCTCGCGAAGTTTGCGGAGATCACTCTCCCGCGTCTCTGATCGCCGCCAACCACCGTCGGTGACACGGGTAGCGGTGGCGCTTTTCTTTCCTCCGGCGGCGCTGGTACCAACCGCAGATGATGACTTCTTTGATTTCCCCATCGCGCTACGGCAACGCCAGTGGTGAGAGCGCAGAAGGGAAGATGGAAATGTGGAAGGAAATTCCAGTGCGCAGCAAGAATCGATGGATCACAAGGAGGCAGTGAAAACAAGAATTGATGCGGTGAAAACAAACTGGAACTTTCCCCAATGATTATAACGACGAGGACGATGCTCGGCAGCCGTCCATCCAGAAGACCTAACGCCAACGGCATATCTGACCATACACGTGTCAGCATCACAACGAACCATCGTTACCACGCCGTCCACTACGCATGGAAATCGAGGAGACGCTGTAATTATCTCCACGCCGTGCGTGACCGGTCAATTGAAGGTCAGCAAGTGGGACCCACGTTCGTCCAGTCAAGTCATCTCTGGCGCAGCAGACGCTTGAGGTCATTGATCGTCAGCACTGATGTCATCAAAAGCTATACTAGCAACAACTACAAGTTCTTCGGCTTAAAATCTAAGAGTACTCACTCGAATCAACGATTCGACTAAATACTCGGGGGCTACTCCTATTAGGAGCGCTGGCCGCGCACCCGAAGGATGAATACGAACTGTTTCTTCGAGTCCTACGTCGAGTCTGCGACTCCACTACGGACTCGGGGGCTACTCCCATAGGAAGGACAGATTTAAGCATCCGAATTTTTTTGTGTCCAACGGACTTAACAACTAAACGATGTTTGAACTAAAGTCTCCGCTCGAGTCTACGACTCGAACAGACACTCGGGGGATACTCCCATAGGGAGCGCTGGTCGCGCACCCTATGAATTCTTCGACTGTGATTTTTCGGATCCGCATGCAAAAACTTTTCGGCCATTCTGCCCCAACAAAACGCTGAGTGAGCAACGATCTCCTTGGCCACCCGAAACACCTCCGCGGTGACAAACATTCGGATGTTGTGTCTGTGACACAAAGATAAGACCTACAGATATCCTCTGATGGCCTGGCAACGCACACGACTGCGCTCTGCTAAGTATGAACCCGTGCCAACAAGCGCGATGAAAAATCCTGATGGACGCGTTGGGTACATCAATTAAATTCACTGGAATTCCACTCCTGTAAGTCCTCCGCGGCCTGAGTCGAATTACTCCAGCATATGTTCCAGTTTCGAGTTGAGGGACTCGAACCTGAGGAAGATCGTGTTGTTTCGTCCTAAGACAGTTAACTGACCCTGATCCGTCGGGTGAGTCAGGAACACGCATCAACAATCCCTACACATGAACTATTGAAATACATAGTTGCACCCGAAAGATTGAAGAGTCCTCAGCCGAACCTACGATTCGACTGATCACTCGGGGGCTACTGACATGGTTATACCCCGCGGGTGCATGATCTCAGCATACCTAGTCCATCCCAAGGAAGGCCCACGGCAAATGTACGCCGGCCCATGAAGACTTTCGGGTGGCAAAGGCCCATGATGCCTTCGGATCCTTGGAGAGAAAGACTAGAGTAGATAGGAAATTCAAAGGGGTAAAACCCTAGAACCTGTAACCGACTAGGTCTATGCCCGGGACCTGCCTAAGTCTATATAAAGGCCAGGAGGGCATTACCTAGATCTCTCGACTCATACTTTCGCATACAGACCTCCACGCCAGATTGCATCTGCGCACCCCTGTAACCTTCGGTTCCGCCGTAATCAAGAGCAGACAAGCAGGAGTAGGGTTTTCCCTCCGGGGGCCTGAACCTGGGTAAACTTTGTGTCCCCGTGTTGCTTGTTTGCTAACCGTTCCACGATCTCCAGCATCCCCATCTTCTCCAAAACCCAAGTCCATAACAATGGGCATTGATGACATCGAAACCTCGTCAAGGCGAACTTGGGGAATAACATGGTGAGCAAGAGCAAGGTGGCAACTAGAGTAGGAACTAATTTTTTGTGTTTTTGATAAGAGAAAGCAAACCAAACTAAACTAATTTTTTTTGGAGTTTTTGATAAAAAGAGGCAAACAAAACCAAGCAAAAGAAACTAAGCAAACTAAAAACAAAGTAAAGAGAAAGGTTGAGGAGTACTCCCCTTGTGAAGATGTCCTTAGCCTCCCCGGCAACGGCGCCAGAAAGTCTTGATGCGTGTTGACACCCCGTTGGGAAACCCCAAGAGCAAGGTATGATGCAGCACAACAGCAAGTTTTGCCTCAGTAAGAAACTGAGGTTTTCGAACCAGTAGGAGGAAGGAAACATCTCAAAGGTGTTGCAAGCAACATGGAAACATGCACAACACAAACTCAAGACTTTGCCCCAACTAACATTGAGGTTGTAAATCTCACCGGTTGCTGTAACAAAGGATTAACTGTATGGTGTGCAAGGTGATGATGGTTTCCAGCAAGTAAACAGTAAAAGTGGAAGATGTATCAATGGTAATGATTGGATCGGGGTCCATAGTTCACTAGAGGGGTTCTCCTTAGATAAAGAAACATGGCATGCTGGGTAAACATATTACAGCAGAGCAATTGATAGGACTGAGCAAGGCATAACAATGCAATACTAGACATAAAGATCCTATGATATTTGATTGGGCAATACAACAAGATACATAGACCGCCATCCAACTGCATCTATTACTAGAAGTCCACCTTTGGTTTATCATCCGAACCCCCTCCAGTATTAAGTTGCAAGCAACAGACAACTTCTTTAAGCAAAATGTGTAAGGTAAACAATCCACTTGTTCCATGAACAAGAGACCGTTGTTTTCTCCCTAGTTGCAACAGCACATCTACAACCGAAGAGATTTCTGTCACTTCCCTTGATTAAGTAGAGGCATGAACCCACTATCGAGCATAAATACCCCCTCTTGGAGTCACTAGAAACTACTTGGCCAAGATAGATACTAACAAAGGAGAGCATGCAAGATCACAAAAAACATAGACATGATAGAATCAATAAGATAAAACCATTAATCAATCTGACATAGTAATCTCAATATCCATCGGATCCCCACAAACACAACATGCATGATTACAAATAGA
Organism: Avena atlantica; assembly: GCA_910589765.1. NCBI lineage: Eukaryota > Viridiplantae > Streptophyta > Magnoliopsida > Poales > Poaceae > Avena > Avena atlantica. Next base: position 510,174,307 of record OU342736.1, read on the forward strand.
TGAGATCTTGATCATGAACGGAGCTCACAAGATCTAGACATGAAAGCACAAGGAGGAGATACAACCATATAGCTACTACATGGACCCGTAGTCCAAGGTGGAACTACTCACTCTTCATACCGGAGGCTGGCATGATGAAGAAGAAGGCCTCTGGGATGATCTCCCCTCCGGCAGGGTGCTGGGAAGAGCTTCAGATATCCCGATCTAGGGACGATGGTGGCGGCGGCTACAGACGGTTTCGTGGAATATTGATCGGGGACTTAGAGTTTAGGCATCAGGGGATTTTTATAGGCGAAGAGGCGAGGCTGGGAGGCGGCTAGGGGGCCCACGCCTTGCCCAGGCGCATACACATCCTAGGCCGCGCCTGGGGGTGCAGCCGCCCTGTGGCGCCCCTCCGTCTCTCCTCTGGACTCCGTGTTCTCCTCGGTGAAATATTGACTTTGGCTTTTGTCCCGTCCAATTCCGAGAATATTTCCTTACTAGCTTTTCTATAACCAAAAACAGTAGAAAATAGGCAACTGGCACTGTGGAAATTTGTTAATAGGTTAGTACCAGAAAACATATGAAAAGCACCTCAAAGTGTGGACAAAGAAAAGCAAAGTAGATAATAAACAACCATGGAACATCAAAAATTATTGATACGTTTCCGACGTATCTTCATCAGCTTGCCGATCTCTCCTTTGGTGATTCTACCTCACGGTCTCTCGCCGAGGATTCTATTGGATTGGTTATTCGAGCCAACGGGAGCAAATCGAATCGGGTTGTGTTTGTGTGCGTTTGTATCGTTGCCTTGCATTTGTGTTGCGTTCATCATGCTCATTGGGTTTCCCCTCACTCCTCGCCTCAAATACGTGAAGATCGGGCCACCCTATGGTCAATCCTACAAGGGATCCCATATCAACTGGTATCAGAGCTTTTGGTTACCACGGATTTGACTTCATTCCTCCATATCCACCATAAATTCTAAAATACCAAAAATATTACCCCAAATTTATTTTGCATCGATCTCTTGATTTGGTAAGTTGATTGTGGTTTTGGTCCAATAGAAACTTGTCTTTGGAGTTGGTCTACCCTTGCCCTGCGTTTCCCTGCCCAATTTGGTCAAAAATTTCTGCATTTGAGGGTTAAAGGGCCAACTTTCCTCTCAAGAACACGAGCTGGAACCAGACCGGAGTCTCCAGACCGTATAGACCGATGTCTCCGGACCGCACCGGAGTTTCCGCCCCACCACACCGGAGTCTCCGGCCCTGTACAAACTTTTTGACCCCTTTTCCTTTTCAACTGATTTCCTTTGGGCGTTTGTGTTCCGTGTGCGTGTTTGTAATCTAAAAAATCTTCCACAACAACACCTCGCGCTCGACATCGACACCGCGGACCTAGAACCAACCCCCCACCAATGGTTGCAAGTCCAACATCACCACAAGGTATAACTTGATCCAACCTTGTTAACCCCATTCTTCCTTTGTGCATTACCTAACCTATCGAGACTAGCTCCTCTTATGTTTGTCAAAGCATTGTGCGCTTGCTCTTGCATAGTCATAATATAGAGGCAATAACAAACTTGACTCCATAGCATAGAAAGGAAAAAAGAGATACAAAAAAAGCTTCTAAGCAAAAGAAAAAAGAGAAAGATACCAATACAAAAAGAGTCCCAAGCTTCTAAACAAGACTGCAAGTAAGAGCAAGGCAAGCGAGCAAATCCGTTGCTTCTCAATCTTGTGCAAACAAGCTACGGTCTCTCCAAGTGTTGGCACAACACCGAGCTTCAGTCTTCGTTAGGAACAATTTTGTTCGTTGCTCTTTTTCATAGTCGTGCTGGCCACATTAATATCCACCGTGTGTGTATAGTCGTAGGTTCTCGTCACCCTTTTTGACCTTTTCCTTTGACTCCGTTTTTGTTGGATTTTACCCACTTTGAACAATATCCTTTTTGTTTGGTTGTTCCATTTGCTATCCACCTTTCTAACCCACCACCATAGGCATGTGTGTGTCTTGTGTACTCGCTATTCGCTTTGCTCTCGGAAAGAACAATCTTTCCAATTTTTTACTCCGGTCAGGCAAGGTAGCAATTAGCATACCTCCAATCTCACCCTATCTATCAAGTGTGTTTGTGCACCATGTCTAGGGAAAGTGGAGCTAGTGGAGATAGCAACTTTAACAACCAAGATGGATTTGCCACGCGCCATAACTTATGGGCGCAACGCCAAGAATTCAACACTCAATTTGAGCACCTTGAGCACCGTATCGATGATACTTCTCGAGAATTTTAGTAGCATGAGCGGCAACGTCAAGCGGAGCACCACGAGCAATTACAAGCTCTTCACAAAGCTATTGCCAACCATGGCAACCGACATGGTCACCGTTCAAGCTCGTAAAGTGCATCATGCACGCACACCTCAAGTCGACATGGCGAGTCTTCAAGGTCACACTCCCTCCATGGAGAACCCCACCACCATAATGGGGACCATCAAGCTCTTCATCGTCATACTCAAGCGATGGAACCAAATTCTCCTCAACCTCAACAACAATGCCAAGAGCATATTCCACCGCCACAACAAGCAAGCATCGACGTGGAACGCCAACGGGACCATCATGATGAAGACAACCGCAATGATAGGCGCCACCATCCTCCTCATGACCACCATGTGCCTCTTCCACAAAATCACGCACCGGCATGGGATACAAGTGATGATGAACTGGATGGACACCAAGCTCGACGTAACAACCGACATGCATAACACCACCATCGACACCGATAAGCTATGAATATCAATGATGCCGAGCAAAGGCAAAGAAGAGACTTCGAGCATCACCAAGCTCCTCCCCGACAACCACCTCAAGGGAATATAGATCCTCCTCCCACTACTAGGAAAACGGCTATAGGTAATCAGCACATCCGTGGCTCACATGGTTAAAGTTCCCCACGGCTAAAACAGGCGTGGCTCACCTGTGGGCAGTGCCCTACTAATAACTAGATCAACTGTGGCGCACATGACTATAGTGCGCCACAGATGTGTGTGGGCCAGGGCCCTGTTGGCCGCACGCCAAACATCTGTAGCGCACTATAGTCAGGTGCGCCACGGTTGTTAGGGTCATCTGTGGCGCACATGGGTCTGGTGCGCTACGCCTAAGCGCATGCCCCCCTCTGCTCTGAAACGACCACAAACTTCTGTGGCGCACTCGGCCTAGTGCGCCACAGGGAGTAGGAGCATCTGTGGCGCACGTGGCATAGTGCGCCACAGATGTTTGTACTCCCTTTGGCGCACTAGGGCCGTGTGCGCCACGGATGTGTCGATTTCTTTAGGGCAGCACTTTATGTGCACATGTGTGACCACATCCACCACCCCACACTTCACTTTCCCCTTCTTCTTCCTCCTTAGATCTAGTCGGGATCTTCTCCTTCCCACCTCAATTTCTCCACACATTCACCATTTTTAGCATGTAAAACTTGCTTTGGATGTTACATAAGTAATAGGTCTCTCATCTATCCTTCTTCGGTCGACGCGCGCACCTCTCCTTTCCATCTTTCTCGCGATCGGTCTCTCATCTCGGTAAGTTGTCCATGTAAGGATGTGTTCATGTGTATATGGATGATGTGCTCATATGTATGTAGATGATCGATGCTCATGATGTGTGTATATGGAGAGGATCGATGGTCATATGTGTGTGTATATGGAGAGTATCGATGATGCTCATGCATGTGTGTATGGAGAGGATAATGATATGTTCATGTGTGTATGGATCGGTCTCTCTCTCTCTCTCTCTTGTGTTTGTATGTGAACAAGTTGCCATTTGTTTTGCCAAAATGTTGATTCATTTCCATTTTGGCAAGACTTTGGCATTTCGCAAAGGTCCTAATTTTAGGATAGGTCATGCCGAAATTTTCTAGCGACCATTGCATGCATGCATTCATTATGTGGTTCTAATAGACTTCAAAATTGTACCGTGTACATCGTGCAGGCAAAAATGGTCCGCATAATGAGCGAAGGCATTGTGGCTAGATTTTTGAAATGTGCGACGGCCGACATGATACGAAATAACAAGACAGATATAAGATGTCCGTGCAGAAGATGCAAACTCAACTGGGTGATCGACCCAGATTCCGGGAATCTGCAGGCGCACCTGCTCCGCCATGGTTTCATGGATGGATACACTCGTTGGATAAGCGATGACGTAGATGATGGAGACGGTGAAGAAGGTGGCCAACATGACGATGATCATCATCACGGCGAGAACGGGCGAGATGATGAAGAGTCTCCTGGAGATGGTGAAGGTGCGGAAGCAGACCGGGATGATGATGATCTAGATGCCGGAGGAGCAGACGAAGATGGAACAACGTCAGGCTGGGTGCGGGACCCTTATGTGCAAGAGCTGCTTCTCAAGCAGACGAGTAACGCCAGGGCTGCCGCTAGAGAGAAAGCCAAGCTTGCGCAACTTGAGAAAGACGCGGTTACTCCATTGTATGAAGGATGCAGGCCCGATGATACCCGGTTGAATGTAACGCTCAAGGCTATGGAGATGAAGGCAAAGCACAAATTGAGCGACGCAAGCTTCGACGATATGATGGCATTCTGGCACGATCGTCTCCCGGAGGGGAACACATGTCCAACTAGTATCGTGGATGCCAAGAAAATCGTCTGTCCTCTCGATCTACCGCACGTTAGATATCACATATGCATCAACGATTGCATCATTTATCGGGGCGAGGACGCGGAGAAAACCACATGTCCGGTGTGCGGCGTGAGTCGATACAAGAAAGGGAAGAAAGCACCTCGAAAAGTGGTATGGTACTTTCCTATCACTCCTCGTCTGCAGCGCTATTTCGTGGACCCTAAGGAAGCGAAGCTCATGCGATGGCATGCGGAAAGGAAGAAGCCAGGAGATGATGATGACCCCGAAAAGGATGAGCTGCTGACGCACCCTTCAGATGCTAGACAGTGGAAAGCATTGGACCTCGAATTCCCAGAATTCGGTGGAGATTCGAGGAACATCAGGCTTGGTGTGAGCACCGATGGACTCAATCCGTTCGGTAGCCAGAGCAGCACGCACAGCACTTGGCCCGTGTTTGTATGGATGTACAACCTCCCTCCATGGTTGTGCATGAAGAAGTACATACAAATGAGTATGCTAATTCAAGGGCCGAAACAACCTGGTACCGACATCAATCTGTATCTTGGGCTGTTGAAAGAGGAGCTAGCCACGTTATGGGAATCTGGAGCCAATACTTACGACGCCGTCGCACAAGATTATTTCACTATGAGAGCCGCGTTGATCACTACAGTGCAAGACTATCCAGGTTGCGGGTATATCTCGGGGCAGGTTATCCAAGGATTCTGCGCATGCGTTAGGTGCATGGATAACACAAGCTATCTCCAACTAGAGAAAGATCCAGGGTCATCAAAAACCGTGTTCATGGCGCACCGGAGGTGGCTCGGCAAGAATGATCCATGGAGAAAACGTGGAGACCTGTTCGATGGCAAATCAGAGACCCGAGGAATCCCAGAGCATAGGAGCAGCGAAGAACTGGAAGAGTTGCTGAAAAACTGGAAAGATTGTCCTAAGCCTGGAAAGAAGCGAAAGAGGCAGCAACAAGACAAGCCGCTGATGAAGGTATGGAAAACAAGGTCTGTTTTCTGGGAGTTGCCATACTGGAAGTTTCTCCGCCCGCCGCATAGCCTCGACATCATGCATATCACGAAAAACGTGTGCGAGAGTCTGGTCGCCACCATAATCAACATGCCAGATAGGACGAAAGATGGTCCGAAAGCAAGGCACGACCTGCTATGCTTGGGTATCCGGAAGGAGCTTCACGGAGGACGCACTACTCCTGATGATCAGGAAGATGACGATGATCATGAGTCGGAGACGACACAAGGTCGTCGGAAGCAGGGTAAAAAGTTCAAGAAGAACGAATATTACTGCCCTCCTTCTTGCTTCACTCTAAGCCAGGATGAGATCAAACAGTTTTTCAAGTGCCTTCTAGGTGTCAAATTTCCTTACGGCTACGCGGGCAAGATAAGCAGATACCTAGATGAGGCGAAGCAGAGGTTCAGTGGCATGAAGTCTCACGACTGTGCCGTGCTAATGACGCAGGTACTTCCGGTCGCACTAAGAGGGATAATGGACGAGCACGTCCGTGAAACATTATTTGGCCTATGCAAGTTTTTCGACGTCATCTCTAGGAAGTCGATTGGCTTGAATCAGCTCGGAAGGCTACAGGAGGAGATCGAGGTGATACTATGTGAGCTTGAGGTCTACTTCCCACCCGCATTCTTTGACATTATGGTGCATCTGCTGGTCCATGTCGTGGAGGACATCGTACAACTCGGGCCGATGTTCCTCCGCAGCATGATGGCGTTCGAAAGGATGAACGGACACATCAAAGGATACGTTCGCAACAGGTCCCGTCCAGATGGAAGCATAGCCAAGGGCTTTCTGGCCGAAGAGTGCATCTCTTTCTGCACGAATTATCTAGACATTGAGAACCCTGTCGGTCTTCCCATCAACAGACACCTTGGCAAGCTCGACGGATCTGGTCACCGAGAGGGTCGTCGCATACTGCATGCAGACTTCGATTTTCGACGCGCAGACTTTGATCGAGCAAACCTCGTCGCGCTACAGCATTTAGAACTGGTCGATCCTTGGGTACAAAAGCACAAAAGGTTAATCGAGAAGAAGTACAGTGACCGGGGCATACAGAGGGCGCAGGGAGAAATAATCAAAGAGCACAACTCAGATTTCACGCGTTGGTTTAGGCAGACGCTCCTTGATAATCCCCCGCGCTCGCATTCTTCTGACACGGAAAAGATCATATTCACCTTGCCGCAGGGACCGATGCAAAACCTGGTGACCTATCAGGCGTATGATATCAACGGCTACACATTCTACACGGAGGAAAAGGACAACAAGTGTGATTATCAGAACTCAGGCGTAACGTCGGAATTCTACACCGATGACAACGTGAAGGAAAGATTCTACGGAAGAATCGAGGAGATCTGGGAGCTCGACTACTGTGGAGAAAAGGTGCCGATGTTCCGTGTCAGATGGGCAAAGAGTGTCGAAAGAGAAGACCGGTATTTCACAACCATGGTTATACCCGAAGCAGCCAAATCCAAGGCCGCCGGTGCAAACGTGGCCGCGAAAAATGAACCGTGGGTACTGGCTACCAAAGTGGACCAATGTTTTTTCATTACCGACCCGACAAAGCCTAGCCGTGTTGTCGTGAGGAGAGGAAAAAGAAACATCATCGGAATGGATGGAGTCGCCAACGAGCAAGACTTCGACCAGTACGGCGATCCAAAGATTGAAGATGACGACGACTACGATGCAGCAACATACATCACAAGAAGAAAAAGGACAACCCTACCCAAAAAAGGTAGCCCGTTCGAAAGAAGAAACATTAAAGTGCCGGGGATAAATTATTCAACCGCGACAAAGAAGGAAAAAAAGATTGTAAAACGCTAGCTCAAAAATATTGTAAAACGCGTGGTCGAAAAAGATTGTAATATTCATGGACAAAGTATTATGAAATTTAGTTATACTTCGAATAATATTTGTAACACTTTTATGACATATATCACTACTTTTGGGCATGTTTGGAATATTTAAAAGTATTTTAAAAACAAAACAAAACTTGTATGGCAGATATCACATTTTAAAAATAAAAAAGTGGAGCACCAGGATTCGAACCTGGGTGCTCAAAGTTTGAAATAGAGCTAAGGGGCTAGAACCAGTGGGCTATGACAGTAGTAGTGTTAACAGAAGGGGTGGCCGCCCTCTTATCTGGTCGTCCAACAGACATAGGCGTAGCGCACCCTGGCCAAGTGCGCTACGGTTATCCGTAGCGCACTTGGCCAGGGTGCGCTACGCCTATGTCTGTTGGACGCTAGTCAACCGCGCCGGTTCCATCTCTCACAGACGACACCACGAACCGCGCTGCTCTGCATCTCACAGACAGCTCTCGAGGAGGAGGAAGCCCACCACCGCCGCGCTGCCCGTCGTCGTGGAGGAGGAGGAAGCTCTCGAGGAGGAGGAAGCTCTCTCGGGGAGGAGGAAGCTCTCGTGAAGGAGGAGGAAGCTCTTGAGGAGGAGGAAGCTCTCGTGGAGGAGGAGGATCGCGCCGCCCGTCGTCGTCCGCCCGTCAGAGGTAGCCCCTCCCCTGTCTCTCCCTCTCTCCCTCTCCTGTCTCTCCCTCTCTCCCTCTCTCCCTCTCTCCCCTGTCTCTCCCTCTCTCCCCTGTCTCTCCCTCTCTCCCTCTCTCCCCTGTCTCTCCCTCCCTCCCTCTCTCCCTCTCTCCCATGTCTCTCCCTCTCACTCTCTCCCCTGTCTCTCCCTCCCCTGTCTCTCCCTCTCTCCCTGTCTCTCCCTCTCTCCCCTGTCAGAGTTAGGGTTCATGGTTCAGAGGTTGCTAGGTTGCTAGGGTTCAGAGGTTGCTAGGTTGCTGCTAGCAGGTCTGAATGGTAGAATAATTGTCATGTCTGAATGGTAGAATAGCTAGTGAATTCTGGCCCCCATCGAAAAACATACAGCAAAGTTAGGGTTCATGGTTCAGAGTAGTGCAGCTATTGGTGTAGTGCAGCTATTGGTGCAGCTATTGGTTCAGAGTAGTGCAGCAAAGTTAGGGTTCATGGTAGAACAGCTTGTTGTTCACAACTCCCAGGTTCTATTACCATTAGAAATGACAAGCAACTCCCAGGTTCTGCTATTGGTGTAGTGTTGGCATGCTATTATTAGAAATGACAGGCAAACACTGATCCCACATAATGACAGGCAACTCCCTTTATTGTCTACACTGTTTGTTACCATACTTAATATGGTTCTGCTTTTAGTGTTGCATCCAATATGCATTTGTTGTAAATAACTGATGGAAAAGCTCCCCTCTGAAATATTCATATATTCTCAATTAAATGCTCCCCTCTGAGATATAAGTAGTTGACAGAGATACAATTGTATGCTATTGATGAACATTTTTAATTGTCCTTGGATTATGCTATCGATAGATATATATATATATATCACTAATGATGCAAGCTTCATTTAGATTGACCTTGGATTATTCAGTATACCAAGGTTTAAATGCTCAAGTACTTCTAGTTCTAGGTATTAATTTAAATAAGAGAGTGCGAAAGCTGATGCTTCAGGGTTGTACAACATCTGGTTTTGCACTCCTGGGTCGACACTTAATTTTTTCTGAAAACTCTGTTGACACATAAGGTTCAGATTTATCTCTGTTGACAGTATTGACACATTAGGGTTCAAAGTAGTGCAGGAGGTTGTTGACACATTAGGGTTCAGAGTAGTGCAGGAGGTTATATGATCATGTTTGTGCCCCTGACTGAATATGGTAGCTGTTCTGGTGTTCTGGTTCCTCCATTTTCTTTGTTCCATTATGCCCATAGATGTGGTAGCTGTTATAGTGTTGGTGTCCCTTGCAAAACTTGCTGCCATCAAGTCCAGTAATTTTTGCTGAAACAGATTTATTGTGTGCTGGTTGTGCAGTTGTGCTGGCTATACTGGGCCATTTATGCTGGTTGTGCTGGCTATGATGGCCAATTATTGTGTGCTAGCTATGCTGGCCATATATATGCAGGTTCTTGTATGAAACGAGTCCCGATTTTTGCCGTAATGATGATTAACTTCCGTTTCGGCAGAAATCGGGCACTCCTAGTTTAAGAAAATTAGCAAAGGTCATGCCGGATTTTTCCGTGCATTTAACCAATTATTTGTTTTTTATTAGTGCAAAGATGTGTGACAACGACGAGGCTGGATGTTCTAAGCGCATCAGCGCTGAAGGAGAACTCAGACCTCCGAATAAACAATTGACATTCTGGGAGGCGGCCCAGCGTCTAGAAGACGATGAAGAATACCATCCTTCGGAGAGCGAGGATGATGAGATGGAAGACGCGGAGGAAGAAGCCGAAGGAACGGCGGACGATGAAACCACTGATGGCGGCGAGGGCACAGGGAGTGGTAGCAACCCTCCTAAGAAGAAGAAGAAGAAGCCGAAGGACCGGCGCCCGAACACGGTCGGCACGGTCAGGGAGGAAATTACCGAAGTGAGCCCATCAGGGGTTCCTTTGGAGCCCGCCCTTGTCGTCAAAGGGTACGGTGGGCAAGTGGCGGCGATCACCCGGACAACCATCTCGATCAACACCGAGAATCTCCGGCATAAAGATAATGGCCACTTGCGCACACTCCTCTTCGAGAAGCTGCACGCAAGATACAAGTTCCCCGCTAAGTATCAGAACACAAATTATCATGGGAACGAAGTAAACAAATCCGCCCTCACAAAGATGAGCACCGCCCTGGCCAGCTGGAGAACCCGGATAAAGAAGAAGATCTATAAAGAAGGCAAAAGTCTCGAGGAGATCCAGAAGATTGACCCGCAGATCACCGAAGATCAGTTCCGGGAGTTCAAGGAGAGGTGTGAATCCGAAAGAGCCCTGGCCAATAGTAATCGGGGAAAGGTGCTGCAGGCGATGAATATAGGTCATCACCATCTCGGATCTGGTGGATATAGAACCGCGGAGGCCAAATGGAATAAGGAGGACGAAGAGTATAGATCCAAGGGGATAGAAAACTCCTTTGCCAAATTCGAACCCGGGCAGGTTCGAAACTTCATCAGGGCCCGTTACCATGTGGACCCAAAAACCAAACAACTCACCGCGGATCCTGCGGTGAAGGAATTCGAGGAAATTGTGGTAAGTATAATCTAATTACCGCGGATCAACACGATTGCAATCTAATCGGTGATCTAAATGATTCACTGTTACTTCTTCTGCAGGAGGAGGAAATTGTTGGTAGTCATGGATCCCAGGGTTCCTCATCCCAGGGGTCGACGGCGGCCACCCGGTGGGATAACCCTTTTAACAGGGCGATGAACCGGGCCAAGAAAATAGAGCCGGTTACGAAGAAGTCATCGTCGGCTAGCAGTCTGGCCGGCCTCGGGGGTAAGAATTGGGTGGATCATTTTGGTCCACCATCGAGGACGCATGTGGCGCCGTCGGGAAGGAGCGAGGAGGAAAACCGAGAGGTTCAAGAACTTAAGGCACAAGTGGCGCGGATCCCGCAGATCGTCCAAGACAACCTGGCAATCACCCTCACGTCCTTCCTGCCTACCTTGGTGGAGTCAATAGCGAACTGGAGTGTGGGTGGTCGAGTAGGGCCGTACCCGATTCCAAGCATGGTCAGCAGCCACTCGAACAACGCGGCGCCGACGAATCAGGCGAACTACGTGTTCGTGACTCCGCCCGCTAGCACCGCGGCGCCGCAAGTGTTGGTGACTCCCCCTGCCATCACCGCAGCGCCGGAGTACATGTTGGTGCCCCCTGCCATCGTCGCGGCGGCACCAGAGCTCCAAGCACCCGTCGGTAGGGAGAATACACCGGCGGCCAGCACCGCGCCATCAAGCATCCCTCCCGTCTCTTGCACGCCCGTCGCCGTATGCAGTGCGTCGACATTAGCCGATCTCGACGCCATCACGGTAAACAAATTGCTTTAATTACCGCCTTATTTCATTCCATCTATATATTACTCTTATGGCATCTTGCTCTGACGACGCCGTACATGTTTTCCGCAGACGGATGTTCCTTGCACTCTCTTATGCTACGTGAACAACGAGCTGAGGGATGTTGCCAAGGGTACCATCGTTCAACCCTTGCAGCGCACGTTCCACTCAAAGCCGATGCCAGATAGCGTGCACAGGGTTAAAATTAGTCGGGTGCTAAGGGGCTGCGACGACCTGGAACCTCCCATTCAACCCCCAGGAGCGGATGAAGAAGAGCCGTATGTCCTCAGAAGTTGCTTCGGCTTATTCTTGCTATGGCCAAAGAGCATGATCCGTTTGGGGACGGCGGGGGCCATCACGCCACAGACAACAGCACCGCCTGTCGTGCCAGCGACAAGCGGTGGCAAGGCCCCCTTACCGCCCTCGCCGTCACCTCCACGCGGTGGGTCGGATGATCATGTTGATGATATGCACATGGCGCAGGATCCGGCCGAGGACGACGAAGACTGGAATGATCACTTCTTCAGCACTCAGTTTGGCAACGAAGAAGACCTAGCTGGTGGCCCCACAGAGAAAGCCACTATCACCAAGCGTCTGTTTGGTTCTTAGGAGACGCCTCCAGCTTGCGCCTTTACAGAGCCAGCTGATACAACCAACCGGCCCTTTATTCTAAGCCCTGACACACTACATAGGGCGGCCGGTGCTCAGATTGCGGTGCCTGCCCACTCTCCAAAAGGAAAAAAGGGCAGGAAAAGAAAATCTAGCAGCTCGAGCCAGCCGGTGGCGTCAACAACTGCGAATCCGATCAGGTTTCGGGACGGGCCACCAAGACCCGAGGGTATTATGTGGAGGATTCATGTGGCGGGTGAGCCCATGCTACCTAAAAATTTGCGGAAGCTCGCCAGTTCGGAACTGCAGAGTGTGCATGACGGCGTGCTGACGATAGAGAGACGCCTTCTATCGGAGAAAGATCCCTCGCACCCGGTATTCGTGGTTAAGGTGCCACTAGGCTTGGGCTTCGTCGACACTGCCCCCGCGGATCTGTTCTTCCTGCGGTTCGAGGACATCTTCAATATGTTCCACCTATACCCGCTGCACTATACCATGGTCCGTCTCTTTTCTCTCAGCCTGGCCATGCAAATCATTAGAGAGAACACACCGGGCATCGCTATAGTGGACCCCTACTACATGCGTGACGGATGCTTGGGTTCCCCCGCCGAACGACAAATCGTGGCCTCTTACCTAAAAAGAATCCTCGTGGCGAACAAGACAAAGGAATACATTCTCGTGCCTTACTTTCCCGAGTAAGTCGTTATTCGCTCGCCACCGTCGATTGGCTTTATTAGATCATCATCATTATTTTTCCAACATATTCCATTTGAATTTTTTGCGCAGAGATGAACACTGCACGCTCATCTCCTTATCGCCGAAGCATTCCCACGCCACGTATTTTGACTCGGGGAGTCTAGAAAAGAAGAAAAACTACGACAAGATCAAGGAAGTTCTGGATGATGCTCTCACTGGCTTTGCCTCGACGGAAGGCACCAGCTTCGTGCGTAAGAAGGTCAAGTTCGGCAGGCACGTCTTCAACCACGTAACGGAGTTCCCCTGCGTGAAGCAGCCGGAAAACAGTAAGAAGGAAGCCTACTATGCACTCCATCACATGAGGGCGTTCCTACTTGACCAGCAGAATTCTACGCTGCCAGATCATCTCAAACAGTGGGCCGAAGCAAAGGCCAAGATCAATGATTCGGATATTAGACAAGAGATGTATCGCATCCAGCAGCAGTTTGGGGCAATCATCTTTCGTGATGTCATGACTTCGGGGGGGATCTTCTACGGAGGAAATATCCCGAATAACCGTGACATAGAAGATCGCCTAGAGATGCAGGGTGACTATAGGAAGTTCATGACGAGACAAGGCGTCCTCCTGTTCCCTAAGCCGAGCCAGAAGGCTTGATGTTGGCCTAGTTGTAGTTACAAACTATACATGACCTTTGTGTGTGTGTGTGGACGACAAGTGAACTTATTTTGCTTATTATTATTATATATCAATCAATGCTTGGTTTTTTTGCTTACTCTTTGGTCCTTTGCTCAATTTGGTCCTTCTTTTTTTCTTTACTCTTTTTTCGAGAATAATGCCGATGATTGAAAGTCGTGGCACACTATATATGTGAATGTGCTACGATGGGATTGTATGCCTTGTGCTATGCACAAGTCCAGGTGTTGTGCATCCTACTTGGCGTATAGTTCCATCGTAGCATATTCCTGTGTCCAACGACCTATGTATATATATGAGGCATGCTTTTTGAGTTACTTTGGTCTTTTTCGAGAATAATGCCGATGATTGAAATGTCGTGGCACACTATATGTGAATGTGCTGCGATGGGATTGTTCGCCTTGTGCTATGCACAGGTCCAGGTGTTGTGCATCCTACTTGGCGAACAGTTCCATCGTAGCATATTCCTGTGTCGAACAACCTAGTTATATATGAGACATGCTTTCTGAGTTTGGTCTTTTTGATTTAGGAGTACTTTATATAAGTGTATTTTCATATGCGACTTTAATTATATATGTTTTTTTCAATAGTCGGTTAATTATTATTGTCAACTTATAGATGACGTGGTACTCGTCGTGTACAAGGGACGGGTTCCCGGAGTCTACGATGATTGGGAAGACTGCCGGAGACAGGTGCACCGTTTCAGCGGCAATAGCTACAAAGGGTACAACACTATGGCGGAGGCGGAAGCTAGATACACGCGCTATCTAGCGGGAGTTAGGACAAGGAACCGGATGAAGACCTACACCTTCGTCGCGGCGGTGATCATGCTTATCTTCTTTGGTTATTTATCCCGCGTTTGTGTCTAGCTAGCTAGTTTAGATGTCTAGGCGAGCTTCCGAGCTCTAACTTGTTCGATCGACACATGTATTAGCATGTACCTGTTGGCTGCCAAAACTCACCGGCGAGCAGCGACGAGCAACACGAAGAGCCGGGAGGCTCCCAGAACTGCTGGTGGGCCCTGGTCCCTCGGGCAACGGCCCGCAAAACTCCGGCACGCGTCCTGGCTTGGTTCGAGGGCGTGCCACCTGACCTATACCTGGTCAGGAAGGTGAAGGATTGCTCCGATTGATTTCCTGCATGGTAAACAGGTATACGTAAAATTCGAGCCGTGACCGGCTCCCAGGTTTCCCCGTGAATCGGCTCCGAGAGCCGATTATCCCATGGTTCTGCATTAGATTTACGATAACATGGGGTTTTGCTTGATCGCTACAAGTTAAATCGATCTACGACAGTTTAATGTTTTCACCACGTAACTGGAACGTCCTACACGTAATTGAGCCTGGTATGTACAAAAGATGAAGAGTACTAATCCTAGAGGAGGCCTAATAACCAACGTAAAGTCAATTACCGGAACAACTTCTCTAGAGCGAGTAAACTGCGTCTTTATGTACTACTGGATCGTTCAACCCGTTTGTAAGGCCTGGCTACGTAGATATCAAACTAAACCTTGGCGAGCAAGGCACAACCATAACAGATCGAATCAGCTAAATAAAGATCAAGCAAGATGCTACCCTCGCACTTGGGGAACGGTGCAAAGGTAGCGAGATAACTAGAGGCGGCATAACTTAAACAATTATAGCGAAAAAACACCGATGCTAGCCTCAACAAATCTATGATAGTAGTGTTACTCGCCATCAACAAGGCTTCAGTACGAGTAACCCTAGATAACGCATAAGTAAAAGTACTGCCTAGATCGCAAGATGTGATCTAGGCAGCAAGACACTTACCCGAAAGAAACCCTAGAAACAAGGGGTGGCGATGCGCCGAGATTGTGTTTGTTGTGAACGTGATTGTCCTCCTTTTCTCGATAACCTTAGGTACATATTTATAGTCCGGAGACTCTCTACTTTTGGAATAACTCTACAACTCTATCTTTACCTAAACTGAAACGGAACCTAAACTGAAACGAAACCTACTATGATACAAGATACACGGGCAATTTAGCCCAAATCCACGCACTAGGCCGATCCAACAACACGTTGAATATAAACATCTTCCAAGCCCATCTTGATCACGGCCCATCTCCCTCCTTGGCCAAAATATGGCGATAACACATGCCCCCCTGGTTTTGGCAATGATAATTCCAAAACCATTCTGCTGATTTTTTTTCTTCTTCCCCCTCTTTTTTTTTCTGTATCGGGTTGCGCGTTGACAGAATGCGTTGCAGAACAGGATCGTCACGCCACCCCTTCATCATGATGCCCTGTCTTCTCAACTCCTTCGCAGTGCATGATTTGACGATTTTGGCAGCACATTCTGGGAAACCGCTATGGCATTGAACCGTCTCTCCACTATTCCCGTTATTTAAATCCATCTAAGCAGTTCGCAATCCCCATCTTCCTCCAGCAGCCAAAAAACCCTCTTTCTCCGCCATGGCCTCCTCTGCTTCCTCTGGCCTATCCTCCCACGCCTCCAACAGCATCAGTGACCGAGAGCCGACGCCAGAGCACCCACCCACAGCGGCGTACAGTACTTTCGCCCCACGATGGTGGGACGAAAGGGACTGGGATTTCGCCGTCTGGTCGGAGGACGATGCGTCCCTGACTGACGGCGAGGAGAGCCTACAGTTCCTCGTTGACGAGGAACTGGAGGCGTAGAGCAGTGATGACGCCTGGTCTTGGGACGGCGTCGAGTCCTCCGACGAGGAGGAGGAATCGGAGGAAGACACCTCCTCCGACGAGTACCCGCCGACGAAGCGCTTCCGCGCCGGGTCCAGCGAAGACACCGAAGATGACGACGAGGACGAGGAGGCCCCCGCTGGCTTCTTCAGCAGCAGCAGCGAAGACGACGCCGGCAGCAGCGCTGAAGACAGTGAACGAGACGGCGGCGACGACAGCGGCGACGATCTCGACCTTTAGATTAGGAACCATTAGTAGTAATAGTAGTAGTAAGCTCCCCTTTTGTAATCAATCTTTTGTAAGCACTCAGCTTCCGAATGAATGAATGAAAAATCCGTTTCTCGAAGATTGTCTTTTTCGCCTGATGGGGATATGCTTACTGGGGTATCCTCAGCAGGACGTTTTCGACTGGCCCAAGGGCTGGCGAGTGGGCCTGCAGAACGGCGAGTGGATCAAAGCCCGTCAAGGCACCAGGCGACTAGAGGTCAAAGGCCCAGGCGAGTAGATAGGCCCAGTCGGTTTGACTTAAACGATCGACAAAGTTGTAACCGAATCGGTTGAGATATGTAAACCCTAGGGGAGGTGAGCCTATATAAACCTCCCTAAGGGGTGAGTAGAGACACGTTCCCTCATACACCCAAGCAACTCGCCGCCTAGTCGCCGAGTTCGCCCATTGTAAACACCTCCATAATACAATCTAGCAGGAGTAGGTCTTTACCCTCCGGGGGGCCGAACCTGGGTAAAACCCTGTGTCTTTGCCCTCATCTCGCACCGCAGATGGCTGGCCGCCCTTGCCCTTCGTTCTACTACTCGCTGCCGATTGCAGCATCTGCCGTGGTCATTCCCTCGACAGTGGCGCCCACCGTGGGGCCTGGCCGGTCTGGCCGGTGTTCTGCGGCGAGATCCAATCTGCCCATCAACGAGACGGTCGCCACCGGCCGCATGATAGCGATCGGCGAGATGCTCCAGATCTTGCCGAGCAGCTACGTCCCGGCGGCACGACCCGTCACGCACAGCGTGATCCTGCCGATCGGCACGATCAGCCTCTTCATCGGCTTCACCGACGTCACCACCTCGGAGGACTCGACTCGCATCCGCGAGTCGCCACCACGCGATCGGCTCTCCGAGAGCCAGGTCCGCACGATCCACCGCCTCGCCTCCGAGTACAACTCGGCCCATAGCAACGTGGCCGAGAACTCAGCGGCCGCAGAAGACGCGGCCGTCACAGACGACGCCGACTCGGCGACCCCGGCGTCACTCGCCGGATCCATCACCGCGGCCTCGTCCGCGGGCTCCATCGTTCAGGTCTCCAACACGGGAGATTTCGAGGACCCCTCCATCCTCGGGATCTTCGACTTCGACTCCGGGTCGGAAAACTCCGCCGACCTCCACGACGGAACCGGTCGCCATGCTGCGACCTACATGGCCACCGGCGCCGATCCGCCGGAGGACCCTTTCTCCACCCCGATCCCTCCCAACGCTACGGCAACGGAGGTCGAGGAACTCCGCCTGAAACTGGCGGAGGCAGTACGCAAGGAGCAGGCCGAGCGCGAAAAATTTCGCCTCGAGCAGGTGACAGCGCAAGAACTGTCACGCTACCACCAGCAGCGGATCAGGTCACGCCTGAACCCCACCGTTCAGGGGCGCGCCCTGAACTTCGACGATGAGAACGACCCGGCTCGCATAGCCGAGCGCGCGATCTGCGAGAACGCGCCACCAGGGGGAAGCGCTCGACCCCCGCCAGGATCAACGGCGATGGGTGCCCCACCACCACCCAACCGCACCCCTCCCAGGGACCAGCCGCGGATAGTCGTCTCCTCACGGGAGCGAGATGCGAACGGCCTTCCACTGTTCTCCACCCCGATGGACAACCTCGTGGCAGGCCGAGCCGCAGCCAACAGCATCACGGCCACCGGCGACGGCGCCTTACAGATCCAGTACGTCAAGGCCCTGCTCGCAAAAGCCGTGGAGCAGCAAAAAGCGGGCGCCGATTCGCAAGGGCGAGTATACTCGCGCTCCTCGGGGAGCAGGGCGGCCTCAAGCGGTCGCCCAGCGGCGGCAAACACCCTCAATTGCCCGCCACCAGAGCCATTGCAGCTCCAACGCCGACCCGCGAACGCGGCACTCTCCACCAACGATCCCAGGCCAGCGACCAACTTCGTCGCCGCCAACGGAGAACCCGTCGACGCCCGCACTCACATCATCAACAACCAAAACTGGCGCGCACGCCAGCCCGACGACTTGCAGCACACCCTAAATACTCGCCGCGATGGCGAGCCCATGGGGTCGCTCAGTCGACTAGGGCCCAAGTGCTTCGGACCAATGATCCGCGGCGAAAAGTACCCGCCAAACTTCAAGGCGCCAAAGGAGATCGAAAAATACGACTCCTCGTATGACCCCGCAGTCTGGCTCGACACATACCTCATGGCAATGGGGATCGCGGGTCACACCGACCTACTCGCCGCCCGTTACCTCCCACTGATGATGGAGGGGACGTGCAGGCAATGGATCAACACGCTCCCCCAAGACAGTATCGACTCCTGGGAGGAAATGCGAGACGCCTTCGTCAGGCACTTCGAGTGCTCCTACACCCGCGCCACCACCATCGAGGACCTGGAACGCTGCGTCCAGGGACCCCGCGAGTCGACCCGCAACTGGGTCCAACGGTGGCAAGAGCTCTGGTACAACGCGGTCGGCATCCACCCGGACACCGCGATCCATTGCTTCAAGACCTCGTGCCGCTACGAGCCTCTAGTCGCCAAGCTCAAGCGACACGCCCGCACACTCGACAACATCCCCGACCTCCTCGAGATTGCCAAGCGGTACGCCGAGGAGGACCCCAACCAAGACGTCGACGACGAGTCAGGGGGGCAACGCCGCACGAACGGCAACGACGGCGGACGCCGAACCGACCTACGCTACAGCGGCACCCGCCTCACAGGAGGGCGCCGCAACGACGGGCGAGTCGACTTCGTCGCCAACGCTGGGCACGCACAACGCGAGCCCAAGAGCTACCGCCGCGACGGAGGGCAACGACGCGATGTCGGCAACTACAAGAACAAGCCAAGGTTCGATCCCGCGGCCCTCCTTAACCAACCATGTGCGTATCACAGCAGGGAAGGAAAGCCCGCCACGCACACCACCGCCGACTGCCACACCCTCAGGGAAATCGAGAAGGCACGGCACGCGCGGGAGGACACCGACAACGACCCGCAAAATGGCGGAAAATTCGGCAAAGTAGTCGGCTCGCTCCACACCTTCACCGGCTTCAACACGAAGCGCGAGAAGAAGGTCATCGCCCGCGCCGTCGCCGTCAACGCGGTGGCCCAGACAGACGTCCCCCAGTTCCTGAACTGGTCGGAACAGCCCATCACCTGGAGCCGGCAAGACCACTCGCCACGCATCGAGTATCCAGGACGAGTCGCCCTGGTGGTCAAGCCCAAGGTCGGCGACTACTGGCTCCCCAAGACTCTGATGGACGGCGGCAGCTCCATCAACATCCTCTACCTCGACACCTTCAGGCGGCTGCGGCTCCCGCAGTCGATGATCGAGACAACACACACCACGTTCCACGGCATTGTCCCCGGTCGGAAGGCTTACCCGATCGGCAAGGTCACGCTACCCGTCACCTTCGGCACTCCGGCAAACTTCCGCACCGAGCGGATCGTCTTCGAGCTGGTGCCCTTCGACAGCCCTTACCATTGCGTCCTGGGGCGCCAGTCGTTCGAAAAATTCATGGCGGCACCCCACTACGCGTACAACGCGATGAAGCTCCCCGGGCCGTGCGGCGTCATCACCATTAACGGCGACCCCGACATGGCCGCCGAATGCGAGGCCAAAGGAGCCGAACTCGCCGACGCCGTCATCGCGGCGGAAGCTAGTCACGCCGATGAGCTCGCCAAATACGCGAGCGGGATCAACAATGACGACCCCACAATACTCAAGAAGCCCAACTCAGAAGGCACAAACCCCTCAACCTTTGAGGCCACGACGCACACCCGCACCGTCGAGCTGGTCCCAGGCGACCCCAGCCAGACGGTGACGATCGGGACAGGCATGAGCCCAGCGTAGGAAGGCGCGCTCATCGAGTTCCTTCGTGAGAATAGGGACATCTTCGCGTGGAAACCCTCCGATATGCCTGGTGTCCCTAGGGAGCTCGCTGAGCACAAACTAAACGCCGACCCCAAAGTGCGACCAGTCAAGCAGTCGCTACGGCCCTTCAATGAAGAGCGCCGTCGAGCAATCGCCGAGGAAGTGCAGCGCCTGCTCGCTGCCGGCTTCATCCGGCCAATCAAATACTCCAAGTGGCTGGCGAACCTAGTCCTGGTCGAGAAGAAAAATGGAACCTGGAGAATGTGTATCGACTACACAAACTTAAACAGCGCCTGCCCAAAGGAGCAGTTCGTCCTCCCGCGGATCGATCAGATAATCGATTCAACCGCGGGCTCGGAGTCGCTGTGTTTCCTCGACGCCTATTCCGGGTACAACCAGATTAAAATGGCTGTCGAGGATGAGGAGAAGACGGCGTTCATCACGCCATTCGGAGCATTCTGCTACACCGCCATGACCTTCGGCCTCAAGAACGCCGGGGCGACCTACCAGCGGTGCATGCAAGAATGCCTCGCGAGCCAAATTGGCCGCAACATCCACGTCTACATCGACGACGTGGTCGTGAAATCCGCTCGCCAAGGAGACCTCCTCGCCGACCTAGCGGAGACCTTCGCCAACCTGCGGAGGTACAAGATAAAGCTCAACCCAGGCAAGTGCACCTTCGGTGTACCCGCCGGGCAATTACTAGGGTACGTCGTCTCCAAACGAGGGATCGAGGCAAACCCAACGAAGATCGACACGATCGCCCGGCTCGGCAAACCCGAGTGGCTGCGCGACGTCCAGAAGCTGGCCGGGCGTGTAGCGGCTCTCAGTCGCTTCATCCCCCTCCTGGGCGAAAAGGCGATGCCCCTATACCGCCTGATGCGCAAGAATCCCACCTTCCAGTGGGACAAGGAGGCGGACGACGCGCTCCGCGACCTCAAAAAGGTGCTACTCGCCGCACCACTACTCGCCGCACCCGTCGACAAAGAGCCCATGCTGGTTTACGTCGCGGCATCCGAGCGCGTCGTCAGCGCTGTAATGGTCGTCGAACGACCAGAGGAAGGAAAAGAGCGCCCAGTACAGCGGCCGGTTTACTACATCAGCGAGGTCCTCACCGAATCGCGCCAGCGATACCCACAGTACCAAAAGCTGGTATACGCGGTCTTTAGGGCTCAGCGGCGCCTGCCGCACTACTTTCAGGAGCACCCCATCACGGTCGTCTCCTCAGCTCCACTACAAGATATCATCCGCAACCGTGAGGCGACCGGGCGGGTCGCCAAGTGGGCCGTCGAGATCGGCGTCCACAACATTAAGTACGAGCCACGAAGGGCGATCAAGTCCCAAGCACTGGCAGACTTCATCGCCGACTGGGAAGAGGCCCAGCAGCCAGACAAGCCGCCGTACCTCCACTACTGGAACCTACACTTCGACGGGTCCAAGAACGCGGACGGTGCAGGCGCGGGGATTGTGTTGACTTCACCAAAGGGCGACAAGCTCCGCTACATCCTTCGCCTCGAATTCACGCCCTGCACCAATAACATGGCCGAGTACGAGGCCCTACTCCATGGCATGCGAGCCGCAAAGGAGATGAGCGTCAACCGCCTTAGATGCTACGGAGATTCCGACCTCGTCGCGGGGCAAGTCGCCGGCACCTGCGACGCCGTCTCCCCGACCATGGCGGCGTATCGCCAAGAGGTGGACAAGTTGGGCGGCCACTTCACCGGCTATTCCGTCGAGTGGATCGACATGCGGAAGAACGAGGAGGCCGACGCCCTCTCTCGCATCGGATCGGCTCGACTCGCACCACCCGCCGGCGTGTTCCTCGACACAATCTCCAAGCCATCAGTCTCTCCCCCGAAGGAGATCGACATCGGAGTCCCCCTCCAACCAGAGGCAACCTTGGTCGCACTCGTCACCGAGCCAGACGACTGGACCAAGCCCTATATCGCCTACCTGGAGACAGGCAACCTGCCCGCAGACGAGACAAGCACTCGAATGATCGCTCGCCGATGTAAGTCCTACACCATCATCGACGGCGAGCTACACAAGCGCAGCGTCACCGGCGTGTTCCAACGCTGCGTCCAACCGGCTGAAGGACGCAAAATCTTACATGACATCCACTCAGGCGACTGCGGCCATCACGCTGCCGCGCGCTCCCTGGTCGCCAAGGCCATGCGACACGGCTTCTATTGGCCCACCGCACACGCCGACGCCGTCGATATCGTCCGGCGATGCGCCGGGTGCCAGAAGTACGCCAACCAGACGCACGTTCCAAGTTCAGCGCTCAAAACCATCCCCATCACTTGGCCATTCGCCGTATGGGGCATGGACATGGTAGGCCCCTTCAAGAAGGCCCCCTCTGGCTACACCCACCTGCTGGTCGCCGTCGACAAATTCACAAAGTGGGTAGAAGCCAAGCCAGTCCGGAAGTGCGACGGGAAGACTGCCACTAAGTTCCTACGCGAGCTCATATATCGCTACGGTTTCCCTAACAGCATCATCACGGACAACGGCACAAACTTCGCCAAGGGAGCAATGGCCGAGTTCTGCGAGGAGCACCACATCCGGCTCGACCTCGCGTCAGTCGCACACCCGGAGTCCAACGGCCAGGCGGAACGAGCCAACCAAAGCATCCTCCACGGCCTGAAACCACGACTCCAAGTACCACTCGAGCGCACCGCTGGATGCTGGGTCGAAGAGCTCCCCTCCGTCATCTGGGGAATCCGCACCTCGGTCAACTGGTCGACGGGATTCACCCCTTTCTTCATGGTCTACGGCGCTGAAGCTGTCATGCCCACCGACCTCGAACACGACTCGCCGCGGATCGTCCACTATACGGAGGCCGCAAACGAACTGGCCCGCCAAGACGGGCTCGACCAACTCGACGAAGCACGCGACCTCGCCCGATCGCGCACCGCTATCTATCAGCAAGGGCTGCGTCGCTACCACAGCCGACGGGTGAAAACCCGCACCTTCCAGGAAGGCGACTTGGTGTTACGCCTCATCCAGGACAAGAAGGGCATGCACAAGCTCTCTCCTCCGTGGGAAGGCCCGTTCGCCATCGGGCGCGTACTCGGCAACGACGCCTACTACCTCATCCACGTCCGCGGGGACGGCGAACTAGACGTCAAGCGGCCATGGAATGTAAATCTCCTCCGGAAGTTCTATTCCTAGAACCCCACATATGTACTCTCCAGTCGCTATGAAGTAAAAGAAACAGTTACCGCAAATTGCGTCCACTCTCCATACCTTGTGCCACTCGCACTCGTAATAACAGCATCATGCTAAACATGCAGAAGTCAACCTTTGGTACAGCGACCGGCACGGCCAAGTAGTGCGAAATAGGAGCACTGAGTCACCTCAGGTCCTGTGTCGTCCACGAAAAACGCCAATCCGGAGCCCCATTGGAGTCGCCTAGCTCGACTGGTTTTTCAAACCAAGACAACTGCCCTCGCTTCTCACAGCGGCCTTTGTCCTCCGCATCCTCGGCGTAGCGACTCGAACGACTAAGTACCACGCTCGGGGACTGCATACCAGTTCGTCGCGATCGGTCAGGGAAAACGTCAAGTAAGAGAGCATGCCCTGGACTCGCCATTGCGACTGACCCCCCGGGCCAGGCAGGAGTGACGCGCCCACACCAACGCGCTCAGTCCTCAACCACCCTCGAGTCGCGCCTCGAAATACCAAGTACCACGCTCGGGGACTCGGCCACCCGGCCCCGTTCGCGCACGGGAAAACGGTAAAGTAAAGAGCACTCAAGGGAGTCGCCGTGCGACTGGCTCTCCGAGCTCGGACGAGTCGACTAAACCAAACAAAACACACGATAACAACAAACATCATACACAAGGTGAACCCCACAAAAGGGCGGACGCGCTCGGGGACTCATCCAAAATCAATCCAAAACACGATAATTATTAGCAAAATAGACACAACGTCCAATCCAATCGCACTTCGCGTTGTCTTACATTACAAACTATGCCTGTTCGGCAGAACTGCTACTAACTTATCTAGGCATACTACACTATTCCGCAGGCTTCGCCGATGATGCACCAGAGTCCCGGCGCTTCCGGATGAACGGAGTATACGGGTTCGATGGATACGTCGTCAGCTCGCCCGCCATCGCCGCGCGGAAGGGCTGCTCGACCTTGAAGTCGCGATGCGGCGGCTCGGGGTCGTTCGGCGCGACGACTGTTTCCTGGTAAGGAAGGAGGTCGCCCATCGCCCAGACACGCTCCGAGTACGCGGCGGCACGTTCCTGCAGCTTGAGAACCTCAGACAGGTCCACCGCGCCAGTCGACGAAGGGTACCCACTCGTCACGTTGTCGATGTCGAAGTCTTCGGGGAAGTGAGCAAGTCCCAAGCTCAGAGCTGTTGACGCTCCACGCCGAAACGCCGACCGCGTCATGAACTCTACGACCGCGGGCGCCTTCTCCAAATACTCCCACACCTCAACGAGGTCACTGGGAATAACCTCCGTGGGCGACATTTCTTGAAGGTACGCGCGGATGCACGTCGCCGACAGCGTCGCCGAGTCGACGAGCATGTTCACGCACTCCCTCGCATCAAGAGAGCTCGCTTCTTCATGGCTACCAATCACACGGCCTGCTAGACGGAAACAGTTGTGAGCACCACGGAAACCACAAACAATATAACTACAAGACTAGGAAGATGCACTCACCGAGCAAAGGGCGGGCGAGCCCCGTGATGAAGCTTTGAAGCGACCTATGGTCGTTTTGAAGCCCAACAATGAGGGCTTCCGACACCTTCCGGTCTTCCTCCGCTGCCGCAACGGCGGCCTTAGCTCGCCCGTTCGCCGAGCTCGCTTCCTCTTTCGCCTCCCGCAGTTCGCGCTCGAGGTCGGCGATCCTTTGCTCGGCAGTTCCTAACGCAGATTTCGCCGCCATCAGCTCGCCAGCTGGGACAAGTTCTTGGCGAGCCGCCTCTGCCTGCGCAGCAACAGCCTGAAGGTCCCTGTTAACCTCTTGGAGAGTGGCCAACTCCTTCTCAGCACGCTGCTTCGCAGCCAATCGCTCTGCCGATTCCAGTTGCAGACCCTGCACAATTTCAAAGTCAGCAACACGAAAATTACTCAGTGCCCACCCGCTACAATTTAGCGAGTGTGCACTCGGGGACTGGATACCACGAAAATTACTCAGTGCCCACCCGCTACAATTTAGCGAGTGCGCACTCGGGGACTGGATACCACGAAAATTACTCAGTGTCCACTCGCTACAATTTAGCGAGTGCGCACTCGGGGACTGGTGACAACGAAAAATACCAAGTGCCCACCCGCTACAATTTAGCGGGTGCGCACTCGGGGACTGGACTCGAACGTACAAAACAAGTAATTATAAGAATCAAGCCGCTGCTAAGCACCGACCTGATCCTCGGGGACTGGAGGTACCTGGATGGCCGCGCCAAGCATGCCGTGCAGTTCCACCGCGTCCACAGACGCGAGCAGCGCCGGTGTGTGCCCGCGACGTGGATCAATTTCAGCGTCGGCGGTCCCTGGAGCGGGGCTCGGAGCCGCAGCCTCACTCGCCGAGGCCACCTTGGTCATGAAGCGGGGGAAGGTAGCGATTGACGCGCCCGCCCCAAGGGAACTCGCCTCCTCCGGTCTAGGCAACGAAATGCCCCCCTTCGTGGACGCGGTCGCTTCCACAGCAGTCCTAGCCGGCGTGATCGCCATGTCGTCAGAGACAGCGACGATGTCGTCGCCCTTGACCTTCTTGCTGCCTTCCGTGGAGGCGGCGGCCTCGTCCACCTTCCTCTTACGGGAAGGGTCCTCCTCGCTACCGGCGGAGGGCACCTTGGCCACCGTCGGGTGGCCCATCTTCTTCACTCCGGTCCTACGCATCGAGACAACTCAGTAAAAACAGTCAAAATACTAAGAGAGAAAGGTAAAGGCCGAGTGCACTCACTTGGCGACTGGAATGAAACGCAGCCCTGTACGAAGGCCGGCCGGTCTCTCCAGCTCGGGGCCCAATCAGCGACTAAGCCCCAGTTCCAGGACGCCAGGGGCCCAGGATACGGATGGCTTCTTCGACGTTGAAGTAGCGGTTGGTGCCTCCGGGACGCCTTCGGCGGAGCCCTCCTCGCGAAGTGGAGCTGCTGCGGCCGGAGCCTCCTCGCGAGGCGAGACTGCCACGTTCGGGACCTCCTTGCGAGGCGAAGTCGCTCCAGCCGGAGCCTTCCCCAGCCCGGAGACCGGCGCGAAGGGCGGAGGCATTGAGGCCAGCGGTGCCTCCATGGATGGCGCATCTAGTGCGGTTGTTGCTGGGGCCGCCTCGTCACCGGCCGAGCTGTGAGCGTCGGAGCTGCTCGCTGAGCGCGGCGGTGAGGCCATCTTCGGCGGCTTCGTCTTCCTCCTCAAGGGGGCCCTCGCCTCTTTCTCTTTCTTCTTCTTCGCGGGAGTGGCCTGACGGAGCGAGGTGGTCTCCGGGAGTTCCTCGTCATCGTCGTGACGCTCGAGGCTCCTGCTCGCCTCGAGTTCGCGCTGACGTTGCCCGCGGGTCTTTCGAACCAGTGGGGCGATCTCCTCTTCGGATTCGTCCTCGTCGTCCTCGCTACCCTTGGCGGGAGGCGACTCGCTTGCGTCCTGGGCGGTTGGCCCGGAGCTCTCGTCATCAGCGGGTGGTAGCCATCCTTCCACCACTTGGAATAGCTGCGTTAAACACGAGACAAAGTTAGAATTACCGCGACCGCACATGATGCGACTGCGAACAAGATAAAATAATTACCGTTGGAGCCGGACGCTTCGCGGTGTATGGAGGAACCCCGGCCTGCGCATCCGTGTATGCCGCCTGGGTGATCCTCTTCAGCGCCAGGAGGTAGTCCTCCAACTTCCACTCGGCGAGGCAGGCCTTCGTCGAGTCTCCTCGGCCCGTGTACTGGTACATGTAATGCTCGCGTTGGGCGAGCGGAACGAGCCGCCGCCCAAGCCAACAGTTGTATAGGTTCACCGTCTGGAGCCCCTTCTTCTTCAGACCGCGGATGGTCTGGAGCATCTCGTCGACGACCATCCGCTGGTCGTCGGGGAGCTTGACGACCTGGAGGTTGCGCGGCTCGGAACGGTCCGCCGAGTACCGCGGGATCGCCGCCTCGTCCTTCGGGGTCGCCTCGGTCACATAAAACCAAGACTTTTTCCAGTCGCTCGCTGCTTTGGCCGGCAGCATCAGGTCGAAGAAGGAGGCTTTGGATTTGAGTTGGAAGGTTAAGCCGCCCGCGGCTAGCATTGGGCCGCCCGCCTCCTCGCGGCTGATCCGTCCGTGGAACAGATCTTGCCACAAGGGAAAATAGGGCCGGCAGCCCAAGTAGCACTCGCAGAACGCCACGAAGATGGCGAGCTGCTCGATACTATGGGGACCCAGATCCGAGGGCTGGATCCCGTAGTAGGCGCAGAAGCGCCGGAAGAACAGAGAAGTGGGAAACCCTAAACCCCGCTCGAGGTGGCTAGTGAAGCAGATAAACTCTCTCTCGCGCGGGTTCGGGGTCGTTTCCCCGGCTGCGGGGATTCGCCAGCAGCCGGCCCGCAGGATTCCGGCCTCCTCGAAGGAGGCCAGTTGCGCCCTGGTACACTTGGATCTACCCCAAGGTTCAGTGGAGAGGGCCATGGCTGAGGATTTGCTTGGAGGGCGGAAGATTGCGGGTCGATCAGATCGCGGGATCAACGGACGGAAGATGTGCGTACTCGGAAGAAATGGTGGGCGGTTGGCTTTCCGATAGCCTACCATTCCTCTTATATAGCGGGAGCTGCCCGCCAAATTAGGGGGCCGTTACCGCGCGATGATTACGCCGAAAGTTACCGTTAAGTTACCTTAACGGCTAGTTTGACCACACCCGACGGTCCGCCTCCTGATACCCGGCTCGCTGAGTTACTCGCCGAGGCCGCGACCCGTTGATTCGACTCACCCAAGACGCAACTTGGTTCGCCGGATTTTTTTCCTTCGTGCAGGAGCCCGCCGACGATTCGACTGGATGCCAACTTGAAGCCGTATACTCCGACTGCCAACAGCCACCCGCGCCTAATCAACGACGGCCTCGGGGACTACTGATGGGGATATGCCTACTGGGGTATCCTCAGCAGGACGTTTCCGACTGGCCCAAGGGCTGGCGAGTGGGCCTGCAGAACGGCGAGTGGATCAAAGCCCGTCAAGGCACCAGGCGACTAGAGGTCAAAGGCCCAGGCGAGTAGATAGGCCCAGTCGGTTTGACTTAAACGATCGACAAAGTTGTAACCGAATCGGTTGAGATATGTAAACCCTAGGGGAGGTGAGCCTATATAAACCTCCCTAAGGGGTGAGTAGAGACACGTTCCCTCATACACCCAAGCAACTCGCCGCCTAGTCGCCGAGTTCGCCCATTGTAAACACCTCCATAATACAATCTAGCAGGAGTAGGTCTTTACCCTCCGGGGGGCCGAACCTGGGTAAAACCCTGTGTCTTTGCCCTCATCTCGCACCGCAGATGGCTGGCCGCCCTTGCCCTTCGTTCTACTACTCGCTGCCGATTGCAGCATCTGCCGTGGTCATTCCCTCGACATCGCCCCAATTTTGCCGATAGCCACAATAAGTTGATGCTCCAGAAGCCGATAGCAACGTATCGGCTTTCACCTTGTTACATTCACACAGTCAACCAAGCCACAGCTCGAAGAGCCGATGCACATCGGCTTTCCCAACAACGTTGACAAGGTCAAACTTGGTCGCATACTTAGGCAAACCTATCCGGTCACTTCTTAGTTTCAAATGGTAACCTGCGACCCTCAACAAGAACCCTCAATCCTCAACTGATTTTGAAGAGAAGGTCCGGGCGACAATTTCTCCAGTAGCTCGTACGTGTAAACTGGCACCTGTTTGTAACATGTATGAACCTCTAGAGTCGATGACCGTGCATCGGCTATATATTTTTGCTTTTATTCGGCCGATTTCCAGCATCGGCCCCCCACATTTTTACTGTCCATCGTCTAACGTGCTTTTACTTGGCCGATTTCGTGTATCGGCCCCCAAGTTTCACTGTCCATCATCCCACATGCTTGGGAAATATTTCTTGAGATGTTGACCGTTGACCGCCACTGAGAATTTCACGCCGTCCAGCTCCTCGAGCATGTATGCGTTTCCTCTTAAAACTTGATCAACCCTGTACGGCCCGTGCCAATTTGGAGACCATTTACCATATGTTGCATCCTTAGTCCCTAATGGCAACACAGCTTCCCATACCAGATCACCAACGTGGAACTCCTTCGGCTTCACTTTCTTGTTATATGCACGAGCTACCTTGGCCTTGTTATCTTTGATTTTCTCAAGTGACCACAGCCTGAGCTCAGTCAAATCCTCGACACTCTCACTCATCAGGGTTGCATATTCTTCAGTTGTTAGGTTGTCCTGAAAAGTGACACGTCTCGACCCAGCCGTAATTTCCCAGGGCAATACGGCTTCTTGTCCATATACTAGATGGTATGGCGAGGTTTTAATCGCCCCATGGCATGACATGCGATAAGCCCATAAAGCTTCTGACAGAACCTCGTGCCAACGTCTAGGGTGCTCATCGATTTTTCTCTTGATCAGCTTGATGAGGCTTTGGTTGGACGCTTCGGCTTGGCCATTTGCTTGAGCATAGTATGGAGATGATCTGATCAGCTTAATCCCCGTGTCCTCGCAGAACTTCCTAAACTCCTGAGAAATAAAGACCGAACCTCCATCGGTCGTGATAGTTTGGGGAATCCCGAATCTATGGATGACATGTTCTTTCACAAAGTTGATAACATCCTTTGAGTTTACTGATTTCATCGGGACAGCCTCCACCCATTTAGTGAAATAATCAGTGATGGCCAAAATCCACATGTGGCCTTTGCTTGATGGAGGATTGATTTTGCCGATCATATCCAAGCCCCAACCTCGGAATGGCCAAGGCTTGATGATGGGGTTCATTGCTGACGCGGGTACCATCTGAATTTTTCCAAATTTCTGACATGCTTGACACCCTTTGTAGTACTTGAAACAGTCCTCAAGCATG
Source organism: Avena atlantica (assembly GCA_910589765.1). NCBI lineage: Eukaryota > Viridiplantae > Streptophyta > Magnoliopsida > Poales > Poaceae > Avena > Avena atlantica. The sequence goes on from OU342736.1 coordinate 510,204,596, forward strand.
GTGGGCCAATAAAACCCTGATCGCCTGATCAACCATTTCATCTTGTGAGCCGATTGGTGAGTTCCACAGGCGCCTTCGTGTACCTTGTGTAGGAGCCAATTGGCCTCGGCTGTCCCCAGGCATTTGAGCAATAACCCTTCAAGAGTCCTGTAAAACATGTCATCCCCAATAAGCACATACTTCATGGCCTTGTACCTTATCCGTTTAGGTGCCCCCCGAGCCGAATCCTTCAAGTAATTGAAGATATCGGCTCTCCAGTCGTCAGCTTCCAGGAACTGTACCTGAACCTCGGCTCCTGCTGCTACATCCTTGTAACCTGAAGCCATTTGTGCAAGATCATTTGCCTCTGTATTCTGCGACCACGGGATCCAGGTGAAGTTTATGTACCGGAATTGCGCCATCAGCTCACGGCAGTGCAACCATAATGGGAAGAGGGACTCGCTCTCACACTTGTACTCCTCCGTGAGTTGGGAAATCACCAACTTGGAGTCTCCAAAAATTTCCACTGCTTCTGCTCCGGCTTCGAGGAGTAACTCCATTCCCTTGCGTATCGCCTCGTACTCGGCGACATTGTTGGTGCGAGAGGTAGACAATCTGATGGAGAAGGAAAATGTTGCCCCCCGGGGCGACACGAGTAAAATGCCGATGCTGCAGCCATCGTCACAAACCGATCCGTCGAAAAACATAGCCCACACTCTTATGGACAGTGCTGCTATGTTAGTGTTGATCCTTTCAGCGATAAGGTCGGCCAACGCCTGTCCCTTAACTGCTTTCGCGGGTTGATACCGGATGTCAAACTCTGATAATGCAAACATCCATTTGCCCAGTCGGCCTTTTAACATAGGGGCCGACAGCATGTGCTTTATGACGTCTGATTTGCATATGATGATGATCTCTACTGATAGAAAAATGTGGCGCAGCTTGGTGCAGGTGAAAAACAGCCAGAGGCACAACTTATCGATATCAGGATACCTTGTCTCTGCGTCCAGCATCCTTCTGCTTATGTAAAATACGACTCGCTCCAGCCCATCATAAACTTGCACCACCACCGAGGCGATGGACGTGTCGGCTACTGACAAGTAAATGTAGAACGGTCTGTCCGGCTGGGGTGGAACCAACACTGGCGGCTTCGTCAGATATTCTTTGATCTCGTCAAAGGCTCGTTGTTGTTCTGCCCCCCAGCGGAATTCCTCGTCAGATTTAATTTTCACCAGTCCCATGAACGGCTCTATTCTTCCTGACAGATTGGAGATGAATCTTCTGACGAAGTTGATCTTGCCGATGAGAGACTGCAGTTCTTTCTTTGTAGTGGGTGGCTTCATTGTTCGCACTTCCTCCTGACTTTTCAGGCCGATCTCGATTCCGCGTTCATGGACCAAAAAACCCAAGAACTGACCGGCCGTCACCCCGAAGGCACACTTCTTTGGATTCATCCGTAGCCCGAATTTTCTTGTCCGGTCCAGGACGCGTTGCAGATCGTCCCAGTGTCCTTGCATAGAAGCAGACTTGACCACCACGTCATCGATGTAAATTTCCACCAGCTTGCCGATCAGATCATGGAAAATATAATTCATGGCCCTTTGGTACGTGGCGCCGGCATTCTTCAGTCCAAACGTCATGACTACATACTCAAACAACCCCACCGAACCTGGTACTCTGAATGCAGTCTTGTGTATGTCTTCTGGAGCCATAAAAATTTGGTTGTAACCGGCATTGCCATCCATGAAGCTCAAGATCTTATGACCAGCCGCTGCGTTGATTAACGTCTCTGCCACCGGCATCGGATACTCATCCTTTGGGGTAGCTCTGTTGAGATCCCGAAAATCTATGGCAACACGCCAACGGCCATCCTTTTTCTCTACAGGTACGATACTAGAAATCCACTCAGCATACCTGCATGGCCTGATTAACTTGGCTGTCAACATTTTCTCGACCTCCTTCTTGACTTCTTCCAGAATTTCGGCCTTCATCTGTCGTGCTCGCTGCTGAAATGGCCGAAATCCTTTTTTAAGCGGGAGTTGATGCTCAATGATGCTCCTGTCTAACCCAGGCATCTCTGTGTAGTCCCAGGCGAAGCAGTCTGGATATTGTTTCAACAGGGCTATCATCGGGCCCCACAGACTCGGATCTAACTTCTTGCTGATAAATGTTGGTCGTGGCTTATCCCCAGGACCAATGTCGATCTCTTCTAGTTCATCAGCGGATGTAAACCCATACCCTAGCTTTCCGTCACCTGTCAAATCGATGCTAAACACAGGGCAAGCAGTAGGTGAGGATAACAAAAATAATTTGGGCCGATTGCCTGAATCGGCCCCCTTTTTGATTGCATTAGTCAAGGATGGTTTACACCTTATTGTTTTATAATGGCAGGGCATCTCCCTGCTATGACTACATGACCCGCTTGTCGTATGATTGCTGCTTTTTATTTTTTGTGGCCGATCGCAGGGATCGGCCGTACCACGCATGATCGTGGACTCTTCTACTCTGTCAGGCCAGTGGATAAGACCAGCCTCACCCCGTTTTTGTAGCTTCAATGCGCTCACAGCCGTCTAAACTGATTCCAGAGATCGGCTCTTGGTCTTCTGCTTCCCAGACGTTCATGCCAGCTATGGAAATTTCGATAGAGTCATCTGCATGGATGACCTCCACTTCATCTCCGTCCCACTGTATTAGGCACTGGTGCATCGTGGATGGAATGCAGCAATTAGCGTGAATCCAATCTCTTCCTAGCAGGACGGCGTAGGTACTTTTGCTGTCCACGACGAAAAATGACGTGGGTATGGTTTTCCTGCCCACTGTCAGATCCACGTTCAGGACGCCTTGCGTGTCCGAAGTCTGACCGTTGAAGTCGCTTAACGTGACGTTGGTTTTGATCAGATCTGCAGTGGAGCATCCCAAACGTCGTAGCATGGAGTATGGCATGATATTGACTGCCGCTCCGGTGTCCACCAACATCTTGCTGACAGGTTGCCCATTGATGTAACCTCGTAGGTACAGGGCTTTCAGATGTTTGTAACCCTTCTCACGTGGCTTCTCAAAGATAACCGGCCGTGGACCGCAGTCGAACTGTGCCACTGGTAGCTCATTGGTTCTTGGCGCGCAGAATTCTGACGGAAGTATGAACACCATGTTTGTGCCAGCCGATGTCTGTGCATCGGCTTTTACTGGTTTGGGGCGCCACTCTTTCCTTGTCGGGCGGTCTCCCGTTTCCAGGGCCTGCCTAATTTTGACGGCCAGATCGGGCCGTGCTTTCTTTAAAGCGTGGAGATACTGCGCTTCAGCTTCCTCCAAGTTACGCAGCCGCTGCACTCTACGCTTTTGGGTGTGTCTGAGTCCGTCGGGACACCACCTTGGACGGTGATATGTCTTCTTCTTTGTCATCCCTTGGCTTCTCGAGGTCTTTTGCTCGAGCGGACTCCCTGTAACGGCCCTGGGGTGTGCGAGGCCCTAGACGTTTGAACACTGAAACTGTCGTGGGAATGACCACGGCAGATGCTGCAATCGGCAGCGAGTAGTAGAACGAGGGGCAAGGGCGGCCAGCCATCTGCTGTGCGAGATGAGGGCAAAGACACAGGGATTTACCCAGGTTCGGCCCCCCGGAGGGTAAAGACCTACTCCTGCTAGATTGTATAATGGAGGTGATTACAAGGGGTGAACTCGGCGGCTAGGCGGCGAGTTGCTTGGGTGTATGAGGGAACGTGTCTCTACTCACCCCTTAGGGAGGTTTATATAGGCTCACCTCCCCTAGGGTTTACATATCTCAACCGATTCGGTTACAACTTTGGCAATCGTTTACCCTAAACCGACTGGGCCTATCCACTCGCCTGGGCCTTCTACTTCCAGTCGCTTGGTACCTTGCTGGGCTTTGATCCACTCGCCGTTCTGCAGGCCCACTCGCCAGCCTTTGGGCCAGTCGGAAACGTCCTGCTGAGTATACCCCAGTAGGCGTATCCCCATCAGTAGTCCCCGAGGCCGTCGTTGATTAGGCGTGGGTGGCTGCTGGCAGTCGGAGTATACAGCTTCAAGTTGGCATCCAGTCGAATCGTCGGCGGGCTCCTGCATAAAGGAAAAAATCCGGCGAACCGAGTTGTGTCTTGGGCGAGTCGAACCGACGGGACACGGTCTCGGCGAGTGACTTAGCGAGCCGAGTGGATGGAAACGGACCGTCGGGAGCGGTCAAACTAGCCGTTAAGGTAACTCAACGGTAACTTTGGCGTAATCATCGCGCGGTAACGGCCTCCTGATTTGGCGGGCAACCTCCGCTATATAAGAGGAATGGTAGGCTATCGCAAAGCCAACCGCCCACCATTTCTTCCGAGTACGCACATCTTCCTTCCTTTGATTCCGCGATCTGATCGACCCGCAATCCTCCGACCTCCAAGCAAATCCTCAGCCATGGCCCTCTCCACTGAACCTTGGGGTAGATCCAAGTGCACCAGGGCGCAGCTGGCCTCCTTCGAGGAGGCCGGAATCCTGCGGGCCGGCTGCTGGCGTATCCCCGCAGCCGGAGAAACGACCCCGAACCCGCGAGAGAGAGAGTTCATCTGCTTCACTAGTCACCTCGAGCGGGGGTTAGGGTTTCCCACCTCTTTGTTCTTCCGGCGCTTCTGCACCTACTACGGGATCCAGCCCTCGGATCTGGGTCCCCATAGTATCGAGCAGCTCGCCATCTTCGTGGCGTTCTGCGAGTGCTACTTGGGCTGCCGGCCCTATTTTCCCCTGTGGCAAGATCTGTTCCATGGACGGATCAGCCGCGAGGAGGCGGGCGGCCCAATGCTAGCCGCGGGCGGCTTAACCTTCCAACTCAAATCTAAAGCTTCCTTCTTCGACCTGATGTTGCCGGCCAAAGCGGCGAGCGACTGGAAAAAGTCATGGTTTTATGTGACCGAGGCGACCCCGGAGGACGAGGCGGCGATCCCGCGGTACTCGGCCGACCGTTCCGAGCCACGCCATCTCCAGGTCGTCAAGCTCCCCGACGACCAGCGGATGGTCGTCGACGAGATGCTCCAGACCATCCGTGGCCTGAAGAAGAAGGGGCTCCAGACGGTAAACTTGTACAATTGTTGGCTTGGGCGGCGGCTCGTTCCGCTCGCCCAACGCGACCATTATATGTACCAGTACACGGGCCGGGGAGACTCGACGAAAGCCTGCCCTGACGAATGGAAGCTGGAGGACTACCTCTCAGCGCTGAAGAAGATCACCCAGGCGACATACGCGGATGCGCAGGCTGGGGTCCCTCCCTACACCGCGAAGCGTCCAGCTCCGACGGTAATTCCTTTATCTTGTTCGCAGTCGGAGCGTGTACAGTCGCGGTAATTCTAACTCTGTTTCGCGTTTAATGCAGCTGTTCCAAGTGGTGGAAGGGTGGCTACCACCCGCCGACGACGAAAGCCCCGGGCCATCCGCCCAGGAAACAAGCGAATCGCCACCCGCCAAGGGCATCGAGGACGACGAAGACGAGTCCGAAGAGGAGATTGCCCCACTGGTCCGAAAGACCCGCGGGCAACGTCAGCGCGAAATCGAGGCGAGCCGGAGCCTCGAACGTCACGACGACGACGACGAACTCCCGGAGACCACCTCGCGCCGCCAGGCCACTCCCGCAAAGAAGAAGAAGAAGGAGAAGGAGGCGAGGGCCCCCCTAAGGAGGAAGACGAAGCCGCCGAAGATGGCCTCACCGCCGCACTCAGCGAGCAGCTCTGATGCTCGCAGCTCGGCCGGTGACGGCGCGGCCCCGGCGACAACCGCGCTAGACGCGCCATCCGTCGAAGCACCGCTGGCTTCAATGCCTCCGCCCTTCGCGCCGGTCTCCGGGCTAGGGAAGGCCCCGGCTGTGGCGAATTCACCTCGCAAGGAGGTCCCGAGCATGGCGGTCTCGCCTCGCAAGGAGGCTCCGACTGTGGCAGCCCCACTTCGCAAGGAGGCCTCCGCCGAAGGCGTCCCGGAGGCGCCAACCGCTACCTCAACGTCAAAGAAGCCGTCCGTATCCTGGGCCCCTGACGTCCTGGAACTGGGGCTTAGTCGCCGGTTGGGCCCCGAGCTGGAGAAACCGGCCGGCCTTCGTACAGGGCTGCGTTTCCTTCCAGTCGCCAAGTGAGTGCATTCTGCCTTCACCTTTCTCTTTTAGTACTTCGACTGTTTTTTATTGATTTGTCTTGACGTGTAGGACCGGAGTGAAAAAGATGGGCCACCCGACGGTGGCCAAGGTGCCCTCCGCCGCTAGCGAGGAGGATCCTTCCCGTAAGAGGAAGGTGGACGAGGTCGCCGCCTCCACGGAAGGCAGCAAGAAGGCCAAGGGCGACGACATCGTCGCTGTCTCTGACGACGCGGCGGCCGCGCCGGCTGGGCCCGCAGTGGAAGCGACCGCATCCACGAAGGGGGGCATTTCGTTGCCTAGACCGGAGGAAGCGAGCTCTTTTGGGGCGGGTGCGTCAATTGCTACCTTCCCCCGCTTCATGACCAAGGCGGCCACGGCGAGTGAGGCTGCGGCTCCGAGCCTCGCTCCAGGGACCGCCGACGCTGAGATTGACCAACGTCGCGGGCACACACCGGCGCTGCTTGCGTCTGTGGACGCGGTGCAACTTCACGGCATGCTTGGCGCGGCCATCCAGGTACCTCCAGTCCCCGAGGATCAGGTCGGTGCTTAGCAGCGGCTTGATTCTTATAATTACTTGTTTTGTACGTTCGAGTCCAGTCCCCGAGTGCGCACCCGCTAAATTGTAGCGGGTGGGCACTGAGTAATTTTCGTGGTCACCAGTCCCCGAGTGCGCACTCGCTAAATTGTAGCGGGTGGGCACTGAGTAGTTTTCGTGTGTGCTGACTTTGAAGATGTACAGGGTCTGCAACTGGAATCGGCAGAGCGATTGGCTGCGAAGCAGCGTGCTGAGAAGGAGTTGGCCGCTCTCCAAGAAGTAAACAAGGAACTTCAGGCTGTTGCTGCGCAGGCGGAGGTGGCTTGCCAGGAGCTTGTCCCTGTTGGCGAGCTGATGGCGGCGAGATCTGCGTTAGGCACTGCTGAGCAAAGGATCGCCGACCTCGAGCGCGAACTGCGGGAGGCGAAAGAAGAAGCGAGCTCGGCGAACGGGCGAGCTAAGGCCGCCGTTGCGGCCGCGGAGGAAGACCGGAAGGTGTCGGAAGCCCTCATTGTTGGGCTTCAAGATGATCATACGTCGCTTCAGAGCTTCATCACGGGACTCGCCCGCCCGTTGCTTGGTGAGTGCGTCTTCCCAGTCTTGTAGTTGTATTGTTTGTGGTTTCCGTGGTACTCACAACTGTTTCCGTCTAGCAGGCCGTGTGATTGGTAGCCATGAAGAAGCGAGCTCTCTTGATGCGAGGGAGTGCGTGAGCATGCTCGTCGACTCGACGACGCTGTCGGCGACGTGCATCCGCGCCTACCTTCAAGAGATGTCGCCCACGGAGGTTATTCCCAGTGACCTCGTTGAGGTGTGGGAGTACTTGGAGAAGGCGCCCGCGGTCGTAGAGTTCATGACGCGGTCGGCGTTTCGGCGTGGGGCGTCAACAGCTCTGAGCCTGGGACTTGCCCACTACCCCGAAGACTTCGACCTCGACGATGTGACGAGTGGGTATCCTTCGTCGACTGGCGCGGTAGATCTGTCTGAGGTTCTCAAGCTGCAGGAACGTGCCGCCGCGTACTCGGAGCGTGTCTGGGCGATGGGCGACCTCCTTCCTTACCAGGAAACGGTCGTCGCACCGAACGACCCCGAGCCGCCGCATCGCGACTTCAAGGTCGAGCAGCCTTTCCGCGCGGCGATGGCGGGTGAGCTGACGACGTATCCATCAAACCCGTACACTGCGTTCATCCGTAAGCGTCGGGATTCTGGTGCGTCATCGTCGAAGCCTGCAGAATAGGGTAGTGTGCCTAGATATGTTAGCAGCAGTTCTGCCGGGCAGGCATAATTTGTAATGTAAGACAATGCGATTTGCTATTGAATGGGATGTTGTGTCCATTTTGCTAGTAATTTGTGTGTTTTGGATTGACTTTGGATGAGTCCCCGAGCGCGTCCGCCCTTTTTTGGGGTTTACCTCATATATGATGTTTTGTTTGTATCATGTGTTTTGTTAATTTAGTCGACTCGCCCGAGCTCGGAGAGCCAGTCGCACGGCGACTCCCTTGAGTGCTCTTTACTTTACCGTTTTCCCGTGCGCGAACGGGGCCGGGTGGCCGAGTCCCCGAGCGTGGTATTTGGTAGTTCAAGGCGCGACTCGAGGGTGGTTGAGGACTGAGCGCGTAGGTGTGAGCGCGTCACTCCTGCCTGGCCCGGTGGGTCAGTCGCGTGGCGAGTCCTGGGCGTGCTCTCTTACTTGGCGTTTTCCCTGACCTATCGTGACGAACTGGTATTCAGTCCCCGAGCGTGGTACTTAGCCGTTCGAGTCGCTACGCCGAGGATGCGGAGGACCAAGGTCGCTGTGGGAAGCGAGGACAGTTGTCTTGGTTCGTAAAACCAGTCGAGCTAGGCGACTCCAATGGGGCTCCGGATTGGCGTTTTTCGTGGACGATGCAAGACCTGAAACGACTCAGTGCTCTTACATCGCACTACTTAGCCGTGCCGGTCGCTGTACCAAAGGTTGAATTCTGTATTTTTAGCATGACGCTGTTTATTACGAGTGCGATTGGCACAAGGCATGGAGAGTAGACGAATTTTGCGGTAACCGTTTCTTTTTATTCATAGCGACTGGAGAGTACATATGTGGGGTTCTAGGAATAGAACTTCCGGAGGAGATTTACGTTCCATGGACGCTTGACGTCGAGTTCGCCGTCCCCGCGGACGTCGATGAGGTAGTAGGCGTCGTTGCCGAGTACGCGCCCGATGGCGAACGGGCCTTCCCACGGAGGGGAGAGCTTGTGCAGCCCCTTCTTGTCCTGGATGAGGCGTAACACCAGGTCGCCTTCCTGGAAGGTGCGGGTTTTCACCCGTCGGCTGTGGTAGCGGCGGAGCCCTTGCTGATAAATGGCGGTGCGCGATCGGGCGAGGTCGCGTGCTTCGTCGAGTTGGTCGAGCCCGTTTTGGCGGGCCAGCTCGTTTGCGGCCTCCGTATAGTGGACGATCCGCGGCGAGTCGTGTTCGAGGTCGGTGGGCATGACTGCTTCAGCGCCGTAGACCATGAAGAAGGGAGTGAATCCCGTCGACCTGTTGACCGAGGTGCGGATTCCCCAGATGACGGAGGGTAGCTCTTCGACCCAGCATCCAGCGGTGCGCTCGAGTGGTACTTGGAGTCGCGGCTTCAGGCCGTGGAGGATGCTTTGGTTGGCTCGTTCCGCCGTGCCGTTGGATTCCGGGTGTGCGACTGACGCGAGGTCGAGCCGGATGTGGTGCTCTTCGCAGAATTCGGCCATTGCTCCCTTGGCGAAGTTTGTGCCGTTGTCCGTGATGATGCTGTTAGGGAACCCGTAGCGGTATATGAGCTCGCGTAGGAACTTAGTGGCAGTCTTCCCGTCGCATTTCCGGACTGGCTTGGCCTCTACCCACTTTGTGAATTTGTCGACGGCGACCAGCAGGTGGGTGTAACCAGAGGGGGCCTTCTTGAAGGGGCCTACCATGTCCATGCCCCACACGGCGAATGGCCAGGTGATGGGGATTGTTTTGAGCGCCGAACTTGGAACGTGCGTCTGGTTGGCGTACTTCTGGCACCCGGCGCATCGCTGGACGATATCGACGGCGTCGGCGTGTGCGGTGGGCCAATAGAAGCCGTGTCGCATAGCCTTGGCGACCAGGGAGCGCGCGGCAGCGTGGTGGCCGCAGTCGCCTGAGTGGATGTCGTGTAAGATTTTGCGTCCTTCAGCCGGTTGGACGCAACGTTGGAACACGCCGGTGACGCTGCGCTTGTGTAGCTCGCCGTCGATGATGGTGTAGGACTTACATCGGCGAGCGATCATTCGAGCGCTTGTCTCGTTTGCGGGCAGGTTGCCTGTCTCCAGGTAGGCGATGTAGGGCTTGGTCCAGTCGTCTGGCTCGGTGATGAGTGCGACCAAGGTTGCCTCTGGTTGGAGGGGGACTCCGATGTCGATCTCCCTCGGGGGAGAGACTGATGGTTTGGAGATTGTGTCGAGGAACACGCCGGCGGGTGGTGCGAGTCGTGCCGACCCGATGCGAGAGAGGGCGTCGGCCTCCTCGTTTTTCCGCCTGTCGATCCATTCGACGGAATAGCCGGTGAAGTGGCCGCCCAACTTATCCACCTCTTGGCGATACGCCGCCATGGTAGGGGAGACGGCGTCGCAGGTGCCGGCGACTTGTCCCGCGACGAGGTCAGAATCTCCGTAGCATCGGAGGCGATTAACGCTCATCTCCTTTGCGGCTCGCATGCCGTGGAGTAGGGCCTCGTATTCGGCCATGTTGTTGGTGCAGGGCGTGAATTCGAGGCGGAGGATGTAGCGGAGCTTGTCGCCCTTTGGTGAAGTCAGCACAATCCCCGCGCCTGCACCGTCCGCGTTCTTGGACCCGTCGAAGTGCAGGTTCCAGTAATGGAGGTACGGCGGCTTGTCTGGCTGCTGGGCCTCTTCCCAGTCGGCGATGAAGTCTGCCAGTGCCTGGGACTTAATCGCCCTTCGTGGCTCGTATTTAATGTTGTGGACGCCGATCTCGACGGCCCACTTGGCGACCCGCCCGGTCGCCTCGCGATTGCGGATGATGTCTTGTAGTGGTGCTGAGGAGACGACCGTGATGGGGTGCTCCTGAAAGTAGTGCGGCAGGCGCCGCTGAGCCCTGAAGACCGCGTATACCAGCTTCTGGTATTGTGGGTATCGCTGGCGCGACTCGGTGAGGACCTCGCTGATGTAGTACACCGGCCGCTGGACTGGGCGCTCCTTTCCTTCCTCTGGTCGTTCGACGACCATTACAGCGCTGACGACGCGCTCGGACGCCGCGACGTAAACCAGCATGGGCTCTTTGTCGACGGGTGCGGCGAGTAGTGGTGCGGCGAGTAGCACCTTTTTGAGGTCGCGGAGCGCGTCGTCCGCCTCCTTGTCCCACTGGAAGGTGGGATTCTTGCGCATCAGGCGGTAAAGGGGCATCGCCTTTTCGCCCAGGCGGGGGATGAAGCGACTAAGAGCCGCTACACGCCCGGCCAGCTTCTGGACGTCGCGCAGGCACTCGGGTTTGCCGAGCCGAGCGATCGTGTCGATCTTCGTTGGGTTTGCCTCGATCCCTCGTTTGGAGACGACGTACCCTAGTAATTGCCCGGCTGGTACACCGAAGGTGCACTTGCCTGGGTTGAGCTTTATCTTGTATCTCCGCAAGTTGGCGAAGGTCTCCGCTAGGTCGGCGAGTAGGTCTCCTTGGCGAGCGGATTTCACTACCACGTCGTCGATGTAGACGTGGATGTTGCGGCCAATTTGGCTCGCAAGGCATTCTTGCATGCACCGCTGGTAGGTCGCCCCGGCGTTCTTGAGGCCGAAGGTCATGGCGGTGTAGCAGAATGCTCCGAATGGCGTGATGAACGCCGTCTTCTCCTCATCCTCGACAGCCATTTTAATCTGGTTGTACCCAGAGTAGGCGTCGAGGAAACACAGCGACTCCGAGCCCCCGGTTGAATCGATTATCTGATCGATCCGCGGGAGGACGAACTGCTCCTTTGGGCAGGCGCTGTTCAGGTTTGTGTAGTCGATGCACATTCTCCAGGTTCCGTTTTTCTTCTCGACCAGGACTGGGTTTGCCAGCCACTTGGAGTATTTGATTGGCCGGATGAAGCCGGCAGCGAGCAGGCGCTGCACTTCCTCGGCGATTGCTCGACGGCGCTCTTCATTGAAGGGCCGTAGCGACTGCTTGACTGGTCGCACTTTGGGGTCGGCGTTTAGTCTGTGCTCAGCGAGCTCCCTAGGGACACCAGGCATGTCGGAGGGTTTCCATGCGAAGATGTCCCTATTCTCACGAAGGAACTCGATGAGCGCGCCTTCCTACGCTGGGCTCATGCCTGTCCCGATCGTCACCGTCTGGCTGGGGTCGCCTGGGACCAGCTCGACGGTGCGGGTGTGCGTCGTGGCCTCAAAGGTTGAGGTGTTTGTGCCCTCTGAGTTGGGCTTCTTGAGTATTGTGGGGTCGTCATTGTTGACCCCGCTCGCGTATTTGGCGAGCTCGTCGGCGTGATTAGCTTCCGCCGCGATGACGGCGTCGGCGAGTTCGGCATTCGGCGGCCATGTCGGGGTCGCCGTTAATGGTGATGACGCCGCACGGCCCGGGGAGCTTCATCGCGTTGTACGCGTAGTGGGGCGCCGCCATGAATTTGGCGAACGCCTGGCGCCCCAGGACGCAATGGTAAGGGCTGTCGAAGGGCACCAGCTCGAAGACGATCCGCTCGGTGCGGAAGTTTGCCGGAGTACCGAAGGTGACGGGTAGCGTGACTTTGCCGATCGGGTACGCCTTCCGACCGGGGACAATGCCGTGGAACGTGGTGTGGGTTGTCTCGATCATCGACTGCGGGAGCCGCAACCGCCTGAAGGTGTCGAGGTAGAGGATGTTGATGGAGCTGCCGCCGTCCATCAGGGTCTTGGGGAGCCAGTAGTCGCCAACCTTGGGCTTGACCACCAGGGCGACTCGTCCTGGGTACTCGATGCGTGGCGAGTGGTCTTGCCGGCTCCAGGTGATGGGCTGTTCCGACCAGTTCAGGAACTGGGGGACGTCTGTTTGGGCCACCGCGTTGACGGCGACGGCGCGGGCGATGACCTTCTTCTCGCGCTTCGTGTTGAAGCCGGTGAAGGTGTGGAGCGAGCCGGCTACTTTGCCGAATTTTCCGCCATTTGGCGGGTCGTTGTCGGTGTCCTCCCGCGCGTGCCGTGCCTTCTCGATTTCCCTGAGGGTGTGGCAGTCGGCGGTGGTGTGCGTGGCGGGCTTTCCTTCCCTGCTGTGAAACGCACATGGTTGGTTAAGGAGGGCCGCGGGATCGAACCGTGGTTTGTTCTTGTAGTTTCCGCCATCGCGTCGTTGCCCTCCGTCGCGGCGGTAGCTCTTGGGCTCGCGTTGTGCGTGCCCGGCGTTGGCGACGAAGTCGACTCGTCCGTCGTTGCGGCGCTTGCCTGTGAGGCGGGTGCCGCTGTAGCGTAGGTCGGTTCGGCGTCCGCCGTCGTTGCCGTTCGTGCGGCGTTGCCCCCCTGACTCGTCGTCGATGTCTTGGTTGGGGTCCTCCTCGGCATACCGTTTGGCGATCTCGAGGAGGTCGGGGATGTTGTCGAGTGTGCGGGCGTGTCGCTTGAGCTTGGCGACTAGAGGCTCGTAGCGGCACGAGGTCTTGAAGCAATGGATCGCGGTGTCCGGGTGGATGCCGACCGCGTTGTACCAGAGCTCTTGCCACCGTTGGACCCAGTTGCGGGTCGACTCGCGGGGTCCCTGGACGCAGCGTTCCAGGTCCTCGATGGTGGTGGCGCGGGTGTAGGAGCACTCGAAGTGCCTGACGAAGGCGTCTCGCATTTCCTCCCAGGAGTCGATACTGTCCTAGGGGAGCGTGTTGATCCATTGCCTGCACGTCCCCTCCATCATCAGTGGGAGGTAACGGGCGGCGAGTAGGTCAGTGTGACCCGCGATCCCCATTGCCATGAGGTATGTGTCAAGCCAGACTGCGGGGTCGTACGAGGAGTCGTATTTTTCTATCTCCTTTGGCGCCTTGAAGTTTGGCGGGTACTTTTCGCCTCGGATCATTGGTCCAAAGCACTTAGGCCCTAGTCGGCTGAGCGACCCCATGGGCTCGCCATCGCGGCGAGTATTTAGGGTGTGCCGCAAGTCGTCGGGCTGGCGTGCGCGCCAGTTTTGGTTGTTGATGATGTGAGTGCGGGCGTCGACGGGTTCTCCGTTGGCGGCGACGAAGTTGGTCGCTGGCCTGGGATCGTTGGTGGAGAGTGCCGCGTTCGCGGGTCGGCGTTGGAGCTGCAGTGGCTCTGGTGGCGGGCAATTGAGGGTGTTTGCCGCCGCTGGGCGGCCGCTTGAGGCCGCCCTGCTTCCCGAGGAGCGCGAGTATACTCGCCCTTGCGAGTCGGCGCCCGCTCTTTGCTGCTCCACGGCTTTTGCGAGCAGGGCCTTGACGTACTGGATCTGTAAGGCGCCGTCGCCGGTGGCCGTGATGCTGTCGGCTGCGGCTCGGCCTGCCACGAGGTTGTCCATCGGGGTGGAGAACAGTGGAAGGCCGTTCGCATCTCGCTCCCGTGAGGAGACGACTATCCGCGGCTGGTCCCTGGGAGGGGTGCGGTTGGGTGGTGGTGGGGCACCCATCGCCGTTGATCCTGGCGGGGGTCGAGCGCTTCCCCCTGGTGGCGCGTTCTCGCAGATCGCGCGCTCGGCTATGCGAGCCGGGTCGTTCTCATCGTCGAAGTTCAGGGCGCGCCCCTGAACGGTGGGGTTCAGGCGTGACCTGATCCGCTGCTGGTGGTAGCGTGACAATTCCTGTGCTGTCACTTGCTCGAGGCGAAATTTCTCGCGCTCGGCCTGCTCCTTGCGTACCGCTTCCGCCAGTTTCAGGCGGAGTTCCTCGACCTCCGTCGCCGTGGCGTTAGGAGGGATTGGGGTGGAGAAAGGATCCTCCGGTGGATCGGCGCCGGTGGCCATGTAGGTCGCGGCATGGCGACCGGTTCCGTCGTGGAGGTCGGCGGAGTTTTCCGACCCGGAGTCGAACTCGAAGATCCCGAGGATGGAGGGGTCCTCGAAATCTCCCGCGTTGGAGACCTGGGCGATGGAGCCCGCGGACGAGGCCGCGGTGATGGATCCGGCGAGTGACGCCGGGGTCGCCGAGTCGGCGTCGTCGGTGAGGGCCACATCTTCTGCGGCCGCTGAGTTCTCGGCCACGTTGCTGTGGGCCGAGTTGTACTCGGAGGCGAGGCGGTGGATCGTGCGGACCTGGCTCTCGGAGAGCCGATCGCGTGGTGGCGACTCGCGGATGCGAACCGAGTCCTCCGAGGTGGTGACGTCGGTGAGGCCGACGAAGAGGCTGATCGTGCCGATTGGCAGGATCACGCTGTGCGTGACGGGTCGTGCCGCCGGGACGTAGCTGCTCGGCAAGATCTGGAGCATCTCGCCGATCGCTATTATACGGCCGGTGGCGACCGTCTCGTTGATGGGCAAGTTGGATCTCGCCGCAGAACACCGGCCAGACCGGCCAGGCCCCACGGTGGGCGCCACTGTCGTGGGAATGACCACGGCAGATGCTGCAATCGGCAGCGAGTAGTAGAACGAGGGGCAAGGGCGGCCAGCCATCTAAGGTGCGAGATGAGGGCAAAGACACAGGGATTTACCCAGGTTCGGCCCCCCGGAGGGTAAAGACCTACTCCTGCTAGATTGTATAATGGAGGTGATTACAAGGGGTGAACTCGGCGGCTAGGCGGCGAGTTGCTTGGGTGTATGAGGGAACGTGTCTCTACTCACCCCTTAGGGAGGTTTATATAGGCTCACCTCCCCTAGGGTTTACATATCTCAACCGATTCGGTTACAACTTTGGCAATCGTTTACCCTAAACCGACTGGGCCTATCCACTCGCCTGGGCCTTCTACTTCCAGTCGCTTGGTACCTTGCTGGGCTTTGATCCACTCGCCGTTCTGCAGGCCCACTCGCCAGCCTTTGGGCCAGTCGGAAACGTCCTGCTGAGTATACCCCAGTAGGCGTATCCCCATCAGAAACTGGCCCCGTGTTCTCCTTCTGCTGTCCACATTCCGGGCAGTTGTCGACTGTAGGTAATCGGCTCATTCCCGCGTCCCAGCAATACTTGAAGAAGGGACAATCCCAATGTTTGTCTGCGCCTTCCTTTTCTTTTGACGGTCCCCTAGCGAGGTGCTCATATCCCTCATCGTCTCGATCGCGCCGGCGCCGTTGGTCATACTGACGCTCATACTTGTTAAGGAGATGCGTGGAATGTGGCTTCTGATACCGCACCCTCCTCACCTGTTCCTCTATTAAGTACCGCCTGTCATTGTGGCCGGGCCGGTCGCATGGACCAGCCTCCTTTCTTTCTTTGCCCCGAGAGCGACCACCTTCCTCCTTGTACGTGTCATGGTGGTACCCAGACCCTGCCATATTAACACCGAACGAAAAGTCCAGCTGACGCCTCGCGGAGCGACTGAGTTCTACCATGTTGACGCCGGGAAATGGGTTTGTGTCCACTTTCATGGCGAACTGCCCAAGGATCAGACGGCCTTGTTCTATCGCCATTTGGATTTGGCGACGTAGCTCTTTGCAATCATTGGTGGTGTGGGTGAACGAGTGGTGCCACTTGCAGTATGGTCTCCCGTTCATTTCCTGAGCCGTGGGGATTTTATGGCCTTCGGGTAACCTCAGCTGCTTCTCTTTCAGCAGTAAATCGAATATCTGCTCGGCTTTGCTCACATCGAAGTCGAACCCTTTCGCAGGCCCTTGCTGTTTCACCCATTTGCAGGATACAGGATCTGCCCCCCGAGCCCATTCAGCCACGGCCACCTCCTGATCTTGTGTAGGATCATCTTCTTCTGTATCGACCAGGCCTATTGGACGCTTGAACTTGTCTTGGTATAACTCAGGGTGGCGCTGTTCATACATCGTCAGTTTCTGGGCCATGTGCGCCAATGAGTTGTACTCTACTTGGAAAGCCAGATCCTTGATGGGTGCTGAGAGACCCAACACTGCCAGCTCGACTGCTTCCTTCTCAGTTAAACGAGCTGAGTAACATCGGTTCTTGACGGTCCTGAAGCGCTGGATGTAATCGGCTACTGTTTCTCCCCGCTTCTGCCGTACCTGTGCCAGGTCTGCAATGCCAGCCTCGGTAGCCTCTGAATGATATTGGATGTGGAACTGCTCTTCCAGTTGCTTCCAGGTCTGAATCGAATCAGGTGGCAGCGAGGTGCACCACCCAAAAGCTGGCCCTGTCAGAGACTGCGCAAAAAACCTTACGCGCATCTGATCCGATGCCGAAATTATGCCTAGCTGTGCCAGGTATCGGCTTACGTGCTCGATCGAGCTCGACCCTTCTGACCCGCTAAACCTTGAGAACTCAGGGAGCCGATACTTGGGTGGCAGCGGAATCAGATCAAACTCGTTGGGGTACGGCTTTGAATAGCCGATTGCCCTTCTCTTCGGCACGAAGCCGAACTGGTCTCTCAAGATGGTACGGATTTGCTCCACTGTTTGAGCTGCAGGGGCTAGATTCTCATGACTTGTTCCAGTGGCATACTTGGCTAGCCACGCCTGTTTGTCAGCGTCCATCCCAGACATCGCTGCTCTAGAAACGCCTGCTCCTGAAGATCCTGCCCCAGGAACCCCTGCCGCAGAAACTCCTGCGGTTGCAATCTGGTTGGTGCGTGCCAGGTTATTGCAGTCCGGCACGTAGGTGCATATATATCCGTGTGGGATTTCCTTAGGTGGCTCAAACAGGAACTGGCAATCGCCTGGGTCGCCTCCAACCTTGTAGACGACGTACGCCGCTGCTCCTGGCGGCTCTGGAGCTGCGAGTGTGAATGGCAGCTGTGGCCTGGTCTGGAGCGGTCTTTCTCCCTGGTGAGTCCCTAAAGTGGGTCCCGACGGAGAGTACTGATGTTTCATGATCTCCTGGACTACGCGAACCGCGACTCGCTCGAAAGCGTTTACCAGGCTCTCAGAATGGCGGTGCAGAGAATGAGCCACCATGTAGTTGACTTCCTGTCGTAGAGCCCTGGTGCGTTCCTCCGAAGGAACAGACAGATCCACCTCATCAAGAGCACCCTCGGGGGAGAACCCCCTCCACTTGATGCCATGCTTACGGGTCCTCTCAAAAGAGCCGATGAGATCGGCTTCGAAGAGATTTCTGATCTCGTCATACTTCGCCTTGTGCTCTTCAGGCAGCTCGTCGTACGTGACTGGTCTGTTCTCCATCGCAGCGTCGGATGTTGATATAGACGTTGTTGAATGTCCCACCGGGCGTGCCAGAATGTGTTGCCTGCCAAAACTCACCGGCGAGCAGCGACGAGCAACACGAAGAGCCGGGAGGCTCCCAGAACTGCTGGTGGGCCCTGGTCCCTCGGGCAACGGCCCGCAAAACTCCGGCACGCGTCCTGGCTTGGTTCGAGGGCGTGCCACCTGACCTATACCTGGTCAGGAAGGTGAAGGATTGCTCCGATTGATTTCCTGCATGGTAAACAGTTATACGTAAAATTTGAGCCGTGACCGGCTCCCAGGTTTCCCCGTGAATCGGCTCCGAGAGCCGATTATCCCATGGTTCTGCATTAGATTTACGATAACATGGGGTTTTGCTTGATCGCTACAAGTTAAATCGATCTACGACAGTTTAATGTTTTCACCACGTAACTGGAACGTCCTACACGTAATTGAGCCTGGTATGTACAAAAGATGAAGAGTACTAATCCTAGAGGAGGCCTAATAACCAACGTAAAGTCAATTACCGGAACAACTTCTCTAGAGCGAGTAAACTGCGTCTTTATGTACTACTGGATCGTTCAACCCGTTTGTAAGGCCTGGCTACGTAGATATCAAACTAAACCTTGGCGAGCAAGGCACAACCATAACAGATCGAATCAGCTAAATAAAGATTAAGCAAGATGCTACCCTCGCACTTGGGGAACGGTGCAAAGGTAGCGAGATAACTAGAGGCGGCATAACTTAAACAATTATAGCGAAAAAACACCGATGCTAGCCTCAACAAATCTATGATAGTAGTGTTACTCGCCATCAACAAGGCTTCAGTACGAGTAACCCTAGATAACGCATAAGTAAAAGTACTGCCTAGATCGCAAGATGCGATCTAGGCAGCATGACACTTACCCGAAAGAAACCCTAGAAACAAGGGGTGGCGATGCGCCGAGATTGTGTTTGTTGTGAACGTGATTGTCCTCCTTTTCTCGATAACCTTAGGTACATATTTATAGTCCGGAGACTCTCTACTTTCGGAATAACTCTACAACTCTATCTTTACCTAAACTGAAACGGAACCTAAACTGAAACGAAACCTACTATGATACAAGATACACGGGCAATTTAGCCCAAATCCACGCACTAGGCCGATCCAACAACACGTTGAATATACACATCTTCCAAGCCCATCTTGATCACGGCCCATCTCCCTCCTTGGCCAAAATATGGCGATAACAGTACCAACTACTACTTTGTAACATGATCGAAACAATGTAACTTAGACTATGTATTCATGTATGAGACTTATCTATATGTATTTGTTTCAATCTTGTTTTTCATATTGAGTATTTATATATATAATTGTATATCTTGTATCTGTGTGTGTATATCTGCTGTAATATTGTATATAATCTGTATTGCATATAATCTGGCTCGGAAATTAAAAAAAACAAAAAATACATCTGTGGCGCACATGGTCTACCTTCTATGGCGCACTACAGCTAAAGCGCACTATGGAAGTTTGGTGGAGCACTAGGTAGTGCGCCACAGAAGATCCCAGGGGTAGCGCACCATGCCAAACTTCTGTGGCGCACTAGGAGGTGCGCTACGCCTATCTCTACACAACCGTGGCGCACTAGGCAGTGCGCCACGGCTGAGAGATAGTCGTAGCGCAAGGCCCGTGGCGCACCACTAGTGCGCCACGGATGGGCCTTTTAGGTGCGCCACGGACGACCATTTTCCTAGTAGTGTCCGCCGCCTCCACAACCTCCGAGTAACGCAAGTATGCACCATGAACATCGCAACAACCACCATGACCATGATGAAGGAAAGTTTGGGAAGCTTAAGTTCGTGATGCCCAAGTTCAAAGGAGAAGAAAATGCTGATGCATATCTTGAATGGGAGCTCAAATTTGACAAGATCTTCTTGATGCATGTTGACGCCACGTTGGGAAACCCCAAGAGCAAGGTATGATGTAGCACAGCAGCAAGTTTTCCCTTAGGAAGAAACCGTGGTTATCGAACTAGTAGGAGGAAGGAAACGTCTCAAAGGTGTTGCAAGCAATGTGGAAACCTGCACAACACAAACTCAAGACTTTGCCCCAACTAACAGTGAGGTTGTCAATCTCACCGGTTGCTGTAACAAAGGATTAACTGTATGGTGTGGAAGTGATGATGGTTCGCAACAAGTAAACAATAACAGTGGAAGATGTATGAATGGTAAAGATTGGACCGGGGTCCATAGTTCACTAGAGGTGTTCTCCTTAGATAAACAAACATGACATGCTGGGTAAACAAATTATAGCGGGGCAATTGATAGGACTAAGCAAGGCATAACAATGCAATACTAGACATAAAGATCCTATGAGATTCGATTGGGCAATACAACAAGATACATAGACTGCCATCCAACTGCATCTATGACTAGAATTCCACCTTTGGGTTAATATCCGAACCCCCTCCAGTATTAAGTTGCAAGCAACAGACAACTACTTTAAGCAAAGTGTGTAAGGTAAACAATCCACTTGTTCCATGAACAAGAGTGTTGGGGAGGTGACCCCGGATAGGGTAAAGATGGGGAAAACGGAAGGGTGCTCCCCGTCTAATTTCCGAGTTATAGTCTGAGTCGGCCGAATTCTGTAGAGTTCGGCCGAGATAGGGAAGGGCAAGACCCTCATAATAATGGCAAGGCGTTACCCGGCCGAGATACTGAATAAGTCGGCCGGGTTAGCCCGAGTAATCTTAATGCAGGTGAAGGACAAGCCGAGTTACGCGAGGCAGGGCCGAATGATACGAAGCTTACAGGAGAAGGAGAAGCCTAAAGTCAAACTCTAGCCGCAGGCTAGGGAGAATCTGAGCAGGGCCGAATGAGAAGCTTGCAGGAGAAGGAGAATCCTAAAGTCAAACTCTAGCCGCAGGCTAGGGAGCGGAGCCAAGCACAAGGGACAAAGGCGCAGAGCGACAGAGGGGCAGAAGGAGGTCACGGAGGTGACAGTCCTGAAGCCCGAGGCACGCAGGAGGGGCCCTCTGGAGCTTTGCCGTCATTAGAAGGGCGACAGGGAAAGGAGGCAGCCGAACTACTATATTGGGACAAGCATATTCCTTGAATATGCTTGCCACGCCAGCCCTAAAGGAACCCAAGGCTCTCCTTTATAAGGGGAGGCATGGACCCTGAGGAGGGCATCGGCTCATTTTAGTACCGTTAGGCTGGTAAAGTTCTTCCTTTCTCCTTGTATACAGCTCAAGGAGCACTTGTAGCGCAAGGAAGGAGAAATAAAGATCTTTGCCTTAGTCTTCTGTGTGTAGAATCAACTGCATCTTCCCTCCCCAGATCCCTCTAGCATCCATTGGCCCCATACTTTAGCCTACCCATGGCATCTGCCGTGCCACCACCACGACAGTTGGCGCCCACCGTGGGGCCAGCAGCGGTGCTAGCTGGAGTCATGATCCGGATGGGAAACTTCATCAACACTGGCGAGCGCATTGTCTCTGGCTTGGTCTGGAGACTTGATCTCTGCGACTACGTCAGCGACAACGTAGGCAGCTTCAAAGGAAAAACTCCTCCACGCAACGACGTCTTCATCAACTTGGGCATGCTCCAGATTTACGTCGGCGTCGACATCTCCGGCGTTTATCCTCACCAGGTTGTGGTTGCAGGAGAACCCCCCCTTAGCGCCGTGAGAAGTCTGTGCAGAGCGCGCCCAATCAGCAGCGTCGAGGTGATGGTCGCGGCCGGGGTGCAGGCGGGAGTAGTAGGCGCAGGATCAAGCAGAAATCCGGCGGCGGGTGTGCAGGTCGCGCCCAGGCAGACAGGTCCACCACCCACCGAGGTAATCCCTTCAGTGGCCAACCAGGCCGAGGTGCAGGAGACAACCCCAAAGGCACCAAGAGTAAGAGGGCCACCTCTGGAAAGACCAGAAAACATTCTTCAGGCAACCATAGATAACCTGACTACACCTGTAGCGCTAATACTTGATCCGGCAAATGCTCAGGAAGAGTTGAAGAAACCAGGCAAAAGGTGCTGGTAGAGGCAAAAAAGGTGTCGGCCTTGCGGGAGTCCTTAAACAGGACCCTACGAGAGTATGCCAAAGCAAATAAGCTTGACGTCGCCCCCGAACGGGTTGACGAGTTGAGATTAAGAGGAAAGAACCTCATGGATGATATCAACAAGGATCATGATGCTCATACGGCAGAATCAGTTGATTTAGGCTTGCCGAGGTACAGTACCCCGGCAAAGAAACTGAGAGCGGCAAACGCCGTGGCATTAGAGTTAGAGGGATTGACCGGCGAAGCCCGGCAGAAACAGCAAGAAAGAGTAAATGAGCTGGTGCGCATTACAAACCAGCAAAATGAAGAAATGCTCAGAGCAGACCCGGCGAGGCCAGGGGCCTCGCGAATGATTCACTCGGCTGAAGCAGCACCTGCCTTATCTGTGGAAGTAGCATCCTCACCCGGAAACAATGCACGAAAAGACAGAGCGGTGACTTCAGGAAAGAGAAACAAGCAAATCGTTCCATATGATCTGGCGATAGCCGGGAAAGCAAACGAGAACAGAGGCAATGGAAGCCGAGGTAACAGTGGCGAGAGGAAGCCGAGGCAATGGAGATCTCGGTAGAGGAGAACTCGGAAGAGGCAATCACGAGAAAAATATCCCGGTTGAAGTAAGGAGAGAACCGCCGCTCAACCCGCAGCCGAGACATGAACCTCGGAAAGAAAGAGAAGCGAGGCCAGCTCGCCATAATCAGGTGAATGAAAGGTACAATGATGGTTATTCCGAGATGGAATACGCGATCCATGGTGGGAATAACCACTATGGAATGCAGGAGAGAGTTCTGTACAGAGATTTGCCGTCAAATGATGCCAGAGTAAAGCTAGACCGGCTATACAGATCCGAGTTGCTGGAAGAACAGGGTCCACCGGGTCCAACATGCTTCGGACCACGAACCATGGGCGAACCACCTGTGTCGAACTTTCAGCTGGCGAGAGGCACAAAAACATATAATGGGAGCACCAAACCACAGGATTGGTTGATCGATTATGCCACCGCTGTAAAAGTAGCAGGTGGAAACTTACGATGGGCAGTGCGATATGTCCCGCAAATGTTGGAAGGACTAGCTAGAGTATGGCTGAATAATCTGCCAGTAGGCAGCATCAACTGTTGGTTAGACTTTGAAGAAATGTTCGTTAGCAACTTTACCAGTACTTACAAGAGGCCACAACAACTAGCCATGTGCAAGCAAATGCCGAATGAGACAGATAGAGAGTTTTTAACTCGGTGGTGTAACCTGAGAAATTCATGTGAAGGAGTTATAGAATCACAAGCAATAGCTTGGTTCGCACAAGGATGCCGCTATGCTAGTGTGTTATGGCAGCGACTGCAAAGAGATATGCCAACCAGATTGGCAGAAACCATCAGAATAGCGGATTCCTATGCATTGGGGGATCCGACGCAACCAGAATTAATGTCGGCAGTCCATCGGGAGCATCAAGATCAATATGCAAGAGATGTGGCCGGGTCATCCAGGCGCAATGACTTCAGAGGAAGAAGAAGAGAAGAAAGACCAGATTATAGATATGGTTCGACTCAGGTGGCAGCAATATTGCAAGAACAGCCGAGTCACGGAAATACTCAGCGGCAAAAGAATGGTCCTCAGCAATGGACACCAAGGAATGAAGGGAAAAAACAGTGGACACCAGAGCAAAAGAGGCAGTGGCAGGAGAGGCCGAAGTACACATTTGAATCTATGTTAGATCAGCCGTGTAAATTTCACACGTCAAACCCGGCCAGGCCGGCCAACCATACAACCCGCCAATGTGCATGGATGAAAAATGCAATGGGTAACCCCGCAGGCATACAGGCAGCGCCTCTCCATGCACATCTACAGCATCAACCACAGTTGACTGGAGCAAATGCACAGCAACTAATGTTACCACCTCCTCCCCGAGGTATGAAAACTCGGACCGGAGAGATCCGGTGCATCAAGTGATAAACCAAGGTCCGGATGGAAGGACCAATCCAGGAAATAATGGACGCAATGATTACAGAGAACATCATCAGTCGTATTGCGTGTTCACAACAGAATAGCAAGACAAGCAGAGTGTACAGCGCCGGCATATGGAAGTAAATGCAGTCATGCCGGCGGTACCAAGGTACGTGCCTTGGTCGGATCAAGAAGTAACTTGGAGCATAAAGGATCACCCCAAGATAATGCCGAGTCCGGGGTCATATGCACTCGTGTTAGATCCGACATTTGTCGGACCGAGCATTAATGTGAAATTTTCAAAGGTACTTATTAACAACGGGAGCAGTATCAATATCATGTACAAAGATACAATACATAAGCTCGGAATATCGCAGAACATGCTGCAGTCCACAAGGACCACATTCCATGGGATAGTTCCAGGACTTTCATGCGAACCCATTGGAAAGGTTCGAGTGGATGTGTTATTCGGCACAAGAGATAACTGCAGAGCAGAAAATTTGGAGTTTGAAGTGGTGGATCTAGAGAGTTGCTATCATGCTCTACTCGGACGACCAGCATTAGCCAAATTCATGAGCACCTGCCACGTAACTTACCTGAAAATGAAATTACCCGGACCACAAGGGGTGATAACAGTAACAGGAGATTACAGGAAGTCAATGGAATGTGCTTCAGCCGGGTCAAATCTGGCCGAATCATTGGTAATAGCAAGAGAAAAAAGAAGGATTCAGGAGGTAGCATCCCTCGCTCAGTCGGCACAGCTGAATATGCCGGCGTTAGCCAACCCACATGGAAGCGTCTCCTTTCAGCCGACTAAAGAAACAAAAAAGTTCCAGATAGATGAGCAATTCCCAGAGTGCACCGTCACTATTGGTGCCGGCCTAGATGCCAAATAGGAAAGCGAGCTCACCAACTTACTCTGTGAGAATCGGGATATCTTTGCATGGTCAACTCAGGATCTGCAAGGTATGCCGAGGGAGTTGGCTGAGCACTCTCTGAATGTAAGGCCAGGAGCAAGGCCGGTGAAGCAACCTCTCCGCCGCTTCGCCGAGGACAGGAGAAAAATAATAGGAGATGAAATAGCTCGGCTCCTTGCGGCCGGGTTCATCATGGAGGTATTGTATCCAGATTGGCTATCAAACCCGGTGCTAGTAGAAAAGAAGAAGGATGATCCAAATGTAGCCATTGTATGGCAAATGTGTATCGATTACACGAACCTAAACAAGGAATGTCCAAAAGATCCTTTTCCTTTACCTAGAATAGACCAAGTCATTGATTCGACCGCTGGTTGTGAACTGTTATCATTTGTAGACGCGTATTCTGGTTTTCACCAGATACCGTTAAATCTGGCCGATCAAATAAAGACTGTGTTTATTACCCCGTACGGGGCTTATTGCTATCGCACCATGCCATTCGGCCTGCGCAACGCAGGGGCAACGTATCAAAGATGCATGCAAAAATGTCTACATGACCAGATAGGGAAAAATGTACAAGTATATGTGGATGATGTGGTTTTATCAAAACCAAAGAAAGCACAACACTACTGGATGATATCCGGCAGACTTTCGCGAACCTGAGAAGGTTCCGAATGAAGCTTAACCCGGAAAAATGCACATTTGGTGTAGCAGCCAGAAAATTGCTCGGTTTTCTCGTATCTAGCCGAGGTATAGAGGCCAACCCAACTAAGATAAAAGCAGTGGAAAGGATGGAATTTCCAAAGTGTCTGAATGACTTACAAAAGTTCACAGGTTGTTTAGCCTTGCTCAGCCGATTTGTATGTCGGCTGGGATAAAAAGCATTACCACTTTATCAACTGATGAAAAAATCGGATAAGTTCATTTGGACTCCCACAAGCAGACAATGCATTTCATGAATTGAAAAAGATGTTGGTCACAGCGCCAATCTTGGCTTCTCCATTATCGAAAGAGCCTATATTACTTTACATAGCGGCCACCAACCGAGTAGTGAGCGCTGTGATAGTGGTGGAATGAATTGAAAATGATAAATCAGTACAAAGGCCGGTGTATTACCTAAGCGAGGTATTATCATCCTCAAAACAAAATTACCCACATTATCAGAAGATGGCATATGGGATGTACATGTCAGCAAAGAAACTTAAACATTACTTCGAAGAGCACCCCATCAAGGTGATTTGTGAAGCACCCATAGCCAACATATTGAGCAACAAAGATGCAAGTGGACTAATAGCAAAATGGGCAATTGAATTGTCACCTTATGCTCCGCAATTAGATAGGCGAGATGCAATCAAATCTCAAGTTGTGGCCGACTTCTTCGTAGATTGGGCCGAGGTACAATATGAGCCACCATTACCAGATCCGAATTATTGGACTATGCACTTTGACGGTTCTAAACTAAGAAATGGTTTGGGGGCAGGAATAGTGTTAACCTCGCCAAAAAGAGACCAGCTGAGATATGTGCTGCAAATACATTTTGCCTCGTCAAACAATGTAGCCGAATATGAAGCACTGGTCCATGGATTGAAGGTGGCGAAAGAGACTGGCATATGCCGAATCTTGTGCTATGGAGATTCAGATCTAGTAGTATAGCAAGTCTCAGGCAATTGGGATGCATTAGATGATAATATGGCCTTGTATAGATTTCATGTGCAGAAACTCAGTGGGTACTTCGATGGATGTGAGTTTCATCATATACCTCGGGCAGAAAATGACGCCGCAGATACATTGTCGAAACTTGGATCAACCAGACAGTCAATTCCCCCAGGTATCGCCCTAGAGCAACTGAGGAAGCCATCAATAACACCATCTCCAGAGTCCGAATCCATTTTTATTCCGGCAAAATCGAGAGAGGGTAATGCGCCGATGGAAATTGACAAGCAATGCGACCCGGAATTTCCAAGGATAAAGCCAACCGATGCAAAGATGAGTACGGAGACATCTGAGGTAGTCATGTCGGCAGAAAATATGGAAATAGATAGTGAGACTCCACCAGAGAAAATCACACCTACATGGGCGCAACCCATATTCTCTTTCCTTAGAGATGCGGTTTTTCCGAATAACGAGATATTGGCAAGACAAACAATGAGAAGAGCTAAAGCCTATACAATCATAAACAATGAGCTGTACAAAAGGAGTGTCACAAGTGTGTTACAAAGATGCGTGAGCTCGGCAGAAGGCCAGGAGATCCTCCTAGATATACATCAAGGAGAATGCGGACATCACGCCTCATTCCGAGCTTTAGTGGCCAAAGCATTCAGGCATGGGTTTTATTGGCCAACAACGTTGAAAGAAGCCAAATAACTGGTCGAAAAATGTAATGGTTGCCAAAGATATGCCAGCAAAATACATATGCCTTCGTCCGAGTTAAAAACAATACCAATTACTTGGCCATTTTCTGTATGGTGCTTAGATATGGTGGGACCATTTAAGCCGGCCTGAGGCGGGATGACCCACATATTAGTCACGGTGGACAAGTTCACAAAATGGATTGAAGTGAAACCCATAAAGAAATGTGATGGGACCACAGCAGTGAAATTCCTCAAAGATATTATCTTAAGATATGGGTACCCGCACAGTGTTATTACAGACAACGGTACAAACTTTGCAGAAGGAGATTTCGCTAGATTCTGTCAAGAAAAGCACATAAGACTAGATGTCGCCTCTGTGGCTCACCCAGCGTCCAATGGGCAAGTAGAAAGATCCAATGGACTAGTACTGTCCAGGATAAAACCACGACTCGTCGAACCCCTGCAAAGGTCGGCGGGATGTTGGATTGAGGAACTTCCAGCAGTACTATGGAGCCTCAGGACCACCCCGAACAGATCAACAGGTTATACACCATTCTTTTTAGTCTATGGGGCAGAAGCTGTGCTTCCAGCCGACATCATACATGACTCGCCAAGGGTTACCCAGTATACAACCTCAGAGGTGAATGAAGTAGCTCGGCAAGATACTGTCGATATGCGAGAAGAAGCCAGAGAGCTGGCGCTATCAAGATCAGCTATCTATCAGCAGAACTTGCGACGATATCACAGCAAGAAGGTGAATCCAAGAGTGTTCAAAGAAGGAGATTTGATTCTCCGGCTGGTGCAACGCACGGCCGGCATGCACAAGCTGTAGCCTCCATGGGAAGGACCATTCATCATGAGTAAAGCATTGCACAATGATGCGTATTACCTAATCGATGCTCAATCACCAGGAAAGAACAGGGCAGACAAAGTCGGCGAAGAATCGAAAAGACCATGGAATGTGGCTTTGCTTCGTCCATTTTACTCGTAGCAGGCATCTATGACACATTGTAAAGTAATGTCTCAGGATGGAGCACCAACTATGTATTGAACCTCGGCGTCCAAAACAGTGACTCGGGGACTGACATATGTTGTTTTAAATTTCATGTTATGTATTAAACCTCGGCGCCTCGAGCAGTGGCTCGGGGACTGCACTATGTTGTTTTTAAGATTGGTTTATGTATTAAACCCCAGCACCCTGAGAAGTGGCTCGAGGACTACCCAATATTGTTTCTAAGCTTGATTCATGTATTAAACTTCGGCGCTTGAGCAGTGGCTCGAGAACTGACATATATCGTTTTTGATTTTTTTGTTGCATACTAAACCTCGGCACCTTGAGCAGTGACTCGGGGACTGTCTCATATTATTTCTAGATTTGAGTTGTATATCAAACCTCGACACCTTGAGAAGTGACTCGGTGACTGTCTTATATTATTTCTAAATTTGATTTACATATTAAACCTCGGCACCATAGGCAGTGACTCGGGGACTGTCCTATATTGTTTCTAAGTAGGGGTAATCCTTTGTTACAAGAGCGGATATCAAACTTCGACACCCAGAGTAAGAGTATTTCGCTCTCGTATGATCTTCGAGATCTACAACCAGATTAATAGCCCAAACCACAGTGGTAAAATGGCAAAGTTTAGCAAAGTCAGGAGATATGGCACGCCGAACTAGGGGAGCACAAAGGCAAATATATACCCCAAACTCAAGAAGTTGCAGGCCGCCAAAGCAAGGATTCGGACAAACAAGACCAGTTAAACAAAGTAATAACGATTACAACCATATATGTCTCAGCGGCACACGGCAAAAGAAATTCGTACCGTACAAAAGACGGACAAATATTCCACGTACATCATACGCCCGGCATACCAGGGGTAAGAAATGAATTAGAGGTTTTTAGCTGGAGAGGCAATAACTTGGTCAGGGGCTGGGCACTCCGAGGTAGGTGGAACTTCGGCCGAGGTTGCCTCGCCCTCCACAGACCCAGGAGCGACTTCGGAGGAAGCCCGAGGCTGCTGAGGAGCGTCAGCTTGCGCAGTAGAATGCCCAGTACCTTTAGAAGAGGATCGCGCGTCACCGTTACCATCCGAGCTCGAACTAGAATCACCAGAAGTAGCCGAGTCACCCTCATCTTCTCCTTGTTCAGCTGAGTTGTTATCCGAGGCATCCTCAACTACGACCTCGTCCTCTGGGTTAGGAAGGAAACTCGGACCTTCGTTCCAGGTATGCACGTCGGCATACTCAACGAGCTGGAAGGCACGATCTTGCCGAAGAGCAAAAAAGTCTGGGTCCTCAACCCAACGGGAACCAGTGCGCAAATTTCTCAAAATATCAAGAGAAATATCTTCATACCATGACATGATGACAGTGAGAGCCATATCAGCACCAGCTCGTCCGGCCGATTCCCTCCAAAGACTTAGCTGCCTCTCAGATGCCATTAATCTTTCCACCAGCAATTTGACCTCATCAATATTAGGAGTCCCAGAAGTATTCGTCCAGATAACATGGTAGGCTCGGATAGCTGCCTGCACCAAATCCCTGCCCATAATCTTCATCGGACCAACTGCAGCGCCGACAGCAACCAGGAAACCTTCCATCGAGTATTACGAGTCCGCGTCAATAGGAACACCTCGGCGCACACGAGCACTAAGGACCGCTTTAGAGCTCACGGGCTTAGCTTCTGGAAAATGGTCTGCGCAAAACACGACTGCGTCAGTCAGCAGTAAGAAAAGGAAAAAAGATAACCCGGCCGCGGTCAGAAGCTTACGATGAATATAACTCAACATTATCTGAAGGTCTTTAGCCCAGTCAATCTTGCTCTTCTCAAAGCGAGTGATCTCCTCGCTCATTCCCCGTGTCTTCAGTTCGGCAGCCTCGAGGAGCTCTTTATTTTGCTGCAATTGCAGAGCTATCCGATTTTTCTCCTCGGAGAACTCCTGGTCGACCTTTTCTAATTCGGACTTCTGAGAGAGCTTAAGGGCCTCCACCTCAGCGTGCAAGCGAGCTATCTCGTCATCTTTTTCTTTCAGCTGCGCCGAATGAGTAGCGCTTTGTTCTAAAAAATGCAGCATCACATCAGGCATGGGCGTGCAATCTTGGTGAGATGCTGCAAAGGTTTGTAACTCGGCTTTACCAAAGCCAAAAGAGTTAAAAGAAACTTAGTGCACATTTCAAAGGGGAGTATATAAAGTAAAAGAGTAACTAACCTTCCAGGGCCTTAACCTTCTTCTCAAGACGGATGTTAAGATTATTGATGTTCCCTATTTACCAACAAAGTGAGCCAACATCTCGTATACAAAACAATGAGAGCTTCGGAGATAACGCAAGAGTTTGTCGACTTACCAGCTTTCTTTACCACAGGGATAACCTTCTCGTACTTTGCTTCCAATTTTCTATGCGCAAAAAGAAGCCTTTGGAATTCGGCAGTCCACCGATCATGCGCAACCTAAGCAATAGAGCAAATGGTAAGTGGATATTCAAGCTTAGACAGATCCGAGTCAAGCAAAACTTAACCCAGATCTAGGTGGCTAGATATTCAAATCTTAGACAGATCCGAGTCAAGCAAAACTTAACCCGGATCTAGGTGGCTAGATATTAAAAGCTTAGACAGATCCGAGTCAAGCAAAACTTAAACCGGATCTAGATGGCTAGATATTCAAAGCTTAGACAGATCCGAGTCAAGCAAAACTTAACCCGGATCTAGGTGGCTGGATATTCAAAGCTTAGACAAATCCGAGTCAAGCAAGACTTAACCCGGATCTAGGAAGCTGGATATTCAAGGTTCAGACATACCTAAATCAAGTAGAATTTAATGCAGATCTAGTTGGACAGAAGTTTGAACTCTAAGATAAAACTGAACTAAGTAAAACATCATAAAACTTCCAAACGAATAACAAGTTATTCGGTTGCAAGCTTCGGGGACTAGAGTATATATAATAGTATCCGGAGAACTAATCAAAACTCCATAAAAAAAATTACCTCATTCATCTTATCACTTTCAAGAACGATCTTGGCAGCCTGATGCAGGCGGCTGCTGATGTCGGAGAGTTGAAACGGCTAGATGCTTGGATTACCCTCGAACTGATCGGCAGCATTCCAATTATTGGCATACTCAACCAGCGAGCCGAGGCTGTTCCCACTCTCTGTGCGAGTTAGGACTTTACCTCGGACATGTTGTGTAGCCACCGCTGCTGCAGGACTTTTGTGAAGAGCGAGCTGGGTGCTGGCGGCCGGGGTAACAGAGACTTTGGCATAAGCAACCCCTTTGCGCAGCGCATCGGCAATACTAGGCTGAGAAGAGCTAGCAAGACCTTTCTGAGAGAAGGAAGCCTTGATGACGACAACCTTTCTTGTTTTAGAAGAGGCATCAGTAGGATCTGATACCTCTGCACTAGGAGCGGCGTCTTTAGAGCCGAAGGAATCACGGTTGCAGAGGGCGCCGAGATATTGACGTCCTCGGCCGGAGTTGGAGTCACTGTAGAGACCGCGGGGGTCGAAAGAGGCTCAGTGGAGACATTAGGGTTCACAGAGGAGGCAGCAGGTTCGGTAGAAAAATCTGTTGGCCGAGTGGTATCGGCATCAACGGGAGGAGATGCAGCGCGAGCAGGACTTGGAATCCTGATATCTTCAGTAGGCGGAGGAGACGGCGGCCGAGTCATACAACTCGTCATGCTGGGGCCGCTGGGCTTAACAGAAAGTGGAGCACTGCGAAAACAAAAAAGGTCAAGTCAAAAAGCAGAAAGAGAAAAACAAGAAATACAAGCAAAAGCAGAGAAAATTAGCACAGAGAAAATTTTTTGACACTCCCGTGGCCTGCGGATCGGAATACACCAGACAGCGGGGAGCCGGACTTAGAAGAGTTCGTTCCCAAGTCAGATCTCGCACCGGCTCGCGCTCGCGTCAAGGCCCCGGCCCGCGAGGAGGAAGGTGACTCGGACGAGGTTCAAGTTCTAGAGGTAGTTGCCGCAATGCCAATATCTTATGCATTTCCGGCTTCTACTGTCTCAGCTAATCCGGCCGGTCAGGTTCACGACGCCGAGCCTCTTGCCTCCCGGCCTCCTATTACCTCGGGGAAACGTGGTGCTCCCGCTGGTGCCTCAGAAACGGCCCCCAAGAAGCGAATGAAGAAGTCAGCTCCGCATCATCCTAGGCGCAAGACCATGCCCGGGGTCACTGGGTGAGTTGCTTTTGCTTGTATTTCTTATTTTTCTCTTTCTGCTTTTTGACTTCACCTTTTTTGTTTTCGCAGTGCTCCACTTTCTGTTAAGCCCAGCGTGTAACTTCCTCGGTGAACTACGCTCCTAGATACAAGCCTGGATGAGTGGTAGTGGTTGAAATAGTACGGTGGGGCCCCAAAAGCCACTCACTGGTAGTCCTTTCAGACGTCCCAACCACTACCCTCTCAACGGGACCTGTACGGGCGGCGTAGTCGGCAGGCGAAGGGATCAACTACGTACACAAGTGGGTATGTACGCAAGCCACCATACAAGAGTACATCAGAGCCATACCATCTAGAAAGAAAGTAAATATAGCAACGCCATACAGCAAGATTCAAATGACCTAGATAGATCTATATTTTAGGATACTTCCTCATACAACACACATCAGAGTATCATGCGGAAGCGGCAACAAAATCCGAGTACGGATAAGAAGCAAATCGGCATAAGATGCCATAGAAAATAAGCACATCCCAACTACAGGTCTCACGGATCCCCGTTCCCGGAATCTCTACACCGAAAGATCGTTGCCCACATATTCGGCTTCTTCCACCCAGTATCCGTCCTGCGAGGGTACCTATCCATCTGAACCAATAATTTATCGTGTGAGACCCTAAGGGTACTCAGCAAGTCTTAATGCCTCTAAAGGGGACACAACCTGGGGTGACGCAATTGCAGCGAAAGATAAACCCTAGCAGTTCTACAGATAAACGCTAACCATCCGCCTAACCAATGATAGACGGATGTCCGTGAATTTAAGAACAACAGTTATAATGGTAATCTCATCAGATCCATCCTCCTCCCTACTTACCAACAAGGAAGCGGACGAACAAACCCCATCCGTTGGCAATTTTATTAACCATTCCATGAGTGTTGCACTCTTTACTAGTCAAGTTACTTAGTCAGATTAAAGCGGTACTTTAGTTATGCTTGTCTATGATCGAGAAACTGTGCTCCAAGTCGTCCATATCCGCGGACACGGCTTTCAGAAAGTTTTACCCGGCCGGGGTGCACCAATAGCAACACACGCTCGATCAACCTCGGAAAAACCAAATCAAAACCCAACGAGGCTTTCACGACTGAACAATCACAAGATTCAGAAATATTTCAGGGGGCCACCCCTTGAAGTACACCCGCAACGGAGTAAGCAAGCTCCGAGACGGACTCAAGGTTTGCGTCAATGGCTGTAAACGACAGCAGATCCCCAATCGGGGACTGTCGATACCGCGAAAACATTCCGCTTACCTAAACAGTACAGTGTGCTCCTCGCACAATTTAAATACAGAAAGTAGCATGGCATAAGTACAGGATAGTAATAAAACCTCAAACTAGTTTGTGGCCCCAAGAAATAATACGGAATCAAGATCTGGCCCAGGGGGGTCCCATATACCTCCCGGATGTGGATAGCGCGATAAATCAAGGAACAGGAATCAAGTACTCGGGGTCTTACGGGACACAAGTGAGCAGGAAAAACCAAATAGCAGATGTTGCTCACCGGTGCCACTTTCTTTAGTTATCCCACTACTACTCAGGTTAAGTTGTTTAGGTACCTCATTATCCAACAGACGCTCACATACCCTACACATGCTGTTCTACGACTCGCATGGCCCAAACAACTCCTATAGTAGTGGCTCATGGGATGGAGGAACAAGCTTGGTGGGGTTTAAAAGTAAAGGCTATGCATACTTGGGATTCAATTTAATGCAATCGCGACTCGATGATGCAAGAATAAGATAGAGGCAATAGGTACTGTATGTATGCAAGCATGTGGAAGTGCTTGCCTGATATCCCTGCTCGATGATCTGGGTGGTGCTCCTGGTTCTCTTGATATAATCCCTGCTCAGTGTCTATCCGAGAAAACCAAACAAACAAGGCCAACATGAATATAAAGCACAAGCATATGAATAAGATGCGTCAAGCAAACAATCATGCCATGATGAATGATGCACAATTTACATGGCAAGAAGGTAGCATGGCATGGTAAGGTGTGGAAAACAAGTAGCAACATTTTAGTGGAGTATGGTTCACATTTTGTTGCCATAACAGTTGCTGTTCACTATATTTTTATATGATGCATGCTGCAATTGAAGTCATGGATAGCATAAACAGAAAGGTCTCTTCGAGCTGATCAATTTAGACATGTCATTTGCTAAATTTGGAATTATAAAACAAAAGTTATTGATTATTTAAATTCTAGTGGCAATTGGGTAATTTAAATAAACTTGTAATTTTACTTGTGCACAAGGCAAAATGGATGGCATATTTGGAATCCTCTCATTTTCCTGATCTCAAAACATATATCATTTGCATTATTTGGAAATACTATGGAAAAGTTATTGAAATCTGAATTGAATTTGAATTTTGAAATTATTTAAACAGAATTTGAATTTTAAGACAGTCTCTGGAACGTTTTATACCCATCCTACTCTAGCCTGGGTCGCAGACAGGTGGGGACAGGCGCACCTGGACCCACATGCCAGCGGCTAGGAGGGGGAAGGACCGCGGGTTGAGGGTGGAGAAGCTGGGGTACCTTTCTACAAAAAGACCACGGTCACTGACTGGTGGCCCTGGCAGGACTGCGGGTTGAGGGAGAGAAAAGGGCAGGGGGCATTCGCTAAAAGAACACGCGGGCGTGGGGAGGACTGCGGGTTTTCTCCAGGGAACCACGGGAGCCTTTTTAGAAAAAGGCCACCGTCGCTGACTGGTGGGGCTACTGGACCGCGGATTGAGGCGGGAAAAAGGGGAAGGGCTAAACTGCAAAGCGTGCAGAGCTGCCGCTGTCTGCTGCTGGACGCGGCACCGCGGCGGCGGATCTGGCCGGATCTTTGGCCGACGATGGCGACGAACCTAGCGCGTTTCAGACGTCGACGCCAAAGCGAAAGATGGAGACGGCAGCTCGGTCTACAACTCTGGTACAGGGTGCTAGCGCGGAGGCGGCCTGCAGCGCGGGGTTTTCTTCGACGAACAGAGATGGAGCGCATGCCACAGCTGCTGCTAGCGCACGCACAGGCGGTGACCGCGGCGTCGAGGCGCACGCACGGTGTTCGACAGCGACCGGCGGTGCTACGGTGCCCTAGGGGAACGGGAAACATGTCAGGGAGGATGAGAGGCTTACGAGGGGCTCGCTGGTGGCTTGGTTCGGGCAGAGAGGCCGGTGATCGTCGAGGAGGCTGGCGGGTGGGAGCGTCCTGGTACTCGCGGGCACGGCGGCGGCGGGGCTCCTCCGGCGAGGTCCAGCGGGTTCCGGCGCGTCAGGGCGAAGGAGAGGAAGCAGACCAGGCCTCGGGATCCGCTAGTCCTCTCTCGAGGCCACCAGATCGAAGAAGGGCAGAGGGGCGAGGCTAGGGTTTAGGTGGCCATGGGGAGCTCTGGCTCGCTGGGAGAAAGAAGGAGGGAGGCAGGGGGAAGAGAGGCCTGAGGGGGGGATCTGGGGATGCTAGAGACGAGGAGGGGGAGGATAAGATCGCCAGGAGCAGGTAGGGTTGAGGTTGCTTGCGTGGGGGAGGGGAAAGCACATGGGGCTGGTGGTGGCTTGCAAAAGGTGAGGGGGTGGCTCGGGCTAGGCCTCTCCCTTTTCCCTCCTCTTTTCTGTTCTGTAGCCGAGAGAGGGAGAGAGGAAACCAGGGAGGAGGCAGGCTTGTGGGGTCGCTGTGGCAGAGAGAAAAGAGAGAGGGAGAGGAGGGAACCAGGCCACGTGATCGAGAGAGAGAGAGAGGAACAAGGGCCGAGAGAGGTTAGAGCTAGGATGGGGTGGGGTAGCTCGGGTGGTTGAGAGAAGAGGTGAGGTGAGAGGGGAAGATGGTGTAGCTAGGTTAGGTGAGGGATTAGGGTTAGGTTTTAGCTAGGTGAGAGAGAGAGAGAGAGATGGAGTAGGGCATGGGTGATCAAGCTAGAAGCTAGAAAGGAAAAGGGGTACTTAGGGTTTTTGCTAAGGGAAGGTAGAGATTAGGGTCTAGATTAGCTAGGATGGGAAGATGGCATGGGGTGGGTTTTAGGGTTTTGCTAAGAGAGGGGGGATGGATAGAAGGGTGGCTCTTGCACTTGATCATGCATGCTCCAACAAGCCTTAACTAGACCAAGGCAAGAAAAAGAGAGAGAGGGAGAGAGAGATGATCATGTGATGATGGGGTTTTTTTCCTTTGGTCCATGCATGCTCCAAATAATGACCAAGCATGATCCAAGAAAATAGATAGAGAGAGGAAGGTGGTTTTAGGTTTGGTGCATGCCACAATAGCACATGTGGGTGCATGGAGCATGGGATAGAGGTTTAGCTAAAGGGGAGAAGAGAGGTAGATGTTTTGATGAAGAAACTACAAGCCCAAAACAAGATTAAGCAAAGGAAAAGATGATCCACTTAGAATGCAAGCAAAAACCAAATACTAGAAAAGGTGGCACTTGCATGGCCCATGCAAAATAATTAATGCCAAAATATCCTTGTGAAAACAATAATATTAACATGGCATTATTCATATGCATTCCAAAAAGGTGGGCAAGGCCAAGCAAAGATTATGGGTGGAATCCAACCAACCAACATGAGCTAGAGATAAATCAACAAAATGCCAAGCTCAGATTAGTTGGATGGTGGAATTATAAGGTGGTGATAGAAAAGGTGGTGGAGTCAATAAGAGAGATACCCTCAACTCAACTTGGGCATTTAACAATATATCAAGAGCCAAATACAATATCAAGAGGCAAATACAATTAATCATGCACATGAGATAAGAACCAAACAAGAAAGGGTTTTATATGATGCTCAAATGCAAGGTGACATGATGACATGAGCATGATATGATGATGATGCAACAATTATATGTTGGAAGTGGCCCTTTTTATTATTATAACAAGTAGCATTACAGATGTTAGACAACTGGGATGCTACAACTCTCCCCCACTAAACAGGAATCTCGCCCCGAGATTCTAGGAAGAAGAAGAAGATACAAAGAGAGAAGGATGGTTGGCACGGAGTTCATCTTCACGCTCCCATGTTGCTTCATCAACAGAATGGTGTGACCACTGCACCTTGCAAAACTTGATGGACTTGTTGCGCGTCCTTCGTTCTGCGGTCTCAAGGATTTTGGTGGGGTGTTCTTGATAAGACAGATCTTCTTGGAGGTCGATTAGCTCATGATCCACGGTCTTGCCGGGATCTTTGAAGCACTTCTTGAGCTGAGAGATGTGGAAAACATCATGGACTTTGAGTTTTTCCGGAAGCTCCAGTGCATAAGCAACTTCTCCTCTTCTACCACGTATCTTGAAAGGACCGATGTATCTAGGAGCCAACTTTCCTTTGATACCGAAGCGGTGGGTTCCTCTCATGGGAGTGACACGAAGGTAGACGAGATCACCAGGGGCATATACCATATCCGTGTGCTTCCTGTCATAGTTGCTCTTCTGACGACTTTGAGCAATCTTCAGGTTCTCCAGAATGATATGCACCTTTTCCTCTGCTTGAGTTACAATGTCAGGGCCAAACCAGATTCTTTCTCCTGCACCTGACCAACCAATCGGAGTTCTGCACTTGCGACCATAGAGAGCCTCGAATGGTGCCATCTTCAGACTCTTCTGGAAGCTGTTGTTGTAGGAGAATTCAGCATATGGAAGGCATTCCTCCCACTTCATGCCAAAAGAGATGACGCAAGCCCGAAGCATATCCTCCAGAATCTGATTGATTCTTTCCACTTGTCCTTGAGACTGAGGGTGGTAAGCAGTGCTGAAGTTCAACTTTGTTCCCAAAGATTTTTGGAAACTCTCCCAAAACTTTGAGGTGAAGATGCTCCCACGGTCTGAACTGATTTCAAGTGGAACCCCATACAAAGAGACAATCCTGTTGATATAGAGCTCAGCCAACTGAATTCCAGAAATTGTTTCTTTGACTGGGAACAAATGAGCCACTTTAGAAAGCCTGTCGATGACAACAAAGATTGCATTGTTGCCCTTCTGCGACCTTGGAAAGCCAGTGATGAAGTCCATCTCTACTTTCTCCCATTTCCATTCCGGAGGTTTCAATGGCTGTAGAAGACCAAATGGTTTCTGATGGACAGCCTTGACTCTGCGACAGACATCACATTCTGAGACATACTTGGCACAATACCGTTTCAACCCAGGCCACCAGTATTGTGTTTTCAAGTCCATGTACATCTTTGTGCTGCCAGGGTGGATAGACAGAACCGAATCATGTGCCTCCTTGAGAACTTGGTCTCTCAGACCCGGGTAGTTTGGAACAAACATCCAGTGTTCAAAGAAGAGCGTGCCTTGATCATCAACGTGGAAGGACTCATACTTCGGAAGGCCAAGCTTAGAGATGAGCTTTCTGGTGTGCGGATCACCAAGCTGACGAGAACGAATCTGTTCTTCCAAGAGAGGAGTAGCCAGAAGGTTCAGGAGATGCCCTTGTTCCACAATTTCCAGGTTGAGCTGACGGAATTCCTCGCACAAGAGAGGCTACTGCTCTTCTACCATGAGGTTGTTGACATAAGCTTTACGGCTAAGCGCATCTGCCATGACGTTTGCTTTGCCTGGAGTGTAGTTGATGGTCACATCAAAGTCATTTATTGCTTCAATCCATCTCCTTTGCCGAAGGTTGAGATCAGGCTGAGTGAAGATATACTTCAAACTCTTGTGGTCCGAGAAGATCTCACAACGGTTACCAAGCAAGTAGTGCCTCCATAGCTTCAAGGCAAAGACAACTGCTGCTAGCTCGAGGTCATGTGTGGGATAGTTGATCTCATGCGTCTTCAACTGATGAGAGGCATAAGCAACCACCTGTTTCTCTTGCATAAGGACCGCACCTAATCCTTGCAAAGAGGCATCGCAGAATATCTGGAAAGGCTTAGATGTATCTGGAGGAACCAAGACTGGTGTGGAAGTGAGCTTCTCTTTGAGTGTCTCAAAACTTTCTTGACAAGCAGGAGTCCACCGGTACTTCTTGCCTTTCTTGAGAAGATCGGTAAGAGGCTTTGCTATCTTCGAGAAGTTCTGAACAAAGCGACGGCAATAGCTAGCCAAGCCGAGAAAACTCCGCACTTCCTTGACATTAGCAGGAGGAAGCCATTCAACTATTGTCTTCACGGTTTCCGGGTTGACTGCAATGCCCTTGGCAGAGATAACATGACCCAGATATGTTACTTCAGGCAGCCAAAACTCACACTTTGAGAACTTTGCATACAAGCGGTTCTCACGAAGCTTGTTTAAGACACACCGCAGGTGTTCTTCATGCTCCTCCTTAGACTTGGAATAAACCAGAATGTCATCCAGATATACCACAACAAACTTATCAAGGTACTCCATGAAAACGGAGTTCATCAGCCTCGAGAAGGTAGCAGGTGCGTTGGTGAGGCCGAAAGACATGACCGTGTACTCATACAGGCCATATCGGGTGGTGAAAGCTATTTTGGGCACATCTTCCTTGCGAATTTTGATTTGGTGATAACCACTTCTCAAGTCCAGCTTAGAGAACACCACAGCTCCTGCTAGCTGATCAAATAGATCATTTATCCGAGGGAGAGGATATTTGTTCTTGATGGTTTTAGCATTGAGAGCCCGGTAGTCAACACATAGCCTATCGGTTCTGTCACGCTTCTTCACAAAGATTGTTGGGCTACCCCAAGAAGAAGTGCTGTGTTGAATGAAACCCAACTTCTCTTGTTCATCAAGTTGTCGTTTGAGTTCAGCCAACTCAGAAGGACCCATTTTATATGGCCGCTTGGAGATAGGAGCCGTTCCAGGTTCAAGCTCAATCACGAATTCAACCTCGCGATCCGGAGGCATACCTGGCAACTCTTCAGGAAAGACATCTGGGAACTCACAGACCACTGGTACACTCTGAATAGCTTCCATAGCATCATTATTCAGAGCTGCCAAGGAGAAGAGCTGGACTGCAGGAGTCAGACTTGGAGAAAAAACTATGTGGCCTTCAGGAATCTTCAGAGACACTGAGCGTTCAGCACAATCAATCACAGCTGCATTTGCTGTCAACCAATCCATGTCCAGGATGACATCAATGTCAGAGTTGCCCAGAACAATCAAAGAAGCCAAGAATGAAGAACCACCAATCTCAATCTTATTGCCATGACTGATCTTAGATGCTATCATATTTGCTCCAGGAGAAAGAACCATTAACTGCTTAAGGATAGGGTCCATTGCTAACTCATTCTCATTTGCAAACTTGTGAGACACAAAGGAATGCGATGCACCAGAATCAAAGAGAACTCGTGCAGGGACTGAGTTAACTGAAAGCATACCCATGATAACTCCAGGTGCGAGCTCAGCTTGAGAGGCGTTGACGCAGTTGGCGCGGACAACCGCAGACCCGGGCTTAGTGTTGATGTTGAGAGCCCGAGGCGGTGGTGCACGAACCGAAGGAGAGCTTGTTGCAGATCTTGGCGGGGGTGGAGGGAGAGCTTTGTTCTTCATTGGACAGTTCCAGTTTTGATGTCCAGGATCTCCACACACGAAGCAGGCACCAGCTGGACGTGGAGCAGAGTAGCCAGGGACTCCGCCAGGCGCTCCAGGGTAGTTGTTGTTGTAGCCCCTGGGAGCCGCAGTGGTGAAGTTTGGTGGCCTTGACGTGAAACTCGCAGGTCTTGGTGGAGCCGGGAGCGACGGTGGGGTGTTAGGAACCCAGACACGCCGCTTAGAAGGAGCTGCCATAACTGCAGAGCTTGATGCATCCCTGTTGTGTTTCTTGGACTCCTCAAACATTTGCCTACT
This sequence comes from Avena atlantica, assembly GCA_910589765.1. Taxonomy (NCBI): domain Eukaryota; kingdom Viridiplantae; phylum Streptophyta; class Magnoliopsida; order Poales; family Poaceae; genus Avena; species Avena atlantica. The sequence goes on from OU342736.1 coordinate 510,245,570, forward strand.
TGCCTCCTCTTGTAGTGTTGTGTGTTGTAGTTCCAGGAAGGTTGCCGGTCTTGCATGCGTGATTGCATACTTGATCGACGCATTGAGCCCTTGCCTGAACCTTTTCTGCTTCTTCTTGTCATCAGATACCTCATCACCACCATAACGGGATAGATTCATGAAGTTCCTGATATAGGTGTTGACGTTATCATTTCCCTGCTTCAGGTTGAGGAAAGCCTCCTTCATCCTTTCCAGCACAATTTCTGAGAGAAACTGCTCTTTGAACTCTCCAGTGAACCTCTCCCAAGTAGGCTGGAACCCAGTGCAGCTTGCCTTCAAGTAGTTCTCCCACCAAAGAGCTGCATCTCCCTTGAGAAGGTGGGTAGCACACTTGACCCACTCCTGTTCTGGAACATCAGCAGTCTCAAGCAACCTTGAGATCTCACGCAGCCAATCATCCGCGTCTAGAGGTCGGTCAGACACATCAAACTGACGAGGGTTGAACTTGAGGAAGCTCTTGATGTCTCCACGCTTGGGAGGTGGAGGAAGTGGAGCAAACTCATTCCTTCTGACGCTCTCCTCAAAGCGCTGCTGGTTCTCTTGCATTGCCGCCAAAGCATTAGCTATGTTTGACAGCGCTGAGCCCAGTTCCGGAGGTATGTCCTCCTCGGACCGGCGTGGGGGAGCCATCCTGTCATTGATATAAAACTCAAGTCAGTACTATAATGGAGAATGATAATAATCCAAAATAGTACCAAGATGGAATTAACCAAGATTAAAGGATACAATTTACTGAGATGATATTAAAATATCAACAAAGTTCATAGCACCTAAAAGATATTAAGCATATCGCACACGACTGAAAAGGAGTGTGGTACACAAATATATCAAAGAAAAATTTTCCACAAATTTCGGCATTAAAATACCAATAGATGCGCAAAATTACTTAACGAATCAAGATTAGTGACTCTACCGATCCAATATACAAAAGCGAATGATACAAGTAGTGGTATGGTCGTGACTCCATCCCGCACTCAAATCATTACTCCGCACATGAACAAGTGGAACACATATCCTAACCCCTTCTTCTCACGACGAAACCTAAAGATTGGTAACTACGGAAACGAACACCCCAAACAAGATAGCGTCGGATACAAAGAGGAAGACAGATTGCGTCGGTTTGCAAAAGCCTGTCGGTATGGAATGTACCAACAGTTGATAACCAAAGGCAGATAAGATAACAACTTGGATGCAACAGGTAGACAAGGGATTACACACACACATACACACACAACCTATGGTACTACGGAAACCCAGAACACGTGAATCCTAGTTTGAACTTTGAGAAGAGGATTGAAAACGTTGCACTTCCTTACCAGAAAAGGGTGGGTGGGAGGGTAAGAAGAAAAGTGGAAGCAGTCCTACTCTCGCGTTTTGTTTTTCCCTAGTATACATAACTACCAAAATATTTGCTAGACTGACAACGACCGTTTGGCTGAAACCTTGAAGGTCGGGATGGCTCTGATACCAATTGTAACTACCTCGGTGAACTACGCTCCTAGATACAAGCCTGGATGAGTGGTAGTGGTTGAAATAGTACGGTGGGGCCCCAAAAGCCACTCACTGGTAGTCCTTTCAGATGTCCCAACCACTACCCTCTCAACGGGACCTGTACGGGCGGCGTAGTCGGCAGGCGAAGGGATCAACTACGTACACAAGTGGGTATGTACGCAAGCCACCATACAAGAGTACATCAGAGCCATACCATCTAGAAAGAAAGGAAATATAGCAACGCCATACGGCAAGATTCAAATGACCTAGATAGATCTATATTTTAGGATACTTCCTCATACAACACACATCAGAGTATCATGCGGAAGCGGCAACAAAATCCGAGTACGGATAAGAAGCAAATCGGCATAAGATGCCATAGAAAATAAGCACATCCCAACTACAGGTCTCACGGATCCCCGTTCCCGGAATCTCTACACCGAACGATCGTTGCCCACATCTTCGGCTTCTTCCACCCAGTATCCGTCCTGCGAGGGTACCTGTCCATCTGAACCAATAATTTATCGTGTGAGACCCTAAGGGTACTCAGCAAGTCTTAATGCCTCTAAAGGGGACACAACCTGGGGTGACGCAATTGCAGCGAAAGATAAACCCTAGCAGTTCTACAGATAAACGCTAACCATCCGCCTAACCAATGATAGACGGATGTCCGTGAATTTAAGAACAACAGTTATAATGGTAATCTCATCAGATCCATCCTCCTCCCTGCTTACCAACAAGGAAGCGGACGAACAAACCCCATCCGTTGGCAATTTTATTAACCATTCCATGAGTGTTGCACTCTTTACTAGTCAAGTTACTTAGTCAGATTAAAGCGGTACTTTAGTTATGCTTGTCTATGATCGAGAAACTGTGCTCCAAGTCGTCCATATCCGCGGACACGGCTTTCAGAAAGTTTTACCCGGCCGGGGTGCACCAATAGCAACACACGCTCGATCAACCTCGGAAAAACCAAATCAAAACCCAACGAGGCTTTCACGACTGAACAATCACAAGATTCAGAAATATTTCAGGGGGCCACCCCTTGAAGTACACCCGCAACGGAGTAAGCAAGCTCCGAGACGGACTCAAGGTTTGCGTCAATGGCTGTAAACGACAGCAGATCCCCAATCGGGGACTGTCGATACCGCGAAAACATTCCGCTTACCTAAACAGTACAGTGTGCTCCTCGCACAATTTAAATACAGAAAGTAGCATGGCATAAGTACAGGATAGTAATAAAACCTCAAACTAGTTTGTGGCCCCAAGAAATAATACGGAATCAAGATCTGGCCCAGGGGGGTCCCATATACCTCCCGGATGTGGATAGCGCGATAAATCAAGGAACAGGAATCAAGTACTCGGGGTCTTACGGGACACAAGTGAGCAGGAAAAACCAAATAGCAGATGTTGCTCACCGGTGCCACTTTCTTTAGTTATCCCACTACTACTCAGGTTAAGTTGTTTAGGTACCTCATTATCCAACAGACGCTCACATACCCTACACATGCTGTTCTACGACTCGCATGGCTCAAACAACTCCTATAGTAGTGGCTCATGGGATGGAGGAACAAGCTTGGTGGGGTTTAAAAGTAAAGGCTATGCATACTTGGGATTCAATTTAATGCAATCGCGACTCGATGATGCAAGAATAAGATAGAGGCAATAGGTACTGTATGTATGCAAGCATGTGGAAGTGCTTGCCTGATATCTCAGTTGAAGCGAGGGACGGATCTGGGTAGTGCTCCTGGTTCTCTTGATATAATCCCTGCTCAGTGTCTATCCGAGAAAAACCAAACAAACAAGGCCAACATGAATATAAAGCACAAGCATATGAATAAGATGCGTCAAGCAAACAATCATGCCATGATGAATGATGCACAATTTACATGGCAAGAAGGTAGCATGGCATGGTAAGGTGTGGAAAACAAGTAGCAACATTTTAGTGGAGTATGGTTCACATTTTGTTGCCATAACAGTTGCTGTTCACTATATTTTTATATGATGCATGCTGCAATTGAAGTCATGGATAGCATAAACAGAAAGGTCTCTTCGAGCTGATCAATTTAGACATATCATTTGCTAAATTTGGAATTATAAAACAAAAGTTATTGATTATTTAAATTCTAGTGGCAATTGGGTAATTTAAATAAACTTGGAATTTTACTTGTGCACAAGGCAAAATGGATGGCATATTTGGAATCCTCTCATTTTCCTGATCTCAGAACATATATCATTTGCATTATTTGGAAATACTATGGAAAAGTTATTGAAATCTGAATTGAATTTGAATTTTGAAATTATTTAAACAGAATTTGAATTTTAAAACAGTCTCTGGAACGTTTTATACCCATCCTACTCTAGCCTGGGTCGCAGACAGGTGGGGACAGGCGCACCTGGACCCACATGCCAGCGGCTAGGAGGGGGAAGGACCGCGGGTTGAGGGTGGAGAAGCTGGGGTACCTTTCTGCAAAAAGACCACGGTCACTGACTGGTGGCCCTGGCAGGACTGCGGGTTGAGGGAGAGAAAAGGGCAGGGGGGGCATTCGCTAAAAGAACACGCGGGCGTGGGGAGGACTGCGGGTTGTCTCCAGGGAACCACGGGAGCCTTTTTAGAAAAAGGCCACCGTCGCTGACTGGTGGGGCTACTGGACCGCGGATTGAGGCGGCAAAAAGGGGAAGGGCTAAACTGCAAAGCGTGCAGAGCTGCCGCTGTCTGCTGCTGGACGCGGCACCGCGGCGGCGGATCTGGCCGGATCTTTGGCCGACGATGGCGACGAACCTAGCGCGTTTCAGACGTCGACGCCAAAGCGAAAGATGGAGATGGCAGCTCGGTCTACAACTCTGGTACAGGGTGCTAGCGCGGAGGCGGCCTGCAGCGCGGGGTTTTCTTCGACGAACAGAGATGGAGCGCATGCCACAGCTGCTGCTAGCGCACGCACAGGCGGTGACCGCGGCGTCGAGCGCGCACGCACGGTGTTCGACAGCGACCGGCGGTGCTACGGTTCCCTAGGGGAACGGGAAACATGTCAGGGAGGATGAGAGGCTTACCAGGGGCTCGCTGGTGGCTTGGTTCGGGCAGAGAGGCCGGTGATTGTCGAGGAGGCTGGCGGGTGGGAGCGTCCTGGTACTCGCGGGCACGGCGGCGGCGGGGCTCCTCCGGCGAGGTCCAGCGGGTTCCGGCGCGTCAGGGCGAAGGAGAGGAAGCAGACCAGGCCTCGGGATCCGCTAGTCCTCTCTCGAGGCCACCAGATCGAAGAAGGGCAGAGGGGCGAGGCTAGGGTTTAGGTGGCCATGGGGAGCTCTGGCTCGCTGGGAGAAAGAAGGAGGGAGGCAGGGGGAAGAGAGGCCTGAGGGGGGATCTGGGGATGCTAGAGACGAGGAGGGGGAGGATAAGATCGCCAGGAGCAGGTAGGGTTGAGGTTGCTTGCGTGGGGGAGGGGAAAGCACATGGGGATGGTGGTGGCTTGCAAAAGGTGAGGGGGTGGCTCAGGCTAGGCCTCTCCCTTTTCCCTCCTCTTTTCTGTTCTGTAGCCGAGAGAGGGAGAGAGGAAACCAGGGAGGAGGCAGGCTCGTGGGGTCGCTGTGGCAGAGAGAAAAGAGAGAGGGAGAGGAGGGAACCAGGCCACGTGATCGAGAGAGAGAGAGGAACAAGGGCCGAGAGAGGTTAGAGCTAGGATGGGGTGGGGTAGCTCGGGTGGTTGAGAGAAGAGGTGAGGTGAGAGGGGAAGATGGTGTAGCTAGGTTAGGTGAGGGATTAGGGTTAGGTTTTAGCTAGGTGAGAGAGAGAGAGATGGAGTAGGGCATGGGTGATCAAGCTAGAAGCTAGAAAGGAAAAGGGGTACTTAGGGTTTTTGCTAAGGGAAGGTAGAGATTAGGGTCTAGATTAGCTAGGATGGGAAGATGGCATGGGGTAGGTTTTAGGGTTTTGCTAAGAGAGGGGGGGGTGGATAGAAGGGTGGCTCTTGCACTTGATCATGCATGCTCCAACAAGCCTTAACTAGACCAAGGCAAGAAAAAGAGAGAGAGGGAGAGAGAGATGATCATGTGATGATGGGGTTTTCTTCCTTTGGTCCATGCATGCTCCAAATAATGACCAAGCATGATCCTAGAAAAGAGATAGAGAGAGGAAGGTGGTTTTAGGTTTGGTGCATGCCACAATAGCACATGTGGGTGCATGGAGCATGGGATAGAGGTTTAGCTAAAGGGGAGAAGAGAGGTAGATGTTTTGATGAAGAAACTACAAGCCCAAAACAAGATTAAGCAAAGGAAAAGATGATCCACTTAGAATGCAAGCAAAAACCAAATACTAGAAAAGGTGGCACTTGCATGGCCCATGCAAAATAATTAATGCCAAAATATCCTTGTGAAAACAATAATATTAACATGGCATTATTCATATGCATTCCAAAAAGGTGGGCAAGGCCAAGCAAAGATTATGGGTGGAATCCAACCAACCAACATGAGCTAGAGATAAATCAACAAAATGCCAAGCTCAGATTAGTTGGATGGTGGAATTATAAGGTGGTGATAGAAAAGGTGGTGGAGTCAATAAGAGAGATGCCCTCAACTCAACTTGGGCATTTACCAATATATCAAGAGCCAAATACAATATCAAGAGGCAAATACAATTAATCATGCACATGAGATAAGAACCAAACAAGAAAGGGTTTTATATGATGCTCAAATGCAAGGTGACATGATGACATGAGCATGATATGATGATGATGCAACAATTATATGTTGGAAGTGGCCCTTTTTATTATTATAACAAGTAGCATTACAGATGTTAGACAACTGGGATGCTACACAGCGGCCCCAGCATGACGAGTCGTATGACTCGGCCGCCGTCTCCTCCGCCTACTGAAGATATCAGGATTCCAAGTCCTGCTCGCGCTGCATCCTCAAACCTCTGCAGGACAAGAAAGAGAAAAATTAGCACAGAGAGTCACGGACGCGATTAGGAAGCAAAACACAAAGGCATAAACTCACCTTGGGAGGGGGATGCTCGCGGGTGAACGGCTTCAACCCCCAGGCCCAGTCCTCCGGCATCTCCGTCTTAAAGATAGCCCGGACACGTTTGAAGATGAGGTAGTTGTCCAGCTCAACTAACGAAACTCGGTTGGGATCGAGAGGACTGCTCATATAGCAGAGCTTGTGTGTGCATTTCTGGAACGGGCAGATCCGGCTGCTGATGAAGGTAGTCATCAGATCCTCACCGCGTAGCCCGGAGCGGATTAGTTCCTTCAGCCGAATCTCAAAAGCCTCGACCAGAGTATGACTCTTCTTCGGATTATAGGTCCAGTTCAGCTTGGAAGGGGTGCCAATGGAAAAGGCAGGAAGCCGAATCCTATCCTCATTCCCAGAGTTCTTGACAGAAAAGAATGACTTATGCCACTTTTTGCATGATTCTAAACCTGCGACGCGAGGAAATTCAGACTTCCTCAGAGGTGTGATCAACGCGGCACCGCATTGGGTAAGCAGCTTCTCGGAGGGATGAAGAGATTTGTCTGGGACCACATTGGATCGAATCTGGAAAAACTTTGACCAAACATGCACAGACGGCCATAGGCCGAAGTATCCCTCCGAGGCACAGATGAAGGCAGAGAGAGGCAATGGAGTTAGCAGGCAGGTGATGCGGCTGCAGGCCGAAGTAATCGAGGAACTCCCTTGCAAAATCGCTGAGGGGGAGACCGAACCCGCGAGCAAAATGTGACATGAAGACTACATACTCGCCCTCCCAAATAACAGGAAAGGATTCGCTGCCGGGTAAGCGACAAGCTACCCCGGCAGGAATCCGACGTGTCCGGATCAGCCACTCAATCTCTCGGCGGGTGACAGAAGAGCCCTGCCATGAGCCACGCTCGGGCCCAGAGGCAGCATCGTCATCCTCGATAAGGGCACCACTGGCAGAGCTCGACATGGAGTCGCCGGAGAAATTTACGGAGGAAGAACTAGCGGCGGAGGTAAACTTAGAGCTGCACGGCCCCGTCGTGATTCTACGCGGAAACAGCGGCGGAGCAGCGAAGGATCTACCGAGCGAAAACGAAAGGGGCCGAAGCAAGCGAGCTAGGACGAGGCAGATGGGGCCGAAAGAACTCACCGGCGACGGCGCCGAAGCAAGCGAGCTAGGACGAGGCAGATGTAGAAGTACGGCGGGGTCCTCGCCGTCGGAGATCCAGATGAACGCGCGGCGGCGGAGTCACGAACGGGCGCAGGAGCCAGAGGAAGATGAAGGGCGCAGGAGAGCGGATGGTTAAAGTGAATCTCCCAACCCCGCGCCCCTCTTTATAACCGAGCCGCCCGCGAGGTAGTGGGATCGTGGGTGTGGAGGTTAACCGTGTAGATCGTGTGCGCCGCATAACTGCACGCCGCTAAGCAGAACCGCACCGAGGGCCACACGGTGGAAAAGAATGTCACAATCCCCAACGGAAACGGCGCGCGAGGCGTCGCAGCGCCGACGCGACAGGCGCAGTAGTAACTGTAGCCTGTCAGTAAATACTGTAGAGGAACAAAAAACTAGAGAAACAATGATGAGTGTGACACGTAGGACGAGCCGTACGCAAGAAGATATGATGATACCTCGAGCTAGAGATAGATAACTCGGAAACAATGCGGAACGAAAGTCGTGAAACTGATACGGCCCGGCCGAAGTTGTCGACAGGGCCATACCAGCTTCGGGGACTAATGTTGGGGAGGTGACCCCGGATAGGGTAAAGATGGGGAAAATGGAAGGGTGCTCCCCGTCTAATTTCCGAGTTATAGTCTGAGTCGGCCGAATTCTGTAGAGTTCGGCCGAGATAGGGAAGGGCAGGACCCTCATAATAATGGCAAGGCGTTACCCGGCCGAGATACTGAATAAGTCGGCCGGGTTAGCCCGAGTAATCTTAATGCAGGTGAAGGACAAGCCGAGTTACGCGAGGCAGGGCCGAATGATACGAAGCTTACAGGAGAAGGAGAAGCCTAAAGTCAAACTCTAGCCGCAGTCTAGGGAGAATCTGAGCAGGGACGAATGATACAAAGCTTGCAGGAGAAGGAGAAGCCTAAAGTCAAACTCTAGCCGCAGGCTAGGGAGCGGAGCCAAGCACAAGGGACAAAGGCGCAGAGCAATAGAGGGTCAGAAGGAGGTCACGGAGGTGACAGTCCTGAAGCCCAAGGCACGCAGGAGGGGCCCTATGGAGCCTTGCCGTCATTAGAAGGGCGACATGGAAAGGAGGCCGCCGAACTACTATATTGGGACAAGCATATTCCTCGAATATGCTTGCCACGTCAGCCCTAAAGGAACCCAAGGCTCTCCTTTATAAGGGGAGGCTTGGACCCTGAGGAGGGCATTGGCTCATTTTAGTACCGTTAGGCTGGTAAAGTTCTTCCTTTCTCCTTGTATACAGCTCAAGGAGCACTTGTAGCGCAAGGAAGGAGAAATAAAGATCTTTGCCTTAGTCTTCTGTGTGTAGAATCAACTGCATCTTCCCTCCCCAGATCCCTATAGCATCCATTGGCCCCATACTTTAGCCTACCGATGGCATCTGCCGTGCCACCACCACGACAAATAGACCGTTGTTTTCTCCCTAGTGGCAACAACACATCTACAACCGTACAGATTTCTATCACTTCCCTTGATTAAGTAGAGGCATGAAACCACTATCGAGCATAAATACCCCCTCTTGGAGTAACTAGCAACTACTTGGCCAAGATAGCTACTAACAACGGAGAGCATTTAAGATACAAACAACACAGACATGATAGAATCCATAAGACGAAACCATTAATCAATCTGACATAGTAGTCTTAGTATCCATCGGATCCCTGCAAACATAACATGCATGATTACAAATAGATGAGAGCTTGATCATGAACGGAGCTCACAAGATCTAGACATGAAAGCACAAGGAGGAGATACAACCATCTAGCTACTACATGGACCCGTAGTCCAAGGTGGAACTGCTCACGCTTCATACCGGAGGCTGGCATGATGAAGAAGAAGGCCTCCGGGATGATCTCCCCTCCGGCAGGGTGCCGGGAAGAGCTTCAGATCCCAGATCTAGGGACGATGGTGACGGCGGCTACAGATGGTTTTGTGGAATTTTGATCGGGGACTTAGGGTTTAGGCGTCAGGGAGTGGGCCCACCCGCGCGGCCAGGGGGTGTGGCCCCCTGGTGGGTCTCCTCCGTCTCCTACTCCGGCTTCGTGTTCCCCACGGTAAAATATTGACTTTGGCTTTTGTCCCGTCCAATTCCGAGAATATTGATTTTCTGCCTTTCTGGAACCACAAACAGAACAAAATAGGCAACTGGCACTGTGGCATCTTGTTAGTAGGTTAGTACCAGAAAACATATAAAAACACCTCAAAGTAGATACTAAACAAGCATGGAACATCAAAAATTATAGATACGTTTCCGACGTATTAAGCATCCCCAAGCTTAACTCATGCTCGTCCTCGAGTAGGTAAGTGATAAAAGAATAATTTTTTAGGTGACATGCACCATCAAAATCAAGATCAAACCATTTGCAAGCATTGAAAGTTGGGATCAAAGATCTCTAAACATGTGCATGATAGATGGAGTTCTAACAATAAGACAAAGTAACTATGCATGCAACATGAAAGGCTACAAACAAAGATCATGAATAACATGCATTGAAAAACGTTTGTTTGTTTCACATACAGAAAATATAGCATAGTGGCAATCAAGTTATCCCTCATGGAGTAGCAAATAGATGCATAGGACACTTTGAAAGTTCATAAGAGTGACTAGATACAAATAGCACAAGAACAAGTAATATCAACAATATGCATCAATCAATAAGTTTTGGGACACTACACATAGAACTAAGAATGGCAACTATGCTCTCTTAACTGGTGCCTAGAGGTAGAAGGTGAAGACTCAATATAATAGTGGAAGAAAGTCCCTTCATAAAGGGAAACAGGGATTTCAAGTTTCAAAAAGAGCTTCCAAAAATTATGGTACTTGTTAGCTTTCAGCCCTCATTGCCCCTATCATAAGCGTCTTGAAGTGATTAAGGTTAAAGTGAACAAACTATGGAGTATATGCTTGACAAAGTATAAGTTGGAAATCTCATGCCCCTTGAATACGAGGGCCGCACCTCATGCTACTCAACTTTGGTCACCTGTAAATTCTTGTCATAGTAATATATGTGTATCATAAAGAACCGCAAACACGATACCCCTTGCACATGGTACAGGAGCTATCCCATAACCAAAATGACAAGGCAAGCAGACAATGAGCATCTCAGCGATCTTTTTATTTGCTATTTGCATAGGTTTTTATTGAGGATGCTTCACAGATTGCTCATTATGGTGATGCTGCAAGTTTCCACCATGATTAGGAATGGCTTAGGCTAGCGGCCCAGGCGTTTTTCTAACACAAAATACATAACTCCATGGACTTACAAGCTCCCTTTTTATTTCACACTAGCGACATCCATAAACAAAAGAGCATGATATCAAGTGTGTACAAAGTACAAGTGCAATCTTGAAAACGTTACCCATACATGGTTCTGCTAATTCCAACGTATAAGTGCAAGCATATACAACATAGATGACACAATGGTTCAAGTTTATTAGGGGAAAGGAATATAAAGTGTGCCATCAAGTTCATGAGTGCTTTAATCACTAAGTTTTCACATAACAAAATACTTTTTTTAATTGGAAGATAGTTGAAAACAAGAATATACTTGGAATGGTGTGACAAACCATGCATAGGAATTTATAGTGGACACTTTGCAATAACTTGGTTTCTTGGGAGTTGGAATCATGAGTAGAGCTTACTCATACAAGTGGAGTCTAGCAAAAGACTCGGAGCGACCAACTAAGAGAGCAATAATGGTCATAATCATGCAGAGCGACAAAACATTACTAATCAAAGCATAGAGTGGTACTACAAGTCAAGGACTAAATGATTATAGAGGCTATGGTGACTTGTTCATAGTCATAACATAGTGTGAGCATGTGCCAAGTCAACCCAAACAAAGCATCAAAGGAGAATACCACAATACTATGCTTTTGTATGCTAAAACAACGCATGATTTTTTCAAGGCACACTAAGCAATCCCAATTGTTTGGAACAAGGCATGCTGCAGCAATAATCACTAAGCATAAGGTCAAAACAACACCTAGCATGTCATGCTAAAGTCTATGTCCTAGTCAATGCAAGCTCCTCTTGCACTTTTCAAGCAAGAACTTTCTACTCCTTTCCAACACCAATCGACTTATTTGAAATAACCCGGCGAGAACGCGGGTCCAAACTACTTTATTCAAGCAAACTAAACAAACTAATCAAAGTAAAAGAAAACTAATAAGCTCCAAGAACAACACAACAGTGCATGAAAAAATAAAAATGAAGTGTCTAGAAAGACATGAGCTTTTTATTGATGAAGAAGGGGATGCCTTGGGCATCCCCAGGCTTTGACGCTTCTACCTCTTGGATATTTCTTGGGGTGACACTGGGGTACCACTAAACCACAAGAAGTCCCTATTCCTCCTCCTACAATGCCTAAGCCTAATGGGTCTACTACTAGTGATGCTAAGTTTGATTTTGATCTTGATGGTTGCAATATTTGTGAAGTGATTCTGTTCCTGGAAAAGCTTGCTAGAAGTCCTGATGCTAGTGATATGCATGTTGCTTTCACCAAACACATTAAACATGCTCTTGTTAAGATTAAGGAAGAGAAGTTAAAACACAAAGCTTCTATTCCTAGGAAAGTAGAAGATAATTGGGAACCCATTATTAATATGCAAGTGAATGACTTTGATCTCAAAGATTCCTGTGATCTTGGTTCTAGTGTCTCTATTGTGCCTAGGAAGATTTATGAAATGCTTGATTTGACACCTTTGGAAGATTGTTATTTGGATGTACCACTTAATGATAATGCTAAGAAGAAACTCATGGGGATTGTTAATGATGTTACCATTATGGTTAACAATGCTTATGTCCTTGTTGATTTCTATGTTTTGGATGTTGAATACGATGCTTCTTGTCCTATTACTTTGGGAAGACCTTTTCTTAAAACCGTTGGTGCCATCATTGATATGAAAGACGGCACCATTAAATATCAATTTCCATTCAATAAAGGTATTAAAAACTTCCCTACGAGGAGAGAGAAGTTGATTTTTTCTCCTCCTTTGAAAGCAAGGTTTGATGTTAATGCTTCTTCATTTGAAAATACTTGATTTCTTGCTTCGTGTGCCTAACTTAAAGGCGCTAAAGAGAAGTACTTATTGGGAGATAACCCAAGAGTTTTATTGAGTCTTGGAAGTTATTACTTAAGTAATGACCTCTCCTTATCCTTTTTGTTTGCTTTTTGTGCCAAGAATGACCTCTAATGAGAGGGAAGTTAGATTTGGGGAGTTGATGTCCCGAAACAGATTTCTGTCCTCCACCATAAAAATTCTTCAGGAGTCTCTGTAAGACAGATTGAGCTGAAAATTTACGAATAAATCCCCCAGTATGTTAGCTAACGATCGTTAGTTCAATACTATTTGATTTGAGCAATATTAGGTCTTCTAAAAAATCGGTTTCTACCTAGTGGTCTGTTTTGACAGATTTGTGCCATTATTTGCATTTGCTTCTTATTGATTCCTTTTTGGGTTCTTTTTGGGAAATTGAGATTTTTTGAAGGATTTGCTATAGTAGCTTGTGTTTTTAGTGAAAGTTTTTCTGTTCTAAAGCTAAACCCAAGGGTCTATTATCTTTCGAATACACTAATGTTGCTAATGAAGATTGTGTGAAGTTTTGTATGAAGGAAAAATTTCAGGTGTAGAGAGAGAATGATGCAATGAGATGAAGAATGGAATAAAAACAATTGCTCAAATTAAATGATTAATAATCATATTAAAATACAATAAATAATTCAAAGTAAATTATTTAAACACCTCATTAAATAAATAAACCTATTGAAAAGGGTTTTGTGAAAAAATGTAATTTAAATAAAGGTTTGAAAAATATATTCAATCTTAATTGAATAATGGCATATGCTTAATTTAATAAGGAATAAAATATAAGAAAAATAAAAGAACTATTCCTAAAATAGTATTTAAAATGCATGTTTAAACAATATGGAAATATACTAAACTTTTGGAAAAGGTTTGAATTCAAACTAGGTTTGAAATCATTTCATCAAAATCAAAACAGAAAAAGAAATCAGGAAAAAAGAAAAATGAAACAGATCAAAAAGAAGGGAAAAGAACCCAGCCCAACTAACCCCAGGCCCATCTAGCCCAACTAACCCTCTCCCCCGAAGCGTTTTCTCTCACTCACGAAATGACCCGCACCGTCCCTGACGACCAGACCCCACCGCACCTCTCTCTCTCTCACTGCCGCCAGGACCCACAGCCCCGTCACCATCTTCCTCACTCGCGCGAAGACCACGCCCCCCTCTGGCCATTTCTTAGACGATGATGCCGGCATTAAATTCCCATCAATGCCTCGCCTTAATCTCGCCGCGACCATGCCCTGCTAGACGCCTCCCTCCCCTCTTCCTTTTCCCCCAGTCGCCACACTTTGAGAGCCCCAGGCTGCCCCTAATTTTTGCTCAAGCTCTCACTGCCTCTGGCAAGCTCTGGTGAAGATTCCGGCCAAGCCGCACCTCCCCTCACCCCCTCGACCACACGAGCATGTTCCCCATCGCCTCCTGCACCTCTCAGCATATTTAGTTTGCCCGCGTGCGCCCCATACGCTCGGCAACAACCAAGTCTGAGCATCGCCGTCGTCTGCCTCCGCTCCGTCGACCTTCCTCGGTGAGTATTGACCGCCCTTCTTCCTCTCGTGGATGCACGCTTGATCACCGACCCTTTACGCATCTAGCACAGTTGTTATTTTGCCTTTCCGAGCTGTGTAGCCTCGCCAACATCGACGTACAGAAGTGCCTGACGCCGTCGTGAAGTCCGGCGAGCAATTCCCTTCGTCCTCGTGCGCCCCTGCCTCCTCTCGAATACGTTGAGCATCGGCGAAGCACTGCGAACCTAGTGAGCTTCTCCCAACCATCTCTCGCTTCCTTCATCGCCGGCGACGTCACTTCCAGGCCGCTCCGCCGCCAGCTAGCGCCGCTCGATTTAGGTCGATCTGTTCTGCACCGTTAGATCTCCATCTGGTGGTTTAGATAGATTCATTTACGCAAAGGGGTATGCTAGATCAACACCGCACGATCCCACTTAAATCCTACGTTCTAAAGCAATCGATCCACATGAAACGTTTTCTACCAATAATAACAAGACACGTGGCCCAGTCTGTTTTATAAAAACCAGAATTGATCTATTAGATGTTCAAGTTTGTAAAATTCATAACTTTTGATCTACATGTCCGAATTTTGCAAATTTTATATCAATGGAATCAGAAGAGCAAGTACTATCCAACCATGCACTTTTTTAATTAATTAACTAGAGGAAAAAGGGCTATCCGTTCGCGACCCCTCGGAGCATTAGTCCCGGTTGCGCCACCAACCGGGATGCTGGCACGCGTCCCGGTTGGAGCGGGCACGGGGCCAGGGGGCATGCGTCCCGGTTGGTAAGGGGGCATGCGTCCCGGTTGGAGCCACCAACCGGGACTAAAGGTTTGGCCACAGCCACGTGGCGTGGCACGCACCTTTAGTCCCGGTTGCTGGCTCCAACCGGGACTAAAGACCCCTGCTCTCTATAAATGCAACGCCCCAGCCCCCTCTGCCTCCACTCTGTTTTTTCGAATGGTGGAAGGTGTGAGGGGGTGTACTAGTTTTTTCTCATGCATGCATTGAAGGTGTTTGTTGAAATGTTTGAGTGAATAATCCCGTTGAATTTCTCATAGAACAAAAATATAGAAGGTGTCCGAGACGCACTTGAGCTTTCTCCTCTTTATTTCCCTCGATCGAGGTTAGCAATCTTATCTTTTCTAGGTCATTGATACAATTCATGTGTCGGTGTGAATTGGTTATTTCACTATTTATGATGTCCTGTTTTTTGATAAAGTTACTTATATGATGCAGATGAACGGTCGGGAATGGATGTACGGTGACCGGCGGGTAGCCGGGTATATCAAAGGCGTGGATAAATTTATCGATGTGGCTACGACAAACAAAGAGAATGGATTTATACGTTGTCCATGTGTTCAATGTCGGAACAACAAGGAGTACTCTTCCTCGAAAATCATTCGCGGCCACCTGATTATGAAAGGTTTCATGCCCAACTATAATTGCTGGACCAAGCACGGGGAAAGAGGGGTTATGATGGAAGATGGTGAAGAAGAAGATGATGATAACAACTATCATCATATGTTTCCTGAATACAGTGATACTGCAATGGAAGACAATGGAGAGGAAAGAGGTGAAGAACGGGCATCAGATGAGCCGGCTGATGAACTTGGTAGGGTCATTTCTGATGCAAAGCGAGACTGTGAAACAGAAAATGAGAAGTTGAAGTTAGAGGGCATGTTAGAAGATCACAAGAAATTGTTGTACCCAAATTGTGAAGATGGCAGCACAAAGCTCGGTACCACACTGGAATTGTTGCGATGGAAGGCAGAGTGTGGTCTAACTGACTCCTCATTTGAAAAGATGCTGAAAATAATGAAGCCGAAGTTTCCAAAACATAACGAACTTCCCGAGAGTACCTACGAAGAAAAGAAGACTCTCTGTCCTCTGGGATTAGATGTGCAAAAGATACATGCATGCATTAATGACTGCATCCTCTACCGCGGTAAGGAGTATGAGAATTTAGATAAATGCCCGGTATGCAACGCGTTGCGGTATAAGATCAGACGAGATGACCCTGGTGATGTTGAGGGAGAGCCCCTCCGGAAGAGGGTTCCTGCTAAGGTTATGTGGTATGCTCCTATAATACCAAGGTTGAAACGCATGTTCAGAAACAAAGAGCATGCCAGGTTGTTGCGATGGCACAAAGAAGACCGTAAGAAAGACGGGAAGTTGAGACACCCTGCTGATGGGTCACAGTGGAGAAAAATCGAGAGAGACTTCCCAGACTTTGCAGGTGACGCAAGGAACTTATGGTTTGCTCTAAGTACGGATGGCATGAATCCTTTTGGGGAGCAGAGCTGCAGTCACAGCACCTGGCCCGTGACTCTATGTATCTACAACCTGCCTCCTTGGTTGTGCATGAAGCGTAAGTTCATTATGATGCCAGTGCTCATCCAAGGCCCGAAGCAACCGGGCAACGGCATTGATGTGTACCTTAGGCCATTAGTTGAAGAACTCTTATAGTTGTGGGGCAAACCAGGTGTACATGTGTGGGATGAGAACAAACAGGAGCCATTTAATCTACGAGGGTTGTTATTCGTAACCATCAATGATTGGCCTGCTCTTAGTAACCTTTCAGGACAGACAAACAAAGGATATAAGGCATGCATCCACTGTTTAGATAAGACCGAAGGTACATATTTGCATAAATGCAAGAAGGTTGTGTACCTGGCGAATCGATGATTTCTTCCGACCAATCATCCCATAAGAAAGAAAGGCAAGCATTTCAAAGGTGAGGCAGATCACCGGAAGAAGCCTGAACTCCCTGCTGGTGATGATGTATTTGGTATGGTCAAGGACATAGAAGTAATCTTTGGAAAGGGTCCCGGCGGTCAATCAGTTCCGAACGACGTCGCTACAGGACACGCACCCATGTGGAAGAAGAAATCTATATTTTGGGAGCTGCCATATTGGAAAGTCCTGCGTGTCCGCTCTTCAATCGACGTGATACACGTGACGAAGAATCTCTGCGTGAACCTGCTAGGATTCCTAGGCGTGTATGGGAAGACAAAAGATACACCTGAAGCACGGGAGGACCAACAAATTATGAAAGACCCAAAGAACATGCATACAGATAACAAGACGGATAAAGGGCGTCACTTAAGTCGTGCCAGCTATGCTCTTACCAAAGCAGAGAAGGAAATCTTTTTTGAAGTCCTTTACAGTATCAAGGTGCCGTCGGGCTTCTCATCTAATATAAAGGGGATAATAAATATGGCAGAGAAAAAGTTCCAAAACCTGAAGTCTCATGACTGTCACGTGATTATGACGAAGTTGCTTCCGATTGCATTGAGGGGGCTTCTACCGGAAAATGTTCGAGTACCCATTGTGAAGTTGTGTGCATTCCTCAATGCAATATCTCAGAAGGTAATAAATCCAGATATTCTTCCAAGGTTACAGAAGGATGTGGTACAATTTCTTGTTAGTTTTGAATTGGTGTTCCCACCATCCTTCTTCAATATTATGAGGCATCTCCTGGTTCATCTAGTGGAAGAGATTGCCATTCTCGGTCCGGTATTTCTGCACAATATGTTCCCCTTTGAGAGGTTCATGGGAGTCTTAAAGAAATATGTTCATAACCGTGCTAGACCAGAAGGAAGCATCTCCAAGGGATATGGAACAGAGGAGGTCATTGAGTTTTGTGTTGACTTTATTCCTGACCTTAAGCCGATTGGTGTTTCTGACTCGCGGCATGAGGGAAGACTAAGTGGAAAAGGCACGCTGGGAAAGAAAGCAATGATATGTAGGGACGGGGATTCTTTCACTAAAGCACACTACACAGTTCTACATAATTCCACCTTGGCAGCTCCGTATATCGAGGAACACAAGAATATTGTACGCTCCAAAAACCCGGGGAAGCCTGAATCATGGATTACAGATGAACACATGAAGTCTTTCGGTGGTTGGATGCGGACACATCTCTTGAATGACACCACTGTTGGAGATCAGCTATACTTGTTGGCCGCGTCACCATCTTCTACTGTATTGAATTTCCAAGGGTACGAAATAAATGGGAATACATTCTACACGATCGCCCAAGATAAAAAGAGCACCAACCAAAATAGTGGTGTCCGCTTTGATGCAATAGACGAGAATGTACAAAAGGACACATATTATGGTTACATAGAGGAGATATGGGAACTAGACTATGGAGTCTCTTTTAAGGTCCCTTTGTTTCGCTGCAAATGGGTCAACCTTAATGGGGAAGGGGTAAAGATAGACCAGTTGTACGGAATGACAATAGTGGATCTCAACAATCTTGGTTATAGAGATGAACCATTCGTCCTAGCCAATGATGTGTCTCAGGTTTTCTATGTGAAGGACATGTCCTCCAGACCGAAAAAAAGAAAAAATATGCAAACGAATACATCATATGATGAGCCAAAGCGTCACATAGTTCTTTCAGGGAAAAGAAACATCATGGGAATCGAGGACAAGACAGACATGTCAGAAGATTATAATAAGTTTTATGAAATTCCGCCCTTCACAGTGAAAACTGACCCAAGCATTCCGTTAAGTAAAGAAGATGCTCCATGGTTACGTCTGAAGCGGTCATAAGGAATGACATATGCCAAGAAGTTCATGCTCATATTATGTAACTCTAGTTCATGTCTTTTGCGGTTTGTGGCTTGACCGAAGGATATCTTTCGCGGTTTGTGGCCTTTAGTCCCGGTTTGTAGTCTCGGTTTTTAATATTAATAAATGTCTTGGAGCTTGTAACTTCACTAACTAGATCAATACGCCTCGGAGCTAACTAATTTCACATATTAGGGAGTGCCTCTATGACCAGTTTCTCGGAGATGCCGGAGGACTAGGCTCCGTCGGCATCTCCCTGAAACTGGCCGCAGTGGTGTCCCTGCTCTTGAAAACCATCTTGCAGCTTGTAACTTCACTAAGTAGATCAATACACCTCGGAGCTAACTAATTTCACATATTAGGGAGTGCCTCTATGACCAGTTTCTCGGAGATGCCGGAGGACTGGGCTCCGTCGGCATCTCCCTGAAACTGGCCGCAGTGGTGTCCCTGCTCCCGAAAACCATCTTGCAGCTTGTAACTTCACTAACTAGATCAATACGCCTCGGAGCTAACTAATTTCACATATTAGGGAGTGCCTCTATGACCAGTTTCTCGGAGATGCCGTAGGACTGGGCTCCGTCGGCATCTCCCTGAAACTGGCCGTAGTGGTTTCCCTGCTCTCTAAAACCATCTTGGAGATGCCTCAAACTGGCTGGAGGACTGGACTCACAAGGATGCATATTTATAGTACAAGCAGCTCGGCATAATGTCGACACTCACGACATAATGTCGACACTCACCCCTATTATTAGTGCTGACTCATCTTTAGTCCCGGTTGGTGTCTCCAACCGGGACTAAAGGTTCATCTTTAGTCCCGGTTGGTGACACCATCCGGGACAAGGTACAAGCCGCACGACATAATGTCGACACTCACCCCTATTATTAGTGTTTCCTGGCCCACTCTGCCGCAATCCATTCAGTCGCGGTTGGTTTCTCCAACCGGGACTAAATATGAACCCTCTCTTTATATAGGCATTTCCCTCTATTTATTAGGTAACACTCAAGACATTTATTAATATTAAAAACCGGGACAAACCGGGACTAGCTAACACTCAGGACTAAAGCCGCCCCTTTAGTCATAATCATGCCTAGTCCTATAGTACGCAGCTTCAGGGTCTTCATCGTCGTCGTCATCATCATCGTCATCGTCACCTGCCACTCCGGGGATCCTCAGCCCATCCATGGCATATACCAGGGGCCATTCCAGCCTCGGATTCATGGCGGGTGGGAGAGGGGTCTCCTGGAAGACGATGCCGCTACCGTCGTGACAGTGTGGGGCCTGTGGCGGGTGGACTCGTGGGCACCGTAGGCGAGGATGGTCTCCCCCGGCGATGTAGCGCATCACTTTGATGATAGTACGGTTCGCCCACCACAGACGACGGCTGGCTTCGTTGTGGTTCACCGGTGGCGGGCCATCACCCTCGTACCTGGCGAGCTCCCTTTCCCGCCTATTAGCGAAGAAGGCATTCCAGGTGTCGTAGTTGTCGGGATCCCACTGGGGATCCATCCGCTGCTCCGGCGTGAGCTCATGGTAGAAGTGGTTTGTGATGGCCTCCTGGCGTGCGGAACCTTGAGGGACAGGAGGGACAGGAACCCCTCCTGCGCTCAGCACCCAGCCGGCGGGCGGCCGGTAGCCCAGCGGACAAGGGTAGTTGGAGGCGCACAGCGCCTCGGTCTCCTCGAGGGTCAGAATGACCCAGTAGGCGTTGTCCATTGTTCTAAGAGAGGAAGGTGTGGATGTGTGGATAGCCATGACACGATCACCCTAAATATAGAGGGAAAGGGCGGGAAAACTTGGCGTGAAGCTTTGGGAAATGGCGGGAAATATCTTTAGTCCCAGTTAGTGACTACATCCGGGACTAAAAGCTCTAGTAGAAAGGAAAGGGCGGGAAAACTTGGCGGGAAGAGGTGGGAAATGGCGGAAAATATTTTTAGTCCCGGTTTGTGACTACATCCGGGACTAAATGTGTGCCGAACAATGATCATGTTTCGAAAAAACCTTCACAAAATGACCTATCATGTTCGAGGTTTCATGGCTTTTTCGGTCCAAATGACCGATGTTATGTGCTGAATCACGGCATAGTTTGTGATGTTGTGCCCATATTATGCATGTGTGTGGACATTGGTATGGAGAACAATGTTGCAGGAGGAAGTTTTCCTTTTTGTCGCACGGAAAAGCCCTTTTCCATTTTCCGAGCGCAAAAAACGGGTCGTTTTGTGAAGTAACCACCAAAATGCCATTTCAGAATGCTACCGTCCTATTTTCCTAAAATACTAGACCACCTTACATGGACTATCTCCCAACCGGTATATCTCAAAAAAATTCGTCCATCCCGGGTAAAAAGGACAAATGTCTGCCGAATCGGTAGGAAGTGGGTCCGGTTTGTACTACAGGTACATGATCTATCGCACGTGATTTTTTGAAAAAATCATTTTTAGACTCGCAATATGTGGTTTCTTCAGAGATCCAATGCAAGTTCTAACGATGCTCGCCCCCTATCTTCATTTTAAAAGGTTACATTAATTATTTTTTAAAAATAGAAAATGGTTTTGGATTATTTATTCAAATCCATACACTTCCTATGTTTAAAGTTTTTCTAAATTCCAAATTAATATTCAAAAATATAAGTTAATTCGTTTTAAAAGGTTACATTACTTATTTTTTAGAAATAGAAAATGGTTTTGGATTATTTATTCAAATCCATACACTTATTATGTTTAAAGTTTTTCTAAATTCCAAATTGATATTAAAAAAATATAAGTTAATTCATTTTTAATTGTAAATGGTTCATATTTTAAATGGTTACATTAATTATTTTTTAAAACAGAAAATGGTTTTGAATTATTTATTCAAATCCAAACACTTTTTATGTTTAAAGTTTTTCTAAATTCCAAATTAATTATCATTTAAAAAACAATACAAATTTAAACCCCAAAATAAAAAATAAGGCGGGAACAGAGAGAAAATACCTGAAAAAATTTGAAATCAGGGGAATATGTCCCGGTTGGAGCCACCAACCGGGACTAAAGACCCCCTGCGCGCCAACCCTTGGTCTGCTGAAAATATTGGACTATGCGTCCCGGTTGGTGGCTCCAACCGGGATGTATGCCCCTTTAGTCCCGGTTGGAGCCACCAACCGGGACTAAAGGCCCTTCGTTTATAACTGACGCGTCTCCTTTCTTCTTCCCCATCTCACTTCTCTGCTTCTCACCGACGCGCGCACCCCCGACGCCGGCAGGCTGCCCGAGCTCGCCGCCACCCGCGCGTTCCGTCCGCCACTGCCGCTGCCTCCGTCCACGCGCGCCCCTGCTACTTTTCCCCCTCGCGCGTGACCCCAATCGCCTGGATTGGAAGCTCCGTCCGCGTGTCGCCTCCGTCGATTCTGGCGTCTCCCGAGCTCGCCCGGCCTCGCCACCACCTCCGTCATGTTCCTGGTGAGCTGCTGATCCTCACGGTGTTCTTATTTCTCTCCCTCTCCTCCTATACTACTCTCCCCGCGTGTGCCCGACGACGCCGCCGCTCGAGCTCGATGGAGGCGACGCTCCGGTGACCAACAAGGAGCGGCGCCGCCACTCCATTTCTCCCTACATCGCGCTCTCTCTAACGCGCCCATCCGCGCGTCCAGGGGTGCCCGCTATCGCCACCGCTGCCGCTGCCTAGGAGCTCACCGCCAGCGTGATGTCGTGCTGATGTCACTCGTGCTCGCGTGGCAGCTGATGTGGCCTGGGGCCCATCAGTCAGCCTCAGTGGGTAGACTTCTCTGTGGTAGGAAAATGATCTGTATGCGTGGAGGCTGAGTTGGCACTAGGGCCCATCTGTCAGTCTCACTGGCTAGGGGTCGCCCCGGTGTAAAAACTATTTGCCTTTTTGTTTTTAATTCCAGAAAATGATTTAATATTGTAAAATCAATAACTTATTGTTTATAATTCAGAAAAATACAAATAATATATCAAATTGTTCAGAAAAATGAAACCTATCTATTTAACCTATAATCATGCATTGTTAAACAACTTAAATGACAAGTATAATTAGAAGAACAAATGCACCCCTCTCATATGTTCCGGAGTTTCCCCGAGTTAGGGTTTTCACCCCTCGGAACCCCGATTAAATTGTCGAGCATGTCTTAGGGTTACATTCTAATGCAAATTAACTTGTCATATCATCATACTTGCTGGAGCATTGCATCGATGCCATGTGTTGATTGTTTCCCTTTCTTTTCGGTGTTTCGATTATTAGGTTTATTATTAGTTAGGTATTATTAGGTTTATTAATTACTTTGGTATTATTGGTCTTCGGCCCCACTGGTCAGTCACTGTGGGTAGCCCCAGACCCGATTCACATTGTCAGGCAACTTAGGTGCATGTGGGTTCGACGATGTGCCTATCTACTACACGGTTTCCCTTTATCTTCATTTTTATTATTGTGTATGTATAAATTAGGGTTTCTCTAAATTAGGGTTTATATCTCTCAACACCGTACTTAACTTTCTCCTTTAGCCGCTTTGACTTATTCGTTTTTCCACCTATGCAGAAAATATGGACCCACACGTCAGAGACGAAGAAAAGGAAGAGTTGATCCAAGGTGTGATCTGTGGGGAAGATAATTTAGACGTACCAACGTTTCTGAACAACTCCGGTGAGGGTGATCCTCTTTTTACCGGAGTAGACAACTTGTTTGAGGTTGAAGGTGTTGCCTTCCGCGAGGGAGAAGGCGATGCCTTGTGTAATCGAGAAGACGACCGCTCCGGCGAGGTGCATGTAATATAAATCAATTCATTAATTAATCATCTGCTATCTATATAGAAATAGTAACGACGATCTTTCTTCTTTTAGCCCTCCGGATCGAAGGAATCTACTGAAAAGAGCGGACGAGGCCCAACCAAAAAGTTGCAAGACCATGAGAGGTTCAGGATCGAAGATGTCGCTGAAGGTGGCAAACCGACGGCTCCCGAAGTTGTCGCAACCAAATTTGTGGCACAATGCGGAGTAATCGTTAGGGACTTAATCCCGATCACCATTAGAAATTGGAATAGGCCTGCTAATGCGGATGAAGAGGGAACATGTTTATTTGTCCCTAACCACGCCAAAGATTTACTGTGGAAGAGGCTCATGGTTAATTTCAAACTACCGAAGCTAGAGCTGGATCCAAATGCAGAGGATCCAGTTGAGGACGCCTTACAACAAGGGAGAGCCATGGAGGCTAAGGTCAGGGAGTGGGCTTTGAAGAAGATGTCCCAGTGTTTCACCAACTGGAAGAAAAGATTGCACCTTGACTATGTCATGAAAAAGAAGACTCCCGATTTCAAGAATATTCAGTTTGAGAAGATAAAACCATTCTGGGCTGAGTTTGTGGAATACAAGAAATCAGAAAAAGCTAAGAAAATGTCTGAAACGAATAAGCTGAATGCTGCTAACAAGAAGTATCACCATACTATGGGGCAAGGTGGCTAAAGGGCTGGCATTCCTAAGTGGGAGAAACTTGAGCAGGAACTGCGTGATAAAAAGATCACCCCAGAGACAGACGATTGGGTAGAACGTGCAAGGAATTGGTTTTACGGGCATGGGAGCATGTTGGACTCGGAAGGGAGGTGTATATATAACATACGACATAAAGAAGACCCCTTGCCAATCGAGAGGATCAGAAAAGCAGTAAAGGCTGTTAAAGATGGGGACTTCATTCCCGATAGAGAGAATGATGAGCTCACACTCGCCCTTGGAAATAAGGAACATGATGGACGAACACGAGGCACAATAGGCTCCCAATCATGGAGGACTGGGTTTCCCGAAGAGAGGAAGAAATATCCTGATAGAAGCCGTCAGAGGAGTAAGGACAGGGCGGCAGTTGAAGCAGAAAGTCAGAAAGAGCGAATGCGTTTAATTGAAGAACGATTAAAGCAACAACAAGATGAAATTAACGCACTTAAAGAGCAGAGTACTACCGGCCCATCTCAGCAGCACACTGCATTCGATGCTACCGGCCTATCGAATAATCGAAAAAGCAGTGTGGCTTCCACCGAGGTCCCGGGTGATGACAATGGCGATGATGATGATGCACCGACGATGGCTCCTGTTGGCTACCCAGTGGATGATATCACAGAGATGACACACTGCGAGCTACATGTCAAAGTTTTGAACATATCAATGAAGGTGGCGGTTGGCTATGCCTTACCAATTGGACCCACACCAACTTACCACTGTCGTCCGGTTCCAGAAGGCTACGCTGTTGTCGGCGTGGATGAAATCATGCCCACCTTTGAGGTTTTGGATCTTCACTGCCCTGCTGGTGAAGGGGATGTGACTGTGCTGGGTGACGCAAAAAACGTCACCATTCTATGGCCGAAGGAATGTATCGTGCTTCAAAATCACACGCCAAGGCCATCTTCGCCGCCGCCTCACCCGTCTCCAGCGAGGTCATCACCGCCGCGACAGCCGTCTTCGTCGCCTCACCCGGCTTCGTCTCCTCACCAATCTCCGGTGCAGCCATCGCCGCGGGAGCCATCGCCGGCGCCTCAGGATAAAAAGCGTAAGCGTACCGCTACTGTGCGTCGTAAGCGATCGCCGAAACGTAAACAAGAGCCTCTTCCAAAAGTACCAACGGTTCCTCCCAAGAGAGCTTATGACTGTACTGAAGAGGAGACTGCGGCGATCGTTGATGCGGAAACGACAGCGTTTTTCGCTAAGCTGAGGCGGCCGAAAGAGCCAGAGTTCCCCAGCACCAAATAAGAAAAGGCCAAAGTGTTGAAAATGCTAAAGAATCTTCATCAACCCGAGCCAAAGCTGTCATCAGACTATGAGCGTTCTATTCTCAAGTCACATGCAGCACAAAAAGCCTCGAAGAGCAGTACTGATGCAAGCGGGAAATCTGTTGCCCAGCTCGGAGAACAAGCAAAACAGACTTGCGCCCCTCTCAAGGTGATTTCTCAAACCAATGTGGGGTCGAGCAAATATGGGGCCGAAGAGCAGTATGATCCAGAGGTAGTTGCACAATACGGAGAAGCTGCCGCTGCTCAAGGTATGAGTATTTCCCAGTACTTATCCCAGTTAGAGTTCTTTCCCGTGAGTGAAGTAGCATACAAATACCAGTACGGAAAACCTCTCGTCAAACCTGAGGAGGTAAACAATCTTCCAACAAAAATGCGAAGATTGCATAACTGGTACATGCATGCCACAAGGGCCGGGGCTAACTGGACAGTACTGAGGGTTACAAAAAAGCATCATGGGAAAGATAAGGATGACATGATATCCATTGAATTTGATGAACTATTTCAATTATTCAATCAAGACGCCTTGGACAAATCGATCATCAGTGCCTATTGTCTGTAAGTACTAATTCTGTAATTAATTTAGTCTCCAGCTATATTATTTTGTTTATTGCATGTATATAATTATACTGTAATATGCAGAATGAAGATTCTCGAATGCAGCAGAGGACAAATCTATGACATTGGGTTCATTGACCCATATTGGGTTCATGAAGCTAATCTCAAAATAAGCCCCCAGGATACGGAGGATAATATAGTACACGCGTTAAGGTTTCAAGAAACCAAAAGGGAAATACTATTTCCTTACAACTTCGAGTGAGTGTTATTGTCTTGTATACAATTTCTATTTCGCTTACTCGATGTTAAGTATATAATTGATTAGTTATGCATTTGCAGCTTCCATTATATTCTGTTAATCATTCAACTTGACAAAGGGCGTGTACTAGTCATGGACTCGAAACATAAACCCCTTGAGATGTGGAAGGACATGCAGATACTTCTCCAGCGGTAATTCTAATCATTACGACACTATATCGGCAACGTTCGTGAATTTTATGATATCAAGTACTTAATAACTTATTTTATTCGTTTTCTATGCCGGGCAGCGCTTGGAAACGGTTCACCAAGAAGGCTAGGGGTGTTTGGAAAGAGGAGCTTACATTTCAACCACTAAATGTAAGCACCACTAGCTATATCCGCGCATCTCTTTGATTCTAGTTTTGATACAGTTATTATCATGCTTGATTATTATTTGGATTGAACTCTGTTCTCGTAAAGTGCCTGACGCAGGGACCAGGTAACAATCTATGTGGATACTATGTATGAGAGTTCATCTGGCAGACGTGCGATAAGAAGGGCAGAAATTTAGAGCAACTCCACGTACGTAAACAATTTCTATAGTTTTTAATTACAATCAAATTGTGTCTAGTTTCATTCATATAGCCTGACTCCTTTTTTAAATCAGATCGAACGTCTACGGGACGGTCTTCTGCCAAAGGATCGCGTACGAGCAATTCAGGAGGAATTGGCGGGATTCTTGGATGCAGAAGTCCTAAACACACAAGGGGAATACTACTCGGCTGTGTATAGACAATAGGAATTGTAAAAATAGCAACTTTCAAGAAATTGGCCGGTAGCATCGAATAGCAACTTTTGTATGTAGTGCATGAACTCGATCCGTGTATTGAATATAATGTTGTCATCATGATCTTGTGTAATATAAGGTTCCTTCGTTGATAAGTGCAAAACACTAAATAAACAATAAAACAACCTAAATGAATTCTCTGCCGCGGCACAAAAAGTGGCGAAAATGCTGCCGCGGCAACAAAATGTGCCAAAATGAATTCTCTGCCGCGGCAGAGAAATGGGCCAAATCTCTGCCGCGGCAGCAGGTTATTAGTCCCGGTTCGTGTGTTACGAACCGGGACTAATGCTCCACCCCCCCCCTTGCGCTCTGATGCCGCCACGTGTGCCCCCATTTGTCCCGGTTGGTGGGGCAACCGGGACTAAAGGTTAGAGCTTTAGTCCCGATTGCCCCGTCCCGGTTGGGCAACCGGGACTAATGGCCCTTACCAACCGGGACGCATGGGGCGTTTTCTACCAGTGATTGCTTCTGGTAAAATGGTTGTTTTTTCAGAAACTTGTGTAGACATAATTTGAATATAAAATTTATTCTAGAAATGTTTTTAAAGTAAAATCTTTGGGAAAAAGGATTGTTTTGAACCTACTGACCATAGAAACCAACTTATGGATTTAAAATGGTATTTCGTGAAGTTAAAGAATGAATCCTTGAATTAGAACATTTCTAGTCAAGTAAAAATGTCGTTTATATATTTAAAATACTTTTTGGATAAAAATATTTGGGAAATAATTTGGATTAAACTCTCTGACCCCAAACACCAAGTTTTAGAATTAAAAATATATTTGGTGAACCCTATAAATATTATTGCTTTGCTAAAGGCATTTTCAACAACATAAAATATTGATTTAGTGTAAAAAATGGTTTATAGGTGAAACCTTTTGCAAATGGTTTTAATATTAAACACTTGACCATAAAACACCAACATTTGTGTTTAAAAATGTATTTGTCAAACACTAGAAAATATTACTTTGGTTTGAACCATTTCTAGCAAAATAAAAATGACTTAAGATGGCCATTTTCACTAACTTAATATCAAATGATTTTACCACATTTACAAATGACCTTGCCACTTTTGTAAATGACCAATAGGTGTTTCCAAATGTTTATAACCTATTAGAAACCACTTTTTCAAATAAAACAACCTTTGGCATGTGTAACACCCTCAGAATCGGACCTATGCAAGTTTGAGCAAAATTCGCCAAACCCGCATAGAAACGATTCAAAGGTGCCCACCAGGCACTTTCGTGCGGGTGGAAAACAAAGTAATAACATTACACAACAGTCCTCGATGGGACCCACAGAACAGATATATATATATAACAGCGACTTCATGAGTCAAGAATACAGATATTATATACAAAGATCCAAATCACCTTGAAAACGATAGAGCGTCCAACTACGGACAAGATGCAAATGGGGCTAAGAGCCCTGAAGAATAACCAATGGCGTCCATAACCCTACCCAGGCCAAGCCGGAAGGGTAACCCTGCTAACGACGTCGATCTCAAAACCTGCTTAAACAAAGGGGTGCCGACGAAGGGCAAAGGAAAAAGAAGGAGCGTCAGTACTGAGGCCAGTACACGGCGAGGCTAGAATTCGGCGGTCCTCGCCTACATAGGTATGGTGGACTGAAGCGGCAGCGGCAGCATGCACTAAACAACCTATAGAGACTCGAAACAACTGGCGGCAAACAGAGGGGGTAAGAAAGACCTATTCGGAACCAACCTGATGCTACCATCAAACAAACCCATCCTGGCGTTTCCCCCTCGAGACCAAACGAGGAAGTCAGCCGAGGAACTCACACAGTTGGCAGTTTTACTTATTCAGTTATCGTTGCAGCAATTACTAGTCAGGTTTAGATAGTCATCCTGATAAAATAAGCAGTGGGCACTTTTAGTTAGCCATTCCGTTATAGTTGCAACACTTACTAATCAGATACAGGTAGCATGAGATATCCCAAAACCCAGCAGTTGTTGGTACTCTTATTCAGCCATTCCGTTGTAGTTGCATTACTTACTAGTCAGGTACAAAGGTCGCAAGCGACCCTCCAATCAAGCAATGGTGGGCAGTATTAATTAGCCATTCCATTATAGTGAAGCTGATTACTAGTCATTATAAAGTCAAATTTATAGCAATAAACTTTAGTTATGCTTGTCTATGATCGAGATACTGTGCTCGAAGTCGTCCATATCCGCGGACACGGCTTTCAGAAAGTTTTACCCGGCCGGGGTGCACCAATAGCAACACACGCTCGATCAACCTCGGAAAAACCAAATCAAAACCCAACGAGGCTTTCACGACTGAACAATCACAGGATTCAGAAATATTTCAGGGGGCCACCCCTTTGAGTAGATCCCGCAACGAAGTAAGCTAGCTTCGAGACGGACTCAAGGTTAGCGCCAATGGCTGTAAGCGACTGGGAACCCGAAAACTCGGGGTGTCGATACCGCGTAATCACTCCGCCTTCCTAAACAGTACAGTGTGCTATCTGTCGCACAATTTAAATACGTAAGTAGCATGGCATAAGTACAGGATCGTAAATAAAACCTCAAACTAGTTGTGGCCCCAAGAAATAAGACTGAATCAAGCTCTGGCTCAGGGGGGTCCCATATACCTCCCGGATGTGGATAGCGCGATAAATCAAGGAACAGGTATCAAGTACTCGGGGTCTTACGGGACACAAGTGGGCGTTCGGAAACCAAATATTATCTATCACCCACCGATGCCTCTGCTTATTTCAATTTTAGTTGTTAAACAGAAATTAAAGTGAACGATAAGTAAACTATGATCATCTCCATCATCAACATGCGGCAATACATCAACAACTGTGGCATTTGACGACACGCAACAGCACTTGAGCAAGCGACTACGACGCGCAAGTCCAACTATCTACCAAACAACCGGTAATAGGATGTGTCCAAGGCAAGATATGGCTGCAAGGGATATCACGGGTACGGAAACTAGAGCATCGCAACACAGATAGCAATAGATCAACAGGAGGGAAATAAATACTATAAAAGTAAGATAGGTAGAAAGGGGGAGATGCTCGCCTGAAAACATTGTCGAAGGGTTCAACCGAAGATCGGGGCGAAGCTCACATCAGCTCAACGGCCTTATCCGCGAAGAACCAAAACACTAGAAGAAACACCGGATGTAGTATTTAATACAACGGCAGAAGATCGGCATGATGCATGTATGATGTATGGCATGGCAAGGATGCGGTGCAATTAGGTCATATTAAGCGGAACCGGGGTCCCGACAATTAATTAGGTGGTTCATGTTGTTTAGCTACCCCGCAGTTTAAATGTTGTTTTAGCATGGCAGAAGATAGCACCGGTTCGCTACACAAATTTAAATGAGGCCAATATGAGACTAGATTTGCCCGCATATGGGCCCCATATTTAATTATTAGGTGAATCGGCATAAGGCCCCCAAACCACATGAATGTATGCATGCCAGACAATTATGATGCGACAAGTTGTATTATGTTATAAAATAGGGTTCCGGGAAGGGGTTCACACATTGAGGGGTCTCTCCGGACTTGGGGTTCCGGGGTTCGGGGTCGGTCTCAGGGTCCAGGGTTCGACGGATTGGTCTCGGACATCAGAAGCAGATCTTATCGCATCCGGGTTCTCGGCGGACTCGGCGTCCGGGAAGGAGAACTTGTCGCACCGGGGCCTCGATGTCCTCGGATCCGGTTGAAGATCTTGGCGTTCGGCGGGATCGGTCTTCGGGTCCGGGGTCTCGGCGTTCCGTGGCGAAGGTCTTGATGGTGCCGGGTTGAAAACATCGGGGTTTTCCGTGAACGAGATCTTGGTGACGGGGTCGACGAACTTGTTACGGGTCGGCCTTCGGATCTGGAGATGAAGCTACTGTACTGACGATGCTCTGGTGGCTCGCTCACTTGGCGCATACCAAGGCGTGGAACTTGGAGGTTGCTGGTTGTCTTCAACCGATGGAGAGGCAGGTGGGGTCGACGAGGTTGGCAGCGAGGAGGGCGCGTCCGGGGCATGGTGGAGGCACCCGAGGGCCGGAGAGGGCGCCGGCGGGGTCCTTCCCGCGGGGTCGACGCCGGCTTGTAGAGGCGCAGAACAGGCGCCAGGGACGGGGCTCGCAGGGCGACGGAGGCGGGGAGGCGACTGACGGCGGCGGCGACGCTCGGGACCGCGGGTGCGGGGCGGCTCAGCGGCGGCAGAGGCCGGAGCTCGGGGCCGGGCGCGACGAGATGGGGGAGGGGGCCTGGCGACGGCGCAGGCTCGCCGGAGGGGAGCTTCGCGGCTCGGGGCAGAGCCGGAGGAGGCGGCGGGGGCGTCGGGCTCGGGGAGGAACGGGGCGAGCGAGGCGAGGTTGGGCGTGGCCGGCGGGCGCGCGGCGGCGCGGGGCCGATGCAGGCGCTGGGCGGGCGTGCTCGGCCGCGGCCGGGGCTAGCGGTGGCCGGCGGGCTCGTGCGGCCGGCGGCGAGCTCGGAGGGGCGCGCGGGGAGGTCTGAGGGGTCCGGCGGCGAGCTGGGGACGCGGAGGGCGGCTGGTGGAGCGCCGGGGAGAGGCGACGGCGAGGTGGGGGGTCGAGCGGCGCGGTTGGTGGGCGAGGGAGAGGGCCGCGAGAGCGGTGGGGGAGGCGGTCGGCGGCGGGCGTCGTGGAGGCGGCGAGGGGCCGCAGAGGCGGGCCGGCACGGCCTCGGGCGGCGGGGACGGCGGTTGCAGCGGGAGGCGGCGAGGCGAGAGGGAGGATGCGGGCGAGGCGGCTTGCCGGAGGGAAGGAGAGAGGGCGTGGTGAGCGGCGGCGGTGGACGCGTGGGAGAGAGAGGGGAGGGCGAGAGGCGCGTGCGTGAGGGACGGGGTCTGGGGCCAGGCTGGGTCAGGGATAGGTGGGGTCGGGGGGACAGGGGGCCACGCGGTGGGGCCAGGGTGTCAGGGGGCCACACGGGGGAGAGGCGCTGTGGAGGGCGCGTGCAGGGCGCGTGCCGGCGCGTGGAAGGCGCGTGTAGGGGGGTGGCCGGCTGGGGCCAGGGGTGGTGTGTTGGTTGGGTCCCGGTTGGCAGAGAGAGAGGGTAGAGAGGGTCAGGGTGAGAAAAGGAGAGGGGAAAGGGGGCTGGATGGATGAGGTGGCAGGTGGGTAGGTTTTGGGTGAGAGGGGGAGGTGGCACGATTTGGTTGGTGGGTAGATTAGGATTGGGTGTTTTTAGGATTCAGGTTGGGCTGTTTTGCATGTGTGTGTTTGTTTGGTTCTGTATAAATTAAAACAAAGCCACTTTACAAAATAGTTTTTAGACAAATAAAATCTTCGATGCGATCGGGGTTTTGTGTTTTGAAAATAAGAGGGGTTTTTGTATAATTCAAAACTAGGCTTTTCAAATAATGCAGTCAAACAATGCATGATGATGACGATGCAATGCCCAAAAACAACGCGATTTTCTAGTAGTGGTTTTGCGGGATGCCACAGCATGTTTGCATGCATTGCTTTGCTTCTATTATTTTATGTGATGTTTGCTTGAATGGTAGATTGAATATTGCTTGCTTGGTTGAATTGTAGTGTAATTTGAAGAGTGTGAATATTGCAAGGTCAAGGAGTGAACTTATAATCTCTACCAAAAAGGCAAGTGATGCTTCATACTTTGTCCCATTATTTTCACTATGCATTAGTGTTATTTCTAAGTAGGACTTGCATGGAATTTTTGCTAAGTATAAACTATGCCATGGGAAATCCTAGTAGATGAAACCTTAGTAGAATTTTCCTAAGTTAAGAATCCTACTACTATCATGCTTAGCTTAGCTAGTAGAAAACAAGGGTGGATTATATTCATGTTATGAAATATTTATAAGTCAAGGACTTGTGTTTTGTTTAATAAAACAACTAAGTGAATGAATCACCTGGTTGGAATGGAAAGAAAGGTTTGTGTTGAGTGGTTACACAAGGACCATTTCTATGGTTTACCTGTGTATCTCACTTGTGGAAAGCCACCCAGGAACAAAGATATTTGAGATGTCAAATGTTGATAAGCTTCAAGTGCAGCCACATGGCATTATGGGCTCTGCCTGGATCATATAGGTTGCAATAACTTAGCCAAATGGACAGTTGGTGGTAGGGGAATGATAGGTTGGAACGCGTCCATTCTGGTCTAAGGGAAGGCTTCTGAAAGATCTTGTCTTGGTGAAACCAAGTCTTGTGGGGAAAGTGCACAACCTGTGCAGAGTGAAAAATCTAAGTACTTAGCCAAGTCCCTGGTATTGGACAATTTGAGCATCAAGACATGGAATCTATCAAGAATCTCCTCATCCAAATTTCTAAGTAAAAACTTGTGGTTGAACAAGGGTTTAAGGTTCACCAATTTCTATTGGTGGTTCCTTGGGTGATTTTTGACAAACAAAAACTTAGTGTTTTCAAATGATAAGGAAAATCTATTTTGAGCAAAGCAAGCCTAAGCTCCACTTAGCCAAATGCATATAGATGATAGATACCACTATATTACCATAGTATCACTTGCCAATACAATTCAAATGTATTGACCCTTGTGGCTGTAACTTATTATGTTGCAGGTTTGTTTGTTGTTAGTGAAGTTTGTTGATTAGGATTACAAGTCTACAACCAACATGATTGCATGTGGCACTTTGAAGATGAAGGAATCCATGCTATAGTTATTTCTGCTGCATTGTGATGAGATAGTCAAATGAGCTATGTAAGATGTAATAAATTATTTTATTCCTGGTTATAAAGTTGTATTATGACCTTTGTTTTTTGATATTACATCTTAACTGTGGATGCTAGCTATTGATCCAGGGACTAGCATTGTAAACACAGGGATCTCTACCTTATTAAAGGTTGGGACCTCTATAGATGGTATCAGAGCACTGTGTTGCCTATAGGATTTTAACCCTAGGATTGGACAAAACCCCTTAGAAAAATAAGAGTTGTATTTGCTCCAAAACTTATTTACAAACAATCTTGTAAACTCTTTCCTCAACCTTTTTGGTTTTGATTCCACATCTCTTCTATTTTCAACTTGATGGACAAAGCCTCAACCTTGAGCAAAGGACTTTACCAACTCAAATGACTTCAACTTCAACATCACCAAGGACTTCAACTTGGATATCACTAAGGACTACAAGTGAGACAAGAAATGTTACTCAAGAATTGAAGACTAAGGAAACACAACTTAGAAGGAACCATCATCACTTTTGAAGTTTTGTGACCAAGATGCAAGGAATTCTCCAAGGATGCAAAGATCTTGTTCATGAAGAAGCAACCAAGAAGGATGGAATGATCTCAACTGAACCATATAGTTGGACCACCATATTAAGTTTAGATCAAACACACCAACCATTGTGGTGTAGCAAAAATATTTTGTTGCCTAAAAATGTGCTTGAAACTTGTTGTTTGAGTGAAATGTTTGGTTGT
This sequence comes from Avena atlantica, assembly GCA_910589765.1. Classification (NCBI taxonomy): domain Eukaryota; kingdom Viridiplantae; phylum Streptophyta; class Magnoliopsida; order Poales; family Poaceae; genus Avena; species Avena atlantica. The sequence goes on from OU342736.1 coordinate 510,280,213, forward strand.
GATTGTTTGCACATTGCTTGTGTGAATTGTGATATGAGTGATTAGAACTATTTCCCTTAGAAATCTTTGTCTATTCTAATCCCAATCCAACCCAAACAGATGACTATTCCAAGAGACTCCAACATCAAGAATGGTGACAACAACAACCAAGAGATGCACATGAGAGAACTCATAGTAACCCAAACCCAGTTGAACCAAATGACAACTCAGTTTTTAGCCAACAACAATGAGTTAGACCCAACCATGCAAAGGTTTTTGCAAATCCAAACTCAATTGATGCAAAAGGTGACAAATCAAATGATCAACATGGGAGAAAACCATTCCCAAGGAATTTTTGACAACAAGGATGTCAAGGATGATATTATAGAAGGAAATCAAGCTTGCAATATTTGTGGAGACAAGGATCACACTTCCAAAGAGCATGAAGGTCAATTCCCTAATTGTGAAGAGAAACATCCAACTAATCAATGCCCCACATCTCAAGCTACTTGTTTCCTATGTGAAGGAAATAATCATGTCCCTATCCAATGCGCCATCTATTCCATAGTTAAACAAAGGAAACAAGTGGAGTGCATCAACAGATTGTAAACCCCCATGAGGGAACAACTTCTGCCAAGAAGGATGAAGACAAAGGAAAATCTCAGCTTGCACCTCCATGCAATATGACTCAATTTGATGGACAAAAGAGGAAACATATGTATTATCCAAGGAAAAGATTAAGGAGACCAGGAGACTTTCCCACTTTTGAGATAAGATATGAAGATCATGAACTAGAAGAACTCCTAGCTTTGGAGAAACCCAAGAAGAATAAGAAGGACAAAAGACAAGTGCAGTGTTGCCATTGCAAAGAGATGGGACACTATTCCAATGAATGTCCAGAGAAGAATAAGAAGTATAAGGAAATTAGCCAAGTGTGGTGCAACATCTGTAAAGAGCTAGGCCATTATGTATCAACTTGTCCACATAAGATACGTGGAGAACTCAATCTTGTCACATGTTACAATTGTGGTAACCAAGGACATTATGCAAGCAATTGTACAGAAAAGATGAAGCACAATGTTTCAAGTGTGGAAACAAAGGACACTATGCAGATGTTTGCCCAGAGAAGTTTCATCAATATCCCAAGCAAGCCAAGATGTAATCTAGTTGGAAATTTTTAAGGGTGGTAGTACCCTAGTTGCTTTGAGCCAACTTGTAACCTCTAGCCTCCCCAAATCTCGGGACGAGATTTATTTTAAGGGTGGTAGCCTGTCACATCCCAATATTTTCCAAATTTTGTAATGTGAAAAATAAATAAACTAAATAAATAATTGTTGAAATTTAGGGTGAAAAGAAACTTTTAGTTTCTAAATGGAAACTTAAAATCCCATCTATAACAAACTTGAGTAATATTTGAATCCAACTAAATTCAAATCAAGTGGAATGCATTCTTCATAAATGCATCTGGAAATTTAAACACTTGGGAAATAAACCCAAACCCTAAAACCCTAATGGAATAAAATCATTTCCAATATATCTCTTAGACCATGGTTTTGATCCATATAAAAATTTATCAAACAAACATTTATAAATGATTAAGAATGAAAAATAGAAATATTATCAAACCATAGAAATTGGTTTCACTTAATTTGGAGCCATAGATAAAATCTTTTGAATTTAATAAGATCAGGAAATTGAATTTCCAATGCTAATAAAGCACCTATCTAAAACTCCATACCAAATGGTGAGAAATTAATCCTAAAGAGAATTAAAAGGATAAATAAATATCAAATAATATTTACAAATTGGAATCACCAAATTTGGATCTATAAATAAAAAGATATGGTTTTTAAAAGACAAAGAAGAAATAATTATTATGGACTATTTTAAAAGCCAAATTAAATCTTGGCCAAGACCATAAGCAAATGGAATAAACATAATCCATGTTCAAATGAAATAAATGGATAAATAAAATTCAAATAAAATAATATGGCCCCAACCAAATTCTATTCCATTTGATTAAGACAAATCCCTAATAGAAATGATTAATTAAATCAGGGGAAAATAATTGGAAATTACCCAAGTGGAATAAAAGTTATTTAATTAACTCAAATGAAATAAAAGAATCATTTAAATGAAGTTATATGGAATTAAAACCATATTTGAATTTCATTGGAATAAAAACAATTGCTCAAATTAAATGATTAATAATCATATTAAAATACTTTAAATAATTCAAAGTAAATTATTTAAACACCTCATTAAATAAATAAACCTACTGAAAAGGTTTTTGTGAAAAATTGGAATTTAAATAAAGGTTTGAGAAATATATTCAATCTTAATTGAATAATGGCATATGCTTAATTTAATAAGGAATAAAACATAAGAAAAATAAAAGAACTATTCCTAAAATAGTATTTAAAATGCATGTTTAAACAGTATGGAAATATACTGAACTTTTGGAAAAGGTTTGAATTCAAACTAGGTTTGAAATTATTTAATCAAAATCAAAACAGAAAAAGAAATCAGGAAAAAGAAAAATGAAACAGATCAAAAAAAAGGGAAAAGAACCCAGCCCAACTAACCCCAGGCCCATCTAGCCCAACTAACCCTCTTCCCCGAAGAGTTTTCTCTCACTCACGAAATGACCCGCACCGTCCCTGACGACCAGACCCCACCGCACCTCTCTCTCTCGCTGCCGCCAGGACCCACTGCCCCGTCACCATCTTCCTCACTCGCGCGAAGACCACGCCCCCCTCTGGCCGTTTCTTAGACGATGATGCCGGCGTTAAATTCCCATCAATGCCTCGCCTTAATCTCGCCGTGACCATGCCCTGCTAGACGCCTCCCTCCCCTCTTCCTTTTCCCCCAGTCGCCACACTTCGAGAGCCCCAGGCTGCCCCTAATTTTTGCTCAAGCTCTCACTGCCTCCGGCAAGCTCCGGTGAAGATTCTGGCCAAGCCGCACCTCCCCTCGCCCCCTCGACCACACGAGCATGTTACCCATCGCCTCCTGCACCTCTCAGCATATTTAGTTTGCCCGCGCGCGCACCATACGCTCGGCAACAACCAAGTCTGAGCATCGCCGACGTCTCCCTCCGCTCTGTCGACCTTCCCCGGTGAGTACTGACCGCCCTTCATCCTATGATGGATGCACGCTTGATCACTGACCCCGTACGCATCTAACGCAGTTGTTATTTTGCCTTTCGGAGTTGTGTAGCCTCTCCAACGTCGATGTATAGAAGTGCCCGACGCCGTCGTGAAGTCCGGCGAGCAATTCCCTTCGTCCTCGTGCGCCCCCTGCCTCCTCTCGAACACGTTGAGCATCGGCGAAGCACAGCGAACCTAGTGAGCTTCTCCCCACCATCTCTCACTTCCTGCATCACCGGCGACGCCACTGCCAGGCCGCTCTGCCACCAGCCACCGCCGCCAGCGCCGCTCGATTTAGGTCGATCTGTTCTGCACTGTTAGATCTCCATCTGGTGGTTTAGATAGATTCATTTACGCGAAGGGGTATGCTAGATCAACACCACACGATCCCACTTAAATCCTACGGTCTAAAGCAATCGATCCACAAGAAACGTTTTTGACCAATAATAACAAGACACGTGGCCTAGTCTGTTTTATAAAAACCAGAATTGATCTATTAGATGTTCAAGTTTGTAAAATTCATAACTTTTGATCCACACGTCCAAATTTTGCAAATTGTATATCAATGGAATCATAAGAGCAAGTAATATCCCACCATGCACTTTGTTTAATGAATTGCTTCTGGTAAAATGGTTGTTTTTGCAGAAACTTGTGTAGACATAATTTGAATATAAAATTTATTCTAGAAATGTTTTTAAAGTAAAATCTTTGGGAAAATGGATTGTTTTGAACCTAATGACCATAGAAACCAACTTATGGATTTAAAATGGTATTTTGTGAAGTTAAAGAATGAATCCATGAATTAGAACATTTCTAGTCAAGTAAAAATGTTGTTTATATATTTAAAATACTTTTTGGAGAAAAATCTTTGGGAAATGATTTGGATTAAACTCTCTGACCTCAAACACCAAGTTTTAGAATTAAAAATATATTTGGTGAACCCTATAAAGATTATTGCTTTGCTAAAGGCATTTTCAACAACATAAAATATTGATTTAGTGTAAAAAATGGTTTATAGGTGAAACCTTTTGCAAATGGTTTTAATATTAAACACTTGACCATAAAACACCAACATTTGTGTTTAAAAATGTATTTGTCAAACACTAGAAAATATTACTTTGGTTTGAACCATTTCTAGCAAAATAAAAATGACTTAAGATGGTCATTTTCACTAACTTAATATCAAATGATTTTACCACATTTACAAATGACCTTGCCACTTTTTTAAATGACCAATAGGTGTTTTCAAATGTTTATAACCTATTATAAACCACTTTTTCAAATAAAACAACCTTTGTCATGTTTGCATGCATTTCTTTGTTTCTATTATTTTATGTGATGTTTGCTTGAATGGTAGATTGAATATTGCTTGCTTGGTTGAATTGTAGTGGAATTTGAAGAGTGTGTATATTCCAAGGTCAAGGAGTGAACTTATAATATCTACCAAAAAGGCAAGTGATGCTTCATACTTTGTCCCATTATTTTCACTATGCATTAGTGTTATTTCTAAGTAGATGAAACCTTAGTAGAATTTTCCTAAGTTAAGAATCCTACTACTATCATGCTTAGCTTAGCTAGTAGAAAACAAGGGTGGATTATATTCATGTTATGGAATATTTCTAAGTCAAGGACTTGTGTTTTGTTTAATAAAACAACTAAGTGAATGAATCACCTGGGTGGAATGGAAAGAAAGGTTTGTGTTGAGTGGTTACACAAGTCCCAATTCTATGGTTTACCTTGTATATCTCACTTGTGGAAAGCCACCCAGAAACAAAGAGATTTGAGATGTCAAATGTTGAGAAGCTTCAAGTGCAGCCACATGGCATTATGGGCTCTGCCTGGATCATTTAGGTTGCAATAACTTATCCAAATGGACAGTTGGTGGTAGGGGAATGATAGGTTGGAACGCGTCCATTCTGGTCTAAGGGAAGGCTTCTGAAAGATCTTGTCTTGGTGAAACCAAGCCTTGTGGGGAAAGTGCACAACCTCTGCAGAGTGAAAAATCTAAGTATTTAGCCAAGTCCCTGGTATTGGACAATTTGAGCATCAAGACATGGAAGCTATCAAGAATATCCTCATCCAAATTTCTAAGTAAAAACTTGTGGTTTAACAAGGGTTTAGGGTTCACCAATTTCTATTGGTGGTTCCTTGGGTGATTTTTGACAAACAAAAACTTAGTGTTTTCAAATGATAAGGAAAATCTATTTTGAGCAAAGCAAGCCTAAGCTCCACTTAGCCAAATGCATATAGATGATAGATACCACTATATTACCATAGTATCACTTGCCAATACAATTCAAATGTATTGACCCTTGTGGCTATAACTTATTATGTTGCAGGTTTGTTTGTTGTTAGTGAAGTTTGTTGATTAGGATTACAAGTCTACAACCAACATGATTGGTTGTGGCACTTTGAAGATGAAGGAATCCATGCTATAGTTATTTCTGCTGCATTGTAATGAGATAGTCAAATGAGCTATGTAAGATGTAATAAATTATTTTATTCCTGGTTATAAAGTTGTATTATGACCTTTGTTTCTTGATATTACATATTAACTGTGGATGCTAGATATTGATCTAGGGACTAGCATTGTAAACACAGGGATCTCTACCTTATTAAAGGTTGGGACCTCTACAATAACCAAATAGTTTTATTGAGTCTTGAAAGTTATTACTTTAGTAATGACCTCTCTTTATCCTTTTCATTTGTTTTTTGTGCCAAGAATAACCTCTAATGAGAGGGAAGTAAGATTTTCGGAGTTGCTATCCCGAAACAGATTTTTGTGCTCTACCATAAAAATTCATGTGAAATCGTGTAATTCGAATTAATCTGTAATTTTTTGAATAAATACCTCAAGTTTTTATGTAACTTTTATTAGTTCAACACTTTTTATTTGAGCAACAGAAGGACTTCGAAAAAATAGGTTTCTACCTGTTGGTCTGTTTTGACATATTTCTGCCATTATTTGCATTTGCTTCTTATTGATTCCTTCTTGGGTTCTTTTTGGGAAATTGAGATTTTTGAGGGAATTGCTAAAGTACCTTGTGTTCTTAGTGAAAAAATTTCTGTTCTAAAACTAAAACCCAAGGTCTATTATCTTTTGAATACACTAATGTTGCTGATGAAGATTGTGTGATGTTTTGTATGAAGGAAAATTTGCAGGTGTAGAGGAAGAATGATGTAATGAGATAAAGAATGGACAAACGCTCAAGCTTGGGGATGCCACCCCGTGTCACCCAAATAAATATTCAAGAGTTAAAAGCGTCAAATCTTGGGGATGCCCAAGGCATCCCCTTCTTTATTAATAAAAATCTCAGGTCTTTCTAGACACTTCGTTTTTATTGTTTCATGCGTTGTTGTGTTGTTCTTGGAGCGTCTTAGTTTTTGTTTTTGTTTGCTTAGTTTGCTTGAATAAAGTATTTTGGAACCCCGTTCTCGCTATGTTGTTTCAAATAAGTTGATTGGTGTTGGAGAGGAGTAGAAAGCTCTTGCTTTAGTAGTACAAGAGGAGCTTGCTTTGACTGTGGCTTAGACTTTATTATGTCATGATAGATGTTGTTTTTACCTTATTCTTAGTGATTATTGCTATAGCATGACTTGTTCCAAATAATTAGGATTGCTTAATGTGCCTTGAAGGAATCATGCGTTGTTTTAGCATATAAAAGCATAGTATTATGGTATTCTCATTTGATGCTTTGTTTGGGTTGACTTGGCACATGCTCACACCATGTTATGACTATGAACCAGTCATCATACTCTATGATCATTTAGTTTTTGACTTGTGGTACCACTTTACGCTTTGATTAGTAATGTTTTGTCGCTCTGCAGGATTATGGTCATTATTGCTCTCTTAGTTGGTCGCTTCCAGTCTTTTGCTAGCCTCCACTTGTATGAGTAAGCTCTACTCATGCATCCAACTCCCAAGAAACCAAGTTGTTCCAAAGTGTCCACTATAAATTCCTATACATGGTGTGTTACATCATTCCAAGTATATTCTTGTTTTATCTATCTTCCAAATTAAACTTGTTATGTGAAAGTTAGTGATTAAAGCTCTCACACACTTCATGGCACACTTTAATTTTCTTGCCCCAAAAAAAACTTGAACCATTGTGTCATCTATGTTGTATATGCTTGCACTTATACGTTGGAATTAGCAGAACCATGCTGTCATGGGGAACGCTTTCAACATTGCACTTGTATATTGTACACAGTTTATATCATGCTCTTTTTTTATGGTTGTCGTCGATGTGAAATAAAAGGGGAGCTTGTAAGTCCATGGAGTTATGTATGTGTGTTAGACAAACGCCTGGGCCGCTAGCCTGAGCCATGCCTAATCATGGTGGAAACATGCTGCATCACCATAATGAGCAATCTATGAAGCTTTCTTCTTATAAAAAAAGAGACTTATTGAAAAGAGGAAAGAGAGGAAAAAGCACCATTTTCCCATGGTAAATAAGAAGATTGCTGAGATGCTCATTGTCTACTTGCCTTGTCATTTTGATTATGGGATAGCTCCTGTATCATGTGCAAGGGGTACCCCATTGGTGGTTCTCTATGATACACATGTACTTACTATGACAAGAACTTACATGTGACTAAAGTTGAGTAGCATGAGGAACGGCCCTCGTATTCAAGGGACATGAGATTGCCAACTTATACTTTGTCAAGCATACACTCCATAGTTTGTTCATTTTAACCTTAATCACTTCAAGATGCTTATGATAGGGGCAATGAGAGCTGAAATCTAACAAGTACCATAATTTTTGGAAGATCTTTATGAGACTTGAAATCCCTGCTTCCCTTTTTATGAAGGGCCTTTCTTCCACCATTATATTGAGTATCCACCTTCTATCCTTAGGCACCAATTAAGAGAGCATAGTTGTGGTTGTTAGTCTATGTGCATTGTCCCAAAACTTATTGATTGATTCATATTGTTGATATTGCTTGCTCATGAACTATTTGTATCTAGTCACACTTATGAACTTTGAAGGTGTCAGATGCATTTATTTGCTACTCTAGGAGGGACAAGCCGAATGCCACTATGCTATATTTTCTATATGTGAAACAAACAAACGTCTTTCAACGCATTCTTATTCATGATCTTTGTTTGTAACCTTTCATGTTGCATGCATAGTTACTTCGTCTTATTGTTAGAACTCCATCTTTCATGCTCATGTTTAGAGTTCTTTGATTCCAGCTTTCAATGCTTGCAAATGGTTTTGATATTGATTTTGATAGTGCATGTCACCTCAAAAATTATTCTTTTTATCACTTACCTACTCGAGGACGAGCAGGAGTTAAGCTTGGGGATGCTTGATACGTCGTAAACGTATCTATAATTTTTATGTTACATGCTTGTTTAGTATCTATTTGCTTTGCTTTGTCTACAGTTTGAGGTGTATTTTATATATTTTCTAGGACTAACCTATTAACAAGATGCCACAGTGCCAGTTGCCTGTTTTCTTCTATTTTTGGTTCCAAAAAAGGCATAAAATCAATATTCTTGGAATTGGATGGGACAAAAGCCAAAGTCAATATTTTACCGTGGGGAACACGGAGCCAGAAGACGAGATGGAGAAGAGCCACCAGGAGGCCACACCCCCTGGCCGCGCGGCCAGGCCTGGCCTGCGCCTAGGGGGTGAGGCCACCCTGGGTGCCCCCCTGTCTCGCATCTTCGCCTATAAGAAGCCCCCGATACCAAAACCCTAAGTACCCGATCAATCTTCCACGAAACAGTCCGTAGCCGCCGCCACCATCGTCCCTAGATCAGGTGGCGATCTAAAGTTCTTCTCAACACCCTGCCGGAGGGGAGATCATCCCGAAGGCATTCTTCATCATCATGGCAGCCTCCGGTACGAAGCATGAGTAGTTCCACCTTGGACTACGGGTCCATGTAGTAGCTAGATGGTTGTTTATCCTCCTTTGTGCTACCATGTTTAGATTTTGTGAGCTCCGTTCATGATCAATATCATTTATTTGTAATCATGCATGTTGTGTTTGCGGGGATCCGGTGGATATTGAGATTACTATGTCAGATTGATTAATGGTTCTATCTTATTGATTCTATCATGTCTGTGTTGTTTGTGATCTTGCATGCTCTCTGTTTCTAGTAGCTAGCTTGGCCAAGTAGATGCTAGTGACTCCAAGAGGGAGTATTTATGCTCGATAATGGGTTCATGCCTCTATTTAATCTGGGGAAGTGACAGAAATCTCTAAGGTTGTAGATGTGATGTTGCTACTAGAGAGAAATCAACGATCTCTTGTTCATCGAACAAGTGGATTGTTTACCTTACATACTTTTCTTAAAGCAGTTATTCGTTGCTTGCAAATTAATACTGTGGGGTTCGTATGATAACCTGAAGATGGATAACTAGTCATAGATGCAGTTGGATGGCGGACTATGTATCTTGTTGTATTGCCCAATCAAATCTCATAGGATCATGAATGTCTAGTATTGCATTATTATGCCTTGCTCTGTCCTGTTGCCCCACTGTAATTTGTTTACCCAACATGCCATGTTTGTTTATATTAAGGAGAACACCTCTAGTGAACAATGGACTCCGGTCCAATCTTTACCATTGATACATCTTCCACTGTTAAAGTTTACTTTCTGCAAACCACCATTACCTTCCACACCATACAGTTAATCCTTTGTTTTTAGCAAACCGGTGAGATTGACAACGTCACTGTTCGTTGGGGCAAAGTCTTGACTTTGTGTTGTGCAGGTTTCTAAGTTGCTAACAACATCTTTGGGTCGTTTCTTTCCTCCTGCTAGATAGATAACCTTGGTTTCTTTCTGAGGGAAGACTTGCTGATGTGCTCATCATACCTTCCTCTTGGGGTCTCCCAACGAAGCTCTACATTGATCTGAGCGCATCACCCTACATGATGGTACCTCCAACCAATACTCCTTTAAGTGTAATGACAAGACGTTTGTGCTCCAACCTATGACGCCAATCCAAGTTATCGCTCCCGACATGACGTCGTTGCCCAAGATAAAGCAAGCTAAGGATCCTTGTGAGATGAGTGGTGAGTGAGTGACCCACCAACTCGTGAGTGAGTTCCATAAGCCTCAAATTAGTGAAGAGATAAGGAGTGCCGCATCGCATGCCACAAAAAGTGAGAAGAGTGATTTGAGTGTGACCCATACTAATAATCCATCGTACAATTCTCTCTCTGTGTGTTGTCGGTTTTGCAAGGTACACGCGCTCAACAACCACCTACAAGGAACATGCCACAAGATCTTCAACCACAACTTGATGACAAGCTCGACTTCAAGATCTTCAACAATTTAAACAAGGCCACGACACCGAAGATCCATACGCATACAAACTCAAGATCATGGGTACACCTCTCTCCTTACATGATGATGGAACTTTGTCGAGGACGACTCTTTTTCAAGCGGGGGGAGATGATGCAGCCCAACACATGGCGTTCGCTATTGGTCCACATCATGCTATGCTAACCATCACTCCAAAGGTGAATTCACTCATCAGCTTGCCTTCCCTTGGTTATCATGAGAATGGGATGCTACTTGAGACAAATGCTCATGATGTGACTAGGTCCATGACCATGCTACCAAGAGGATGCGACAAGGAAGATCCTGGAGCCAAGACACCCAAGTAAGAGGCCTGGAAGAGAAGACGCAAGAAGCTGCTGAAGCCAGACCGGAGTCTCCGGACCAGCAGACCGGAGTCTTCGGCCTGTGACACCAAAGTCTCCGGCCCAACTCCGGACCGGCCCCCAAACCAAAGCCTGGGACGTACTGTATGCCCCTTCGTAGATTGACCGGGGACTGACCGAAATCTCCGGTCCTGGCCGGAGTCTCCGGACCTCTACACTGGAGTCTCCGGACCGTGTGTCTTGGGCCTGCACGCCTCAAGTTGGGCTTGGCCCATGTAACACCAATAACTTCCTGTTTATGCCTATTTTACCCCTAGTTCGTGGCTGGCCTATAAATAAGCCTCCACCCCCTCCTAGAAACTCTAGAGTTGAAGATGAATGAAGGCTTGTGCCTAACCCTAGATGGGAACCCCTCTCTATAGTTAATCTATGAGTTGTACAAGGCCTTGGAGTTCGGTGTTCATCTCCAAGTCGTCAAGACCCTCCCCAAGTGTTTGGTCTCTCCTTGTCAAGGATTCTAGTAGTGCTAGGTCTCTCTCCTTTGGGATTCTACTTGGTTGCTACTCTCTCCTTTGATTTGGATTCTATCATCTACATTCTGATCTCTCCTTTGGTGAGTCTACCTCACGTTATTATCTCGCCGAGGATTCTATTGGATTGGTTGTTCAAGCCAACGGGAGCAAATTGAATCGGGTTGTGTTTGCGTGCGTTTGTATCGTTACCTTGCATTTGTGTTACATTCATCGTGTTCATTTGGTTTCCCCTCACTCCCCGCCTCAAATCCGTGAAGATCGGGCCACCCTAGGGTCAATCCTACAAGGGATCCCATATCAATATGCTTCAACTCTTTTATTCAAGTTTTTGTATTGTCTTCCTTTTCTAACTATTTAGTTTTTTGGTGTGTTTTATTACTAGTTGGCGCCCAACAAGGAATTTATCCATATTGTATTTTCAGTTGCATCTCACGTGCAACTACTGTTTTATTTCTTTTCTAACCATTTCCATAAATATACTCTGCCTATATGCTTGTAGTGGCCCGAGTTCACCTTGTGGAGTATGTGTGTCCGGTCGTCTTTTGCTGTTTTTTTCTGAAATATTTGTCCCATTTAGAGCTAGATTTTTTTTCTGTTGAGCCTTAAGCATATTTTCATCCGACTTTTTTTTGTTTTTTCTTCATTGCAAATATAAGACTGGTTTTTCTCTATATATTGTATTTGTGGCGCAACTGGGCCTTTTCTAGTTGCATGTGGGGTTTGCAACTAGATTTTTTTAAGCTGCAACTGCGGTCACAAGTGAGGTTTTTTCGTTTATAAGTGGGGTCGCAACTGAGATTTTTCCGGTTGCAAGTGAGGTCACAACAAAGATTTTTCAGTTGCAAGTGCGATCGAAAAAAAAGGTTTTCCAAGTTGCAAGTGGGGTCAAGAATAAGATTTTGACTAAGATTTTCTCTGCTATAAGTGTGGTCGCAACTAAATTTTTTCCATGAGTCCACTTGTCTCGTCTTTATCGATCCTAAAACACACGGCAGCCTAACCAAGCTACCTAGGGCCAGCGCCGACCGGTCGGGCACGCCGCAGGTTAGGTAGCATGGCGCCGACCTAGGTCCAGGAGCATAGCAGATTGTCGTTACGAACTTTGGGACTAGACGCAGGTTGGCATGGCGTTGGACGCCAGTTCACCCTTCGCGCATTGGATCCACACGTCGCAAACCAGCTGGTTCGTCCTTCGTCGGCCACGGAGATCCCATGACCATGACCATCGCCAGCGTCAAGAGGGGTGGGGAACTCGACCTATGGTTGGAGTTTTCTTCCCAAAATATTTTTTTTATGTTTTCCACAATTCATGCGTAGTCACCGATTTTGGAGATGATACATCATTTAAGGATGATTGGACAAGAATTCGTTATCTATTAGGAGCATTTGAGTCTTTTGAGTTTGTTTTCTTTGCACACTTGATGGTTTGTTATTCTTGGATATATAAATGAATTATCTTAGTGTTTGCAAACAAGGAAAGAAGATATTCTTAATGTAATATCACTTGTTTATGGGGCAAAGAACAAAATACAGCAGCTGAGGTCTAATGGATGGGTTCAGTTTCTTGGGAGGGTCACTTTGTTTTGTGATTAACATCGTGTTAAAGTTCCTTCTATGGATGGTAATTATGTGCCTTATGGAAAATCAGCAAGGTATGCTCGTGCCTGAAATCAAACAAATGATGATCACTTCAGAAGAGAAGTATATATTGGTGTCATCGATCAAATTACTCAAGAGCTTGATAATCAGTTTGATGAGGTTAATATGGAATTACTCTCTTGTATGTCGTCCTTCAGTCATTTGAATTCATGTGCTTCTTTTGATGCACAAAAGGTACACAGACTAACTCAGTTCTACACTAATGATATCCCTCGCAATTATTTGCTAAAGCTTGAAATACAGCTTGATTAATTACATTAATGACATGAGATGAGATGATAGCTTCCAAGGCCTAGAGAGTCTTGTTGACTTCTCAGTTAAACTTGTTGAAACAAAGAGGCATAAAGTGTATCATATGGTTTACTTGCTTCTCAAATTGGTATTGCTTCTATCTATGGCGACTGCAAGTGTTGAAAGGATGTTTTCTGCAATGACTTTAGTGAAAACAAAGTTAAGAAATAAGGGGTGATAGACTGATAGTCTCTTGGATGTCTAGTCACATACATTGAGCGGTATATTTTCTTTCAAATGGATGAAGATAATATAATCGAGACTTTCATGTCCATAAGGAAGCGTAGGCCAGACAAGTCAAACAAATAGCATTGTAAGTTTCTCTTATGCATATTTTAGACTATTAGTTGTATTCGAACTATTTGTGCGGTAATTTGTGCAACTCTAAGTTAATCTTTTAATTAAATATTATTTATTGCTTCTATACCGCATACAATTCAAATTGTACAGTTATTTATTTGATTAGTAAATATATTTTATCAAAATTACCATCAAAAGTTTTATGGGGCATACCCATGAGTGAAATCGTAGGTCCGCCACTTCTTCACATCGCTATCTCGCATTGGCTAGGGAGGCCTTCGTGATTGCCCCTTTTGGATGCTTTTTTTTTTTTGAGAATCTTTTGGATGCTTATATCTTGATTCAGTTGATCGATCAGATAGACTGTTCGGGCCACGTGCCCAAGAATACATTCCTGTAGTCCAATTGGCCCAATCAAACAGCAGGCTCCAATTTGACGCCTAGAGTAGGGTTTCTCGGGACGTCGAGGTCACGAAGCCAAACGTAAAAGGCTACGATGGTATCACCAGAGCCACGATCTAACAGCAGAAAATGGAGCAAACGTGAAATCTGACGGTCTAGAATGCAGTCGGGCGTGAGAGAACTCCTCTTTGATTTTCAGGAGTAGATCTGGGCTCCGGGCAGCCTGGGCTACAGCCCGGATCTTAGCCCGCGTTTGCGAATTTCTGAGAAAAGTCAGACCTCTGGTTTGTACGGCCCGTGTCTTGGACCTGATTGACCGGGGCTATTATTATAGGCCCACCAATTCTAGCGGTAGTTCTGAAAACAATAATGAATCGCATCCACTACGGCGGAAACTGTGCTTGTCCGTGTTCTTTTCAACGGAGAAAAAATTACGAAGAATCTGGTCGGTAGATGTCTAATTTCGGCGGACTTGTGTTTACCGTCCATCGCCGGTCCGAACATGGTGTGTGCATATTCTGTCCGCTAAATGATAAAATGGATCAGAGCTAGCTTAGAATCAAACAAAAAACTTAAAACATCTTATAGATCAAACCGTTTGTCCGATTTAGAATCCGTTTTCATCATTAGACTAGTCGCGACGAGATCTTTAAAACTATATCTCATGTTGATATATTTCGATAGAATTTTTTTGGACTAAAATGTTATCCACCCCTAACATGTAAGTTATCAATGGCATAATATGTATGTTATCCACCATGTAACACATAAGTTATCCAGCATATAAACGTGTTGATCAGTATATTCTTGCATATATGTTGAGCAAGTTTAACTAGAACAAGTTGGCTTAGTTGTTAGGTTACAGACGCATCGACGATCGATAAAGACTCGGTATCCTAACATCATATATGCTTCACCATTCGCACGCCGCGATAGCGGTGATGGATGATGAAGCCGAGCCGCTAGACTACTGATTGCGTGTTACATTGTTCACTATGACTTAGGATGGTGGGTGGTAGAGCATAATACCCTATTTATTATATCTTATGCAAAAGAAAGTTAGATTTAATTTATTAAAAATATGTTTGATGTTTGATGCGATAGTCTTTCGAAGTTGAGTCGCGCGTATGCCACGAGAGTGGTGACGGTAGATTTGGGCTGAATTGCTCGTGTATCTTGTATCATAGTAGGTTTTGTTTCAGTTTAGGTTTCGTTTCAATTTAGGTAAAGATAGAGTTGTAGAGTTATTCCAAAAGTAGAGAGTCTCCGGACTATAAATATGTACCTAAGGTTATCAAGAAAAAGAGGACGATCACGTTCACAACAAACACAATCTCGGCGCATCGCCACCCCTTGTTTCTAGGGTTTTTCTCGGGTAAGTGCCATGCTGCCTAGATCGCATCTTGCGATCTAGGCAGTATCTACTTATGCGTTATCCGGTGTTACTCGTACTGAAGCCTTGTTGATGGCGAGTAACACTTTTATCACAGATTTGTTGGGGCTAGCATCAGTACTTTTCACTATGATTGTTTAGTTATGCTACCTCTAGCTATCTCGCCGCCTTTGCACCTTTTCCCGGGTGTGAAGGTGGCATCTTGCTTGATCTCTACTTAGCCGATTCGATCTGTTATAGTTGTGCCTTGTTCGTCAAGGTTTAGTTTAATATCTACGTGGTTAGGCCTTGCAAACGGGTTGAATGATCCAGTAGTACGTAAAGACGTGGCTTATTCGTTCTATAGAAGATTGTTCCGGTAATTGACTCTGCGTTGGTTATTAGGCCTCCTCTAGGGTTGATATTCTTCATCTTTCGTATATACCAGGCTCAATTACGTGTAGGACGTTCCGGTTACGTGGTGAAAACACTAAACTGTCGTAGATCGATTTAACTTGTAGTGATCAAGCAAAACCCCATGTTATCATAGATCTAATGCAGAACCATGGGATAATCGGCTTCAGGAGCCGATTTACAGGGAAACCTGGGAGCCGGTCACGGCTTGAATTTTACGTATACTTGTTTACCATGCAGGAAACCAATCGGAGCAATCCATCACCTTCCTGGCCAGGTATAGGTCAGGTGGCACGCCTTCGAACCAAGCCAGGACGCGTGCGTGCCGGAGTTTTGCGGGCCGTTGCCCGAGGGACCAGGGCCCACCAGCAGTTCTGGGAGCCTCCCGGCTCTTCGTGTTGCTCGTCGCTGCCCGCCGGTGAGTTTTGACAGGCAACACATTCTGGCACGCCCGGTGGGACCAACAACAACATCTGCATCAACGTCCGACGCTGCGATGGATAACAGACCAGTCACGTACGAAGAGCTTCCTGAAGAGCACAAGGCGAAGTATGACGAGATCAGAGAACTCTTCGAAGCCGACCTCATCGGCTCTTTCGAGAGGACCCGTAAGCAGGGCATCAGATGGAAGGGGTTCTCCCCCGAGGGTGCTCTCGATGAGGTCGATATGTCTGTTCCCTCGGAGGAGCGCACCAGGGCTCTACGACAGGAGGTCAACTACATGGTGGCTCATTCTCTGCACCGCCATTCTGAGAGCCTGGTGAACGCTTTCGAGCGGGTCGCGGTTCACGTAGTTCAGGAGATCATGAAACATCAGTACTCTCCGTCGGGGCCCACTGTAGGGACCCACCAAGGAGAAAGACCGCTCCAGACCAGGCCGCAACTGCCATTCACGCTCGCAGCTCCAGAACCGCCAGGATCAGCGGCATACGTCGTCTACAAGGCTAGAGGCGATCCAGGCGATTGCCAATTCCTGTTTGAGCCACCCAAGGAGATCCCACACGGATATATATGCGCCTACGTGCCGGACTGCAATAACCTGGCACGCACCAGCCAGATTGCGACCGCAGGAGTGTCTGCGGCAGGGGTTCCTGGGGCAGGATCTTCAGGAGCAGGCGTCCCTGGGGCAACGATGTCTGGGATGGACGCTGACAAACAGGCGTGGCTAGCCAAGTATGCCACTGGAACAAGTCATGAGAATCTAGCCCCTGCAGCTCAGACAGTGGAGCAAATCAGTACCATCCTGAGAGACCAGTTCGGCTTCGTGCCGAAGAGACGGACAATCGGCTATTCAAAGCCGTACCCCAACGAGTTTGACCTGATTCCGCTGCCACCCAAGTATCGGCTCCCTGAGTTCTCCAGGTTCAGCGGAGCAGAAGGGTCAAGCTCAATCGAGCACGTAAGCCGATACCTGGCACAGCTAGGCATGATTTCGGCATCGGATCAGATGCGCGTGAGATATTTTGCGCAATCTCTAACGGGGCCAGCCTTTGGGTGGTACACCTCGCTGCCACCTGATTCGATTCGCACCTGGAAACAACTAGAAGAGCAGTTCCACATCCAGTACCATTCAGAGGCTAATGAAGCAGGCATTGCAGACCTGGCGCAGGTGCGACAGAAGCGGGGAGAAACTGTAGCCGAATACATCCAGCGCTTCAGGACCGTCAAGAACCGATGTTACTCAGCTCGTTTAACTGAGAAAGAAACGGTCGAGCTGGCGGCGTTGGGTCTCTTAGCACCCATCAAGGATCTGGCTTTCCAAGTGGAGTACAACTCATTGGCGCACATGGCCCAGAAACTGACGATGTATGAACAGCGCCACCCTGAGTTATACCAAGACAGGTTCAAGCGTCCCATAGGCATGGTCGATACAGAAGAAGATGATCCTACACAAGACCAGGAGGTGGCCGTGGCTGAGTGGGCTCGGGGGGCAGACCCTGTGTCCTGCAAGTGGGTGAAACAACAAGGGCCTGTAAAAGGGTTTGACTTCGATGTGAGCAAAGCCGAGCAGATATTCGATTTACTGCTGAAGGAGAAACAGCTGAGGTTACCCGAAGGCCACAAAATCCCTACGGCTCAGGAGATGAACGGGAGACCATACTGCAAGTGGCATCATTCGTTCACCCACACCACCAATGATTGCAAAGAGCTGCATCGCCAAATCCAAATGGCGATAGAACAAGGCCGTCTAATCCTTGGGCAGTTCGCCATGAAAGTGGACACGAACCCGTTTCCCGGCGTCAACATGGTAGAACTCAGTCGCTCCGCGAGGCGTCAGCTGGACTTTTCGTTCGGTGTCAATATGGCTGGGTCTGGGTACCACCATGACACGTACAAGGAGGAAGGTGGTCACTCTCGGGGCAAAGAAAGAAGGGAGGCTGGTCCATGCGACCGGCCCGGCCACAAGGACAGGCGGTACTTAACAGGGGAACAGGTGAGGAGGGTGCGGTATCAGAAGCCACATTCCACGCATCTCCTCAACAAGTATGAGCGTCAGTATGAGCAACGGCGCCAGCACGATGGAAACGACGAAGGATATAAGCACCTCGCTAGGGGGCCGTCCAAAGAAAAGGAAGGCGCAGACAAACATTGGGATTGTCCCTTCTTCAAGTATTGCTGGGACGTGGGAATGAGCCGATTGCCTACAGTCGACAACTGCCCAGAATGTGGGCCGCAGAAGAAGGGCACGAGGCCAGTGTCAGTGTTCAAACGTCTAGGGCCTCTCCAACCTCAGAGCCGTCACAGGGAGTCCACTCGAGCAAAGGGCCTCGAGAAGCCAAGGGATGACAAAGAAGAAGACAGGTATCACCGTCCAAGGTGGTGCCCCGATGGACTCAGACACACCCAGAAGCGTAGAGTGCAAAGGCTGCGTAACTTAGAGGAAGCTGAAGCGCAGTATCTCCACGCTCTAAAGAAAGCACGACCTGATCTGGCCGTCAAAGTGAGGCAGACTTTGGAGACGGAGGGCCACACGACAAGGAAGGAGTGGCGCCCCAAACCAATAAAAGCCGATGCACAGACATCGGCTGGCACAAACATGGTGTTCGTACTTCCGGCAGAATTCTGCGCGCCACGAACCACTGGGCTACCAGTAGCACAGTTTGAATGCGGTCCACGGCCGGTTATCTTTGAGAAACCACGTGAGAAGGGTTATAAATATCTGAAAGCTCTGTACCTGCGAGGCTACATCAATGGGCAACCTGTCAGCAAGATGTTGGTAGACACCGGAGCGGCAGTCAATATTATGCCGTACTCCATGCTACGACGTTTGGGACGCTCCACTGCAGACCTGATCAAAACCAACGTCACGTTAAGCGACTTCAACGGTCAGTCTTCGGAAACGCAAGGCGTACTGAACGTGGATCTGACGGTGGGCAGGAAAACCATACCCACGTCATTCTTCGTCGTGAACAGCAAAAGTACCTACGCTGTCTTGCTAGGAAGGGATTGGATCCACGCTAATTGCTGCATTCCATCCACGATGCATCAGTGCCTAATACAGTGGGACGGAGATGAGGTGGAGGTCATCCATGCAGACGATTCTATCGAGATTTCCATTGCTGGCATGAACGTCTGGGAAGCAGAAGACCAAGAGCCGATCTCTGGAATCAGTTTAGACGGCTGTGAGCGCATTGAAGCTACAAAAAACGGGGTGAGGCTGGTCTTATCCACTGGCCTGACAGAGTAGAAAGGTCCACGATTACACGTGGTACGGCCGATCCTAGCGATCGGCCACAAAAAATAAAAAGCAGCAATCATACGACAAGCAGATCACGTAGTCGTAGTAGGGTGATACCCTGCCATTGTGAAACCATAAGGTGTAAGCCATCCTTAACCAGTGCAATAAAAAAGGGGGCCGATTCAGGTAATCGGCCCAAATTATTTTTGTTGTCCTCACCTACTGCTTACCCTGTGTTTAGCATCGACTTGACGGGTGACGGAAAGCTAGGGTATGGGTTTACATCCGCTGATGAACTAGAGGAGATCGACATTGGTCCTGGGGATAAGCCACGGCCAACATTTATCAGCAAGAAGTTAGATCCAGATCTGCGGGGCCCGATGATAGCCCTGTTGAAACAATATCCAGACTGCTTCGCCTGGGACTACACAGAGATGCCTGGGTTAGACAGGAGCATCATTGAGCATCGGCTCCCGCTTAAAAAAGGGTTTCGGCCATTTCAGCAGCGAGCACGGCAAATGAAGGCCGAAATTCTGGAAGAAGTAAAGAAAGAGGTCGAGAAAATGTTGACAGCCAAGTTAATCAGGCCATGCAGGTATGCTGAGTGGATTTCTAGTATAGTACCTGTAGAGAAAAAGGATGGCCGATGGCGTGTCGCCATAGATTTTCGGGATCTCAACAGAGCTACCCCAAAGGATGAGTATCCGATGCCGGTAGCAGAGACGTTAATCAACGCAGCGGCTGGTCACAAGATCTTGAGTTTCATGGATGGCAATGCTGGTTACAACCAAATTTTTATGGCTCCGGAAGACATACACAAGACTGCATTCAGAGTCCCAGGTTCGGTGGGGTTGTTTGAGTATGTGGTCATGACGTTTGGACTAAAGAATGCTGGCGCCACATACCAGAGGGCTATGAATTATATTTTCCATGATCTGATCGGCAAGATGGTGGAAATCTACATCGATGACGTGGTGGTCAAGTCTGCTTCAGTGCAAGGACACTTGGACGATCTACAACGCGTCCTGGACCGAACGAGAAAATTCGGCCTACGGATGAATCCAAAGAAGTGTGCCTTCGGAGTGACGGCCGGTCAGTTCTTGGGTTTTTTGGTCCATGAACGCGGAATTGAGATCGGCCTGAAAAGTCAGGAGGCAGTGCGAACAATGAAACCGCCCACTACAAAGAGAGAACTACAGTCTCTCATCGGCAAGATCAACTTCGTCAGAAGATTCATCTCTAATCTGTCAGGAAGGATAGAGCCGTTCATGGGACTCGTGAAAATTAAAACTGACGAGGAATTCCGCTGGGGGGCAGAACAACAACGAGCCTTCGACGAGATCAAAGAATATCTGACAAAGCCGCCAGTGTTAGTTCCACCCCAGCCGGACAGACCGTTCTACATTTACTTGTCAGTGGCTGATACGTCCATCGCCTCGGTGGTGGTACAAGTGTATGATGGGCTAGAGCGAGTCGTATTCTACATAAGCAGAAGGATGCTGGACGCGGAGACAAGGTATCCCGATATCGATAAGTTGTGCCTCTGCCTGTTTTTTACATGCACCAAGCTGCGCCACATCTTGCTATCAGCAGAGGTCATCATCATATGCAAATCAGACGTCATAAAGCACATGCTGTCGGCTCCTATGTTAAAAGGCCGACTGGGCAAATGGATGTTTGCATTATCAGAGTTTGACATCCGGTATCAACCCGCGAAAGCAGTTAAGGGACAGGCGCTGGCCGACCTTATTGCTGAAAGGATCAACACTAACATAGCAGCACTGTCCATAAGAGCGTGGGCCATGTTTTTCGACGGATCAGTTTGTGACGATGGCTGTGGCATCGGCATTTTGCTCGTGTCGCCCCGGGGGGCAACATTTTCCTTCTCCATCAGATTGTCTACCCTTCGCACCAACAATGTAGCCGAGTACGAGGCGATACGCAAGGGAATGGGGTTACTCCTCGAGGCCGGAGCGGAAGCAGTGGAAATTTTTGGAGACTCCAAGTTGGTGATTTCCCAACTCACGGAGGAGTACAAGTGTGAGAGCGAGTCCCTCTTCCCAATATGGTTACACTGTCGTGAGCTGATGGCGCAGTTCCGGTACATAAACTTCACCTGGATCCCGCGGACGCAGAACGTAGAGGCAAATGATCTTGCACAGATGGCTTCAGGCTACAAGGATGCAGCAGAGGGAGCCGATATTCAGGTACAGCTCCTAGAAGCTGATGACTCGAGAGCCGATATCTTCAATTACTTGAAGGATTCGGCTCGGGGGGCACCTAAACAGATAAGGTACAAAGCCATGAAGTATGTGCTTATTGGGGACGACATGTTTTACAGGACTCTGGAAGGATTATTGCTCAAATGTCTAGGGACAGCCGAGGCTAATCGGCTCCTACACGAGGTGCACGAAGGCGCCTGTGGGACTCACCAGTCAGCTCACAAGATGAAATGGTTGATCAGGCGATCAGGGTTTTATTGGCCCACCATGCTTGAGGACTGTTTTAAGTACTACAAAGGATGTCAAGCATGTCAAAAATTTGGAAAAATCCAGATGGTACCCGCATCAGCAATGAACCCCATCATCAAGCCTTGGCCATTCCGGGGTTGGGGCATGGATATGATCGGCAAGATCAATCCTCCATCAAGCAAAGGCCACATGTGGATCTTGGCCATCACTGATTATTTCACAAAATGGGTGGAGGCTGTCCCGATGAAATCAGTAAACTCAAAGGATGTTATCAACTTTGTGAAGGAACATGTCATCCATAGATTTGGGATTCCCCAAACTATCACGACCGATGGAGGTTCGGTCTTTGTTTCTCAAGAATTTAGAGAGTTCTGTGAGGACATGGGGATTAAGCTGATCAGGTCATCTCCATACTATGCTCAGGCGAATGGGCAAGCTGAAGTATCCAACCAGAGCCTCATCAAGCTAATCAAGAGAAAAGTCGATGAACACCCTAGGCGTTGGCATGAGGTTTTATCAGAGGCTTTATGGGCTTACCGAATGTCATGTCATGGAGCGATAAAAACTTCGCCGTACCATCTGGTCTATGGACAAGAAGCCGTATTACCTTGGGAAATTACGACTGGATCAAGACGCGTCACCTTTCAGAACGAACTAACGGCTGAAGAATACGCGACGTTGATGAGTGATAGTATTGAAGATGTGACTGAGCTTAGGCTGTGGTCGCTTGAGAAAATCAAAGAGAACAAGGCCAAAGTAGCTCGTGCATACAACAAAAAAGTGAAGCCAAAGGAGTTCCACGTTGGGGATCTGGTATGGGAAGCTGTGTTGCCTTTGGGAACTAAGGATGCAACATATGATAAATGGTCTCCAAATTGGCACGGGCCGTACAGGGTCGACCAAGTTTTAAGAGGGAACGCGTACATGCTTGAGCAGCTGGACGGCGTGAAATTCCCAGTGGCAGTCAACGGTCAACATCTCAAGAAATATTTCCCAAGCATGTGGGATGTTGGACAGTAAAACTTGAGGGGCCGATACATGAAATCGGCTAAGTAAAAGCACGTAAGACGATGGACAGTAAAAATGTGGGGGCCGATGTTGAAAATCGGCCGAATAAAAGCAAAAATATATAGCCGATGCGCGGTCATCGACTCTAGAGGTTCACACAAGTTAGGGACTACTACTACTGGTGCTGCTACTGATTCCTAATCTAAAGGGCGAGATCATCGCCGCTGTCATCGCCGCCGTCTTCTTCGCTGTCTTCAGCGCTGCTGCCGGCGTCATCTCCACTGCTGCTGCTGAAGAAGCCAGCGGGGACTTCATCGTCTTCATCATCTTCGGTATCCTCGCTTGACCCGGCACGGAAGCGCTTCGTCGGCGGATACTCGTCGGAGGATGTATCCTCCTCCGATTCCTCCTCCTCGTCGGAGGACTCGACACCGTCCCAAGACCAAGCGTCGTCACTGCTTTTCGCCTCCAGTTCCCCGTCGACAAGGAACTGTAGGCTTTCCTCGCCGTCGGTCAGGGACGCATCGTCCTCCGACCAGACGGCGAAGTCCCAGTCCCTTTTATCCCACCATCGTGGGGCGAAAGTACTGTATGCCGTCGTGGGTGGGTGCTCTGGCGTCGGCTCTCGGTCACTGATGCTGTTGGAGGCATGGGAGGACAGACCAGAGGAAGCAGAGGAGGCCATGGCGGAGAAAGAGGGTTTTTTCCGGCGGAGAAAGAGGGTTTTCTGGCTACTGGAGGAAGATGGGGACTGCGTGCTGCTCAGGCGGATTTAAATAAAGGGGAATAGTGGAGAGACGGTTCAATGCCATAGCGGTTTCCCAGATTACGCTGCCAAAATCGTCAAATCCTGCACTGCGGAGGAGTTGAGAAGACAGGGCATCATGATGAAGGGGTAGCGTGACGATTCTGTTCTGCCACGCATTCTGTCCACGCGCAACCCGATACAAAAAAAAAGAGGGAGAGGAGAAGAAAAAACGCAGAGTGGTTTTGGAATTATCATTGCCAAAACCAGGGGGGCATGTGTTATCACCATATTTTGGCCAGAAAGGGAGATGGGCCGTGATCAAGATGGGCTTGGAAGATACATATATTCAACGTGTTGTTGGATCGGCCTAGTGCGTAGATTTGGGCTGAATTGCCCGTGTATCTTGTATCATAGTAGGTTTTGTTTCAGTTTAGGTTCCGTTTCAGTTTAGGTAAAGATAGAGTTGTAGAGTTATTCCAAAAGTAGAGAGTCTCCGGACTATAAATATGTACCTAAGGTTATCAAGAAAAAGAGGACGATCACGTTCACAACAAACACAATCTCGGCGCATCGCCACCCCTTGTTTCTAGGGTTTTTCTCGGGTAAGTGCCATGCTGCCTAGATCGCATCTTGCGATCTAGGCAGTATCTACTTATGCGTTATCCGGTGTTACTCGTACTGAAGCCTTGTTGATGGCGAGTAACACTTTTATCACAGATTTGTTGGGGCTAGCATCAGTACTTTTCACTATGATTGTTTAGTTATGCTACCTCTAGCTATCTCGCCGCCTTTGCACCTTTTCCCGGGTGTGAAGGTGGCATCTTGCTTGATCTCTACTTAGCCGATTCGATCTGTTATAGTTGTGCCTTGTTCGTCAAGGTTTAGTTTAATATCTACGTGGTTAGGCCTTGCAAACGGGTTGAATGATCCAGTAGTACGTAAAGACGTGGCTTATTCGTTCTATAGAAGATTGTTCCGGTAATTGACTCTGCGTTGGTTATTAGGCCTCCTCTAGGGTTGATATTCTTCATCTTTCGTATATACCAGGCTCAATTACGTGTAGGACGTTCCGGTTACGTGGTGAAAACACTAAACTGTCGTAGATCGATTTAACTTGTAGTGATCAAGCAAAACCCCATGTTATCATAGATCTAATGCAGAACCATGGGATAATCGGCTTCAGGAGCCGATTTACAGGGAAACCTGGGAGCCGGTCACGGCTTGAATTTTACCTATACTTGTTTACCATGCAGGAAACCAATCGGAGCAATCCATCACCTTCCTGGCCAGGTATAGGTCAGGTGGCACGCCCTCGAACCAAGCCAGGACGCGTGCGTGCCGGAGTTTTGCGGGCCGTTGCCCGAGGGACCAGGGCCCACCAGCAGTTCTGGGAGCCTCCCGGCTCTTCGTGTTGCTCGTCGCTGCCCGCCGGTGAGTTTTGACAGGCAACAATTCTATTTGTGGATAATTTTTGTAGTGATGGATAACTTAGATGCTAAAACCTGGATAACTCTCGCGTTATTGATGAATAACTTTTGGGACAAATTTGTGTTACCGATGGATAACTTTTGAGATAAATAAAACCGTGTTACCCACCCCTAACATGTGACTTATCCATATTATCGTATGTAAGTTATCAAACCAAAACATATAAGTTATCTAGTACATAAATTTTATATTCTATCTATAGTAAATTTTTATAGTGATGGATAACTTACATATTATTGGATGTGTAACTTAAATGTTGAAATCTAGATAACTCTTGTGCCACTGGTGAATATTTTTGGGACAAAAAAATCGTGTTAGTTAGATAGAGCATACACGCGGCCACGCACGGCATCACTAGCGTAGGTTGTCGGAGCCCGCTAAGTTATATAATTCTCAGAACGAACGGTTGCCAGTTACTTTTTCTGCATCCATACAAAAGAATCTTCACACATCGTGTTTTATAAGATGGATAACTTATATACTATGGCCTGGATAACTCAAGTGTTACAGGTGGATAACTTTTGGTTAGAAAAAAAAGTTATCAGAACATATCAACATGGGATCTAGTTTTGAAGATCTCGTCGTGACGGTTTAATCTATAAAACATTTTAAATTTTCAATTTTCTATATTAAATGTTGATGAAATCAGCAGTTTTGTCCTCTAGTATTTGTGAGCTAATTTCTCATGTTTAGAGCTAAGTATCTCTACCTATTACCAATTTAAACCCTCGTATTAAGAAAAAAAAGTGGATGAGCTTTACTCGTTCGCTCGTATAGTTTTTCAAAAAGAGCTCAGATCGTCCGCCGAGTAGCAGCGTTCAAAAATTATCCTCAACCAGATCATGTTCAGTGGCCGCCTCCCTACCGTCCTGCGAGTTGATCATGCCGCTACCGGGCCGACATCGATGTAGACTTGCCTACATAGCCTCATTACGCCCCTTCTCGATCACGCTGATGCGGCGCGCCCACCTGATCTTGACCCAGGACCGTCTCGGCCTGTAGAATTCCACACTGGCGTCGGATTGCTGTTGGGCCGGCTCATTGTCTCCAAGGCTCCAACTGGCCGGTCTTTTATCTGCTTTAGGAAAATCTAAAATCTTACATAAGTCGAAGGAATTAGCCAATTATTTTTTTTAAAAGTTTCACCAGGTTTCATAAAAAAAAATCAAAAAACAATTATGCTTCAGAAGTAGAGTTTGAGGTCGAGGTCATGGCAGCCTGGCACGTTTGAGGTCGTCGACAACCCCCTAGAGCACGCCAAAATGCGAGCTGAAAGCCATGGGAGCACCGGTTCCAAACAGAGTCCCAGCAGCACATTAAGTACATCGGCGACACAACCTTTCTTTGTACCGATGGATGCCACAAGATACGGTACTTTGTAACAACTCGTAAAGATCGTAAGTTGAGTTTTCAGGAAAATAACTAGTGGCACATTTGTCCAGAGTGTTTTGAGCACATATGTTTGGTTATCTTGAGACAGAGGATATGGAAACAATCAAATCCAACTTTTCAAACAAAACAAAAAATGAACTTGCACATGTGTCGCATAGAGGCCATATTTAAAGCATAGAAATACTCTTTAACAAGTTTATAAGCTCGCTAAGGCCAAGTACAAAAACAAAGTAAGTAGTAAATCAACAATCGAAGGGGAGGGGCCCGGCTTGGCAGGCACACGAACTGGGAGAGTTCCTGCAGGCTCAGGCAAACCGGACCGGAGGAGGGCGCCGCCTCTTCTGGCTCCTCTTCGCTGCCCTATCCTGGACGTTGTGGAATGTGCGCAACAAGATGGTGATCGAACGGATTTTCCCCACTCGGACGTCTGACTCTGTTTTTACTTTGCTTGCCTTTCTCTAGCAGTGGTCCCGCCTGGTGCGCCCGCGTGACCGAGCCGGGTTCGAGTCTTCGCTTCAGGCGCTGCGTGCTGCGGCGCTCCCCTTCGCGGCGTCGTCGTCTGCGGTCCACGCTCCCCCCAGCTCCCTTCGCCATGATGGCCGCCATGTTAGCCGCCGCCTCCCCCCCCCCTCCCCTTCTTTTTTGCCTTTTCGTCTTGGGCGTTGATGTGTTGTCGCCCCAGCGTTCTTTCGACTTATTTCTGTTTTTGCTTTGGCTTCGGCCGTGTGGATTGTATGTCCGGATATGTACTTGGATTTTGCTTTATTTATAAAGCGGGGCGCGAGCCTGATTCGAGAGAGAGAACGGATCTCCATAAACTAATTGCTTTCAATACAAATACACACATAACTACCGTGGATACCTTGCTGAAATCTCAAATTCTTGCTCCATACTATATTGTCGGGTACACTCCTTGCTAGTTCCCGTATCTTCAATCCATGAACAATTTGTTGTGGTGCGGACTTTCTAATATTTGGGTGCAATATTACCTAGTTGCTTGGATGCTCGAATACTTTCCAATGCCAATTCTACTTGTCTCATAGCTGGACGATCATCTCATGCTAATTTTATGCACACGGCGGCAAGTGAAGCCACTTCATCGACTTCTTTGCCTCCCTCTTTGATGACTTGTGGGTGTAATATCTGCAGCAATTCACCTTGTGCAAACAAGGTACAAAATTGTGCAACAAGTCCATCACCTTCAGAAGACATATAGAGAAATGGCTTTTGTCATTAAATGGACTTGATATGTCTATGGATGATATGTGTTGAAGTTGTTGAGTGAAGATGAGATATAGACTTGGCAGTTTCTGTTGCTATTCGCTGCCTGTCGTCCCATGACAATGATTGTGCTCCTTCAACATGAAGATATGATCATGGAGGGTCCCGTTGGATATGAACTCATAGACCAACAAGGGGACTTCTGTTTCAAGGCAACAACCATAAAGTTTTACAACATTTCTATGGTTGATTTGTGATAGTATGGCAACCTCATTGATAAACTCCTCGATCTCTTCTTGAACCACCTTCTTTGGCTTTTTGATTGCCACAACATGGAGGTCTGTTAAAATTCCCTCGTAGACACTACCATGCCCACCACCACCAAGCTGTTGGGCTTTATCAAAGTTGTTGGTTGCTTTCTCTAGCTCATCCAACGGTATGATCATTCTCTCTGAAATGTCATCTCTTTGAGATACCAACTGCTACAACAATTTCCCACGGTTTTTCTTAAAGAACTTGCGCTTAACTATTTGTGTGCTCTCCGATATTTCAGTTTCTTGGACACGAAGAATCCTCCTAGCACTTCTGCTTCGGTCCCCCACCCCTGTGTTGGCATCGATGCCTTATCTGCCTATTTATCACCTAGCAATTGGCCCTTAAGCCCACCTCCTTTCCCGTGTGGCCCAGATCCACCGCGTATTACTCGCTTGTCCATCTGCAAATGCATACGCGTGTACTCCGTCTGTACAGGAAGACGTGAGCGGTGCGATCCCAGACCAAGGCCTTCACCCGCATCGAGCTCGCCTACCATGCCGTCAATCTCGCGACGGGCCACCACGTCCCGCGCTGCGTCGAGTTCCTTGTCGGCGAACGGCCGCCCTCCGGCACCGGCAAGCCCGACGACCGCATGGTCGGCTACTCGGGCGACACGGTCGCCGCCACCAACAACCACATCTTCAGGTGTGATCAGTTGTTACCAGGTTCTTCCAAATCTGGTCCCGTACATATACATATCAGCTGATCGATCTGCCTTTTAATTCATGTTCCGTACGTACACATATTAGGTGATCGGTCTACTTTTAATTCATGTCTCGTACGTGTACACATATCAGCTGATCGATCTGCCTTTTAACTCATGTCCCGTACATACACATATCAGCTGATCGATCTGTCTTTTTTTTTCACTAGAGTCTGCGTATAATATACAACTATATGAGTGGACAATGCGAGACTCTTTGGCCCGTCCACAACCCACCCACAACACGTCCGTCGACTAACCCACTAAAACTTCCCTTTAGGGTGGGAGACCGTCCGGCAACTAACCCGCTAAAACTTCCCTTTTAAGGTGAGGGACCGAAGCAAGCCTCTTCTCCTAGCTATAACCAAAAGTATAATGCCAATCCACCGGCAACTCCTACAACTGCGCTCGCATCTGAAAATGTACAAACAATAATTAACGTGGATCCGATCCATATCTGACAGTAAGTGTGAGATGGGAGTTTTTTTTTTGAGAGCAGTGAAATGGGAGTTGAGGTTGCCCTTGCTCACCTTTAAAACACTTGTGACCACCTGTGTTGACAAAGAAGGAGTAATTAAAATAATCAATTACACACGGTAGTACTAGTAGACGAGCACCTAATGATGTACATGTACGTGCTAACCTTTGCATCCATCTTTGAGGTAAGGGTTACCGTTGTAACCATCTCTGGACATGGAGATGCGTGCCTCACAACAGCCCATGCCATTGCAGTACTGATCGTCGTTGTTGCTGGAAGTTTCCGCGATGGGGGAGTCATGGTAGGTGCCATTATCATATAGGGAGCACAAGGAAGAGCAGCCGCTGAACATGGCCAGGTAGCCATTGGCGTCCAACTGCCTCGCCTGGACACCGCACCCGATGACGATGAGCTCGTTATTGGTCGACAACGAGTAGGGCGCCTCATCTCTACTGCCCATGCTCTTGAGAGGGTTGCCTATAGCACCATCGCTGTCTCCGCAGAATTTTGCATCTATCGCTGACTGAGGACACATGGAGTCGTGTCTCCGGCGGATCTCATGAGATCCGGTCGTTATTCGTATTTGTTAGTGTGGTTTGAGGTCGATCTCTTCCGACCTATGGTTTTCATCTTTAGAGACTTGATATGTGAGAGACTTGAAACTCTAAAAAAATTTACAGGATCCTGTATAATGGTTATACAGGTTGCATTTTTGGGCTGATGCTGGAGTTGCTCTAACATTGATCTTAAATAGAGGTCCCAACCTGTCTTAGAGCATGTCTAACAGACCCCTTAAAATGGCCAAACCCGTATAATAACCGCCGGAATACGGGTTTCGGCTCTACCCGGCCGTCTAGCAGACCCCGTAAAAAGGCCCCCGCTCCGATTTTTGCTGTTTTCGATTACGGGGCGGGTCTTCGCCCCCTACTTGTGCGGGGTGGAAGCGGGGATAGAGGACCAAACCAGTATCCCATTTCCGAAACCGCGCGCGGACATTTCAGTTCCCCCCACCCGTTTTCCCCCGCGCGCCGCCGTCGGAATCCGTCCACGCCCCTCCGCCGCCGGCAGAGCCGCGCCGAGCTGCGTCGACGCCCGCCGCACCTCTGCCGCACCCCCGCCGAAGATCCGCGTTCCTCCACGCGCGCCGTCGCACCCCCGTCGCGGTCTTCTCCGCCGTTTTCGCCGGTGAGTATTCCGCCGCGTTCTTCTTCGTTCTCGCCGGTAAAATGGACGTGTTTGGGGCTGATGTATGCTTCACCGTGGTAGATGGCTTCGGAGGATGTGCACATGGCGGATTTGGACGCGACGTCGACCGATTGGTCCTCGACGAGGTGCTCAACGACGACGAGACGGAGATGTTGCTGCTCCTGTTCGGCATGAAGCACATGGAGGACCGCGCCAAGCTGCTGGATCAGCGGAAAGGATCCGTGATGGGGCGTATGTGCATTCCGCAGAACCGCGCACTCGGCCACGAACAGCTGATGCAAGATTATTTTGCCGAGGTACCGACCTATCCTCCCCGCCTCTTCCGTAGAAGGTACCGAATGCGTAGGACTTTGTTCGAGAGAATAGTCAGATATTGCGAGGCTAATTGCAATTATTTCAAGCAAAGAAGAAATGCTGCCCAAGTCATGGGATTTAGCCCATATCAGAAAATATCTGCCGCAATGAGGGTGATTGCATACGGTATACCGGCAGATTATACCGATGAGTACCTTCGCATTGGTGTACAAACAACCACGGATTGCGTGCATATGTTTGCCAAGATGGTGATCAAGTTGTATGGAGAGACGTATCTCCGAGCTCCAAATGAGGAAGATACAAAAAGGCTCATGGAGATCAATGAAAAGAGGGGGTGGCCGGGGATGCTTGGTAGTTTGGATTGCATGCATTGGACATGGAAAAATTGTCCAAAAGCATGGCATGGAATGTATTGTGGCAAAAGCCGTGATGCTACCATTGTTCTTGAAGCTGTGGGCTCTCAAGACTTATGGATTTGGCATGCTTATTTTGGACTGTTGGGGACACTCAACGACATCAACATCTTGAATAGATCCCCTTTGTTTGCAAGACTAGTTAGGGGTGAAGCACCAACTTGTAACTACAAAGTTATGAATAATGAGTACACCATGGGGTACTATCTCACAGATGGTATTTACCCTAACTATGCAACCCTTGTCAAGTCTATAAAAGAGAAAAAGGACAAGGCTTTGACAAGAAAGTAAGCTTTCTTCACCAAAAATCAAGAGGCATGCCGCAAGGATATTGAGAGAGCTTTTGGTGGCTTGCAAGCAAAGTTTGCAATTGTCCGGGGTCCTGCAAGGTTTTGGGACAAGGAAACTCTTGTTGATATCATGACATGTTGTGTGATTCTTCACAACATGATCATTGAAGATGAAAGAGGTTTGAACTTGCCATGTTTCTATGACAATGTTGGCACCCGAGTGCAGCCCGAGAGGAACCCTGATCGGATTGAAGGTTTTCTTGCAGCTCATCGAGGCATTGAAAATGCCGAGACTCATCACCAGCTCACCCAAGATCTGATTGATCACCATTGGCAGTTGCATGGCCAATGAGTTATTATATTCATTTTCTATTGTTGTATGTGTGAAACATTCATTTCCTATTTGTAGCACCCCGGGTAAAACCACTACTAGAAAATCGCGGTTAAATAATACTTTGTGCATCATCATGACATCAACATGCATCTTTTTGCCTAAAACTATTTTGCTAGAAGCCCTATTTTTGTTTTCTACAAATACCCCTCCTCTAATTCAAATATAAAACCATGTTCCTCTCAAATCCTTATTTTTGCCTAAAACATATTTGTAAATGTTTTGTTTTAATAAAAGAAAATAAAATAAATATTATAAATATTTTTTAGGGGGAGGCAGTCCATCAGGTCAGGCCCAAAGGCCCAACTAGACAGACCACCTACTACCCCAAACCCTAACCCTAGATCTCTAAACCAAATCCTAAACCTAATCCTCAAATCCCTCACTCCCTCACCCGCCGCCGCCACACCCCACCATGAAATCACACACGCGCGCACGGCCAGCACTCACGCACCCTTCTTGTGCGTCGAACCCAGGTAGTACCGTTCCCCTGGCCCGATCCCGATCCAACCCTCCCGGCCCCACCTCGCGCAGAGCACCTCCCCCACTTGGCCCCTTCCTCCCGCTTCCTCGCCCACCTCGCCTCTCTCTGCTACCCTCCCCGCCGCCTCTAAGGAAACCCGGGCGCCGCCGCCCTCCCTCACGCTTTCCCCTACCTCCGCTCCCTCCCAGACGACGTCGGCCGTCGTCGCCCTCGTCTCTCCTCTACGTCGCCCTCCCCTCAAGCCCAGGTCGTGGCCCCTCTTCTGCCTCGCGTCCGGCAGCCCCGGCTACCTCACCTCGAGCGTAGCTGCTGTCCGCCTCCGCCCTAGCGCGAGACGCCGCTTCCCTCTCCCCTCTGCAGCGGTACCCCCCTCCTGTGAGCAGCATCACCGCCGTCGGCCGGCCACCCTCCACCCGAACTCCACCACTAACCTGTAGGGTTCGCAGCATAGAAAACAAAAAATTTCCTACGATGTGAACTATATACCAAGATCTATCTACTAGATACAAACAACGGGCGGATGTATATCCGTAGAGAACATATCCTTGAAGACCGACAAAGCTTAACGAGTTCAACTCGTGGTTGATGTAGACGATCTCTTGCCGATCTCAAGATCGAGAGGAAGTCCTAGCGCCGCAAATCAGCAGCGCATCCGTGCTCGCACACACGTTCGAGGCACCGAGCAACCTCCGCCTCCTCGCTCCAGCGATGCAGCGGAAGCACAACTCTTTCTTGCCGAATAGCCACCGGAAACATGTATCTCGCTAGTCCGAGACCATGGGGGATAAATTCTAGAGGGGGAGAGAGATCCTTCACGAGGAGGTGTGAGAGACAAGTGAGGAGGGGGCTCCTTTTATAGGAGGAGGGGAGGGCACCCAAGGGGGTGGCCGCCGGCCATGGGGGCTGCCCCCTCCCCTCCTTCATTCATGTGGGTGGACACTCCACTCACAAAATTCCCTTTAAATTCCCTCCACTCAAATTCCCATTAAATTTCCACCAAATTTAATGCAAACTCTCATTAAATAAAACTCTTTTATTTTATTCAGAATTTTGTCAATTACTTTAATGACAAACATTCACAAATAACCCCTTGCTAGAATTCTATTTCACATGCATAACCACTTTATGCAATTTCACCCGAAAACCTGTTTCGGTATCTAGTGAAATAAATTCCTGCGCTTGTTCATTCTTTCGGCATGAAACATTTGCTCCAATTGGATATCGGTATCTCTTAAGTGTGTCACCCTACGGTTCGTGAATAATACGGACATGATCGAGACCCCTCTCGGATCAATAATCAGAAGCGGGATCTGGAGACCCATACTGACTCCCACACATTCAATGATGACTTTCTTGTGATCGTCGGAACCTTTTACGCCAGTATCTTAATCCCTTTGTTTCATGATATATTACATGTCTGAGATTCGATCATCGGTATCTCCATACCTAGTTTGATCTCGTTACCGACATGCACTCTTTTCTCGTTCCTGTGATATAACATTCTAGTGATCAAATCACTTGCTTGCAAGCTAATCAATGTGATATCACCGAGAGGGCCTAGAGTATATCTATCCGTCATCGGGATGAACAAATTCCACTCTCGATCCATGAGCCTCAACATAACACTTTATTAGTTCTGAATCCATCTTTATAATCACCCTGTTACGGTGTGACGTTTGATGTTATCAAGAAACTCTTCCGGTGTTAGTGATTGACATGATCTCATGGTCTAAGGATTAGGATCACTTTGTAAGTTGTTATAGCAATATAAACTCAATGACTTTGATCGTAATGCTATACTTCGGATGAATGTTCATCACACCATTACACTAATGTTGTGATCCCGTTATTAACAACATCCAATGTCCATGATCAGGAAACCTTGATCATCTTGTTAATCAACGAGCTAGTTTATGAGAGAGGCATAACTAGGAACTTTCTGTTTGTTTATTAAACACACATGTATTAACGTTTCCGTATCAATACAATTATAGCATGCAAAATAAACATCTATCATATACTTGGAATACACATAATAAACACTTTATTATTGCCTCTCAGGGCATATTCCCTTCAGTCTCCCACTTGCACTAGAGACAATAATCTAGTTACATAGTGATAAATCTAACACCCATTGAGTTCTGGTGTTGATCATGTTTTGCTCTAGGGAGAGTTTTAGTCAACGGATCTGCTACATTGAGATC
Source organism: Avena atlantica (assembly GCA_910589765.1). NCBI lineage: Eukaryota > Viridiplantae > Streptophyta > Magnoliopsida > Poales > Poaceae > Avena > Avena atlantica. The sequence continues at coordinate 510,314,741 of OU342736.1, forward strand.
CAGATGTACTTTACAAATCTTTATATCTCCATCCTTGACATGCTCGCGGATGGAGTGAAAGCAGCGCTTAATATGCTTGGAATGCTTGTGAGACCTTGGCTCTTTGGCATTGGCAATGGCACCATTGTTGTCACAATAGATCACCATTGTGTCCAACGCGTTTGCCACCACTCCTAGTTCGGATATGAACTCCTTCATCCAAACTGCTTCCTGAGCCGCTTCTGAAGCAGCAACATATTCGGCCTCCGTTGTTGATCCCGCTACCACAGGTTGTTTGGAGCTCCTCCAACTAACCGCTCCGCCATTCATGAGAAATACGTATCCGGATTGAGACTTAGAGTCATCCGGACCGGTGTCAAAGCTAGCGTCGACATAACACTTAGCGACGATCTCTTCTTCACCTCCGTATACAAGAAACATATCCTTAGTTCTTCGTAAGTACTTAAGGATATTCTTGACCGCTATCCAGTGTTCCGAACCTGGATCCGATTGGTACCTACTAGTCAAACTAATAGCATGTGCCACATCCGGTCTTGTACATAGCATGGCGTACATTATAGAGCCTATGGCTGAAGCATAGGGGACTTTGTCCATTATCTCTCTTTCTTCCGCCGAAGCCGGACTTTGAGTCTTACTCAATGTCTTGCCTTGCAACATAGGTAAGAACCCCTTCTTACTTCCGTCCATTTTAAACTTCTTTAAAATCTTATCAAGGTATGTACTTTGTGATAGCCCTATTAGGCGCCTAGATCTATCTCTATAGATCTTTATGCCTAATATGTATGACGCTTCACCTAGGTCCTTCATTGAAAATTTGCTGTTTAGATAACTTTTAACACTGTTTAAAAGATCTATATCATTTCCGATCAATAATATGTCATCCACATATAATATCAGAAATGCCACATTGCTCCCACTCACTTTCTTGTAAATACAAGCTTCTCCATAAGTTTGGACAAATCCAAACTCTTTGATCACCTCATCAAAGCGGAGATTCCAACTTCGTGATGCTTGCTTCAATCCATAGATGGATCGCTGAAGCTTGCACACCTTGTTAGCATCCTTAGGATCGACAAAACCCTTTGGTTGTATCATATACAACTCTTCTTCAATATTACCATTGAGAAACGTGGTTTTGACATCCATCTGCCATATCTCATAATCGAAATATGTAGCAATTGCTAACATAATCCTAACTGACTTTAGCATCGCTACGGGAGAGAAAGTCTCATTGTAGTCAACTCCTTAAATTTGTCGAAACCCCTTTGCGACAAGTCGAGCTTTATAGACGGTCATATTACCATCAGCATCAGTTTTCCTTTTGAAATCCATTTGTTCTCCACGGCCTTTCGGTCGTGAGGTAATTCCACCAAGTTCCAAACTTGATTTTCATACATGGATTCCATCTCGGATTTCATGGCTTCTAACCATTTGTTGGAATACGGGCTCATCATCGCTTCTTCATACGTCGCAGGGTCATCATTTTCATCAACCATGAAATTCATGACAGGATTTCCGTACAGCTCGGGAGCTGCACGCGTCCTGTTTGACCTGCGAGGTTCGGTAGTACTCTCTTTCGGAGTTTCATGATCATTATCATTAGTTCCCTCTTCAACAGGTGGAGCCAACTCCGGAACAACTTCCGGCGCTGCGCTACTCGCCATACTTTGAAGAGAAGGTTCCACAACCTCTTCGAGTTCTACCTTCCGACTACTCACACCTTTCGCGAGAAACTCTTTCTCTAGAAAGGATCCATTCTTGGCAACAAAATCCTTGCCCTCGGATCTGTGATAGAAGGAATACCCAATAGTTTCTTTAGGGTATCCTATGAAGACGCATTTTTCCGCTTTGGGTTCGAGTTTATCCGGTTGAAGTTTCTTCACATAAACATCGCATCCCCAAACTTTAAGAAATGACAGCTTAGGTTTGTTTCCAAACCACAATTCATACGGTGTCTTTTCAATGGATTTAGATGGTGCCCGATTTAAAGTGAATGCAGCAGTTTCTAGTGCATAACCCCAAAATGACAACGGCAAGTCCGTCAGAGACATCATAGATCGAACCATATCTAATAAAGTATGATTACGACGTTCCGACACACCATTTCGCTGTGGTGTTCCGGCAGGTGTGAGTTGTGAAACAATTCCACACTCTTTCATGTGAGTGCTAAACTCGTAACTTAGATACTCACCTCCACGGTCGGACCGTAGAAATTTGATCTTTCTATTACGATGATTTTCCACTTCATTCTGAAATTCCTTGAACTTTTCAAAGGTTTCAGACTTGTGTTTCATCAAGTAGATATAACCGTATCTACTCAAATCATCCGTGAAGGTAACAAAATAACGATATCCACCTCGCGTCGACACACTCATTGGACCACATACATCAGAATGTATGATTTCCAATAAATCTGTCGCCCGTTCCATTGAACCGGAAAACGGCGTTCTAGTCATCTTGCCCATAAGGCATGGCTCACATGTATGAAATGATTCATAATCAAGTGATTCCAAAAGTCCATCCGAATGGAGCTTCTTCATGCGTTTAACGCCAATATGACCTAGACGGCAGTGCCACATATATGCGGATATATCATCATTAAGTTTAATCCTTTTAGCATCAACATTATGAATATGTGTAACATTATCATCGAGATCTAATAGAAATAAACCATTCATCATCGGTGCATGACCATAAAAGATTTCATTCATATAAATGGAACAACCATTGTTCTCGGATTTAAATGAATAACCACTTCGCATCAAACACGATCCAGATACAATGTTCATGCTCAGTGCAGGCACCAGATAACATTTATTCAAGTTTATAACTAATCCCGACGGCAAGTGGAGAGGCAGCGTTCCGACGGCGATCACATCAACGCTTGATCCATTGCCAACACGCATCTTGACCTCACCCCTTGCTAGCGGTCGCTTGTTCCGCAGCCCCTGATTCGAGTTACAAAAATTAGCAACTGAACCGGTATCAAATACCCAGGTGCTACTGCGATCACTAGTCAAGTACACATCAATAACATGTATATCATATATACCTTTGTTTGCCTTCCCGGCCTTCTTGTCTGCCAGATACTTGGGGAAGTTACGCTTCCAGTGGCCAGTCCCCTTACAATAGTAGCACTCGGAATCAGACTTAGGTCCAACTCGGGGTTTCTTTTCAGGCGCGGCAACAGGCTTTCCGCCCTTACTTCCCTTCCGTTTTCCCTTCTTGTCTTTCTTGAAACCAGTGTTCCTATTGATCATCAACACTTGATGTTCCTTTTTGATCTCCACTTCTGCAGTTTTAAGCATTGACAGAAGCTCGGGGAGAGACTTCTTCATGCCTTGCATATTATAGTTCATCACGAAGCTCTTATAGCTAGGTGGCAGAGATTGCAGAACACGATGGATGCCTAAGTCAATGGGAATCGATATTCCCAAGGACACATGCTTATCGGCGTAACCCGACATCTTGAGTACATGCTCACTAACGGAGTTGTGCTCTTCCATCATGCAGCTAAAGAACTTTTCTAAAGCGTTGTAGCTCTCTACAGCAGCATGTGTGTCGAAAATCATTTTCAACTCACCCATTGTATCAAATGCATTGCCGTTTTCAAAACGCTTTCGAAGTTCCGGCTCTAGCCCATACAATATGCCGCAATGAACTAAGTTGTGGTCCTCCTGACGAGTCTGATAGACATTCTTCTCCTCGTCAGGGGCATCATCAAAAGGTGGGGGGCCTAACGGAGCTTCTAGCACATATTTCTTTTGTGCAGCAGAGAGGAGAATCCTCAAATTCATGGCCCAATCGGTAAAGTTGCTACCGTTCGTTGCTAGTTTCTCTTTCTCCATGAACACATTGAAATTAAAAGCAGGCGGTGCCATCTACAACAGAATTTGTAAAGTTTAGACTAAGTGTATGATAGATTGAGTTCAACTAATCTATATTACGAATGAACTCCCACTCAAAAACGACATCCCTCGTGCCTTTTTGGTGATTACATGAACCAAATCCACTATACCAAGTCCGATCATCACGTGAGTCGGTATAGCTTCAAAGGCGAGCATCAAATGGGCATCATATCAACTATATGACTCATGATTAACCTTTCGGTCCGTGTTCCGAGGCCATGTCTGTACATGCTAGGCTCGCCAAGTTAGAACCTTAGTATTCGCGTGTGTAACTGTTTTACACCCGAAATATGGTCGTGGATCCAAGAACACCCGATCATCACGTGATGTCTTGGAGCGACGAAAACATAATCGGTGCATACTAAAGGAAGAAAACATTCTTATCTTGATATTTAAATGAGGGATCATCTTATTATGCTAACAAAGCGCTAAACAAGCAATATAAGATGCTATCAAAACATCATATGTTTATTAGTGAAATGATATGGTTCCCGCAGATGATCTCTATCATGTGCATCGTGGTACGATCACTATCATACCTATATGTGTAAATCCAAGGTCTATGGATTTTACACGCTATGTGTGTTGTAAGAGTATCATCTCATACTTCTACTTACAACACTACCATATCATAACACTAGCCCAGTAACAATCTAAACTAGACGTTGCTAATTTATCCATTGCAAGTTTTACGTGGCTTAGGGCTTTCGAGATAGAACCGTTCTTACCTACGAACATGAACCACAACGAGGATAATCAAATTGTTGACAACTCGCTTGCAAAATAGATATTGACTATAGTAGGAGAGACAGACACCCGCTAGCCACTTATGCAAACTAGTTGCATGTCAAGCGTGGAACAGGTCTCACGTGCGAGGACATGTAAAGTTTGTCCGGGCCGCTTCATCCCACTATGCCACTAATATCCAAAATTACAACAAAGGATCAACAACATGATCATCATCGCCCACATACTCGTATGTGTACTACCCGTGTAAAGTATCTACGCATAGATCCGGCTCTGATACCACTGTAGGGTTCGCAGCATAGAAAACAAAAAATTTCCTACGATGTGAACTATATACCAAGACCTATCTACTAGATACAAACAACGGGCGGATGTATATACGTAGAGAACATACCCTGGAAGACCGACAAAGCTTAACGATTTCAACTCGTGGTTGATGTAGACGATCTCTTGCCGATCTCAAGATCGAGAGGAAGTCCTAGCGCCGCAAATCAGCAGCGCATCCGTGCTCGCACACACGTTCGAGGCACCGAGCAACCTCCGCCTCCTCGCTCCAGCGATGCAGCGGAAGCACAACTCTTTCTTGCTGAATAGCCACCGGGAACATGTATCTCGCTAGTCCGAGACCATGGGGGATAAATTCTAGAGGGGGAGAGAGATCCTTCACGAGGAGGTGTGAGAGACAAGTGAGGAGGGGGGCTCCTTTTATAGGAGGAGGGGGGCACCCAAGGGGGTGGCCACCGGCCATGGGGGCTGCCCCCTCCCCTCCTTTATTCATGTGGGTGGACACTCCACTCACAAAATGCCCTTTAAATTCCCTCCACTCAAAAGTCCACTCAAATTCCCATTAAATTTCCACAAAATTTAATGCAAACTCTCATTAAATAAAACTCTTTTATTTTATTCAGAATTTTGTCAATTACTTTAATGACAAACATTCACAAATAACCCCTTGCTAAAATTCTATTTCACATGCATAACCACTTTATGCAATTTCACCCGAAAACCTGTTTCGGTATCTAGTGAAATAAATTCCTGCGCTTGTTCATTCTTTCGGCATGAAACATTTGCTCCAATTGGATGTCGATGTCTCTTAAGTATGTCACCCTACGGTTCGTGAATAATGCGGACATGATCGAGACCCCTCTCGGATCAATAATCAGAAGCGGGATCTGGAGACCCATACTGACTCCCACACATTCAACGATGACTTTCTTGTGATCGTCGGAACCTTTTATGCTAGTATCTTAATCCCTTTGTTTCACGATATATTACATGTCCGAGATTCTATCATCGGTATCTCCATACCTAGTTTGATCTCGTTACCGACATGCACTCTTTTCTCGTTCCTGTGATATAACATTCTAGTGATCAAATCACTTGCTTGCAAGCATAATCAATGTGATATCACCGAGAGGGCCCAGAGTATATCTATCCGTCATCGGGATGAACAAATCCTACTCTCGATCAATGAGCCTCAACATAACACTTTATTAGTTCTGAATCCATCTTTATAATCACCCTGTTACGGTGTGACGTTTGATGTTATCAAGAAACTCTTCCGGTGTTAGTGATTGACATGATCTCATGGTCTAGGGATTAGGATCACTTCGTAAGTTGTTATAGCAATATAAACTCAATGACTTTGATCGTAATGCTATACTTCGTATGAATGTTCATCACACCATTACACTAATGTTGTGATCCCGTTATTAACAACATATGTCCATAATCAGGAAACCTTGATCATCTTGTTAATCAATGAGCTAGTTTATGAGAGAGGCATAACTAGGAACTTTCTGTTTGTTTATTAAACACACATGTATTAACGTTTCCGTATCAATACAATTATAGCATGCAAAATAAACATCTATCATATACTTGGAATACACATAATAAACACTTTATTATTGCCTCTCAGGGCATATTCCCTTCACAACCCCCACCGCAAGCACGTCTCCCTCCTGCCGGCCTCCTCTCGCCTCCAAGCGGTCGTCATCGTTGCCCTCCGTCTGGGTCGCGTCGCGCCGCCCCAGGCTCCTTCGCCGGCCACCTCCCTGCGCCGGACCCCCATCGCTTGGTGCTCCCGCGAGTAGCAAGGCGTCTACTTGCGCCTGTTCTGATGTCCACGGTCGGTGCTCGCTGGCCTGGTCCGTTCCTGCTGATGCCTCCTGTTGTAGTGTTGTTGTGAGCGTGTTGAGGTGCTGGTTGGTTTCAGTGCTGATGCTATGTGAATTCAGGAGGGATGTGTGGTGACAATAAGGCGTCGACGGGACAATTTTACCATAGTGCCAGATCTTCCGAAGACCCCGATCCATGGAACCGGAGACCCCGGTTCCGGTGCCTGAAGACCGAACCCCGTCGAACCCTAACCAAGATCGTCGAAGACACGTGTGACCCTCTTTCCGAGACCTTATTTTTATAAATGAAATATATAAATTGTTGCATATTAAATTGTCATGCTTGCATACATATTGTGGTTTGGGGGATGTTGCCGACTCATCTAATAATTAAATATGGAGACCATATGCGGGCTTTTCTAGTCTAATATTGGTCCCATTTAAAATTATGTAGCGAACCGGTGTTATATTTTTCCATGTTAAGACAACATTTAAATTGCGGGGTATCTAAACAACATGAATTTAATAATTGTCGGGACCCCGGTTCCGTTTAATATGGCCTAATTGCATCGCATCTTTGCCATGTCATACATCATACATGCATCATGCCCGATCTTTTGCCGTAGTATTAAATAGTGCATCCGATGTTTCTTCTAGTGCTTTGATTCTTCACGGATTAGGCCGACGAGTTGATGCGAGTGTCGACCCGATCTTCGAATGAACCTTCGTCAATGTTTTCAGGCGAGCAATCTCCCCCTTTCTACCTATTTTACTTTTATAGTTTTTATTTCCTCCTGTTGACCTATTGCTATCTGTGTTGCGATGTTCTAGTTTTCGTATCCGGGATATCCCTTGCAGCCTTATATTGCCTTGGACACATCCTATTACCTATTGTTTGGTAGATAGTTGGACTTGCGCGTCGTAGTTGCTTGCTCAAGTGTTGTTGCGTGTCGTCTAGTGCCACAGTTGTTGAAAGGCTGCCATATGCTTTATGTTGGAGATGATCATGACTTTAATTATCGTTTAATAACTAAAATTGAAAGTAGGTAAATGCAGAGGCACCGGTGGGTAATAGACAATATTTGGTTTTTAACCGCTCATTGGTGTCCCGTAGGACCCCGAGTTCTTGACACCTATTCCGAGATCGAGCGCGCTAACCACAGGTGGGGTGTGTGGGCACCCCCATCGATTAGTACCTGATTTCAAAGTACTGTACCGGGGGCTACAAAATAGTTTGGGGCTTTATTACTATCCTGTACTTATGCCATGCTTTACTGCTTTATTTACGATTGCGCGTGGAGCGCCTGTACTGTTTTGGATCGCATCACGATTTCGCGGTATCGACAAGCCCAGTCACACTTTCGGGTTCCCAGTCGTTTACAGCCGTTCTCGCAAACCCTGGGTCCGTCTCAGAGACCGGCCGACTTCATTACGGGTATCTTAGTGGGGTGGCCCCCCATGTGCTTGCTTTGGGTCTGGGAAACGTCGTGTCCGAAACCCCGTCGACATACCGTTGGGTGTATGTTTTGTGATCTTGTACCTACCTGATCTGACAACAAGGGTGTAGGTGCATGTGGAAACTTTGGTGCACCCCTGCAGGGTTAAATCTTTTCGAGAAGCCGTGTCCGCGGTTATGGACGACTTGGAGCACAGTTCTCGATCATAGACAACTATAACTAAAGTTTACTGTTATAATTTGACTTGTATCCGATATGACTAGTAATCAGCTTCACTATAATGGAATGGCTAAATAAAAGTACCAACAACTGTTGGGTTTGAGATATCTCATGCTTATTGTATCTGACTAGTAAGTGTTGCAACTACAACGGAATGGTTAACTAAAAGTGCCCACTGCTTATTATATCAGGATGACTATCTATACCTGACTAGTAATTGCTGCAACGATAATTGAATAAATAAAACTGCCAACGGTGTGAGTTCCTCGGTTGACTTCCTCGTTTGGTCTCGAGGGGGAAATACCAGGATGGGTATGTTTGGTGGTAGTATCAGGTTGGTTCCGAATAGGTCTTTCTTACCCCTCTCTGATAGCCGCTGGTTGTATCGAGTCTCTATAGGTTGTTTAGTGCATGCTGCGCTGCCGCTTCAGTCCACCATACCTATGTAGGCGAGGACCGCCGAATTCTAGTCTCGCTGTGTACTGGCCTCAGTACTGACCGCTCTCTTTTTCCTTTGCCCTTTGTCGGCACCCCTGGGCAGGGTTATGGACGCCATTGGTTATTCTCCAGGGCTCTTAGCTCAATTTGCATCTTGTCCGTACTCGGACGCTGTATTTTTTTCAAGGTGATTTGGATCTTTGTACTGTAAATTTGTATTCTTGACTCTTTGAGTCGTTGTTATATATATGTGTTTTGTGGGTTCCATCGAGGACTATTGTGTAATGATATTATTTCGTTTTCCACCCGCACGAAAGTGCCTGGTGGACACCTTTGAATCGTTTCTATGCGGGTTTGGCGGGAAGCGCTGAAACTTGCATAGGGCCGATTCCGAGGGTGTTACACTATTGTTGTATGTGTGAAACATTTGTTATTTTTTTAATTCTTTCATTAGAACATTTGTTGACATTTCCGAAAAACATTATTGTAATAATTATGACGAGTATTGTGTGATGTAAAACATTTATTTTATGTGAATGTTGTGTTGGTCCTAATATCCAATTTGTCAAAAAACCCTGTTTTGAGGGGTTGAAAACTCGTCCGAGCTAGCAGACCCCATATCCCCACCCCGTAAAGGTGGGGATACGGGGTCTGTTAGCTCGGACGAGTGAATACAGGGCCCTCTACTCGCGTTTTAAGGGGCGAAAAATACGGGACCTGTTAGACATGCTCTTACATAGAACAAGGCTTACATAAAAACTTATAGTATTATAAATACTGAACAAGTTCAATTATGATAAGTGTCCAAATGACTAAATTTTGCAACAATTCGCCACAAAACAGAGGACGCAAATATGTTGACAATTCATCTTTCTTCTTCGCATAGGTGAGGTAGTCTTATGGCTTCCTTTTTCCCAATGAAGTGACACTAGAAAGTTTTGAACTCAACTACGATCACAACTTCACAAGCAATTACAGGATATGATCGTACTACTATCCAGGTGTTATGCAGATTGAGGACCTCCAGACTTGACGGAGAGGTCAGCCGAGGCGGCTGACAATTAGAAGCATGTCTTTAACAATGAACACCCGCTCTCGCAAAAAAAAAGAACACCCGGAAGTATTTTCCACAGGCAGTCCGAAGATCTGCACCATCAGACTAGCCCCAATAGGAGTATCATAGGTAGTATCATGCACCACATGCATGCAAAATGCTTTTGTGTCACTGCAATTAATGATGAAAGCTATTGTATTGATATCATAGACAGATATGGTATCATAGCACATAGAACTAGAAAAACTAATTCCAAATAAATCTTACACACAAATTTTCATTGAGATTCTACAAAATAATAAATACACTAAAACTATGATACTACTACCTCCTTCACGGTTTAAAGGGCGTCTAATCAAATTTGGTTTTTTCCAAAACTGCAACGTTCCTAGGCGTATAAGAATTAATTGTTGATTAATGTGATATTTTTCCTCCCAACTTCCTATGCATGCAACAGTCTTCCACTAATGCAGCGTCTTAACCGCTCACTGATAGGCATAATTTTTAGCTAATACGTTCACGCCTAGGTCCATGAGATTTTTGTAGAACGTCCTGCAAACCGTGAAGGAGGGAGTACTACATGATACTATGCATTGTAAAGATGGTATCATATGATACTTCCCATTGTAACTAGTCTCAAGCAAACAATAACCACATTAACAAGTATCATGACACAGAAAGTCACAGCAGTCATACTACAGGTTATTACAGACTTGAAAGAAGCATTGCAAAACAAGGGGTCAGAAAAGATGAAATGATCTTACGGTTCAAAAAGAAAAAGGTACCCACGAAGCTGTGGCTGTGCATCCTGCCTCAGGGCTGACGTGGAATAGCAGGGGCTCCTCGGGCAGAACCATGACGTTTCTTCTCTCAATCAGAAGGGTAATTGACAAGTACTTCCGTCATCAATCAGAAGGGAGACAACACTAGTCACGACACCATAACTCTCCCGTCATCATCAAAATATGCTCCTTCAGATTTTCAGAATCCTAGGGAGCTTGTCTGGATCTGCTACTTCACTTGGCTTCGCTCAGCTTTGCTTCCTTTTTGGCATTATGAAATTGATTGGTCTTCTACGAAATTCGGCAAGTCTGGAACACTGACGTAAACCTGCATGCAAGACTGACCAAGTTAAGCTGATACGGCATGCAATGTTGCAATGTCAGCTGGATGGTAATTGCATGCTTATAGAGATATCTTTCCAACAAAAAAAGGAGTGTTTCAAGTTGAGTAGTTCAAAAACTGAAACACAAGAAACCAATAACAGTTTATATTCAGTCATTCTAAGTCTATTTTGCAGCCAACAAGTCCCTCTAGTTTCGATGCAAGTTTAATTTCCAAAAATTCAGAAAGTTAGGTAGACTAAGACTGCATCTGATAAAAAACAACAAACATTCATATATGCATGTTGTTATAAACACCTTTGCACAGGATCTAGTCTAGATCTATCAGTAGCACTATACTTTACCTTTGTAGATCGAAAACAGAGAGAGAGAGTGAGAGAGAACCGAGATGAGATCTACCTGCTCCCTGGCTCGACAGTCACGACCCAGAGGGAATGCCCGAGCTGGTGCCGAAGCTGGAGCCTCCGTCATTGGCCATGGGTGAAAAAGGGGTGAGTGTGGCAGCGGTGGAGCTTCCCGTCGGCGCAGCGCCTATCCTAGATCGGGTAGGGTTTGTAGGTGGGGCGGCTAGGGCACGGCTAACCTCATGTGGCGTGCTGCCGGCTCCCCACCTCTTTATATAGCGCTGGCGACAGGGGCCCACCAACAAGATAGGGTTGGGCGCCCCCGATCAGGGCGCGAATAGGGGCGTGACGGGCCATTGGGCCCGTTCACGTTTGAGATCTATCTAACATTCTCTCCCTAGATCTCGACTTTACTTTTAACCTTGTTCTTTACTTATTTCATCACAGAATGATACATAGAGCATGTTTCATCGTCTCAGCTCAATTGCCGATAGAATCAGACAGCCACTATATACCTTCATGTTCTGAAACAAATCATGTTACTTTTGGGCATCTGTAGTCCAGGAATCATAGGCTTCCCGTTAAACCCATGCCGGCTATGTGTTCCTTGAACACATTGGGTGGTAAGCCTTTCGTTAGTGGATCCGCAAGCATATCCTTTGTCCTTATATGCTCGAGTCTTATAGTTTGATCCTGGACTTTGTCCTTCACAACATAATACTTTATATCTATAGACTTTGTAGCATTACTCGACTTGTTATTGTGAGCATAGAATACTGCGGGCTCGTTGTCACAGTACATCTTTAGTGGCCTGCTGATGCAGTCAACCACTTTCAAGTCGGGTAAGAATTTCTTTAACCATAACGCCTGTCCCATGGCCTCATAACATGCTATAAATTCTGCATACATCGTAGATGATGCAACTATCGACTGTTTGGCGCTTCTCCACGAAATAGCACCTCCTGCGAGAGTAAAGACATACGCTGTCCTGGACTTTCGGTCGTCTTTATCTCCCGCAAAATCCGCATCTGAATACCCTTTTATCTCTAGGGAATCAGATCGTCTATATGTTAGCATGAGGCCTTTTGTGCCTTGCACATAACGCAAAGCTTTCTTTACCATCTTCCAGTGCTCTATGCCTGGATTCTCTTGATATCTACCGAGTACCCCAGTGATAAATGCTAAGTCAGGGCGAGTGCACACTTGTGCATACTGTAAGCTTCCAACAGCCGAAGCATATGGTACTGACTTCATTTGATCGATCTCATATTGATTCTTTGGACATTGGTATTTCCCAAAACTATCGCCCTTGACTATGGGAGCAGGTGTTGAATTACTCGCATGCATATTGTATTTCTTTAAAATCTTTTCACAATATGCTTTCTGTGACAGTCCTAACACTCCATTCTTTCTGTCTCGGTGAATTTCTATGCCCAAAACATAAGAGGCTTCACCAAGGTCTTTCATGTCAAAGTTTGATGACAAGAACTTCTTTGTCTCTAGTAGTAGACTAACATCACTGCTGGCAAGCAGAATGTCATCCACATACAAAATTAGGAAAATATATTTCCCACTTTTGAACTTTGCATAAATGCAGTTGTCCTCAACATTTTCTTTGAATCCAAATCTTTTAATGGTATCATTAACTTTAAATACCACTTCCTAGAGGCTTGCTTTAACCCATAAATGGATTTCTTTAGGCGGCATCCCATATGTTCCTTCCCCTCCATGAAAAAACCCTTGGGTCGTTTCATGTAAACATTTTCTTCTAAATCTCCATTTAGAAATGCCGTCTTGACATCCATTTGATGCAGCTCTAAATCAAAATGTGCAACTAGTGCTATAATGATTCTGAAGGAGTCCTTACATGAGACCGGAGAAAAAGTCTCATTGTAATCTACACCTTATCTTTGCGTAAAGCCTTTTGCCACGAGTCCAGCTTTGTACTTTTCTACATTCCCATTGGAGTCATACTTTGTTTTGTAGACCCATTTGCATCCTACTGTTTTGGCTCCTTTAGGAATTTCCTCTAAGTCCCAAACATTGTTGGAACTCATCGATTTCATTTCATCTTCCATTGCCTCTACCCACTTGGCTGAGTGAGGGCTACTCATGGCTTCTTCATATGAGGTGGGATCGCCCTCCATATGAACTACATTGTAAACTTTGTAGATTTCTTTGGAAATGGCTGGTCTTCGTTCTCTCTTAGACCGTCTGAGTTCATCAGACTCTTGCTCATTTCTTGCCTCGGGTTCAGGCACATTTACAGTAGGTGGCTGTTCTGGCTCCCTTTCGTGCTCAACAGTGGGTTCAGGTGGCTCCTGATGGACAGGTTCCGAACTTTCGCCCATTGTTGTCACGTGTGGAGTCACAACAGGTGCCGGCGCCACAATCTCAGGGGTTATAGATGGTGGCACAACAGGTAGTGAGAAAAATGGCTCCTGAGTCATCGGATTAGGTGCATGCACCCTCTTCTCCTCAAGATCAATTTGCCTAGCTACCGTGCTCCCCCTCATCAATTCGTCCTCCAAGAAGACTGCATGTCTCGTTACTACAAACTTTGTGTATCTGTCGGGACAGTAGAAACGATAGCCTTTGGACTTATCTGGATAGCCAATAAAATGGCAAGATACTGTTTTGGGGTCTAACTATGCCATGTATTCGGATGGGGACGGCTTTGCAAATTTGCCTAGCCTTGGTGGTTGAACCGGGGATTTGCACGATCATAACATGCTTCAGTTTGGTTGGTTGGATTTTACTAGTGCATGCAAATTCTTCGGTGACAAAGGAGTGCGATGCACCAGAATCAAACAACACTCGAGCAAGTACTGAATTAACAGAAAACATACCCAGCACGACGTCTAGCGCTTCCTGAGCTTCTTCAGCATGCATGAGAAAAAGACGGCTGTTGCTGTTGAGCGAATTCCCTGGGGCAAATCTTCTTCCGGGCTGAACACGACGCTGTTGTTGAGCTGGGGCATTGGTATTGGGGGCGGCGGCATTCTTCTTGTTGGGGCACTCGTTGGAGTAGTGACTCTTATTTCCACAATCATAACAAGTTACTTGTGACTTGTCCTTTGCTGCTACAGGCACAACATTGCTTCCAGTCCTCGGGGCACTGTTGGTGTTGGCGGTAGCGGTGTTGTTGTTGAACTTTGGTGGTGCACGGTTGAAATTGCTAGAGTTGTTGGGGTTGTTGTGATTTCCTCTGGGCCTAGGGTTTCCACGGTTGGGATAGGTCGGACGGTTCATCGGGGGTCTGTTTGTTCTTGGGGCAAATTCTGGAGATGGGTTAGGGCGATACTTTGGGGTCTAATGGGTTCCTGGCTGATGCATAATGCGACGCTTGCGGTTCTCATTGGCTTGGTTGATCTTTCCTTCCATCTGGATGGCAGAGTCGACAAGGGCTTCAATATCAGCAAAGGGGATATTGACTAACACAGTTTGCATCTCATCATGCAGACCATTCAGGAATCTTTCCTTCTTCTTGGCTTCGGTGTCGATCTCATCCGAGGCATACCTAGCTAATGACAAAAATTTGTCATGGTATTCTACTACAGTCATCCTTCCTTGCTTCAGTTCTCTGAACTCATCTCTCATTCTCTTGATCAAACCCGGTGGCACATGGGTTCTGCTGAACTTGACCTTGAATTCCTCCCAGGTCATCATCTGTCCTCCGGTCATTGCACGAACACTGTTCCACCATGCTCTGGCATCTCCGGCTAGATAGTGGGTGGCGAACAGAACTTTCTCGTTGGCTTCCACTCCGGTGACTTCTAAGTTGTTTTCCATGGTTTACAGCCAATCGTCGGCATCTAGGGGCTCTTCTGACTTAGTGAAAACAGGTGGGTTGGTATTCTGGAAATTCTTGAGCTTAGATCCATGGTTGTCCTGATTTCCTTGGCCTTGGTTGTTGTGGGCTAGCTGGGCTATCTGCTGAAGATTGGCTAGGTTGGCTTGACGTTCGGCTCTTTCATCTTCGCGGTCAGAAACCAACATTTGCAGGATCTGCAACATCGGGTCCGGGGATGAACCACTTCCTCCGCCTGGCATGTGAAGATTGAGATAGATCATGATAAAAGAGGGGAATTTCTAAGGTTCTGGGACTTTGAAAAGTTTTTAAAGTTTGGCTCAGATTTTCTAGTAACTTGCTTTTCATTCATTCATTCATTCATTCATAGCACACGATACAATCACACACCACAACAAAGGAAAACAGATGGTTTTAAGAACCATTCTGGAATCTACGATACAGTGGGACCGAATACTACTCACTACGCTAGTGATCAAGTGCTACTACTCCTCAGAGTCAGTGCAGTCGTCATCCTCATCATCATCGATGAAGGAGAAATCGTCCTCATCGGTGAAGAAGTCCATAGCCTGATCCTCCAGAAATTCATCATCATCGCTGAGATAGGAGTAGGGGTCTCCACGAAGATCATCTCCTGCATTCTCCCTTTCCTCCAACTGCATGTCTCTCTCGTGGATGGTCTCCTCCAAAGACGAGATACAGTGGTGAAGACGGGCAATGATGCGCTCCTTCTTGTCGAGCTGGCGGCGGCGAGACTTGTGATCCTTCGCTAGTATGGCGATGGTTTGATCCTTCGTCTTGATGATGGCGGACTTGTGGTTGGAGTAGTCACGGCAGTTATCCAACTCCTGCTGACGATCGTACATCATGAAGCTAAGGTGGTCCAATTGGGTCTTCAACTCAGGGTGGTATGGGGCTTCCAGTGGTTGTCCATTTGCGTCACGCCCTGGGAAAAACTCAAAGCGGGTTCCCTTGATCTGATTGATACTCTGCCCACACAGACGGGCAAGAGCTTCCTGCATGGCCCTGGCAAGTCCATTGAGCCAGTTGTTCTCTCTTAAGGTAAACTGAATTCCCTCAGCCATGGGAGGTTCAATCTTTCCTATGAGACTTGCAACAATTAGCCACTACAGATCTTCTCCTCCTTGATCATAGAGCTGAGCTCCGAAGAACTCGGGGTGCAGACGCTCCAGAAGTTCCGAAAGCTGGTCCAAATCCCTCTCAAAGATAAGGTCTCCTCCATTCCCCAACTGATAAAACTTGTTGTACTTCACGTCCATCTATAAGAGTATAGGATGAGTAAGTTAGTAGAGTGATCAAGTGTGTCAAATTTTATGTATTTTGCAAGAGTTTTTTAGGAACATGAATTTTCATGAAAGAATCAAGGTGATAAGAATGGGAATAAGTTTTTGTAAATATTTGCTTCTTTTGATTTTGAAACTAATTTTTTGATTCAAACGTTCAGTCTAACTAGGGTCTCCTATGGTCAGGATGGATCTGATACCAACTTGTCAACACCCGGATTTTTAATCCTAGATGCCTGTTATGCCATACATCGCAATCCCATTATTACCATTTTTGCGAGACATAACAGAATTGGATACCACAGTACATCATCCATTACAAACCATACATAAGGTCTTACACAAATAAGGATCTCATGATCCAGTTCTTAATACAACTTCAAGTAGCGGAATACGTAATATTAACGGTAGCGTAGGCGAAGCTCCACCTTCGGGGTTCACAGGCAATGCTGACGGTGGGAGATGATCCTAGTTGTCGTAACCTTCCTGGGGTCCATCCTTCAGGTACTCCTCTTCATAGTATGGCCATGGGAATAGCCAGGGACAAAGCCATGAGTACTCTTTAAGTACTCGCAAACTAATACTAACAAGTGAAGGGGTTTTTTGTAATAAGACACTAAGCTCTAGGGTGGTTTTGCAAAAGGCCAGATTTACCTCTACTAAGTTCAGAAGCTAGTCACAATTTTATAACTCCTAAGTGGGAACTTGTATCTCATGTCACAACTCAGTTGTGGTCAAGTCAAAGTCTCAAGTCATTTCATAAGTCATTTTGAAAACATCTGACGGGAGAACAGTATGGCCACTCCAACTGTCCATAACCGCGGACGCGGCTATTCGAATAGTTTGACACTCTGCAGAGATTGTACACTTTCACCACAACATTCGATATATCCGTCAGGAACAAATCCTGAAGTCACCATACTCAGTATGCGGATAATCAATCCTAACCTTTCAATTACACGCCCTAGTATAAGCACCTCTCCTGTGAGTTTGGCCTCCCAACCATGACCAACTGTCATCTTGGGTACTGCACAGGTGGACAATCTTCACAAGGTAGCCTTAGCTCAGACCTTGGCTGTGAGGGAACCAATACTAAGGTGTATAAGTTTCCAGTCAAGCCCTACCCAATCTTCGGGTATTGTGGTTGTACGGTAAAATTGGAATGGTATCGCATCCATACAACCATCAGTTTTATAAAAGGCTAAGGCTCATGCCTCAACATTTTCATCACCAAGATCATCTGGTGTTCGGAAAAACATGTCAAAACATCTGAGTAGAATGATCCATCATTCTAAGGTTTTCATAACCATTTTCACCAAGTATTCCCATCTAAAGTTGATCAAGTTTTATGCTTAGCACTAGCATCTACAAGTGGGTTGAGTACTAATAAGGGGTAGTAAACTAGTGAGGTTTCAACTAAGTTCAAACTTATGCCTTAGGAAGACATAAAGGTTATCTAGCTTAGGCCAAATTTTATGCTCTTTATGCAACCTTCAGGTACCTTTCGAGAATCTACAAGTCACTTAAGTAAACTCTAAAGGAAAGCTTGCAAGTAAAACATGGATTAGGTATCATCAAATGTGTCCAACCAAGAATGCTTAGTGCATTGCATAGGTTATCTAACTTTCATAATTGCAAGGGTTAGCTTGCCTTGTGTAGAGCAGTGGTTGAAGTTCTCCTCGACTTCTTCTTCGTAGTATCCTCCTTCCTCCTCGTATCCTTGGTCGGTACTAGCGTCTATAAATAAATACGATGTACACAATCACCAAACAATACTTAACTACTTGCAAACATCACACAAGGGAGTTCTATATATGATCTAGCATCATCACTAACATTACAAGCACATGACTTAATAATTTTATTTTTGGAAAAGTAATTTCTACTCATTGAAAAACTACTTAAGATTTAATATTCTCCAAACCAAACATGGGATCATGTTGACACATGTCATCCCCATGTATTTTAGTCCATGGGAATGTGATTTAAAGTGGTGTCACAATTTAATAAGGTTTAACCTTTTATTTTAATTAAAGAAAGTCACTAGAAATGCCTATGTGGCATTCTTTTATTCCTTGAGCATTATTTCTGTAAGTAAACATATATATTTTTATATATTCTGAAAGGTATGGTTAAATGTGATTTTTGAGAGTTGGAATCAACTCAAAGGCTATTATGGTTTAAATTTTAAAAATGTGATCCTGTATGGGAGAGCAGGTCTCCGGAACCACTCGTCCTTGTGATCCTGTACGGGAGAGGGCGAATAAGGTTTTTGGGAAGCGCTCTGCGCGACTGCTCGAGTTCTCCATCACGGGTCGTATTCCATCCAAGTCAGGCGGTGCTGCCTACCAACGTCTTCGTCGCCATCTGCTGCGATCACTCTTCCCCAAAGTTTCTACTACGACAACCGAACGGTACGTGCTACGTGCTCCTCTTTGGTTATTCATCATGTTCTGCGAGTACATGTTAGGCTGCTATTTGTTCCCGATCATCCTGTTGTTTAGTACATCTAATATGTTCGAGTTACATGAGCTAGTAGCTGGTTTTGTCATGATTTATATTCTAGAATTAATCGTGGAAATTATGCCTAATAATCCAACAATCCAAAAACCTTATTATAGGCAATTTCCTGAATTAACAATGGCTGGTTTTACCGATGCACTGAGGCCGGATAGTTTACCGGTGTGCACTTTAAGAGGTGGCAGTACAAGGCTGAGCTTTGGCTGACCACGATGAAAGTGTTCCAGATCAGTAAAGGCAAACCTGAAGGAACTATATCTGACGAGGATCAGAAGAAGTTCGAGGATGCCAATACTGTCTTTGTGGGATGTATTCTGAGCATTCTTGCTGACCGTCTGTGTGATGTGTTTATACACATAAAAGACGGAAAGGAGCTCTGGGATGTACTGGATGCCAAGTTTGGTGCTGCAGATGCTGGCAGTGAACTGTATATCATGGAGAGCTTTCATGATTTTAAGATGACTAAGGACCTTCCTGTGGTTCAACAAGCTCATGAGATACAGTGCATTGCCAAAGAGCTCGAACTCCTTAAGTGTACCTTACCCGACAAGTTTGTGGCGGGTTGCATTATTGCTAAGTTGCCCCCTTCATGGAGGAACTTTGCCACGACTCTCAAACACAAGAGACAGGAGATATCAGTTGAAAATCTGATAGCGTCCCTTGATGTTGAGGAGAAGGCTCGGGCTAAGGACACTACTGAGAAAGGAGAGGGTCTTGCTACTGCTAACTTTGTGCAGAAAGGCAAATCCATAGGCAAGAACAAAGGGAACTTCAAACCCTCCTTTAACAAGCATGTAAAGACTACAACCTTCAAGAAGAAGAAGGCGAACAGGGACAAGAGTGAACTGTCTTGTTACACTTGTGGAGAGCCCGACCACTTTTCCAAGGACTTTCCAGAACGCGCAGACCGCAGAGGGAAAAAGGCCAAGACTGTCAACGTCGTGACCGCTAGCAATACTGATGGGTATGGTAATTTATTTACTGTTCTTTCAGTATTTCAATCACCGTGTTGGTGGCTTGATACGGGTGCTAATGTTCATGTGTGTGCTGACATCTCTATGTTCACTTCTTATCAGGTCGCTCGGGATTCATCCGTCCTAATAGGGAATGGATCACATGCTTATGTTCGTGGTGTTGGCACGGTGGATCTGAAGTTTACTTCCGAAAAGATCGTGCATCTGAGGAACGTGCAACATGTCCCTACTATGAACAAGAATATCGTTAGTGGCTCCCTTCTTTGTAGAGATGGGTTTAAGGTTGTCTTAGAGTCCAATAAAGTCGTTGTTTCGAGACATGGACAATTTATTGGTAAAGGTTATGAGTTCGGAGGCTTGTTTCGGTTTTCACTTTCAGAGTTTTGTAATAAATCTGTGAATCATATTTGTGGTGGTGTTAATGATGATACCAGTATTTGGCATTCTCGTTTATGTCACATTAATTTTGGTTTGATATCTCGGATATCCAGCATGAGTTTAATTCCGAATTTCACTATTGCCAAAGGTTCTAAGTGCCATAGTTGTGTGCAATCAAAGCAACCTCGAAAGCCTCACAAGGCTGCCGAAGAGAGAAACTTGGCACCTCTAGAACTCATACATTCTGATCTATGCGAGATGAATGGTGTGTTGACAAAAGGTGAAAAGAGATATTTCATGACGTTAATAGATGATGCTACTAAATTTTGCTATGTTTACTTGTTGCAAACTAAAGATGAGGCTTTAGACTACTTTAAAATCTATAAGGCCGAAGTTGAAAATCAACTAGAGAGAAAGATCAAGCGTCTTAGGTCGGATCGTGGTGGTGAGTATTTTCCCAAAATATTTGATGAATTCTGTCAGGAACACGGAATTATTCATGAGAGGACGCCTCCCTACTCGCCCCAATCAAACAGGGTTACCGAGAGGAAAAAGGCGCACGCTGACTGACTTGGTGAATTCCATGTTAGCCACTGCTGGTTTATCAAAGGCATGGTGGGGGGAGGCTTTGTTGACTTCATGTCATCTCCTGAATAGAGTTCCTAACAATAATAAAGAAAAGACCCCTTATGAGGAGTGGGTTGGGAGAAAACCATCACTTTCGTATCTGCGCACTTGGGGGTGTTTGGCGAAGGTCAACATATCGATTCCCAAGAAACGCAAGATCGGACCCAAGACAGTGGATTGTATCTTTCTAGGATATGCTCCATGGAGTGTAGGCTATAGATTTCTAGTGGTTAAATCTGAGGTACCTGATATGCATGTTGATACTATAATGGAATCTCGTGATGCAACATTCTTTGAGAATATTTTTCCTATGAAAGATATGCATAGCATTGGTAGGATTTCTTCTGAAATACTTCCTGAATCTAGTGCATCTATTGAGAATTCTGAACAACCACATGAGGAATTTCTTGAGAAGGATGACGACGAACCTCTCACGAGGAGTAAGAGACAGAGGGTTGCAAAATCCTTTGGTAATGACTTCATCGTGTACCTTGTGGATGGTACTCCCAGATCCATTACTGAGGCATATGCATCTCCTGATGCAGATGATTGGAAAGAAGCTGTCCAAAATGAGATGGACTCGATTCTTTCTAATGGAACTTGGAAATTATCAGAACGACCCTATGGTTGTAAACCTGTGGGATGTAAGTGGGTGTTCAAGAAGAAACTAAGGCATGATGGTACTATTGAGAAGTACAAGGAGCGTCTTGTAGCTAAGGGCTACACACAGAAAGAAGGCGAAGATTACTTCGACACCTATTCAACTGTCGCTAGACTGACTACCATTCGAGTACTACTATTCCTGGCTGCCTCTTATGGTCTTCTCGTTCATCAAATGGACGTGAAGACAACTTTCCTTAATGGAGAGTTGGAAGAGGAGATCTATATGGATCAGCCGGATGGGTTTGTGGTAAAATGTGAAGAGACAAAGGTGTGTAAGTTATTAAAATCTTTATATGGCCTAAAACAAGCACCTAAGCAATGGCATGAGAAGTTTGACAGAACTCTACTTTCTGCTGGCTTTGTCATTAATGAGGCTGATAGGTGTGTTTACTATCGCCATGGTGGGGGCGATAGCGTTATATTATGTTTGTATGTGGATGACATTCTGATCTTTGGTACAAACATGAAAGTGATAAATGAGGTCAAGTCTTTCCTGTCAAAGAGTTTTGATATGAAAGATCTGGGAGAGGCTGATGTCATTCTGAACATCAAGCTTGTTAAGAACAAGAATGGGATTACTTTAATGCAATCTCATTATGTTGAGAAGGTCTTGAGCCGATTTGGCTTTAATGATGGCAAGACTTCTCCAACACCTTATGATCCTAGTTTGACATTACGAAAGAATAAGAAGGAACCAACAGATCAACTGAAATATTCACAAGTTGTTTGTTCTCTCATGTACTTAGCAAGCGCTACAAGACCCGATATCTCTTTTGCTGTGAGCAAGTTGAGTAGGTTCATGTCTAACCCGGGTATTGATCATTGGCATGCACTTGAAAGGGTCATGCGCTATCTATGTGGTACAATGAGCTATGGAATTCACTATTCAGGGAACCCTGCTGTTCTTGAAGGATATAGTGATTCGAGTTGGATCTCTGACGTTGATGAACTCTACGCCACGAGCGGGTATGTGTTTACCCTTGGAGGTGGCGCAGTGTCATGGAGGTCTCGTAGACAAACCATATTGACGAGGTCAACTATGGAAGCAGAACTTACTGCTTTAGACACAGCCACTGTTGAGTCAGAATGGCTGCGTGAGCTCTTGATGGACTTGCCTGTGGTTGAGAAACCTGTGCTGGCAA
Source organism: Avena atlantica (assembly GCA_910589765.1). Taxonomy (NCBI): domain Eukaryota; kingdom Viridiplantae; phylum Streptophyta; class Magnoliopsida; order Poales; family Poaceae; genus Avena; species Avena atlantica. The sequence goes on from OU342736.1 coordinate 510,337,571, forward strand.
TCCTTTTGAATTGTGACAACCAAACTGTTATTGTCAAAGTGAACAATTCTAAGGATAACGCGAAGTCATCAAGACACGTGAAAAGACGTTTGAAATCTGTCAGGAAATTGAGAAACTCTGGAGTAATAACTGTTACGTATATTCAAACAGACAAAAACCTGGCAGATCCCTTTACAAAGGGACTATCACGAAATGTGATAGAAAGTGCATCGAGGGAGATGGGGTTGAGACCCATGGATGTCACACCTAGTGGAAACCCAACCTATGTGATCGGAGATCCCGTGAATTAGGACCTGGGAAGAACAAACTAGTGGTTTGACTGAGGAGAGTATTTTGTAACCCTCTCTATGTGAAGATGCATGACTCTCATAATCTGTAAGGCAGGTTGGCAACATGCCTTAATGTGTTTATGTTGGCTTTAATTAGCAAAGATGCCGTCCTACAGGGCATTCTTGAAAGAACACACCTATATGAGCTCGACTGTAAACGTCGCGGTCTATGAGATTTGGGTGATCTCTAGTAAACTCATGAAGAGACCAGGGAGTATGACGCATATTCTCCAACCCGCGGGGTAGACTACTGACAGCCAAGTATTAGTTATGATTTTGAGTGAAATCTATTGGCACCAAACTTGTAATTCAAGGTTCGTCCATTGTTCAAGTTGTTGATAGACGTAGTTCAAGATTCTAGGCGGAAGTTTAACTTAACAGTCTCTGCTAAAACACTGGTATATAAACAAGTAGCAAGTATTGGCAAATCTTCAAATGGGCATTTGAGATCTGGTGGGGGATTGTTAGAAATAATGGGGCTAATCCATTTAGGCCCATGTGTATTTCAGATTTTCCCTAAATCTCAAAGCCCAAAGTTGTGGCAGCCCATATTTGTTTGGGCCCATGTTTGTGGCAGCTCACATGACAGTGGAGTGAGAGCTAAAGTTTAGTCCCACATGGAAAGTTGGAGGAGAGTTGCACCACCTTATAAGGTGGAATGTTGCACCACTTTGTAAGTGAGTGGCAATAAGAGATATACACACGCGCGCTCCTCCTCCGACGACGCCGCCACTCACACGCACGCTCGCGTCGTCTCGTCACGACGCGACGCGCGCGCGCGCCGCGGGTTGCGGGAATCTCGCCGAGCCGAGCTTTATTTTGCTGCTCAGGAAAAATTGACAGACGTGTCAAACGGTTAGCTTATTCGGGTTGCTCCCGGATCGTGGGCTACTGTAACCGACCCGAACGTGCGTAACGTGGATTCGGCCCACGTTCGCCTCCGTTAGGGTTTCCTGAGCTGCTCTATATAAAGTCCTGCGCGGCTACCGCCACAACACCATCGAAAACCAATCTAGGGTTTTGCCATCCTCTCTACTTGCGCCGTCACCGTAGTCTACTCCATCCCGCTTGCCGGCGTGCACCGGCGGACGGGAGAGCAGGTCTCCGGAACCACTCGTCCTTGTGATCCTGTACGGGAGAGGGCGAATAAGGTTTTTGGGAAGCGCTCTGCGCGACTGCTCGAGTTCTCCATCACGGGTCGTCTTCCATCCAAGTCAGGCGGTGCTGCCTACCGCCGTCTTCGTCGCCATCTGCTGCGATCACTCTTCCCCAAAGTTTCTACTACGACAACCGAACGATACGTGCTACGTGCTCCTCTTTGGTTATTCATCATGTTCTGCGAGTACATGTTAGGTTGCTATTTGTTCCCGATCATCCTGTTATTTAGTATATCTAGTATGTTCGAGTTACATGAGCTAGTAGCTGGTTCTGTCATGATTTATATTTTAGAATTAATCGTGGAAATTATGCCTAATAATCCAACATCTATGTTCTCAATAAACTAACTAACAGCGTACGATGGTGTATGCACGTGATGTTTGTAAAGCGTTCACCTTTCTCCCTCCACAAGCTCAACGGACTTTGCCGCTGGCCTAGCAAATAAAGCAATCAAGGCACGGAAAGAGAAGAACTCACACTCACCCTTTAAGGTAGTATACTTATAAAGGAACATATACAAAGGCGTGAGAAGTCTTGGTTCGGATTAAAGAGCCATATATGCATGCTTGCTTTTATATGTAAAAAGCATCTCAAAAATGTTTCATTAGGTTATTAAAGAACATATACTACGCTCTTGCTATCCGCCCTTCAGGGGTCTCGGTCGTCAACCAGAAGCTCCGTGCTTTGGTTATGTTTTCATGATGTGCGGAGACTTAAAAGAACCAAAGCTGCCGGTGGTCATGCCTGCTCTTTTCCAAGCTTAGTTCATTTGGAGGCAGTTCGCCAATGGCGACGACGACTTGGGTATTTTCTCGTCAATCGTGACACATGCATGCACGATGAACGTGTTCCCCTGCTGCGTGAGATGTGGTCTTTTGACTTTTGAGCAACTTTGTTGGTCAAACCTCACATGCCATAGGGCAGTTGTACCTTCTTAATGCTCTATTCTAACGTGAGTGTAAGTTTGCCAAAAAATGATACACAAGGTAAAATGTTTTCGTGTGGTTCCCCATATCAAGGACCTTGGAAATCTTCCTTTAGTTTCTTAAAGGATTATCCTCCTACATATTTTCATCATCCAGTGGGTCCAGGCCGTAATATATATAGTAATAGAGATAAATAGTAAAGCGTCCATTTTCAAAAAATAATTATGTTCTCAAATAATTATGAAAGACACATGGATCACAAAAAATATGTTACAATCGCGACAAGAAGATAACGAAGAACGAAAACGAAAAACACAGCAAGGAGACACAGATTTAACGTGGAAAACCTCTCCAACAAAGAGAGGGAAAAACCACGGGCGCCAGCCAGCGAAACTTCACTATATCGAGGAGTGTTTACAAACGCCGGGGATTTCACAGATGCAACTCTCCCAACCGGCGGCTTACAAGGGGTTTATATATCGGTGGAAACCTAGGTCTTCGATGATCCGTACCGTACCGATCCACCTTCTTGCAGCCTGTGCAAGAACAACTTCATCTTCACGTTCATCTTACTGGTTAGATCCTTTGACACACAGATCGTTTCCAGTTTTTCCCATAGGGCAGCAGCAGATTTCATCTCCAGTACTTCCTGCAAAATATTATTGGACAGATGAAGTTGAATCAAAGACAAAGCCTTATGGTCCTTCCGCTTCTCTTCGGCGGACCAGGTCTTAGCATCCTTTTCACCGAATCCATCCAGCGCTTCATCCAGATCAGAAGTTTGGGCGAGAATCGCCCGCATCTTCACCTGCCACAAGGAGAATCTTGTGGTGTAGTCCAGCTGTGGTAGATCGAACTTCAATGACGACATGTCGCAAACCCTAGATTAGAACCTGGGGCTCTGATACCACTTGTTACAATCGCGACAAGAAGATAACGAAGAACGAAAACGAAAAACACAGCAAGGAGACACAGATTTAACGTGGAAAACCTCTCCAACAAAGAGAGGGAAAAACCACGGGCGCCAGCCAGCGAAACTTCACTATATCGAGGAGTGTTTACAAACGCCGGGGATTTCACAGATGCAACTCTCCCAACCGGCGGCTTACAAGGGGTTTATATATCGGTGGAAACCTAGGTCTTCGATGATCCGTACCGTACCGATCCACCTTCTTACACTCGGCCCAAGCCTCCCGGCGACGGGCCTCGCTCCACTCGTCAGAAGTTGGCCTATACTTTGTAGAATTTGGATCAACATATAACAAAATACACATTCCACCGTAAGCTCCATGCACATGCTTGGACCCTACAGCGTGTATATGCATGTTTGGGAAAGAAATAATTAATACTAGACAGACACGCGAGCTTCGACTTGCCGTCTGCATGATATTTTTTCATAGCATGGCTGGTGCGTTGCATTTGTCCACGGTAAATGTTTTAGATTTGTTTGAATTTTTTTACTTGTTTTTTCTTGCTGCCTATGATTAGATCAGATGATATAGATTTTATGGGTGAATTATGGAGCTTAAATCATCTACTCCCTCCGTCCTAAAATAACTGGTTTCACTTTGTCTAAATATGCACATATCTAGACATGTTTTAGTACTTAAATACATGTGTATATAGACAAAGTGAAGTCAGTTAATTTATGACGAAGGGAGTAAGTTTTTTGACTGAACATTGTACATGCAGAACCGGACACAGTACATGAGGCAAATGTAGAGTTTAGATACAGGATTTAAAGTAGATACGTATTCTTAATACAGACAACACAGTAGGCTTAGCAATGGCAATAATAAGCTTGCGTGTGTAAGGTGCTAGCAAATTTGATACTCGATCACAGATATAATTTCTCAAGGCCTACCTAACAGCCTAAGACGGTTTAATTATTCATAGCATGTTTCTTCGAAATGCCTGAAATTGGATGAAATAGCCTTGATAATTTCTCTGCTTGAACCAAATAGAGCAAAGTAACAGGAATTCACCAACACTAACCGAGTAACTGGTGATGTAGGGGACATGGCAATAAAATAACTATGCGCATAGCATAGGCTCGTGTATATATATGCATCTAACTTCAACAGCAAGGTTTAGTCCAAAAGTCAATACAAAGAATATGAGAATAATTTGTTCCCAATGGAACCTATCCATTTGTGGACCATCACAAGAAGCAAAGTATGGTAAGAACATGTTGTTTGGAATAGATTTGTATCCATAACCAGACAATCGAAAAATGTTAAACATGTAAATGTGTTGCATAGCAAAGTATGGTCACTTGTTTACAAATTATACATAATTCAATAGGTTTTTGTGCACGACACATGCGAGAATTTCTAAAAATATATAATGCGCTTTCAATAGAAGGTTGATGGATGATTACCCAACTTGACAGGTCATAGGATTAGTCGATGGCTCGATGCAATCCAAGAGTAAATAAAATATCAGTATTATGATTTGGGGAAAAAAATCTTGGCTTACAACGGTGAAGTATTAAACCTCGATTTTTGACTAAAATCCGAAGGCGTCACAAACTCAGTACCTTGGTTGCATGCCAATTAGAACAATCAGGTTATTTTCAAGAAACTTCTTAAGATGCGGAAGCCGGGTGTGGACAGGAGATATGTAGAGCATATCGACACAAGAACTACTACGTGCGCGTGATTAATTTACTACAGAATATATATTCAATGGTGTGCACCAAGAGCAAAATAGGTAGACTCAAAGTTCACCTAATACAATGAGACATATTTAGATATCTGACCAAACAATAACATATACTCTCTCCATTCAGAAACATAAGACATTTTAGCTTTGTTAAATGAATGTATATAGACGCCTTTATTGTATAGGTTCACTTCGCAACCTCTACACCAAAATACATCTAGATACATTCGATTCACAAAGCTAAAATGTCTTATATTTCTGAACGGAGAAAGTATTACATTGATCGTGGAATGCAAACAGCTAAGTAGCGACATCTCACTACTTCGCAAAAACAAGGCTGGCCTAAAGGGGACATATTTACCAATTAGATATCTCTAACATGCAGGCAAGAGATAGTTGGTCTCCTTAGCATCAACAGTCCACAAAACATCCACGAATCAGTTTGAAGAAGGAAAAAAAGGATAAAGCTCAAGATACACATATATGACAGTTTATTGTCGAACACAGAAAAGGTACCTCGAGCTTAAAAATATGATGACCTTGCGAGTGGCGATGAGACACAATACATCACTTGAAATGAACGTGATAGTTCAATGTGTGAAGAATCCCTAATATGTCGCTAACAAAGAAGGAACTTAATTAGATTCAAAGGAAAGTTGAATGAGGTATTGACTCATAATAGTGACGATGGTACTGCAGTTCTAATTTCTTGACAGCTAAACAACTATGATTTAGTTACCGCTATTATATAACATGGTTTCTTGGAAGTTTTAGAAGTAAAAATATCATACGACGACCAATTGATCTATTTCACAACACATCCTACCATCAAAGGGAAACAGGATTAGCAAATCAGCCAAATCATGGAGCTTTTTAGCTACAATACATTGAATGATCATGTTGTGATAAAGTAAAACAGTAGCATGTCATTTATAAGAAGTCTTTACCCATTTTAAACATCCTAATCTGTTAGAAATTCATTGTGAAGAACATTAAAGATAAGGAAGAGGTTAGGTAAACACAGAACAATTATATCATAATTGATATCATGGGTGCCAATTCTTTTTATAGAGCATTTTTTACGCAGCAAGCAAAAAAGATGAATACCTTTTAACGTAAAATCAGTACGCTTATAGGGGCTAGATAATCTTGCATTTGCTTTTATGAACTTTTCAAGCAAACATCACTGCCTAAAGGCTGCCAAAGTCACCCTGTGTTCTTAAATATTACTCTGTGATCAACGTTAGTCCGATAATCTTAGCCTTTTTCAGATGAATGGCCATGGATATATGATAAAAGAACACCATGAACCACTAATTGGGACAGTCAATAATAATGCCAGGGAATAAGTACATACCAAAGCTTCTTTCAAAAGAGAATCATCAAAACCTGGTGCCTTCAGCTTCAGCAAGATAACCTTGTCATAGTGGATGGAAATGTTCTGTTTTTTATGCTGAAATAGCCTGCAAGTATATGAATGGAGATTGCATAGTAGATCTACACTGATGACCAACCGTCAGTCAAGCATTGCAACAATGCAAGTAGCGAACCTGAGCTAGAACATTATAACAAAGGAGAATTTTACCTAGAGTACCACAATGCCGCACAAATTGATTAAGGGTAAAGATTATAATTTTAGGCATGTCATAATATATCTAACATGCTCAAAATTATTTCAATATTTTAAATCATCATAAGCAACCGAGAAAACCATTTTTACACTGAAAATATGATCATGGCGCAATTATTATTGCTTCGCGACTATATAGATACAAAACCATGCTGCGGTTCTTTGTACTTCAGTTTTTGGACTTAGCTATCAAGATCATTAGAAACCCCCACCGTCACAGCGGTTCTTTGTACTTCAGTTTTGGACTTCTAGTTACCCAAAGCAATCATACATGGCCAACAAAGGAGATACATAAATGACACTATGACATACTAAATTGGGTAAAATTAAGCTCCACTACCGGCACGAACTATCGAGCTAGAATTTTCAAATAGGATAAAAGATATGAAACTTTCAAGATTGCACAATGCTTCCATGGAGCCAAACCATTACACACACTCACACTTACGAATGCTAAGATTAGTAGGTATTCATTCGAAATTAGCCTTCCCTATCTTGGATCTATGACATTCCCACAATAGCAGATTAACCAATCGATTGAAAGTATGAAACACAACAAACTGTAACCACGAAGCATCACAAACCTGAAGCTATACCTTCTGCGAGTCAAATAAAGTTTTTTGAAAGGCAAGGGAATCAGTGGCAGATCCATGCCTCTAGGTGAGAACAGGGGCTGAGCCGTCGAATGCAACTGCCCGTTGTCGCCTCTCTTACTGCTTGTTTCTACTTCACTAAGTCAAGTTTACATACTCCATATCACCTACAATATGATTAATGATATATTAATGTAACAGAACACTACTGTTAAGGTGATGGATATAGAATGATTTGATTTTTAAAATTGTTGTCCATATTTTCCTATCAATCTGGCACATGAGAGAAAACTTATTATTGATTGTTACCACGATTTATTAGAGGTGCTATATGATCATCAACAGGAGGACACACATATGCTTGACGATGCATTTTTATGCATAATGCTAAAACAATAATCTAATATCGGCCAACAGTTTCATTTATATGTTTATCATCAATAGTATCTTTTTTATAGCATGCATATATATTGTACAGTAGGATGCGGCTAGACTATATTGGCTAACAAAACAAATAAAGCAACAATTTGCGCTTTACCCCTTGTTCAATTGGGGCGTCCATATGCAGAAATCTCCATGTGGCTACGCATGATGAGCGGCCGGATGCAGATGCTTGTGGCAAGATGCAGCCCCACAAAATCCCTGGGCCACCTAAAAACAACAATATGTTTCTTGTATCCTTTGTCATGCATTAAACAACGTAAGAAACTAAAACATTTTAGAAAGACCAACCAGTCTTCTCTAAGATGTTGTAATGACAAAAAATTGCAATCTAAAGGGAAATCATATACATTTGTAGTCTGATCCTAGCTACTTGCCAGACTCATTTACTTATGCAGTTGTAGATGAACACATTTGGAAAAAGCATGGCTAAATCCAGCGAAACATGCCATTCCCGGGATGCCCAGTTAGACATAAATTGACTGCACATAGTCCTAAAACATGTTTTAGGATTAGAGGTATGGTCGATTATACTACAGGTTTCCTCGAGAGCCGGTGCTTCCTTGAAAAAATGGAGCATTGTTTTGCTGAACTAATCTAAACCTTCTTGATACACTACGAAATAGTGTCCCCACACAAAGGATTGTCTGAATGAGAAGCGAAAGCAGTATGATAATATAACCCATGACTAACCATCTGACCGGAAACCTTATGAGAATTTTCGGTTCAATTGTAATTTGGTCTAGATAAAAATATGATTTAGACATATGCATGTCTATATAAAAAATCTATGAAATCCGGTGACCACGTGGCATGAGTCATCTACTTACGGGCTATGCAAATCAATCAAAAAAATTAAAGGTCATACCAATCAACAGACTAAATGGCTAATTGTGTCAAAGAAAGGTGTGCATGGCTGGTCATGATAGAGGCGAAGGAAGGAAGTCCAGCTTGCATTAGATTGGCTGTCGATGATGACCTACATGTCTTGTGCTTGGTGAGGTTCAGTGATGTTGTCGTGATGCACGGGCTTTTTCTGCAGAGCACATACCTCATAGAATTTGCTCAATTTAAGCAACCAACGTATGTACTCTGTATTAAAGAGAAGAAAGAATACACCACTTAGGCATGATATCACCTCCGGCTCTCGCTCCTTGCCTGAATGAACTTCAATACGCGGGAGCAGACATGGGAATGGATCCATGGTGGTGTGCGACGGAAGACTGGGAGGATATAGATATAGACAGCACCATCTACGGGGGTTGTTACCATGATACCTTTTACGGTGTGTAGGGAGCAATTGCTCGCTGCCTAGTGGCCCGGTTGGACCTTTTACCATCTCATGAAAATGGGTGCGAGCGGTAACAAAAATTCTAGTTTCCTACCCGAGGTGAATGAAACCTGATGATTGTTTGTCCATTATCGAACGGCTGACAGCACTGCGCGCTAGGAGTGGTCTCAGCAGACGGGTCGACAACTACAAATTTTAGCTAGAGCATTGCAATATATATTCCAAGACTACCGATCCTAAGACTACTGAAATTATAGTTCCCTAAAAAAAACTTGCAATATATATTCAGCTAGAGCATTGCTTCACAACTACAGATTTCACATGCCAACATATAAATTTATCGGTTCTGCACTCAGCTGTACACTGAGAAATATGTAAGAGAACTATTTAACTTTTATGCTGCAGCAAAGAACCATGAAACTAAGAAGACACCTCCAATAACATGTAATTTTTTAAAAGGAATAATGTGCTTCATGCTAATTTCATCCTAAACACATAAGTAAAAAAAAATAGCAGAACCAGCTGATAACTTTCCGAGCTCGGGTAACTATTTCTCTACTGTATTTTATATTCGATAAACTCATCGTATTAATAAAGTGGAGGCACAACCACACGGGCATGGCGAGACCCTTGAGAATGCACTACAATTATTAGGTAAATACGGCCACAATAAAAACTGCAATCTACTAAGAGCTATGCGTATAGGATATGGATATATAACTATAAAGGAAGAAAGATCAGTCTATGCTCTGCGGTATTGGAATTAGAAAACATACCATATAACATGATGCAGATTGAAGAGCCACACATTGAGGAAAGTACATTGTAATTCCACTGTGTCAACTCTCCGCTCCATGGTGTCATTGCCAAACATCCGCAAAACCTGATTGGTCAACGATTCCTGCGAAATGGCTCGAGTTGTTAGAATTATATTTCACAATACCGATCGACACAGGCACGGTGCCTTACTGCGTGCGCTACCATAAGGAGATAAGACCGTTGGCCACCTCCATGGCACAACCGACCAACAAAAGGCGTGGCTTTGGATTGTTCATAAAAGATGGTTAATTATATCAACATTTCATCTCAAAAGAAGTATCTTTTTTTCCGGCGAAGTTTTTTACATGCAAGCACATGTACTTTTGCACTATCTCTTTATCCTCATATAAAGAACAGAAATAGCTTTGGGATAAATAAAGAACTTCATAACAATCATTAAGGAGTAGGCATAAAACTGCTAAACAGCGCGCTCTGCCGAAAAGGGACATCTTCGCTGATCATGTTGACGGTCTGGTGGATCTGGAAGCAGCGCAATGCGGTGGTTTTCA